>JAEOAD010000018.1:37787500-38383469 GCA_036365145.1 Orientallactaga sibirica | reverse complement strand
CCAGTGGGGCCCTATGAGAAGAAGAGGGAGACAGAGAATGGGTGTGCCAGCAGCCTCTTAGCCACTGTGTGCCCCCTTGTGGGTAAGTGTGGCATTGCACCCTGGCTTCACTCTGCATGTGCCTACAAGTGGGATCTGAGAATTGAATGAGTGTTCTTAGGCTTAGCAGGCAGTTGCCTTAACCGCTAAGCCATCTCTCCAGCCCAAGCCCTACAATTCTATATGCAGAAATTAATAGAGTGTTCTTGTGAAAAGTTAGAAGACGAGAACCTTTAGAGGAATGTGGTTTATTAATGGCCCAGCTCATGAGGTTTCAGGAGAGAAAAGGAATTTATGAGGAAATGGCCTGGAGCACATTAATGTGCTATTTTGACAAATAATCTGTCTTCATTATGCCCTTGTCAGAGAATGTGAGACTGAATCCAGAGTAAAGGATGAATTTCTTTTGCCAAGGAAATTTCCAAACATTATTATATTCAGGGTGTTGCATGGTTACTATTTACTAATATTATTTACATATATAGCAAATGATATAAAAAAGGTTGGTTAGGAAACATGAGCTCAAAAATCGACCACCCAGGCTAACAAAGGGGACCATATGTGTGGATGAAGAGGGCCTGCCTGCAGGTCAACCTGGTGCCAGGACTTGGCAGTATCATCCATATGGTGCTATTTTTATAGGTATGAAAGATGGACAATTGAGACAGTCATGGAGTCTTGCACCATGGCTACAAAGAGCAGCTAAGAACAGGATTGTGTGGCAGGGGTTGAATTTCTACAAGGAGACCCTGTGTAGACAAGGTCCTATTTCCTGCATGGAGGCCATGAGAGGGTGTTACGAGAAGTAAAGTTTTAAGATAACTTGCAATAGAGATCCCAGGTTGTTAGAATGTCAGGAAGATAGGAAATCCTCTGAGCGAAAGTGCAGGCTGGGACAGACTGGTGCAGCTGTCATCGTGGGTGGGCAGAGCTATTTGAGCCCTTCTTACACCAATTTTTCTATCATGATCCTCAGTACTTAACATGGAGCTGAAGATTTGGTGTTTTTTGCAGTGGCCATAGGCCCTGGTACTTCCCCCCCCCTCTCTCTCTTAAATAAACAATATATTTTTAAAAAATAGAATAATGTGTCTCAGTGTGAAGTGGACAAGGGGTGGGGTTGTAATGATTAATCTTAATTACCAACCTGACAGGTTGTAAAATCCTCACGGAAACAAATCTCTAGTCACGACTGAGGAATGACCTATATTTGGTTAATTGAATTGAAAAGGCCCAATTTAAATGTGAGTGGCCGTATTCCATGGTCTAGGGTTCATCCCAGGTAGCTCTTCACTAGATGCCACTAACAAATCTCTCCATAGCAAAAATTGTGAGTATCAGGATTATCGCTAAACTTCATCTAATAATCTCTGGTTGGTTAAGAGACAGAGTAATTACACCAGTGAAAACTGCAGCAACTCATTCCAGTTTCCCACCAGTGGGTTTCAGCAACCATAATGTAGCACTCCTGATGTAGTGTCTGCTTTACCTTTTATCCACGGTACAGTCAACAGGCCAGAAGCTCTCAGGTTTAAATTTTTTTTGATAATTCTTTTGTGGTAAATTCATGGCACCAATGTTTGTATGTCCAGGTCTCCATCAATATGTCTCTGGTGCATGGGAAGCTTTCTGGGAAGTGCTGAGAGGTAGTGATTGAGGGAGTGGGCAGAGGAAGAAGTTAAGCATATGTAAAATTGTGATAACCTCTGACTTTCCCATGGAAAGCATTGATACAAGTGTGACCCCTCACAGATATTGAAAATGAGGAATGTTTGCCATGCTAAGTCAACCACAATTGGATACAAGCTGCCCCACCTTTTGTTGAGTAACGTGGTTCAGGGGAAGCTCTCCTTCTAGTCACTTTCAGCCAGCACTCCTGGGCCCTGGGGAAGTAGGTAGTTCTCAAAGCTGGGCTCCAAGACATTAACTGCACTGTTTAACCTTAAAACTTCTCAACTTTTGAGTTAGAAAAGGACTTACTTTTCCTACTGAAGAAAATCTGTGGCACCTTAGGATCATCAATGCTTTCACTTGGCAAATGTATACTAACAAACATATTCATGGTTGAGCTTCTAGTTGATAGTGATATTATCTTGTAATGATAAAAGTTAACTTTATGAAGCCTGGCATAGTAATGCACACCTTTAATCCCAGCACTTGGGAGGCAGAGCACTAAGAGGATTGCGGTGAGTTCAAGGCCAGCCTGACAGAACATAGTGAATTCCAGGTCATCCTGGGCTAGAGCAAAAACCCTATCTTGAAAAAACAAACATAAGTTAACTTTTTGTGGAAGAAAAACCATGAGCTGTCAGCCATGTGATATGTAACATCAATTTCTTATCCTTAAATATGTAATCAATGCAACAAGACAAGCTGGTAAAATGTAAATCAGAGCCCTTTAAGTGAGCCCAGAGTTTGAAGGCCGGTCACTTATGTTCCACAGGGTGAGTATCATGTCTCTGGTGCATTTGCAGGAGTAGTTTGTTTATTTGTGGGACAATCAAACTCAAAGGAACATTCCACTAGAAAAGAAGTCTATTTTCTCAATAGGTCTGGGTTTTTAATATTTATTTAATTGTCCAGTGACCAGTGAAGGACAGTAGAATTCAGTGTCTCTAAGGTAGATGTACCGGTGCTTTCCTAAAATATTACCACTAATGAACTTTGATGATATCTTTAAATCTTCTTCATCTCAAAGGAATTTACCCCACATTTGGGAAAGGAATTAAGATACATTTTTACAAAACATATATGAGGTCAATATAATGTTTTAAACTATTCAAAGTCTAAAATATAAAACATTAGTTACTGACATATCTACTTTTTCTACTATCTGTAAATGTGTGCTACTCTGGTCACGGAGTGTGGTATTTGGCAACTGGAACCTAGTGTAGAGTGTGCCTGGATTCTGTTCAACATCCTACACTGCACATGACAGTCACACGTGGGAAAGAAGCATCCACTCTACAATATAAATTGTGTTGTAACAGTTAAGCCCTAACTCCATTTGTTGGGAAAATAAAATAGCTGACACTTTTGCCTTCCAAGGCACCTTTCACTTGACAACTTCCTAAATCCCTAGAGGGCCACATCTGCAACCCCATGGGGATTGAGGGTCATGCATGGGGGGGGGGTAGAGGCAATGTCTCTGTGCAAAATGTCCCAACTTGTGTCTCTCACTATCTTTGTACCCCCTCTTCTGCAAAATTCCCTGAGCGTTCTGGGAGCATTTTGAGTCTACTTCAGTGATGGGCATTTAAAAGCTTCTCAATCTCTAGTTTGGTAGGGGTTGAATGTCCTCAGTGTCTGTCTCCATCACCCCTGTTCTGATATCAGATTCACTAAGAAAGCAGCACTCTTGCTCATTTCCCCAATTCCTCTGTGGTTTTATCTGAGACTGGGTTGGAGTGCACGGGGTCTTTTACTTCCTCAGGTCCAGCTCCCATCTGAAAATGAGAAGCAGATTCTCCAGAAAGAATGAAGTCAGCAATGGTTAATTGGGATAACCATTATTAATTTAAAGAGAATTAAGAGAGTATAGACCCTCTTATTGTCTAAGGTTAGTGGGAAGTTGACAATGGAAAGCTGAATCATTATCTGGATATGATTCTGATTTGTTTCCCAGTTCCAGATATGGTTTCCTTTCCACTGAGCATATCTGTTATCTAATCCAATAGCAGTTAGTTATCCAACATGGCTGTGTGCCACTATTGTGCTTGTGTGAGTATCATCCATTTACCTGCAAATTTCATAATTTCATTTTTCTTTACTGCTGAATATAACACCACTGTGTAAATGTACCACATCTTTATTATCCATTCATCTGTGGAGGGACATATAGGCTGGTTCCATTTCCTAGCTATTGTGAATAGAGCCGAAATAAACATGGTTGTGCAAGTATCTCTAAGGTAGTGAGAAGAGACCTTCAGATATATGCCTAGGAGTTCTATAGCTGGATCACACGGTAAATCTATTTTTAGCTGTCCCAAGAACCTCCACACTGATTTCCACAATGGCTGGACCAAATTACATTCCCCCCAACAGAGTAGAAGTGTTCCTCTTATTCCACATCCCAGTACAAGCTATTTTCAATGTTCTTGACTGCCCACTGGAAGTGGATTGGTAAGATCCTATTGTGGAAGAACCCAATTCTTCAATTGTAGGGCACTCAGTAATCAAACTGTAACTGGGATGGTAGCTTTGTCTCTGCTAGCAAGCTGATACAGTGTTGGGTTAGCGCTATGCATGCTTCACAGAAACATGTGATAAACAATTTTAACCAGAAGTGGACCAACATTGTGTGCTACACAGCCAGGCAAGGTGTCCCCACTGGTGTATTAGTGTCATGAATTTTACAAAGGTAACATACTTGTCTCTTATTGGATTTGAAGCCTGCTCCACAAGAGGGAATTCATTCTTTCTACTGAAAATCTGTCAAAAGGCTGTGGCTGGAAGGCCATAGACTCTAGAGGAGATGCTATCACTGTAGTTTGGTTAAATTAATATGCTGTAGGCATTTAATTGCCCTCTAAATATTTTTGTTTATATTCACAGGTTATTGAAGCTCTCACCTTTGGTCAGGGAAGCTACACTCCTGTGGAAACTTGTGAAAGTGCTGAGAATATGAGGCTGCTGAAAGCATGGTCCTAAATGACACATCTCTATCACACTCTCCAAGACTCAGGAAACACACTGGAAGAAGGATCAGAACCAATTGAAGTAACTGAGGAAATGGAGGAGTGCTTTGGATCTCTGTCTTCTGGGCATGAAGCTGAGTTTTCAGGCTTTGCAAGCAAGTGCTTTGAAGTAACTGAATATCTCTACACCTCCTGTCCTTCCTTGTGCCATCCATCCATCTTTCTATCTACCCACTTACCCACCAACATCTATATCTACATGCCTACACACATCTTCTCATCTTTCCATCCATCCATCCATCCATCCATCCATCCATCCATCCATCCATTCACCATCCCAACCATCCACCTGCCCATCAACATCTACATACATCTTCCTTTTTCTTTCCTTGCATTCATCCATCTTCCACCCATCCATCCATACACCCACTCACCCATCCACATCATTTCACCTTCCCATCCATCCATACACCAAAAGGTGCATTTGTCCTTGGCAGCTGCCTTCTGACCAGGAGAGTGCTTGCAGGGCCCCAGGATGGGTAGACAGAGTGAATTGATCTGTCTTCTGGGGCAACTGATTGTCCTCAAAGGATCTCAGGGCTGTTGATATTCCACCAATGATGGGCATTTGTCAGAAAATAGAGGAGAGGCCCCTTGGGCAGTTGGTGCTTGTCTGCCAACCCCTAGCATTCAGAACACTTAAGTTTATGGGGGACACCTGCCAACCCTGCTCTTGACCCAGAGTGATTTGTCCCTGCCTCTTGGTTCAGCTTACTGGGTCCTGGCATCCCCACTTTTACTCTGTGGTCAACTTGGCCTAACACCTTGAAAGACCACTCCACCAAGGCATCACATCACATTTCCTTCTATAAAGTCCTTCAATGGTGTCTGGGGAGATGACTCAGTGGGTAAAGTGCTTGATATGCAAACATGAGGATCTGAATGCAATTCCCAGCACCCTGCCAGCCCCAGAAGCATGTGTCTGTAATCCCAGTGCTGTGGAGATGTTGATAGGAGGATACCTGGAGCTTGCTGGGTAACTAGACCTTGTCTCAAAAATTAAGTTAGGGGCTGGGAAATGGCTTAGTGGTGAAGGTGTTTGCATGCAAAGCCTAAGGACCCCGGTTTGATTCCCCAGGACCCATGTGAGCCAGATATATGGGGGCATGTGTCTGGAGTTCATTTGCAGTGGCTGGAGGCCCTAGCATGCCCATTCACTCTCTCTGCCCTTCATCTCATAAATAAATAAATAAAAATAAATAAATAAATAAATAAATAAATAAATAAAGTTAGGACTGGACTGCAGATATGGGTTAGTGGTTAATTCATTTGCCTGTGAAGCCAAAGGAGACAGGTTCAATTACCCAGGACCAACTTAAGCCAGATGTACAAGGTAGCACATGCATCTGGAGTTCATTTACAGTGGCTGAAGGCCCTGGCATGCCCATTCTCTTTCTCTGTGTATGTGTTTCTATCTGCCTCTATCAAATAAAATAAAAAAATAAAAAATAAAATGAAGAAAATAAAATAAAATAAAATAAAAAAGTGAAGAGAAAAAAAAGACACCCAGTGTTGACCTATGGCCTCCATGAATACAGATATGAGTTTGAGGACAGCTTGGGCTACAGTGTATGTTATGTTACAGCCATCTTGAGCTAGAGTGAGACACTGCCTCAAAAATAGTAATTAAAATCTGATAGGAGTCTATAGGTGTGGACTACCTGTTGTCAGTTGGCCCCCTACTCAGCCTCCTTCACCCCTTTTCCCAGCAGCACAGCCCTCACCTCAGCACTCAGACCTCCGACCTGTCTGTATCTCAACTCAGTTTCTCATCTGTAAAGCAGACTGGCCACACTTCCTGAGGAAGCTGCTATGGAGATTGAAACACACAGCCCCTGACTGGTGCATGCGTCCAGGAGGAGGGCTTGTCTCCAGGCAGGATGAGGGTCATGCTGCCCTAGAGGGTGCAAGGATCACTCAGGGCAGACAGCAGGGCTGGTGCTAACTTTACTGTTACAGCCTGAGCTTCCTCCCAGTGATGCCCCCTGGATATAGATAATGAAAGTGATGTTTGGGATCATGTAGTGGCCCTAGGTGGCAACAAGCCTACATCCCAAGTCAGCACACTGAGAAATGTTCCAACCTGACTTGTGAGCAGTGGAAGCCATGGCAGCCTGGGCTGCTGAAAAAAGGGAGTGGTGGGAGGGGCTGGTTCAGTCCTAGGCTCCAGGCATGTCTGCCTTCTGTCCCACCAGATCACTGACCACTAGTCTCTTTCTGTAGATGGAGACGCTCAGCTGGTACCTGCTGTTGTGGTCACAGTGTTAGCTGTCATCCCAGGACTCCAAAGTCCACTGGCCATGCACGTGAGTGGATGAGGATCCCTAGGGCTTAGACTGAGCCCAAGGCTTATGAGGAAGCTTGAAGCCATTTTTGGAGTGTGTGGCCTCTTGAGGGGCCTGGATCTGCTCAACCTGTGGTGAGGTCCCCTAAAGAACCGGATTCAGAAACCCTGAGTTGTTCTCCTAGAAAATACTGACATCCAAGGAAAGCAGCCCCAGGACATCCCTGTGGTCCCTCCAGTAACAGATGTACATAGGTGGTCCTCGACAAGCAGGAAGCATGGGGCAGCCACAGGCAGGGAAAGAGGCCCAATTTTGCAGCCAGATCATACATTTCACACCCCAGGAGGCTGGTGCCAGCACTCAGGCCTGACTGTGAATTCTCTCAGTCAATCTTCTATGCAGTAAACAAACATCCTCTGGGCATTTACTGGGGCAGTGCCTCAGATTCCTGTGAAATTCCTGTCACCCTTATAATCAAACCCAAATTTCAATAGTAAGACACTTTCAATATGGTCATGCAGCTTGGCATCACAGCTATTCAGGAGATTGAATCAAGAGGATTGAAAGTTCAAGGTCTGTCTTGGTTACAGATCAAGTTCAAGAGGAGCCTGGGTAACTTAGTGAGACTGTTTCCAAATGAAAGTATTAGATGGTGGGCTGGTGAGATGGCTCAATGGATAAAGTATTTACTTGTAAAAGTAATAGGAGGGCTGGGATGGACCTCAGTGCTAGAGCTCCTGACAAAAACCCTCCAATGAAAGGCTAAGGGCATGGATGTGTGGTAGAGCACCTGCCTATGATCAGAGAGGAACTATGGCATAGATCAGTGGTAGAATATTTGTCTAGAATCTTGCAATGAAGGGATGGATGTGTGGCTCAGTGATAGAGCATTTGACTAGAATCCCCCAATGAAGGGTTGGGGGGTTGGGTCAGCTGTCAAAGCACCTGCCTAAAACCTGCCACTGAGGAGCTGGAGGTGTGGCTGTGTGGGAAAGCACTTGCGTAGAATCCCCCAGTGAGGGTCTGGGATGTGGTTCAGTCTTACAGCACCTGCTAAAATCTGCCACTGAGGGGCTGGAGGTGTCTCACAGTGGTGTAGCACCTGCCTAGAATCCTCTAAGGAGGGTCAGGGGACCAGACTCCATCCCTAGCATGGCAGAAAGAAGTCACTTCTGTAAAAAGGGCAAAATCCCCATTAGGAGTCAGAGCTTGAAAGGAACTGGGGTGGAGCTCATCCAAAAGGTGACATTTGAGGAAGGTGAGAAAGTAAATTTATGGGTCACTAGGCTACCCAGATCACATGGTACATCTCAAACATACTCGCACTGGAGGCAGGGGGTTTGTTTTATAACTAGATCAACACATGATATTTGGTCCCTAGAAGTCACTACATGGTACAACCCAGCCATCTTCCTACAGCCTGTGAGCAACATGTCTGCATTGAGGCAGGAGGACAAAAGCACATGAGACCCATCCCAATTCCCTCTGCATACCTCCCTGGTCTATGGAGAAGACAGTGAGGTAATGCATATGAACCATTGGCAGTGGCTGGTCCATGTATTTGTGAAGGAGGAGAGGGAGAAATCCTGGAGGGCTTCCTATCGGAGAGGGTGCCACCTAAAAGCAACAAGAAAGAGCAACAAGAAGGGACTCAGGTGGGTATGGAACCTACAACAGAAGGAACTGCACTGGAGGAACTTTCTATCAAGGTATCTGAGGGCAAAGAGGGTTTGACTGAACAGTTGGAGAGACCTGAGAGGTACATAGTGGGGTGTGTTTCTCAAAGTGCAATCATGGTGGCCATCAGGTGAGCATATGGTCATGGTAACCAAGGCAATAGTGTAGGAGCATCTCAGGAAGTCTAGTTCTGGATTCCCAGATGAGCAGGGGGCTGACAGACTAGGCTGAGAACTTTCAAGACTAGCTTTCTGTCTGGTCTCTGGGACCCAGGATTGGATTGACTGTGTAGATGAGACATGCAAATAAATGTGTAGACAGAGTGGATGGAATCGTGTCTCAGCACACTAGGATGGGAATGACTGGAGAATGTGTATAGAGGAGACAGGTTCACATTGCTGGGATGAACATCCAAGACAGACACAGTTTGTATGAGGCAGTGATTTATTTAAAGCTTACAGATCCATAGGAAGTTCTACCCACAGTGGAAGAAGCTGGCTCCCATTCATAAATCCAAGCAGAGAGAGAGAAACCACCACCAGCAAGCAGACACCTCACCAGAGCTCAAAACTCTCTGCATACCTTTGGGCTGGAATTCAGATCTGTCCCAAAACATACCTTTGTCCTGGATCCCAGGCTCTGCACCCAGTGACACCCTCTCAGTACCCACGTTACAAGCTTTAGTAAAACACTTGAGTGTATGGGGGACATATGTTCAAATGTCCACAGTGTGATTCCCCTCTTCCCTGATATTCATTCCAGAAAACTCCATTCACCACCTATGAGGACAGACCCAGGACAGAGGCCGGGACAACTGGCTGGAAATGTCCATCTCCAGAGCTGGCAGAGGGCAGTGAGCTTTTCTGGCTTCATGTGACCATTGGTGACTCTGCTATAGGCTCCCCAGGACCACACAGTTGTCCAGGAGCATCTGGATCCCAGGTAAGGACTTAGCCATTTCTGGTGTGATACAAGCATGCTAGTCAAGTACTCTACCAAAGAGCCATGCCCCAGCCCCTCACTGGGGGATTCTAGGCTAGTGCTCTACTGCTGAGTCACACACTCAGCCCCTCACTGACTGAATTTTAGCAAGTGTTCTATAACTGAGCTACATCCCCAGCACTCTCAGTGCCATATTCCCAGGAGGAGTTAGACCGCTGGGTTGGCAGGCCCAGCTATCATGAAGCCAGGACCTCAGGCAAGCAGGTGGCCATGGCCTGAGATGTCTTAGCTCTGCCTGGTTCTGTTGGACACAAACTACTCTAGTAAATTCTTGGGGGCATATACAGGGTTCAGCGCAACTCAATTTTTAGGAAAGGCAGTCTTGCAGGAAGAGAAAGGCAGGCCTTCAGTGTAGGGAGTGTTCTAGAATCCTCTTCTGCTGTGGATGGCTCAGTTGTGATCCTGATGTGATCAAGGTGCCTTGCTCCTGTCTTCCCTGAGGGACAAGAGTGCCAAGTGCAGTTCACCCTACCTCAAATGTGTCATTCTTCTCCTCCCTCCTTCACACTTTCCCCCCTCCCCTTTCCTATCTCCCCTTTATCTACTACTCCTTTCCTTAATTTCTTTCTTTCATATTGTTTGTAGGCTGTAAAAATGTCTAATTTGAGGTTGTATTTATCTAATTATTTATGGGTTTGTGTGTGTATGGGCACACCAGTGTCTCCTGCTGCTGCAGAAGAATGTCCATCTGGCTTTATCTGGGTTCTGGTGAGTTGAACCAGGTTGGAACGTTTTTAAAAACAAGTGTCTTTAACCACTGATCCATCTCCCAAGTCCCTGTTTTGTTTTGATTTAATTTTTCATGTAGGATCTCTCTCTAGCCCAGCTGTCCTGGAGTTCACTATGTAGTCTCAGGCTGACCTCAAACGCAAAGTGATCCTCTTATCCCTGTGTCCTGAATGTTGGGATTAAAGGTATGTATCACCACGCCCAGCCTGTTTTGATTTTATACGTGGTCTCACTCTAGCCTAGGCTGCTCTCATGCTAGAAACCCTGGAAGTAGGGCCAGATTTGAGAAAGGTGTTCTATGGGATCCTGTCCTTGAAGGGACATATTGGCTCCACACGTTCCTCTTTCTGGCTTCCTGTTTTCTGACTGCTAAGATGTCAACAGCTTTGCTCTGCCCTGGTTTTCTGGCACCATGATGATGCTGCTTCTCCACAGGCCCAAAGCAATGGGGTCAGCTGACTATGGACTGAAAACCACTGAAGCTGTGAGCCAAAAGTAAAATAAATCCTTCTTCCCAAACCTTACTTGTTCAGTTAAATTACTTTCAGTGGGAAAAAGTGATTAACATATTTCCATTATTAACATGCAGAAATATATATTTCTGCAGCATCCATTGTGGAAGAGATGCCAGAAAGAATGTAAGAACCAAAGGAAGGGTAGGACTCCTTACAACGTGCTCCTCCAGAAACAAAATGGCCTGGATGTCCATGACCTCTCAGTGCTTGAAACTACCTACACAAGACCATCATAATTAAAAGAGAGACTGATTGAGAGGGAGAGGGGATGTGATGGAGAGTTGAGTTTCAAAGGGAAAGTGGGGGGAGGGAGGGAAGTACCATGGGATATGGTCTACAATTAAGGAAGTTTTCAATAAAAAATAAATTAATTAAAAGAAGGGTACAACTCCTTACAATGCAACTGTCCAGACAGAAATTGGCCTTGATATCCATGACCTTGCAGTGCCTAGTAATACCTTCACAAGAACATCATAATAGAAGAAAAAGACATCAAATTAAAAGAGAGACTAATGGAGAGAGGGAGGGGATATGACAGAGAATCGAGTTCTGAAGGGAATAGGGGGGGGGGAAATATCATGTTTTTTTTTTTGTAAGTATAGATGTTGTCAATAAAAATTTTTTTAAAAATTTTTTAAAAGCAAGAAAAAAAAAATGCAAAAAATATATATGTATTTCTGTATAAAAAGCCTTTGACAAAAATTGGTGTGTATGTAATATTTTCTCCCATCCCAAGTCTGGTCTTTCCACAGTCTCAATTGTGTATTTTGATGGACAGTTTTAATTATGATAGTCCAATTTAGTCCTATGTATTTGATCTTAGATGTCTTGCCTGTGCTGGTTAAGAAATCTTTGCTTACCCTTTAAGTGAACCTTGAATTCATCTATTCTTCTTACCAAACCTGTCCCTGCCCAGCTGTCTCTGATCAGATTCTCTGAATTGCTCTACCCTCCTTCACACTGATCTTCTCGCCTGGCTTCTGCACCCTCTATCCTTCTTCCCTACTTGCAGTCCATATGACCCCTTCTGCCTGTGGACAGGCCTGTCCCATCTTGGCATCCCTGAGACTGGCACAAGCTTTCATATGTGCTAGGTGCTCAATAAAACCATAAAATAAGGTCTTGGTGTCCACCTGTGGAGTATTAAACTTGTTAATTAGTTCTACACACCACCTCATCAGGAACAGCTGAACAAAGCCAGGGAAACAAGAGTTATGGAAAAATCAACATGGATAGGAAAGTTTCCTATCCTCTACACTGGAGTGTTACTCACACAAACATCACCCAAACTTACATCTTTCTTTTTGTTTTTATTTTTGCTTCAGCCCCCAAACTCTATGGCAAACTCAGAGCATGTGGCTCTGAAGAGTGCTGAATCAAAAGCCCTGACCTGGGGAACCCCAATGGGCAGGGCTGCTGAGTGCTAGGCAGCTGTCTGAGGCCAGGTGCTTCCCTTGGAACCCCAACTTTCCTTCAAGAATTAGGGAGAGACTGAATAGAATGACCTTGAGACCCCAGCAGGACCCTTAATGTTGTTGAGATTCCCATGGAACCCATGGCCACAGACACACTAGACAAATGTTCTATAGCTCAACGCCCCACCTCTCACAGGAGGATTTTCCCCAGGTTCTTTACTGCTGACCTGTATCCTTGCCCTTAGGTCACACTATGTATCCCAGGTTGGCCTTAAACTTGTCATCTTCATGTTCAGCCTCCTGAGCACATCATGGGCCTGAACTACCAGGCCTTGTTCTTGATGCCCTGCCATTTTCAATGACATCTATACAGCAGTTCCCAGACTACAAGAAACCATTTGAGGTTGAAGGCATCATAGAAAACCCTTCCCATGGTGGATCCCCTTAGATCTTGGCCTCTCACAGCTTTGGGACATGAGTACTAGGATCCCTTTTAAGCAAGAGAGAAACTGAGGACCGAGAGGACTAAATGATGTACCAGACAGAAGATGTAGCAAGATGGGATCTGTCCCTATGGGTCCAGGAAAGTATCTGCTTCCAGCTACCAGAGCGGCCAGAACTAGGAACTACATTGGGTCCTGAATGAAGGGACTGATGTCACCTGGAACTATGGGGAATTTGTGGGGCTTAAGAAGGCTCAGTGATAAAGACAGGATGAGAGAGCTGAGTGGGGCCCTGTGCATTTGGGGTATCCTCTGGTGCCAGTGGTACCAGGTCCCACTAAGGACTATATGCATTTTCCATTATTTATGTTACTGTGGGAAAGTCAAAATTTCTGGGTCCCCAAATTGGGGACTGCACAGATTCTGTTTTAACCAGAGTCTTCTTTTTGGCCTCTATAACCAGCATCCATATTTGTCAGGTCCTACAGCCATGGGAAATACCTTCTGTTCCCCAAATGGATCCCCTATAGATGGATTTCTTTCTCATTATACTAAGAGATGAGTTGGTCTAGGCCAATGTCAAGTGGGTGTCCCAGGTTGCAAAGATGCAGGTGGGATCCATATAAATGGATTGGGTGATTCTACATTGAGACAATCTTGGAAGTGCCTCTGTAGGCCCAGAAGTCTGCCTCACAGCCTTTGATAATGTTATAGAAGAGGAAGTAGACAATCCCACCTCCACAGGCTCCACCAGCCTCCTCTCACTCCCCCATAGGTGGAGGCTGTGACAGGCTGTGGAGCCATCCTCAGACCCTGAACAGAAACACTGTCCTTGGTCAGCAGCCTGTCCCTGGGTGGGAAGGGAACATATCATCACCCAGGGTCACCAAAAGCCCAGTGAGCTTAAGAAGGGATGTCATGAGCATAGCTCAGGGGTTGACCCAGCCTCTAGGGTCCAAAGCAGGCTTCCACTGGGCTCTGTACCTTTCTGCTCCACTAGAACAGTCCTCCATGTACACTTACTATAGACCACTGTCACAGGACTTCACCTCCATGGTCAGTCCAAGGGCCTGCATTACAGCTAGCTGTGGCCATATCCCATTCCGACATCATAAGCTAAGCTGGTCATTCCTGTTCCCAGCCCTGCCTCCATCCATTCTATAACAACAACTGGCTTTGTTCTCCCTAAGCCTGGCTCCCATCAGCATCTCTGTCTATAGGCTGACCTATTGGTCCTTTTCCATGTCGATACTCATGAGCCCCCTGGAAATTGCAGCCTTCCTCTCCCCACCTTTCTTCCTTTCAGTTTGCCTCTCTGGCTCTGATTCCTACTTCACTAGAGTGCTTGCTAAAATCCTCCAGTGAGGGGCTGAGGGTGACTCAGTAGCAGAGCACCTCCTAGAATCCCCCAGTGAGACATTGTGGACATGGCTCAGCTGTAGAGTTCTTGCTTAGAATCTATCCATGAGGGGCTGAGGGTGTGTCTCAGCCTGCTTAGAATCCCCCAGTGAGGGGCTGGGCCATGGTAGAGGACTTGACTATTTGGGCAAGGCACTGGGTTCCATGCTCAACACAACAAGAAGAGGACCAAAAGGAGAATGAGGAAGGAGAAAAGATTCTGATGTCCACCATGGGCCTTAATACCCAATATCTTCCTCATATTATTGGGAAAACTGAGACCCAGAGAGAAGAAGGGGCTTTTCCAAGGTTTCCTGGGATCTTTGATGACAGCAGGTGACCTAACAACTCCTATCCAGACCCCTTTCCTGGTCATGCTGCTCCACAACCACTCAATGTGGACCTGGGAAGCCCCTCCAAGTCATGCGGTCAGAGGTCTATTTTCCCCACCTTATAGGACCAGCCTGCTGATGGCCACCAATAGCTATGGGTTTGGGTTTGTTTCTTGGATAGGTTTTATTGACAAAGGGTCTAATGTATCCCTCGCTGACATCAAAATCAACATGTGGCTAAGAATGACCTTGAATTCCTCATCCACTTCCTGAGTGGTGGGATTACACACATGAGCCACCGCACCTGGCTCAATGCTTAGATTTTGATGAACACTAATGGATCAGGACTGTGAACCTATCTGAGTGCCCAGCTCCAGGCTGGCATTATTCCCACTCAGTTCCCTTCATACCCAGTGCACCCAGGTACTAGACATGATACCTCAACTTATCACTGAGGCAACATTAATAAGAGAAATGGGATGTAACCACCCCCTGTGGACATCCAGGGTGTCCAGATCCTCACATACGATTGAGTTTGGACTGTCCCTGTCTCCCCCACCAGGCCGGGTCATAGCTCTCTGTGTCTTCCCATCAGACTGAGTCAAGGTCCTTTATGTCTCCCCACAAGACTGGCTAGGTCTCCTCTGTGTCTCCCCCCCATACATTGGGTCAGGGCCCTCTGTGTGTCCCCCATCAGACTGGGAGACCTGGGAAGATACAGCATTGACTTCTCTGAGCAGGTGTTAGGAAGCTGTCCCCAGCCCTGCAGCTCAGGCCAGGTGGAGTTGGGCCAGGGCTGCAGGCCCTCCCAGGTAGACCAAGCAGAAGAGTCATGGACTTTAAGCCAGTGAAGCTGGAGTGGTGCAAGGGTCCTGATCAGGACTGAGTGGGGTCACTGCCTTCAAATCCACAGCATCCCTGTTTTCATCACCTAGCTGAAAATTCCAGTCTGTGAAGAGACCTTACTACTGTGGCTGGCCCCTCAGCTTCCTGAGGAACAGGCACAGCTGTGGGACACTCACCTTAGCCAGTGACACCCTGCCTCCTCCCTCAGCTCTGAGCGCTGTGAGTGTCATAAAATAGCCTGCATACTGTCTGCTTGCCATTGTGGGGCATCTCATTGCAAAATTTCCTTATCACAATTAGAGGAAAAGACAGTGCCCACCCCAGCCTGCTGACCTCCTGGCTGCCAGCCTCTCCCAACATCATTGCACACAGCCCTGACAAAGTTTGCATGACAAGCTCAGCTGGATTCCTAGGTCGTGTGTTCCTGAAAACTAGAGAGAAGCTGCAGTACTGTAGTCCCACCAAGGCCCTGGGTCACTGCTCCAGCTTAGCCAAAGCCTGACAGATGCATCATGAGCCTTAAGCCTCTACTTTCCAATCCACCAAACAGGCTGAGGGCCTTCAGAGATAAAAAGCACTCTTCCCTTCCCATGAGCATCCCAAAGGGTCCCAACTAAATTCCTGTTCTCCCCTAGTACCCAACTCACATTAGAGCAGAAGGTGCCTCCTTATAGGCTATGCCCACAGCTCCTCAGTGGGGGATTCTAGGCAGAAACTCTTCCACTGAGCCACACCCCAGCCCCTCAGTGGAGGAGTCAAGGCAAGTGCTCTGCCACTGAGCCACCCCACACTCCCACACTGGGGTTTTCTAGACAGGAGCTCTATAACTGAGCCAGACCTCAGCCTCTCACTGGAGGAATTTCAGTAAGTGCTGTCCTGCTGAGCCACACCCCTGCTCCTTTCTGGGAGATTCTAGACAAGCACTCTATAGAAATATTAAGGTGTAAACAGCAACTCAGACCACCCAAGATCAACCCTGAGTGTGTCAGAGTCCAGATCTTGATCTTCAGGGCCAGTCAGAGGCAGCCTGAGGGGAGGGTGACCACACTGCCTACCTCCCTGTACACGCACAGCCCAGTCTGACCCTTCCTTTCAGTCATAACAGCCTCCAACTTGGAGATGACTATGCAGAGGATACCCCAGAGTCAGGAGAAAGGGAACAGAGATGGCCCCATTTTCTAGCCCCAGACAGGATATTGAGTCCCAGGAGACTGTTAGTGGTTTCATTATAGTTATTCTTTTCTCAGAGCACCTGGAACAACCATCATGACCTCTCTGAGCATGCTTTGACTCCTTATTGGTGAACACAGCTCTCTGATCCTTTCACTGGGACTGTGGTGGCTACAAAATTGACAAGGTGAGTATTTTTAGAACCACTTTCCCCATAGCTCTTTGCCTGTCACTCACCATCAAAAGGGGACAGACAGGCAAAAGAGGCAGGTAGATGAGGGGGAAATAAGCTGGGAATGATGGCACATGTCTTTAATGCCAGCACTCAGGAGGCTGAGGTAGGATGGTCACTGTGATTTCGAGGCTTGCCTAAGATTACACAGTGAATTCCAGGTCAGTCTGGGCTAGCATGAGATCCTCCCTCAAAAAAAAAAAAAAAAAAAAAAAAAAGCAGGGGGGGAATCGTAATAGGAAGGAAGTGGAAGGTGCTGTCTTGATTGTGGGTAATGAGCCTAGGTGGAAACTGATGCAGGGCCTGGGGTGGTGTGTGCTTCCAGGGGACGGTGCTTGGGGAGAGGCACACCAGGTTCTCAACTGTGCTTCTGTAAACATCAGGGCCCCATAGGGAGACATGTCTACTACCTATCCCTAGCCCCTCCCCTGCCTCCTGAGAGCCTCCATCACCCTAACATTTCTCCCTAAACATGGTGATGGGCCTGGAACCTCCTTCTCATGGCATCCAACTCCTCATTTTTGACATTGATGCAACCTGGAGAAGAGAAGTGGGGCAAGAGTATGATGGGCACAGAAGAACACTAAGCTCACAGCCCATCAATCAATGCCCTGATCTTGATATGTCCCCAGTCACCTATTCCTGATTGGTGGCCTGCACATAGCAACACCTCCCCGCCCAGCTCCAAGTTTTCCCCATTACTACATCATCCAGCCAGTGCAGTAAAGCTGTTCCTCATGTCCTCCTTGTCAATGAAACCATCCTGATTCTGCTCCATGATGGTGAAGGCCTGACAGAAACATGTACCCTGAGCAGCCATGATCTACCCTGTCCAGATGGCCACACACACTTCCCCAAGGGTGTTCTCCTGACACCTGCTGCCAAAAGGACCCCATTTGGGGCTCCTCAAACCCCCCAGCCCTGTGGTCTACTGTGTCTCAGTGCTTACTGGAATTGAGCATGCTGGGAGGCTCCACACTCAGTCCCTCATTTCATGACCACACCAACCCAGAGAGGGAAGCTGAGGCTCAGAGAGGGAAAGGCCTTGCCTGAGGTCACATGACATACACTCAGGTATATGTAGAGGGGGCAGCAAGTCATATCTCCAGGCAAGGTGACATGCCATGATGGCCATGGAAAATGATGACAACGTGCAGCCACTGAGGTCTCCCTGAATAAATTTCTTTTAGAAATTCTTTATTCATTTATTTGCAAGGGAGAGAGAGAATAGTGTAGCCAGATGCATGAGGGTTTCTTGCCACTGCAAACAAACTCCAGACACACAAACCAGTTTGTGCATCTGGCTTTACATGGATACTGGGGAATTGAACCCAGGCCATCAAGCTTTGCAAGCAAGCACCTTAACTGCTGAGCCATTTCTCTCCAGCCCTCCTTCAATAATTTTCATGTGTTCTGTTAATCCCCACAAAGGTCCTCCCAACCTAGTTGAACTTCTGGTTCTGAGTCTGATTGAACATTGAGAAGACACTGGAGCAGGCTCCACCTTCTGCTCTCTTCCAGGCTCTGCTTTGTACCTGTAGGGGACCAGTTGTCACTTTCTCAAGAGGTCAGCCAGAACCAGAGACAGGACTCAAGTCTCAAAGCATCACAATTCTGGCTGACAGTCCCACCCTCCTGGCACCCACAGCACAGCCAGGATAATTAGGACATTTCTCAATCAAGGCAGGAAATCTGCAGTGTCTGGCATGCAGGTCTAGGTACCTGCTGCAGGCCCAGTCATTTCATCCCAGTCCAGGCCACTTTTCTCTGTGGCCCAGATGGGCTTATTTCTGACCTTGGGCCCTAGGGAGGGTTTTTTGTCACTACTCCTGCCACCCTCTGCCCAGCTGGAATATGGCCTGTTCAGCTGCTAAAAGTTTCCAGACTGTTCTAAGCATAATCTTTGGGCATTTTTTTCTACAAGATCCATCCATGGACAGGATCTCAGGGCTACTCTTCTTGTCTTCCTGGAGCTCCTACTCACTCTAAACCTGCTTTAACCAGATTTCTCTCCCAACATCTTTTTCTCTCACCCAAGGATTCTTTTTGTTAAAAATGTGATAGAGGGGCTGGAGAGATGGCTTACTGGTTAAGGTGCTTGCCTGAAAAGCCTAACAACCATGTTTGATTCCATCACACCCACCTAAAATGAGGTCCACATGTGTCTGGAATGCATTGGTAGTGGATGGGGGCCCTGGAGTGCCTAGCCTATCTGTCTGTCTTCTCTCTACCTCTCTCTGTTTGTAAATAATTAAAAAAATGAAAATAAAAATGTGATATGTGTGTGGATGTGTGTTTGTATGTTTTCATGTGTGTGTGCAGCTTGTGTGTATGCAAGTATACATGCATACAGGCAGTGGGGACGAAAGACAATTTTGTGTGTTATTCCCAGGAATGCCATTGGCAGTTTTTGAGATAGGGCCTCTCACTGGCCTGGAACTCACCAAATAGTCTATACTGGCTGGCCACTCAGCCCCAGGGACTCTCCTATCTCATCTCCCCAGTGCTAGGATTACAAGGCTGCAGCACCACACCTGGCTATTTTATATGGATTCTGTGGATCAAACTCAGGTCTTTAGCTTACAAGGCAAACACTACCCAATGAGCTTCATCCCCAAGAATATTTTTTGGGAACAGGTCTTGCTATACATATCCCAGGCAGCCTTTGAACTCATGATCCTCCTGTCTCTGCTTCCTGCATGCTGGGATAACAGGTGAGTGTCACTGTGCCCATCTGCACAGATCCCCAGCCTTGTCCTCCAAGAAGTCTTCCTGTATCCCAGACCACTTCCCACACTGCCATTGCCCATGCCCCCATCATTCCTCGATATGTCTGCCTCCAAATTTACAGACCTCAAGAGTAAGATCCCTTGCCCCCTTGTCTGCCTGGACTTAGCTCTGAGCTGGGATCACCTCAAGTTTGTAAGCAGCTGCTCAGAATCCAGGTTTCACCTACACCACCCATGAAGCTATGCCTCCCATGTCTCTATCCTCACTTCCTACTTCTAGATGTTTCTTACAAAATATCCTGTTGTCCAAGAGACACTTTCCTCCCCACACTGGACATTCACCAAGTTAATTGTCTCCAGAGCCCACTGAGGGACTTTTCCAATCATCATTCCAGCCCGCAGCCTTAAACAGTGAGAGATAAATATCTGAGATCAGCACTCCCATCCCAGGAACAATACCTTCCTGGCCAAGCCCTGTCTAGTTTCCCCAGTATGGGCTTCCCCAGATTCCTCACCTCCACCTAAGCTCCTGTGTGTGGTCTTCCCAGTCCTTTTCCCTCCCCTCAACTTCCCTCAGACTCATGGACCTGGTAGGAGCAGCAGTGCCCAGCTACTTGTAATTAACCTTTACTGGGTGCTTTGTCTCTGCTATTCCTTTGAAAGGGGGCTGACAGGGCAGCAAAGGCCACAACACCATGTGCTGTAAAGCTTCTGTACTATTTATAAATCCCTTCAGACATCATAAAGATGGGAACTTCCCTGTGGTGTTCATCTCTTGTAATTATACATATAATGTAAATATACATTCCACACTATTGTGTATTCACTTCTGTTGGTGAGATATTTTACCTCTTCTCAGGGCTGCTTTCCATCTCATCACTCACACACACACACACACACACACACACACACACACACACACACACACACACACACCCTTCTCCATCCCAGCCTTTTCCTGTCTATCTTGTGCCTTTCCTGTGTGCCAAAACTTTGCAGGGGAGGAAGGCAATATTTTGGCTGCACAGAGGAGACATGAGATGGAGTCCTCACCAGGCCTTGAGCTCACAGCAAGCCAGAGATAAAGGGAGAAAGGGAAGAGGAAAGAAGGGAAGAAGAAAAGGAGGAAACGGAAGAGAAGAAAGGAAGTAAGAAAGAAAAATGAGTGGGAAAGGAAGGAGAAGAATAGAAAGAAAGGGAGAAAAAGGTGGAAAGGTGATGAGTGGCAGGATGAAAGGGTGAAAAAGAGAGGAGAAATGAAGAATGGAAAGAAGTAGAGAAAGGAAGGAGGGAGTAAGGAAGAGAAGAAAGAATGGCAGAAAAAAGAGGGGTTAAATGGAGAATAATTGGAAGGAAGGAAGGAAGGAAGGAAGGAAGGAAGGAAGGAAGGAAGGAAGGAAGGAAGGAAGGAAGAAAGGATGGACAAGGAGAGGAGGGCAGGTCTGCAGATCCCTGGCCTAAGCACAGTCAATCCCTGTGGACTGACCATAGTGTTTCATGCACACACAGTAGGCCTTATGGGATCTTCTGGCCCCACAAATCACACCATCACACCAGGCCTCCTCAGGCCCCAGGAGTCCTGCACATGTTCTCTGGGTAACCTGTGAGCTGCAAAGCTTCTGCTTTATTATAGCTGCACCCTAGGTACCAGGAACCCCTGCATCTGCTCTCTGGGTATGTGTGGGGTGGGACACAAGCTCTGTGAACTGCAAAGTCCCTGCTTCAGCACAGCTGCACCCCAGTGTCCATCAAAAGACACAGCTCTCACCTCAAAGGGGATTAGACATAGTTTAGTCTAGGGCCAAATGTGAGTGACCATGGCCCAGGAACACAGATTTATGTTACCCAAAATTCCCTGTCCAAATGTTTTAACAGTTTCATGAAGTTTTCATAGTTACATAAGTCAGCTCATAAATCAAGGCACTTTTCAAATACATTGGTTGACCATCAGGTAGGCAGGTTTTAGCAAAGCAGGGAAATCTCCACCATAGTCTTCACATGCTATCTGATGACATTCTTAAACCTTGGGTTGGTGGAAGCTGGTGGTCTGTCAGTACACACAGCTGCACCTCAGGTCTCAGGAGCCCCTGCATCTGCTCTCTGAGTGTTTGGGGGGGGAGAGGCACAAGCTCTATTGGCTGCAAAGTCCCTGCTCCAATACAGCTGCAGCCCACTCATCTCCTGCCAGCCACCCTCCTCTCCTGACCTGTGGGCGGCTCCAGCCTCCCCCGCGTTGTAGGCAGGTGGAACTGCCCGTGACGTCACAATGCTGCGCCTCACCCAGAGCGTCCTTAGCGCAGTTATAAACTTTCAAAAGGCGGGAGCAGCGGAGTTCATTCTCCTGAGCCTCTCTCCAGCAGCTCAGCGGGGCAGAGGAGGTGGCTGTGGCGGTGGCGGTGGCGTGTCTGTGTGCCAGGGAAACCGCTCAGCAGATTGTAAACTGAAAGGCGGGTCGGCGTGAGCAGTGCGGAGGAAGCAGCGGAGTTCATTTTCCGGAGCCTCCATCCTGCGGGATGGCGGAGGAGGCGGCCATGGCGAGTCTGGGGGCGAGTGAGAGCGATCGGCAGCAGGTAGGAGGATCGCGCTGGGCTGAGGGGTCACGGGGCTCCCCGGGAGGCGCTGCAAGAAAGCCAGGCAAAGGGCTGGCTGGGCCCACACCCAGCTCCAGCGCACCGCCCGGGAACATGAGTCCAAATCCATACAAAACACACACACACACACACACACACACACACACACACACACACACACCCCCCCCCCAAAACATCTGGGTGCGGTGCACTACCACTCAGTGGGAGGCTGAGGTAGGAGCTTCAAGGGTTGAGGGAAAGTCTGGACTATATAGAGCCTGTCTCAAAACAGAAGAGCAAAAAGGAAAGGAGAGGGGAGATAAAGGGAGGAAGGGAAGGAAAGAGGAAAAGGAGACAGGGAGGGAAAAGGGGGGCAAAGGAAAGAGGGAAAAAGGAGAAAGGGAGACAAATGGGAAGAAAAAAGAAGAGGGAGGAAGGTAAGAAAAAGGGGGTAGAAAAAGAATAGAAGAATAGAAAAGAAGGAATGAAGATGGGAAGGAAAAGTAGGAAAAGAAAGGAAAGAAGGAAGGAAAAAAGGGGAAGGGAAAAGGAGGGGAGGGAAATAAAAGGAAGGAAGGAAAAGGGGGAAATAAGAATGGAAAAAAAGGAAGGAGAGAGGGAGGGAAACAAGGAAGCAGGGAGAGAATGGAAAGGAAGGAAGGAGCAGAGTGGGAGAGAAAGAAGGAAGGGGAGAAAAGAGGGGGAAATGGAAGACAAGAAAGGGAGGAAGAAAGGGGAAATGGAAGGAAGAAGAAAGGGGAAGGAAGAGCAAGGGAAGCAGGGCAGGCTGCAGAACCCAGGCCTGAGTGCAGTCAATCCCTGTGGGTTGACCATAGTGTTGTCAGGCACACACAGTGGGCCTGTGGGATCTTCTGGCCAGGAGTCGCCTTTTCCCATGAGGCCCTCAGGCCCCAGGTGTCCTGCATCTGCTCTATGGGTAGGTGGGAGGAAAGATCCCTGTGAGCTGCAAAGTTTCTGCTTCAGTACAGCTGCATCCCACTCCCCTCTGCAAGCCGCCCTCCTGTCAGGAATGGTGGATGGCTCTGCCCTCCCCCCATACCCAGGCAAGTGGAACAGCCCATGATGTCACACTGCTGCACTGCTACCAGAGCACTGGGGAAATTGTAAACTTAAAGGCAGGGAGGTGCAAATGGTGAAGAGGTAGTAGCACAGTTCATTTTCCTGATCCTCTGTTTGGTGAGATGGTGGTGGAGGAGGGTGACCATGGTGATCTGCTTGCAAGTCAGACCTCTCTGCATCAGGTAGGGGTCAGCCAAGTAGAGGGGCCACATGGACTCCCTGGTGGCACTGTGAGGAACCCTGGTGATGATAGGCCTGGCTTCAGACCAAAGCCAGCGTGCCACCCACAAGTGTCTTCACCTCTCCATGCTGATTTTCTAATCTCAGTGTGGTGTGCTTACAGACATTGCCTTCATTTTCCTGTGTATATGGACAGAAAGTAAAAACCAACAGTGTTAGGTACTAAATACTAGAAGGAAAAGCAGGAAGGAGAATTAAGTGAGGTCTTGGCTTTACTAGCCTCTGGCCTTAACCCAAAATTTTAAAAGCCTTTGTGGTGTGAGAAACAAATATTCAACACTACTGAGTGTGATTAATTAAACTGAGAATGTCCTAAGTTCAATAAGCTCACTGTAATTTGGGAGAAGGTGTTTACCTAAGGCACCATGGTGATAGGCAGGTAGAGATTGTTAGAGAGTCACTAGACCTGTGAAGAAATGACAGTTTGGGAGGGGGGGCTGGTGTCAGGAAAATCCTGACACTTCATGAATGGAAGACTAGGTTAGTTACTGAATGGAAAGGAAGCTCAGAGTATTCCAGGAACAGAGATGACTACCTGTTATTTGGATGAGATCTTCAGATTGGTTGGTTAATGTGATACTTAGTGTGTATATAGGAATTTAGAAGATGCCATTAAAGAGAGAAGTGATGTGATTCAAGTATCTTCTGTGTGAATTAGCATGTGCATGCCACAGAGTACATGTGAGGTCTGAGGACAACTTCCACTTTGCTTGACACAGGGTTTCACTTGTTTTACTGGTTATGCTGTTTTTTTTTTTTTTTTCTGCTTCATGGGCACCATTCTCGCTGGCCTGCAAGCTTCTGGGTTCTCCTGCCTCCACTTCTCATTGACTTGGAGTGGGTATGCTGTGTGCACGTGCCTTTATGTGGATGGTGGGGAATTGAACAGGAGCTGTTAAGTTTGCAAGGAAATACCTTTAACAATCTCCTTAGATCCTTCATTTGATATGTGGGTGTGAGATGTACTGACCTTCCTGAAATGGCACATATCAAACCTCCCTGAACAAGGACGTTTTCTGTAATATAGTAAACATGGTGGCCTGAATCATGCAGCCCAAATATGAGGCAAAAGGCAGGGTGCCCTAGGACCTACATGAAGATCATATGTATGATGTGGCATCCAGCCCCTGGAGAGGAGAAAGGAGACAGTCAGTGGGTAGAGCTCCAAAGATAAACAAACCCATCACCCATTTCTCACAGTGAGGACATCCTGAGAAGCTGGGCCCTGGGTTTATACTCTGAGATGGCACTCTGAGTTAGCAATAGGATCTGCAAAGACAAGACTAGGACATGGAGTGTGTGGAATTCAGACCACCAGGATAGAAGTAGGTGGGTGTGGGCTTCCTTATAGGGAGGAGAGGCACATGCCTTGTGCAGGATGAGTGACCATTCTCAACCCACCTTCCCCATTCTGGAAATTGGTGCTGGGTTGGTTCTCAGAACTGTGTCTCATCATCATGGTGATGGGGAGGAAGGAGTAACCGGGTGGAGAAGCAGGGAGCCAAGCTCACACTGCCTGGGGTAGCAGGGACAATGCTCAGGGCTCTGATGCATCTACCTCTTGAGGGTCTAATGCATGAGACATTGGCTTTGTGTATGAAGTCTGTGTTCCATCATTTCCCTCTCACCCCACTGACTGGTGACTTCACAATCTCCTGACTTTTCTTCCCACAACTGTCATCTGTACCAGTCACTGTGTGTTTCTGAAACCAGAATTCAGTCCTTGATACTTGCACTTTCAGAGGCAAGTGAGCAAAGACAGGAATTCAACCTTAAATCTGTGCTGTATTGAGAGAGCTGGAAATTTGGGATAAGAAAGGATTCTTAGAGATATCTTATATTTCATCTATAGCTAACAGTCAATATAGGAGGGGAAAAGAAAGGCAATCATTTCATTTTTTATTGGTCAAGTAATTACTCATGACTCTGAGATTTAAGGTGTTAATGGTTCTCTATGTCTCCTTGTGGACCTATGGACTCTTCTCTCCATGTAGTGAGGGTTTCATATACACCAAAGCCAGTACAGTAGCTTTTGCATTCCTCTGAATCTCTGTTTAGATCAAAAGTTTATCTAAAACATGTCTCTATTTTCCCTTTATTATTATGATGTGAGAAAAAAAGGGTAGTCCAACCCACTCTGAGCCCTGAAATTCTTCTACACTGTGACCTGTGTTTTCTTGCCTGTTTCATCACATTGAGGCTCGGACCTGTCTTTCGGTTGTTCACTTGGTGGCCACTTGCAATTCTCCAGCTCCTTCCCTGACAGAATTAAACCAAATTCACAGCATGTCTCCAATTTCCCTGTAGCCCCTGTGCTTCTCCCTGAACTGCTCTTGTCATACCAGAAAAATGGTACAGACTGCATTGCTGGTGTTGATCTCAGGAGGAATTAGTTTGTTTTAACCATTCAATGATATTTTGTGATGTCAGGGGTCATTTTTTTATTTAATTAATTGGTGGAGCATACAATGCTGCACCTGACCTTGTGGGTGGGTACAGGGATGTTGCTGAGCACCCTGCAGTTTCCATGTCATTTTCAAAACTAAGTCTTTCTGACTCAAATTGTCAGTAGGGTGATGAGAATGTCAAGTGCAGTGGTATGGACATGTGAAAGAACCTGAAACTCTCAGGGGAGAATTGGAGCTGATTTTGTTTTTTTTTGTTGTTGTTGTTTTGTTTTGTTTTTTTGTTTTCGAGGTAGGGTTTCACTCTGGTCCAGGTTTACCTGGAATTGACTATGTAGTCTCAGGGAGCCCTCAAACTCATGGCAATCCCCTACCTCTGCCTCCCAAGTGCTGGGATTAAAGGCGTGTGCCACCATGCCCGGCTCTGGAGCTGATTTTTTTTCATTTTTTTTTTTTTTTTTATTGTGGTGTTGGGATGTCAAACCCCAGTTCTTACCTCAAGTGCATAATGAATACTTTATTCTGAGACAAATCTGAGAGCTGATGGCCTGGGAACAGGTCTAGGTTACATCAAATATGATGTTTCAACATGGTAAAATTTTCAGAATTTTTCATTTCATTTCTTAATCCTTGTCTCACTCTAGCCTGGCTGACCTGGAACTCAATCTGTCAACCAAGATAGCCTCAAACTCACAGTGATCTTCCTACTTTAGCCTCTTTTTGTACTGGGAGTAAAAATGTGGGCCCCCTACCTGACTTATGGAATATTTATAGTAATAGAATGAAAAAATTATAAATCTAGGCATTTTAAGTACATTCATGGAAACATCAAGGAGGAATTTTCAAAGCAGAGAAGTCTCTGCTAGAGGCCTCAGGTGTTTTGTGATGCCATCCTTAGCCTATGGGTTGGTGGAAACTAAGATGTTTGTTTGAACATTCCAATAAGAATTTTACCTGATAGTAATGGCAATGTTAGATCAAGTGGTGAGGTAGACTATAAGTACTATTTATGGGACTAAAGGTAACCCAACAAAATTAGGTTATAAACCTGTAACAGACAGCTTTCTACTACCACAGACTTTCTATACATTCAATCAGCTATGTAGTATGGTTAACTCAGGAATTACTTTTTTTTTTCTGGGAACTTGTTCATGAACCCAGAGCTTCACACATCCCAGGTAAACAATGGATCCACCACTGAGCCACACCTCCAGCCTGGACACACCATTTCAATGGATGAACTAGCAACATGTGTGTGAATGGTGAGTGTGAGCAAGGCTGCTGAGAAGCATGTGCCAAACTGATAAGGGAGCTAAGATGGTGCTTCATAATAATAACTCAGGTTGTCTGGACATGGTTACAGTAAAGAGGTGGGGGGACCATTGCATGAAATAGAGAATGCATGGGGAACAGATGGGGATAGGGTGTGTGTGTGTGTGTGTGTGTGTGTGTGTGTGTGTGTGTGTGTTGCTAAGGATCAAACACAGGGCCTTGCACAAACCAGGCAAGTGATCTGTCAAGGGGACAAGTGTTAACAACTGCCCTGTTTCAGTTACCCTCAGAGGTGCCTCATGAGCACATACATGTTCAAACCTGTCATCCAGTGGAAAGTGCAGAGCTAGCATATATGTTTCAGAGACTTCAACATGTTACTGTCTTTTGAGACCCTGGGTGTGGATAAGGTGATCTAGAGGGAATGCAGACAAAGAAGTGAGTGCAGTGAACCTGGCTTGGTGGCACATGCCTGTAAACTCAGTACATATGTTGAACATTTTATCTCATGTCTCCACCTGCCTAGTACTGAGTTCACAGGTATGTGCCATCACTCCAGGTCACTTTGAGTCCAGCCTGGGTTATGGGAGTCCCTATTTCAAAATCAAACAAAGAAAAACCACACAGAGAACAAGGAGTGTATGGAGGGCAAGGCCAGGGCAGCAGAGCCTGAGTAGGCTTCATGGAAACTGCACAGGCTCGTGAGTGCACATCCCTCTTTGCAGGCAGTTTTTTTCATCTCCTTTGGCCATTTGGACACTTCTCATTTTCTTTCATGAAACCATCCTCTTCAACTGTCTTTTTCACTATTTTTTCCATTTTTATATTTTTCTTATAAATATTTTATTATTTATTTATTTGAGAGAGATATAGGGAGAAACAGAGAGAGAGAGAGAGAGAGAGAGAGGGTGAGAATGGGCGACCAGGGCTTTCAGCTATGCAAACAAACTCCAGATGCATGCACCACCTTGTGCATCTAGCTTATGTGGGTCCTGGGAATCGAATCTGGATCCTTTGGCTTTGTGGGCAAAATGCCTTAACCACTAGGCTATCCCTCTAGCCTGCATTTTGGTATTTTAATACATATATAACATATTTTGATCTTATGCCTAGAAATCCACTGTCTTACCAGTCTCCACCTCTCACTAACACATTTCTTCATTCCTGTGACTCCCCATCTTACTTTTGTTCCTTTTTAAAAAAATGTTTATTATTATTTTAACAACACGTTTTGTACAGATAAATCATGTGTTGGTACCCTTTTTTTTCATCCCTGCTCCCACTCCATTAGGGACACTCCTCAGTGGGGTTGCAGGTATTCCTCATTCCTTTTTTTTTAACCCCATTGAGTTAAATTAGGGGTTCTTGCATGATCATGGTGATTTAACAGGATGGGCAACTTACCAGTAGGTACACAACTGATGAACATGACTCCCCTTTCCCAGCAATCATTAGGTGCAATTAGCTTCTCTAGACGTGTGGAGTCACATGTATCCTTCCCCCATGAAGCTGATGTATTGACAGGCTTAATGTTTGCAGGAAATTTAAGCTGCTATGAATTCATGGCTGTAATGACTATGTGTACCCCAAAACAGTGGTTCAGAGTACTCCTCCCGACCACACAGGAATCTCTGTAAGACTCAGGAAGTAAGTGAAACCATGCTCAGGAAGTGGACAAAACCTGCAAATGTCAGAAAGCTCCTAAAATTCACAAGCTTCACAAGCTCCCTCCACAAGGTTAAATAAACAGTAACAATGTCTGGGAAGAGGAGACATTCCAAATGGTCAAGATTCCTTCACTTTTTACAAGCATCTCCAGGGATACAGCTTTCATGAGTTGTCACCCATGGGAGGTGGAACTTTTACCGACGTAGGTACTTTTCAGTCATGCATGTGCCTATAAATATCCCCTCATCCATATTCCTCTAAATAACCCCAATATACTCACTGGCTCACTGGGCTGGACTTGAATGTCATTATTTCTTTGGTCTGTCATTGGCACCTTATTTGGGGTGAATAAATATTTGCTCACATCTGCTGCAGTTGTTGAAGCAATGATAGTTTGGCTGTGCTATGGAGATGTGTATATTTTTACAGGACATTGCCCAGGACTAAGGAGAGGAGGAGACTATTCCCTTGTCTTTCTTGCCTGCAGCGCTTGGTGCACACCTTTGGTCTCCCTCACAGCTGAGCCCCGTGTGCAGGGAGTAATAATGTCAGAACACTTCATGTTCTGTGTACGCACCAAGCCTTGTGCTGCTGGCCTCCATGCACTCTCTCTCTCCAGAAGGCAAAGCAGTTTTACTCTTATTTGGAGCTAAATTGGAGTAACTGTCAGTGCTTATCCTCTGTTCCTGGCTATCAAACCCAGGGTCTAGTGTGTGCTAAGCAAGTTCTTTTGCACTGAGCTACACCATTGGCTCTTTTTATTTTTACTTAGAGGTGAGGTCGCATTATGTATCACTGGCTGGCCTCCAACTCAGGATGCTCCTGCCTCAGCCTTCTCTATAAGAATTACAGGTGTGCACAATTATGCTCATCTCTTTCTGACATATACTCTTTATTTGTTTTTAAAAATATTTATTTACAAGGAGAGAGAAAGGTAATAGGCATGCCAGGGCCTGTAGCCACTGCAGATGAACTCCAGATGCATGTGCTCTTTTGTGCATCTGGCTTTATATGGGTACAGGGGAATTGAACCTGGCTTGTTAGGCTTTGCAGGCAAGTGCCTTTACCACTGAACCATCTCTCCAGCCCCAATACATATATTTAAAAAAATTTTTATTTATTTATTTATGAGGGGGATTGAATGGGCACACCAGTGTCTGTAGTCACTGCAAATGAATGCCTCCAGATGCATGCACCTCTGGGGTGTTTGATTCAGGTGTCCCTCATAAACTTAGGTGTTCAGACTGCTAGGTTCCCAGCTGATGGAGATTTGGAAATTAAAGCCCCCTGGAGGCAGTGTATTGTTGGGGGCAGGCTTATGGGTATTATAGCCAGTTTCCCCTTGCCGGTGTTTGGCACACTCTTCTGTTGCTGTTGTCCATCTGGTGTTGGTCAGTAGGTGTTGTCCATCTTTCCTCATGCTGTCATTTTCCTCTGCCATCATGGAGCTTCCCCTTGAGTTTGTAAGCCCAAATAAAGTGTTTTTTTTTCCCTACAAGCTGCTCTTGGTCAGGTGCTTTCTGCCAGCAATTCAAACCTGACTAAAACAGCCATCTTGTGTATCTGGCTTATGTGGGTATTAGGGGAAATGAACCTGGGTCCTTAGGCTTCACAGGAAAGCACCTTAATTGATAAGCCATCTCTCCAGCCCCATTACATATATTCTTATAGATGATGGTGGCTAGTCATTGAATGTAATGTTTAGGATAGTTAATATGTACTTTAGTTTATGTCAGTATGTTAAAAAAACACAATATCAAACTTATCCTTTAAATCATTTTAAGTAGAAACTTCTGGAGCTTGGAATATGTAAGCATCACAACCATCTATCTCCTGAGCTTTTTTCAGCTTCCCAAACAGGAACTGTACAAATGTACAATTTCTCCACATCCTTGCCAACAATTTATTTATTTATTTATTTATTTTTTTATGTTTGTTTTTTTTCAAGGTAGAGTCTTGGTCTAGCCCAGGCTGGCCTAAAATTCACTATGTAGTCTCAGGCCAGCCTTGAACTCACAATGATCTCCTATTTTAGCCTTCCAATTGCTGGAATTAAAGCCATGTGCCAACATGCTTGACCATTTTTCTATTTTACTTTTGTCTCTTTTTTTTCTAATAATGGCTTCAGTTTTTTATTTGTAAAATTTACTTGAAAGAGAGATGGGGGAAAGAGAGAGAGAGAGAGAGAGAGAGAGAGAGAGAATGTGGGCATTCCAGGGTCCCCAACCACTGCAAATGAACTCCAGATATATGTGCCACCTTGTGCATCTGGCTTACATGGGTTCTGCGGAATTGAACCTTGGTTTTTGACTTTGCAGGCAAGTGCCATAACTGATAAGCCATTGCTCCACCCCTGGTTTCATTTTTTACTGAAAAAATGGACACAACTAGTGCTGAAGAATGTATTTGAAGTTCCAATGTGTGTACAATAATTTGTATTTACCACCACAGTAGCAGGTATCACGCATGCATATCATTCATAGGAGCCATGAGAGGCAGCCTGCAGAGTGCAGTGTTGGTGCAGGACTGTTCACAGGCCTGCCAGAGAGGGAGGAGGATTGAGGGAAAGAACCTAAGTAAGAGAAGAGTGCCAGGGAGGAACAGTGCATGCTTTGAGCATGTATGATTTGACAGTATAATCTGTACATAATCATCCTTGCTTTAACAGGTAAGGAAGGTTTGGGATGTGGCTCAGTTGGTAGAGTGCTTGACTAGCATGCACGAAGCCCATGTGATGGTGCTGCCCACAGTTAGGTGGGTTCTCTTATGTGGTATTATGCTCTTCCCTGCTGCAGTTCCCACTCCTTTTGGCCAGAGAAGAAAACAGTGTCCCAGTCCATCATTCTTTCCCATGTTCTCATTTTGAACTGGATTCTCTTGAAAGATAGGCACTTTTCCTTGAGCCCAGGGGAGTCTCTGATCTGTGCTCCCCTTTATGGGCCTGGGGTTACAGGTTTTCATGTGCATTCCCAGCTGTTTATGTGGGATCTGGAGATTCAAACGTGAACTGTTTAGGCCCTCCTGTATGCTCATGTTTGCAGAGAAAGTGCACATAATCTCTAAGCTACCTCTTCATTCCTCATACTTAAACTGTATATAAATCCTGGGGTGGGGCTTTGTGAGCCCTGTCCTCTAGTTACAGTAACTGAATCCATGAAGAGGTGGAGAGCTGCGTGAACCTTCCTCTCCTCCATGGTGGAAAGTTACAGGCCACAGTCATTGATAGTTCAAAGGACAGTGGTTCTTCCTTGTATGGAGGACAGCTGTCCACACTAAGGTTTTCTCTAAGCTGCACTCCTCTCTCAGGCCCTTTACCACACTTTTTTTCTCATCTCTTGCTTTAAACTGTCAGCTTGAATTACCATCACTTCACAACCAATTCTATGAACTTATTTTGAATGATTTCCACCATTTCTTTTTTTCTCTGGTCTCAAGAAAAGGCATCTTTGAAAGTTCCTTCTGGTAATTTCCAGAGAACATCCTTACACCTTCTCAGGGACTGTCATTACCTTAGACCCTTTCTGCCCAGTCCTCAGCTTCTGCCACTGTGCAGAATCCTTCCCTTCTGCATGAAACAGGCTCTCACCTGTGATGGCCACAGTTCTTCACAGTGGAGCTCCTTGAAAGAGTTAGGCCTCTTCACCACTGCCTCCCTTCCTGCCTCCAATTCCCTTCACCTCCCACACATTGAGGTTGGGACCCATGTGACATTTAGAGGAATGATGCACTTGCTTTTGCAAAGCAAGCAGAATTTTGGGGTGTTTTGTTTATCATTTCTTTTTGAGAGAGGGTATCAAGTAGCTCAGTCTGCCTCAACCTCACTATGTAACCCAAGATTGCCTTGAACTTTATTTTGTAAATATTTATTTATTTATTTGGGAAAAGAATGGGGGAAGAGGAGAGAGAGAGAGAAAGAAAATATGGGTGAATGGTGCACTAGTGCCTCTAGCCACTGCAAATGAACACCAGATACATGTGCCACCTTGTGCACTTGGCTTTATGTGGGTCCTGGGTGATTGAACCTGGGTTATTTGGCTTTGCAGGCAACCACCTTAACTGCTAAGGCATCTCTCCAATCCTGCATTGAACTTTTGTTGCTCCTGTCATCATCTCCTTATTGCTGTGTTTTGAGGCACTTCCTGTTTATGTAATTACTGGGTATTGAACTCCTGGCTCATGAGTGTTAGGCAAGCCCTCTGTGGAGTGAACTACAGCCTCAGCCTTGTTTGATTCTTTTTCCATTTTCCATTTAAGTGGTTTATCTCATCCTGATTTAATTTTGATAGGTCATATACATCAAGAAAATCATACATTTATTTCAGATTTAGGCATGGTTTCTCCTTTAAGGTTGGGATGCCCTGGCTGTCTGATGTCTGGTGTCTGGTTTCCCTCCCTTTGTTTTCCTTTTCACTGTCATTCCTGTAAGAAGGACAGGGGGCAAGAAGCCGATTATTATGGGTGACTTGTCATGAGCATGGGGTTGTAAGGAGTGTTAAAGTGCATCATTTTTACAGAATTGATTTCTTGTTTGAGTCAGAGTGAGTTGGGCAGACAGACTATGATTATGATGAGAAGAATACTCATCTAAGGACCCAGTAAAGAGCATAACCATGGAAACCATTTTCCTAAACCTGACCAAAAGTTGCTCTCATGGATTTTGTTAACTTCTTCTTTTATTTTGTCTATCTGTTGTTGAATAATATTGGAATTGTCTGTAATATTGAAGCAGCACATTCCAGGGAATTTCTGACAGCTAATATGATGCTTCAATAATAAAAAAAAATCAATAATGGCTCCATTTTGTATCTCCTCAAATATTTAGCAGTGCAATTTGTTTAAATTCTTAGTTTGTTTTAGAGATTTTAGATAAAACTTTTAGACAATAATATTCATTGCCATTATTATTTCTTTTATTAATATTTTATTTATTTATTTGAAAGAGAGAGGCAGATAGAGGGAGACAGAATGGGCTTGCCAGGGCCTCTTAGTCACTGCAAATGAACTCCAGATGCATGCACCACCTTGTGCTTCTGGCTTACATGAGTACTAGGGAATCAAACTTGGGTCCTTTGGCTTTCCAGGCAAGTGCCTTAAGTGCTAAGCTATCTCTCCAGTCTTGTCATTATTATTTTTTAATATATGCATAGCACTTGAAAGTGTGAAATATGATTGGATGTGTATCTGTAATTCCATCCAAGTTCAGCCCCCATGTAGTAAAATTATTTCTAATGTGCAAGGGATAGAGAGATATCATGCCTAAAGGACTTCCCACCAGTAACACAAGATCTACATTGCACCATTTTAAAAATATTTTATTTTTATGTATTTGAGAGAGACAGAAGCAGAGACAGAGTGAGAGAGAGGCAGATAAAGAGAACGGGCATGCCAGGGCCTCCAGCCACTGCAAATGAACTCCAGGCACATGTGCCACCTTGTACATCTATGTTACATGGGTCCTGGGGAATTGAATCAGAGTCCTGTGGCTTTGCAGGCAAGTGCCTTAAGTGCTATGGCATCTTCCCAGCCCATCCTTATTCTTTTGGTTTTTTTTTCTTTTAAGGTAGGGTCTCGCTGTAGCCCAACTTGACCTTGAAATTCACTAGTCTCATGGTGCCCCTCAAACTCCAGGCAATCCTCCTACCTCTGCCTCTTGAGTGCTGTGACTAAAGGTATACACCACTGTGCCTGGCTCAATTATACCATTTTCTGGTGTTGAACATTTTGAGCATTCTTACCAGATACAGCCTTTATTCTGTTAGAATCCTTTCCCATGTTTATCCCAATGGTATCCTCTCTGCTTAATCACAGCTCTGGGTCCTCATTATTTTTCCTCGTTTCCCTAAGTTTGAAGGTCCTGCCCTCCAGCCTTTGGCTCTAACTTTGCTCCACACAGTATTACTTTCTTATTTCCCAAGTCATGAAATCCTTGCTCTGTGCTATGTAAAAGAAGGTTGATTTGAGAAACTGTTCATGCATTTTCAGTGGATGATGAGGTAAGGTATCGATTCCAGAGTTCACAATAGTACATTCGAGTCTTCACTACACTTTAGAATTATTAGGAATAATATTTTGCACAATATATTTAATCCTGAAAATATATATCACAGAAATTCGATTTTCAAGCTTATAAACATTATAGGATTAGCACTTACAATATTCTGTCTTATTATTACATAGACAGTCATATGCAAGAACCATATATATTCCAATGCACAACCTGCAAAGTTTCCCATTCCAGTTTGGGTCTGTATCACACATTTCTTTCTCTTCATAGAGTTTCCCTGCAGATTGCAGCCCTAGATCAGAAATTACCTTATGATCTAATGTATTGTCTCAAAGATCCACTAAGTACTATAGGCCCATGTTCACATTAAGATGAGAAGATGTTTAAAGACATGTAGAAAGGAAGAAAAACAAAATTAAGGGAAAATGTTATGATTATAAATAGTTTTTCTCATGAAATACATAAGCTTTAAGGGTCTAATGGGTCTTTTGATCAAAAGGGAGTTTCACAACAGACCGAGACAAGGTTAGCTTTTCTTTATAAATCATAAAATTTATGAATACGTAAGTGTGAGTGTAGTGAATATTTCATCATGCCTCATTCCAACCAATATAAGAACCTGAAACAATAGTAATGTATGATCATTAATGATCTATTATGTGTCTAAAGTTTCTTCATGTTTCTCTTAGATATAACTATGAAGAAAAAAAAAGAATTAACCCAATTTCTCACCCACATGTCAAATGATTCAAAACGGTTGCAATTTTCTTCTAACCTTTCTAAATTCAACCACCTTCATCCCCCATTACATTCTTTCATGTTACTAACAATAAAAATATTAACTGATATTTTGGATATTTATTAAAAAGCAAAGCAGCAACAAAAACTTTCATGTCAATTTTTAATTTTTTTTTCTGATGAAAGAAATCAAGAAAGTGTCTGCAGTAGTTTGAATAGGCAGCCCCCAATATATTCAGTGTTTTATTAGTTTGTACTTTGCATCTGCAGTCACCTTGCTGGAGGCAGTGTCTCTGGGTGTATCTTAAGGTGTGGTGGCGGGTTTAGGATTTCAATCTAAAGATATGCAAAGTGTGCCTAGCAGGAGTTCCTGAGGAATACTGTGCTGTGTGGCTTTTGGCCCTTGGCTTTGCTCTCTGTGTTTGGTCCTGTGAAGGCAGGCCAGCTTCTTCTGCCATTATGGAACTTCTCCTGGATCTGTAAGCTTCAATAAATAATATCCCTTTCTCCATAACTGTGCCTCGTCTGCAAGTTCATCTCAGGAACCCAAAGCTGTCTGTCATAGTGTCCTTTCTAAACTGTCCTGTAATATTTAAGACAGCATTTGATCTTATGGACTGAAAGTCAACAAATATATTCAGTGACATATGTTTGACATTTTGTTATAGTCTATTACAAAAAAAGAAAAAAAGCTTGAGAAGAATCAAGGAGCAGTTCACACGTTTCATATACAAATGTCGAGAAAGCAGCATTGTTGCTCATTTCCCCAATTATTCTTTGGTTTCTGCTGGTGTCCTGAGTGTGCCACATTATCACAATCACTACAGCTGCAATTAGACATTGCAAGGCCACGTCTGGCATCGGAGAGATGTGAACTCAAATTGTCAAAGAGGAAGATATCAAGGAGAAAGGCTTTTACTTGCCAATATTAGAAAAAGAAACAAGTTGATTTCTAGCCTGACCTTGCCTCTGGGAAGTTCACAATGACAAGAGACTTGCTACTGAAGAGCTACTGAGTACAGGTAAAAATGCAAGTCTTTATTGGGAAGTCTTCTATTATTATAGAATAAAACATTTTCAGGTCTCTCTTAGTTATACAAATGTAAATATAACCAAAGAAGGCAGGCAAGGCCCTAAGCAGAGTATGCAACAGAACATGTTTCTTTGATGGTTTAACAAATGTTGACCTTGGACATTCCCCAAGGATATAAAGAAGAAGTAGAACACAGAGATGAAATCAATTTTTCTAGACATTCTCTGGGGTGTCCGTTGTATAACTATGTTAGCCTCTTCAGAGAAGGGCATTGGAGAATAGCCCCCCACCTCTTTTGTGCAGAACAACTTCCTGGAGGCTAGAATCTTAATTTCTGACTCTCCTGGTCTGGAGGCCTGTCTGTTCTTTTGCTAGTGCATTTCTTACAGTTTAAAAGCTCTCTCCTGTTTAAGTACTTCAGCGTGAATCTGCATAGCACAATGGTTCTACTTGTTTTTTATGATGATGGAGAGACCTCCTTTTGATGACTCTTCATGGGTTTTACTCAGTGGAACCCAGTATTTTATTGTAGTGTCCCCATAGAAACCTAGTGCTACAACAAAATATTTTCTGTCATGACAAAGTTAGCCTGTCAATTAATATGTGAAGAAGAAATTAACATGAGAAAATAATTGATAAACTGGAAAAAATGACATTCAGTACCATTATTTTCAAAATCATAATTAAATTTTTTTAGTATTTTTTAAATGGCCTCTTCATAAGCTATTTTGCTTGTCTTATTCCAATACCAAATATTTCACTTTTGAAAACAGGAATGACCCTGTGTTATTTAAATTGAGAACTGGCTAGCATTCCATTATGTACAATGTTGCCAATGCTGAGAGTGGAATTGTTCCTGGAATTCTGATGCATTGAGAAATCTGCAGCAGTGATAAATGTTATATCATTTATAGTAGTATACTCATGCACTCAGTGTAACATCCTAAATTTGCAGCAATTGGCAACACACTATTTCAAGTTGCTATGTAATTAAGATTTTTTTTCTTGTAGATTACTTGTTAGGAGAAATTTCAAATGGAGAGCCTTGAGTTAGCATATCTTTTCCTTTAAACTTAAGTATATCAATTTCATATATCATGATGATTTTAATTAATCTGATATGTGAGCCTCTCTTTCTTCCTGTTTCTTCAGAGTTGAGTAGGTCTGAGAAGTGGTCAAGGGGCTTCCCCTGGCATCACACTGTGGTTAGAACACTTGGACACAATGTGGCCACATGAAGCAGTCTATTCTTGTCTAGCTGTGAGGACTAAGAATTCTGACAGACATCCCATTCCTACTCCAAAATTCCCCAAGCACATTTCCAAAAGTCCTTGCTCTCTCCACATGGCCTCCACAAAATTAGACTTTTTAATGAATGTTTGTTAAATGGTGTCTTTTTATAAATACTTCAACAAATTGGCTAATTTCATGAGCAAAAATTTAGAAGTCAATATCGTTATTAATTTAAGTTTAAAACAGTCTCAGAATTTAAAAGTAGGCTTAAAAGTAATTATAATTTGTGATTTCTTAAAAATTTTCATGAAGAAATATATTGTATATTTACCAGATCCCTCACATACTTCCATTCCTTTTTATTGAACCTTCCCCTCACATGAGCCCCCTTGGTCTCCTTAGGTAGTTTCACTTCTACTTTCATGTCATATATACACACATGATTTTATGTATTTATGTAAAAACTAGGAACCACTAATAAGATAAAACACGTTTGTCAAAGACAAGCTTAATCCACTTAATGTAATTAGCTCCAGTTATATCCAAAAATTGAAAAACTCATTATTTTATACTGCAATAATCATCTCCCTTTTTAATTGGACTTGATTACTTGAAATGGTTTTTAATTTTCGGGGTGCTATTGCAAATATGAAGTAACATCTGGCATGATTAACATGTATCTCATACCTGAGTTTTATCAAATTTGAATATTAGAAGAAAAATGGCTACTTGAACTCATGTGATGGAGAAGGAAAAATCTCTAACTGAAATTTGAGTTTCTAAGTTCATTATAAGCATAGACATGTGTAACAGATTTTATTTCTGTCAGAGTCCAGATAGCTTGAATGTTTTATAAGGATGACTGTGAGGGACATCGGCGCAGGGGGGAGATCACGTGCTTCCCTAAAGAAGGTACAAGATCTACCTCTGTTGTTTCCTCCATGACCATTTGTGAAAAGAGTCAGTTTCATTCAACACCAGTGCCAGCACACAAAGACACTGGCTACCTAGCATGAGGTTCAAGCACTTTCTTCTACTCTAGTAAAACGACTTCTCATTTGTTTATGCTTCACTGAAATAGCCAGTATCTCAGCCAAAAGGATCAATTTTATTCTTGCAATTTCTCCCCATCCTCTACTCTTTTTGCCTTCTGGCTAGTTCCTTCTAGAACTCTTGACAAAATACTTATCCTTCAAGATGGCTGACTTCCTGTTAAATTTTCCTGTGCCTCTCTTGGTGTTCACATTGTAAATCCCACACTTCCTAGGAAACCCTCAATCCCAAACAACAGTACTTCATTCTACTTTTGTGACCAGGTGCAATGACCTCAACTTTATCAACCAATTGGCATGACCACATACTAGAATCTGTCACTCCCCAAAACTATGTCAGTAGTGCCTTAAATACAACCAACCTAGTTCAAGAGGATCTGAGGCATGAGTAAGGAATGGTCTTTTAGGTAGGATCTTGGGCTGCAAAAGAGGAAAGAGGAAGCAAGAAGAGGCTACTAGAGCCTCTGTAGACTTGCTTCTCTGAGAAGATGCCAATGGACGAGTTAGTCAGAATTTGGCATACACTTCTAGCTACAGCTAATGAAAATTCATTATTAAAATGACTTAAAGTCAGAACAGACTGACAAAAAATGTTGACTATTGAGTAATGTCAATGTATTCTGCAAAGAGCATAACAGCACACAAAAGAAAACTACCTCTTAAAGGAAGACAGCAAATTTGAGGCATTTCTTTGAGAAAACAACTTTCTTATTCCCACTATTGATATAAGCATGTCTTTTAATGAAGTCACTCTCTGTTAGTATAATATTTGCAGGGACTGAATTTTCATTAAAAATGCCATAGGCTGGGGAGATGGCTTAGTGGTTAAAGTGCTTGCCAGCAAAGCCAAAAGATCCAGGTTTGATCGATTCCCCAGAACCCATGTAAAGCCAGATGTACAAGGTGGCAGATGCATCTGGACTTCGTTTGCAGTGCTAGGAGGCCCTGGCACACCCATTCTCTCTGTCTTTCTCTCTCTCAGATGAATAAATAAAATAGTTTTAAAAAATGAAGCCAGTAACTACGCTCACAGTAACTGTGGTATGGGCACCATGGTGTTACCATAAGGTAAGTTCAGAGCTAGAGATGGCTTAGCAGTTAAGGTGCATGAGTGCAAAGCCTAAGGACCCAGGTTCGATTCTCCAGGTCCCAAGTAAGCCAGATGCACATGGTGGTGCATGCGTCTGGAATTCATTTGCAGTGGCTAGAGGCCCTGGCGTGCCCATTCTCACTCTCTCTCTGTCCCTCTCCCCCCCACCTTGTCTATCTCTAATAAATAAATAAAAATAAATCTTTAAAATAAAAAGATAAATTCATTCATTTTTCTTAGATAACACAAAAAATGTTTCTTAAGAGAAATGTGAAAGCTTAAGGAGCTGAAAGTCTGGATCTATAATTCTTAGAATCTTTTTTCATTGTGGGTCCTGTCTACATTTCATGGAGAATCAGCATTGGCAAAGCCAAGATGCCATTGTAATGTATTCCATTGGACTGTTCTTGAGCCTCCAAATTGAGCATCTTTCATTGGATGCCTTCCCAATATCCCTTCCTGTGGCATTGTGTGTGACTTTTCCCATGGCAGAGGGTTTTCTGAGCCAGCACAGTAAGTTCTGAATCACTAAAACTATGAGAGAAGCATACGAGTCAGCCATGACCTCCTGGCCTAACTCCTCCAGCTCTTCCTACGATTTCTATAGTACTTTTGTCCCTGTACTTAAGCCCTTCCTGCTAAAAACTTAGATGTGTTTCTATTTCCAACCTAAATCCTGGGAGAGGTTAGCTGTCCTTTCCATTATCAAACTTTCAGTCAAACTCTTCCTTTCTCTATCAACCAGACTGTCATAACTCAGAAAAATACTAAAATATTTTGTCCTGTCTCTTAGCATCATTAGAATGAAAAGGGAATCAAACAAAGCAGAGCCCAAAATACCACCCTGTCCCTTAGAGGAAATTGACAAGGACTAAGAATAAGCAAGGAAAGTATTTTTAAAGCAAAGAGCCTCTCAAGAAAAATTAAGTGGGGGGGGGGGTGCTGGAGAGATGGCTTAGCAGTTAAGTGCTTTGCCTGTGAAGCCTAAGGACCCTGGTTCAAGGCTTGATTTCCCAGGACCCATGTAAGCCAGATGCACAAAGTGGCACAAGCATCTGGAGTTCGTTTGCAGTGGCTGGAGGCCCTGGTGCACCCATTCTCTCTCTATCTGCCTCTTTCTCTGTTGCTCTCAAATAAATAAATAAATAAACAAACAAAAAAATTTTAAAAAGAAAAATTAAGGCGCTGTGGAGATGGCTTAGTGGTTAAGGCACTTGCCTGTGAAGCCTAAGGACTCATGTTTGACTCTCCAGAACCCACATAAGCCAGACACACAGGTCATGCATGGACATAAGTGGCACACAGGTCTGGAGTTCAATTGCAGTGGCAAGAGTCCCTGGTGTGCCAATTCTCTCCCTCTCCCTCTCTCAAAAAAAATAATAATAATAAAATTAAAATAAAAATAAATAAATAAATAAATAAATAAATAAACTGACTTGTGCTGGAGATATGGCTCAGCAGTTAAGGCACTTGCTTGCAAAGCCTGATAACCCAGATTTGATTCCCCAGTACCCGTGTAAAGCCAGATGCACAAAATGGTGTCCTGATGCACCCATATTCATTCTCTCTTTCTCTTTCTCTCACACACTCTCCTCCTCCTCCTCCTCCTCCTTCTTCTTCTCTCTCTCTCTCTCTCTCCTTGCAAATATATATATATTTTTGAATTAGCAAACTGACTCTGAGGTCCAAGAATAGGTGGTTGGTTCCCATCAGAACTGAAGTCATTTCCTACATATCATTCCATGGTTGTTCCCATCAGCTCCATGCTATCTGGAAAGCAGAATGGGTAGCTGAGAGGTGACAATGGTGCAGAGGGTGGCTAGCTTTTGTTTTGTGATTACTTAGAATGAGGAGAGAGACTGTTAGATAAAGTTCTAAATCTACTAAGTGCTGGAAGCTAGAAAAGAAAGGTATAAGAGAATCCCTGTCAAAGGACAGTTTGCTGTGATGGACATTTGGAGAAATCAATCAGAGAAACCCACCATTAACCCTCCCTGACTTTCCCCAAGAGTGGAAAGAATGACCAGGATAGTGGTGCTTTGTGGCCAGGTCTCACCCCGATATGTCGGAGTTCGGAACCAGAGTAACCACGGACGCAGAAATGAGATGCGACACTAGCACCAGCAGAAGACTGAACCTCTCTTGGAGAAGGAGTGCCTTAGTCTGAGACATGATGATATTTATTGTGAGCCAAGACAAAGGCAATTGTTTGTGCATGTGAGGTAAAATCAAAAGTAGCTATACCTTACACAAGATAGGATCTGTGCCCTGAGCAAAACAGGGTGTATGAGCTCAATCACTACTTTATATATTACTTATAAAATCTTAAGGAGTCACCCCGAGAACAGTAAAGGAAGTTCAGCACAAGAATGTACGCAGGCGGCATGCCACCAAGCACGTTTAGTTATTCCCTTTGTTTGCTTGAGAATTCATTGGTCTCCTGATTCAATTTTCTTCATGCTCTTAGTTAATCCTTCACAAGCATTGTGACCTGCATGTATCATAGGCAGAAGGCTCCCATACTGACAATCAACTTCCTTTATGCCAAGCATGGAAGATTCAGTGATAAGTTAATAGAATTCTTATTTTTGCTTTTTGTTTTTGTATTAAGTAAAATCAATAGGTGTCTTTGTTATCCCAGCGTGGGATGTTAAGGATAATCAAGGGGAATAAGCAGATGGATTAGAGATTTCCCAAATGATAGGTTGATGTGTGCTAGCCATAGAGTTATCCACCAGGGTGTCCATGTCTATTTTCCTCTTTTTTTTTAATTTTTTTTTTTTTAATTTGAGAGTGACAGAGAGGAAGAGGCAGAGAGAATGGGTGCTTCAAGCCTTTCAGCTGCTGTGAACGAACTCCAGACCCGTGCACCCCCTTGTGTACATGTGCGACATTGCACGCTTGTGTCACTTTTGCGTCTGGCTAAATGTGGGACCTGGAGATTTGAACAAGCTTTCTTAGGCTTTGCAGGCAGACGCCTTAACTGCTAAGCCATCTCTCCAGCCCATATTTTCCTCTTTTGGAGCACTCTCTCTTCCTATCTTTCTTTCACTCTCTCCCCACCTCTGAGGCAACTTACTTAAATAGCATTTTAAAATAAAATACAAAACAAAATTTACTGTAAATTTCCATTTCATAGGTAGGTATCTAAAAAGAAAAAAAAAAAAAGCATAGCACTGTTCTGGCCAGTGCAAAATATTTGTTTAGTTGTGGCAGGCTGAAAGAATTAGGGCTTGGCATTTTTCTAGCAGACATTATTTTTTCAAGTTACTGACTGATTTCCAGAAGAGGACAATAAGAAAGAGTTTAACAGGCAGGATAACTCCTTGAGCTTGTGGAACAAGGAGGCAGCTCTGGGCAGAGCATGTAGTTGAATAGTAATGCCCTCCAACAAAGTCTCAATCCATGCCAAGCACTGATGGATATATAGCCCATATGTTGTTAAATGCAAATAGACAGCCCCTATCTACCACTATGAACTGCCGTTGTGAACAAATGAGACAGTCTGTTGAGAACTGGAACAAACTTTAAGAAGTACATTTCCAGGCCACTACAGCCACCTCCATGCCTTAGCTCCAGCCATTCAGCTGGAATTAAGTTCCATTGGGAGAGCCTCATTTTTTACCTTCAAGACCAGAATCATTGGACTTATCTGGCTTGGCCCCAAAAGATAAATACAATCATCTAATCTCAGTGTCCATGGACTTTAAAATTGTCAGTGTTATTCTATTTCCCAACTGGGCACATAAATTAATCAAAATACTATTTCAAAGAAGTAGGGATTTTATGTACACCTATAGCATTTGAAACTGGATTAAACTGGCTTAATTGTATTATATAGCTTCTCTGAATCAACTTGAGTTCATATGGTTCCTTTGCTTGACTTTGAAACCTAGATCTGATTTATAAGGCCTGCCAAAGGCAAGATATATGTCTCTTTAAAAGTTTGTTTTGTCTCCAGTGACATGAAGCATAAATTACTACTGTGAACCGCATCCTTGGCTAGTGTTAACTCCACAGAATGTTGCTGCCTGAGTGCTCAGTGGACTAGTTTGCACAGTTTACAATGCCAGCAGGACACAATGGCAGTTTGCTCTCTTGTTCAGCCAGCAGTGGACTGGAAGGTCACCATGGAGAAGAGCCAACAGGCTTGAATAGATTCCCTGCAGTAGCCTTTTCATTAGAATTCATATTGCTTACGTAGTTTTAATCTAAAACAAGTTTGTGCAAGAGTTTTAACAAAATAGCTAGATCTCCTTTCTTATAAACTTTTTTACTGGCAAAAATTGATTTGGATTGGTCATTGCCTCATTATAATCTTTTTTTTTTTTAATTTAGAACTCTCAATTTAGAAATGTTCATATTTGACTGGAAGGTTTTTCAAATTTCCAAATACCTGTCAGTGCACAGTCGTGCCCTGCCAAGAAGGACTTCATGAGTTGTTCTAGCTGGTTTTTCATTTTTGATTTTGACAATTCCATTTGAATGGCCCTTGTTTTTTGTATCCTTAAAATTGAATTGAGCATGGTGGCTCACACCTGTAATACTAATTCTTGGAGGCTTCAACAGGAGGACTGCTATTAGTTTGAGGCCAGCATGGGTAACAGTGTGAGATATTGTCTCAAATAACCAAAAGTGAACATAAAAAGATGAGCTATATATTAAGAGGGAGGGCAAAAAGATACCCATGATATAAAGAGGAAATGAAAAGAGGGAAAGAGGGAAGGGAATCACCAAAAACAAGCTGCATTTGAAAATACCAGGATGAATGATACCCAAATCTCTGTATGCCAACTAAAACTGAATTAAAAAAAAAAAACGAGCAAATAAAAAATTGTAATTTGTAACTTATCAGAGTATAGCTACTCTTGAAATGGCCTCAGTATTTATAGTATTTCTATAATTATTGGGCCCTTCATTTTTACACAAAGACTCCCTGTGTCGTGCAGGTAGGTGGAAGGAGAATTCTAAAATCTCTGACCACATTCAGTCTTTGCATTTTGGATGGAAAATGCTTGAAGACATAAGAGGGATTGAAAATGATATTACTTTCATCAATTGTCAGATGTCATTGATTACAACATGAAAGTTAATTTCAGAGATGTGAAAATCTTGTAAAAGAAAAAAAAGAATAAATATGGCAAGTGACTATGATAAGTGTGTTGCCCATTAGTATTATTTTTTCGCAAGAAGTTTTAGTTAATGGAATTTCTTAAAAGGATTATAATGGAAACACTCTCTGATTTACTGTTGCAGATAGCAAACTATAGGTGGTCCCGCAATAATGTGAATATGAATAGATACAACAGCTCCCATCATGACAGATATATGCATTCAATAGAGTCCAGAGTCCTCTCAGTAGTGCTAATGTGGCTTTTCGATTTAATTTATTTCAATATCATAGTATAAGGTAACAATAACAAAACTTGAAGTCATTAGTCAAATGTGAAACAACTACACTCATTGGAGTGTGACTTCCGTAGATTACATGTACATAAAAAATGGAGCTGAATAATCTAAGGTTGAAGTGTGATGAAAGGAGGTTGGTCCTGATTGTAGTACTAAGGAAATCTCCATAAAATGTTAATTTCATAAAAATAGTCCTTTCTCAAAAATAAACAGTTATAAATAGATAGATTATGGTGGGCATTTAATATACATGTGCTAGACTATAGCTAATTTCCATAGCCTATTAGCTTCTAGGAAGTAGGAAATTCCTTCTCTTTTTCTACCCAGGAATATTCAGTATATTTGTCTAGAGAAAAATCCATGGTGCATTTAGAGTTTCTTTTATGAAGGTTAAGATATCTCAGAGACTCCACTGGAATGGCCTCTGATAAGGAAATCTCTCTGACCTTCTAGAATGAGGACTGGTCTCCTTAGTGTTAGGTATGGTCAAAGAGCCTTGTCATACATAATTATTTTAAGTACATATGAAAAAGAACACATCCCTGTTCATGGTGATTATTTTATCAGCCATAGAGAAATCAGTACTGCCATCACAGATACCTTGAATGATGCTGAGGTTCACAGAAGAGGCTCAGCCTCCAGTTTGGAGGAGCCGGCTAAACAGTCCTTGAGTACCCAGGCAACAATGATCTGGCTTCATGACAAAGTAAGATCACAAAAGTCTCCATAAATTACTATAATTACATTAGCTACTACTACCTCATGAAAAGGGAATGCTGGGGCTGGAGAGATTGCTTAGTGGTTAAGGCCCTTGCCTGCAAAGCCTAAAGGCCCAGGTTCAATTCCCCAGAACCCACGTAAGCAAGATACATATGGTTGTGTATGTGTCTAGAGTTCATTTGGAGTGGCCAGAGACCATAGTTTCTCTCTCTTTCTCTCTCTCTCTTTCTCTCTCTCCTCTGTCTCTCAAGTAAATAGATCATTTTAAAAAAGAAAGGGCAATGTGGAGGGTAAATGACAGGAAGTATGTTATTTTTTCTTAACTGAACCAAGAAACAACAAAGATAGAAAGATGAACATAACAACTGAGGAAGAGTAAATAACAACTGAGAGGCATAGGTAGCTAACCTAAGCCATGAACAACTGAATTTATTTTTACATACTTTGTAATGATGCTGGCCTCAAAAGCACTATGGAGAATACTAAAAAGGAGCAAGAGAGGGAGGGAGAGAGTCCGTAGCTGAAGCAATGCCAACCTTTCAAGCATGAACACCTGAGTTAAATTCCCAAAAGCCATTTAAAAAGCCAGACAAGGTGACATATGTTCATAATTTCAGCTTCAGAAGATGGAGACAGGTGAGTCCTATAGTTTGCTGGCCAGCTGAGTGGCCAGATTGACAGGCTTGTCAAATTGATCAATGAAAGACTCTGTCTCAAAAAAAGTGTATAGCATCTCCAAAGAATAGTACCTAAGGTTATCTTCAGGCCTCTGTGTGTACACATACACCTGAAGAAAACACACACACACACACACACACACACAGAGAGAGAGAGAGAGAGAGAGAGTAATGAAAATAAAAGGTTACAAGAGAAATCTCAGGGAAGATATTTGGATATTCCATAAAATGGGAAACCATGACTTAGAGCATTGCCTTGTGGGGCCTCTACAGGACTCCTCCGAGTGTCTGCAGCATTCATCTTAATTACTGATTTGATGTTACATTTGAGAAACCTCATACCATGTAGATAAAAAGTTATAATATTTTAAAACAAGAATTTACAGGAGTAAATTTAATTTGCATTTTTAAAAATTTATCTTCTCTCATAGAACTCATTCTATTCTGTTTAATTAGTTTTCCAATATCTCCATATAAATAAAAAATGAGTTATGTTTCTCCTGTTTCCATCAATATCATCTGTGTAGTGTTTATTGCAATGATGTTGATGTTCTATCCCTTATTGTCCAAAGGAATGAGTAAAATATGACCACATACTTAAAGCCAACACTTAAAGGCCTATAAACCAAACATACCTCTTATAGCAAACAGGAAGAAATTTCCATAAAGCTGTTCACATTTACTTCTTTACTTTTTCTAAGTGTGCCTAACAAAACTGTATTAAAGAAGTTGAAATAGTGAGTCATATAATTTTTGTAATAAACTCTCCTTGTTATTTAATACTTGCTCAGGGTACTAAATTGATGCCAGCTTTGACACCATGATGCATTTTCAGTCACTAGAAAGATAATTATATTTGCTAAGCTGAAGATCTTCCTATGACAGAGATTCTATGTAATCTAAATTTTATAAAACTTTGAGTTCACTGTATGTTGATAAATTTTAATAAAGAGGAGCAGTTATTATTCACTCACAACAACAGTGGCAATAAAAGTCCTCAAAATAGTACGGCACCTTTATGTTAGCTATTTTCTAAGTAAGTCTGATGGATGTAGGAGGTGATGCATCATTTAATGTATTATCTCTCCTTTCTATTCCAAAGTTAAAGAAATCAAGTTAAAATAGATCTACTTATCAGCTTTCTATATTAACCAATTGAATACCATTTTATAAACAAAGTCAAATAATTAAATACCACTAGAAATTTGAAGTCCTCCTGATTAAAAAAAAAAAAAAAAAACATGAATAGGTGGGGCTGGAGAGATGGCTCTGCAGTTAAGGCACTTGCCTGCAAGGTATAAGAACCCAGTTCAATTCTCCAGGACCCATGTAATCCAGATGCACAAGGCGGCACATGCATCTGGAGTTTGTTTGCAGTGGCTGGAAGTCCTGATATGCCCATTCTCTCTCTCTCTCTCTCTCTCTCTCTCTCTTTCTCTCTCTCTCTAATAAATGAAACTGTATTTTTAAAATACTTGAATAACCATAATTATATAAACCAAATAATGAGTGATCATTTGGAGAACAAAATTGTGAATGCTTCTGGGTGACGGCATACCACAAATGCTAAATTGTTGACATCAAAATTAGGACTCAGGCCGGGCGTGGTGGCTCACGCCTTTAATCCCAGCACTTGGGAGGCAGAGGTAGGAGGATCGCCGTGAGTTCGAGGCCACCCTGAAACTACATAGTAAATTCCAGGTCAGCCTGGGCCAGAGTGAAACCCTACCTCGAAAAACCAAAAAAAAAAAAAAAAAAAAAAAAAAAAAAAAAAAAATTAGGACTCTGTCTGCCCTGGCTAGTTCCTGCTCCAAACCCATAGTCACATGCTTACACTAATCTTCATCACAAATGGGTTGATGTCAGGCTGGAGAGATGGCTTAGAGGTTAACAAGCTTGCCTCCTAAGCCTTAAGACCAAGGTTTGAATCCCCAGTACCCACATAAGCCAGATGCACAAGATGGCACAAATGGGTTGATGTCTAAACTGGAAGTGAACAATAAATTTTACTTCTTAGGCTATATCCTCAGCCAAGCAACAGGAATAACGCTGGGTAGACAGGTGATTCCTCTCACCTTCAATGCAATGATCATCAAGCAGTCTGGCTCTGAAATAGTATTGGAGGGGCTGGAGAGGTGGCTTAGTGGTTAAGGCATTTGCCTGCAAAGCCAAAGGATCCCAGTTTAATTCTCCAGGACCCACTAAGCCACATGCATAAGGAAGAACATATATCTGGAGTTCATTTGCTGTGGCTGGAAGCCCTGGCATGCCTATTCTCCCCCCCCTATCTATCTATCTATCTATCTCTGCCTCTTTCAAATAAATAAATAAATAAATAAATAAATAAATAAATAAATAAATAAATGAAATAGTATTGGAAAATCTGAGTCCATATTTCTGGTGATTTTGCTTTCAGACTAACCGCTTCCTTTTCTTGGGCAGTATACCACTATTAAGGAAGATCATACCAATAACCATTACCAAAAGTAGAAATTATACCAATAGCTAAATCATGAGTACTTAATTTCCCATTTTTTTTCATGAAGGTGAGATTTTGGATCCACGTCTAGCTTATAGACAGTCTCTTTAATAATTACAGAAGTCCAGGATCATAATCTCTATTGGTTTAGATCTCCAGCTACAAATAACCTTTATGACCTATAAATCCATTCTCAGCAACTGCCAATCATTGTGGGTTCTTGAAATTTTGCCTTCCTTACAGAAATTAGATTTTCCCCAGTATTGTATGCCCAAACTACAACCTTAGTAGATAGTACTCCATAACTACCTCCTCTTTGATTTGAAGATGCCTTTGAAATTGTTCTGAAAAATTCCTAGACTAGCATTAAATATTACCCTTGAGGGCTGGAGAGACTGTTCAGTGGTTAAGGCACTTGCCTGCAAAGTCTAAGGTCCTGGGTTCAGTTCCACAGTACCCATATAAAGCCAGATGTACAAGGTGGCATATATTCTGGAGATCTTGGCAGTCGCTAGAGACCCTGACATGTCCATTCTGTCTCTCCCTCCCTTTCACTTTCTCTATCTCATGAATAAATAAATAAATAAAATATTTAAAAGAAAACATTAACCTTGTGTCTAGTTCTCTCTAGACATATTAATCCAGTCACCTCTGCTTAGAAAGCACGTGATAAGTAACTTTCCAGTGTATACAACATCATCAGCCAACTGAAGGACTTAAGATAACCTTCCCCATAGTCAATATATGAGTGAAGAATGAACTAAAACTCTTTCCATGTCAAGCTCCATGGTGTTGTGGTTCCCAAACATATTCATTCAGCCTTTGACAACATTAAGCAGTCAGTTTGCATATTGATACATTGGCACAAAAGACAAGGCTCTCACCTCAAAGGATATAAGGGATAGTTTATTGTGGAACAAAATATGAGTGACCATGGCCCATAAACATGGATTTAGGTTACTCCAAATTCCATGTTCCAATGTGTTAATAATGTCATGAAGGCTTTATTATTACACAACAAAATAGTCATAAATCAAAGTACTTTTCAAATACAGTGGCTGACCATCACGCAGGCGGGTTACAGCAAAGCGGAGGAAATCTCCACCAAAGGCCTCAGATGCTGTGTGGTGACACTGTTAATCCTTAGGTTTATGGAAGCTGGTGTTCTGTCAGTACATTCCAAAATGAGGCACCTGATCAATTGATAGTCACGTGAATGTTAGGTCAGACACAGGGGTGGGCAATAAATGGCCAGTGAGGGGTTAAAGATAGCCCAAGGAGGGCTGGAGAGATGGCTTAGCGGTTAAGGTGCCAGCCTGCTAAGCCTAAGAACCCGGTTCCAATCTCCAGGTCCCACGTTTAGCTAGATGCAAAGTGACGCAAGGGCGCAATGCCGTACTTGCCCACAAGGGGGCGCACGCATCTGGATTTCGTTCACAGCAGCTGAGAGACTGCTGGCGTGCCCACTCTCTGTCTGTCTCCCTCTCCCTCTCTGTCTGTCTCTCTCTGTGTCTCTCTCCAAAAATAAAAAATAAATAAATAAAATAAACTTAAAAAAAAAAAAGATAGCCCAAGGCAATACAGCTTTGGTCTTGCAACATTCTTCCTTGCTGTGATTACAGTAGCTTTATCAGTCCATTCAGCCTTGCTAGAAGTAGGCACGGCAGATACAGCACTTTGCTGGTAACTTTAGTTCACAACACCTGCAGGCCGCCAGGCTTGGAATAATATGCAGGTCTTCACTATGATCCTTGGTGGAGACGTAAGCAAGATACAGCCATTGTGGAGAAATCGCCTCACAGAACGTTAAGCTTGTACCACTATATTCTAATGATGCCTTGTCATAATGAGTAATGGGTTGGCACAGGAAGGGTTTAGTGGGCTAGGCATTTGACAGCATTGCTATTCCATAGAGAGATAATTAAAAAAAAAAACCTAGAGGCTCTATCGAAAGAGAGTATAGAAGAAAAGGAGCCTTAGCCGCCACTCTCCTCTGCTCGACAGCACGTCACATCTACAGACCTTCGGTCCCCACACGAAAGGATGGTCACGACAGCTCTCTAGTGAGCTTGTTTTCGTTTTCTTCACAGTCATATCTGATTTGTTCCCCATGTGTACCTTTAAATTTTTATATCATGTCTCTGAAAGTAAAGCTTTCAATACAATCTTATTAGCATCACTTCTCAGCCTTTTGGCTAAGGTCATGTATAAGATTGTTTTAGCAATCTGAGGACTAAAAACTGTAAGGTGAGAGGAGGTTATAAAAAGACGAAAATATTGAAACCATAAAATTAGAGGTCATAACAAAAATAGAAGTAAAGTACAGTTAACTTTAAAATATGATAAAATGGGTTGGAGAGATGGCTTAGCAGTTAAAATGCATGCCTGAGAAGCCTAAGGACCCCAGTTAGATTCTCCAGGTCCCATATAAGCCAAATGCACATGGTGGCGCATGTGTCTGGAGTTCGTTTGCAGTCGCTAGAGGCCCTGGTGTGCCCATTCTCTCTCTCTCTCTCTCTGTCTGTCTCTAATAAACAAATAAATAAAAATAAAAAACAAATAAACATTAAAATAAATAAATAATAAAATACGATAAAATGTAAAATGTAATAGAATTAAAATAACATAAATTATAACAAAATTATTCTTCCTTCAGCAGACCTAAAGAAACCTGTCAAAAGTTTAAATAAGGTTGTGTTCAATCCTATAAAACTGGGGATTTTTACCTATTTTGTGCTGTGATTAGAGTCTAGAGCTCAATTTTTACCTAATTAATACTCAGTAAGTTAATAAAATATAATATAAAAAGTATAATAATGAAATTAAATACAATAAAAATATACATATGTGTGTAAGGAAGGAAGAAAATATTTTAATGCTAAAATACGAAAATGAATAAAAATAAGGTAAACAGAGAAGGCAAGTGTAATTTCCTAAATGAATGAATCTACTTTGTGCCAAAGATATTAAAAAAATGAGTCCATGAAAGTCAATATACCAGTGAGGTATCGGCAGCAATATAGGAAGAGTATGCTTAAGCAAATCCAGCAAAAAGATTCTGACTGGTATGAGGCTCCACCAGACACACCTAGGGCAGAGAGACAATAGGCCAATGCCTCTAGAATGTCTGAGAGACTTATTTGAACCAGGAATTCTACATTCAGTTCAAATATCAATGAAATTGAAGGAGAAATTAGAAGCATTGTTAGATGAAGAAATATGTTCTCACAAGCATTCTTTTGAAAAAAAAAAAGAAGGAAAACAGTTAATGGATTTTGATTCTGATAGGTTGGAGAAGGTCTGCATTCTCTGACAGTTTACAGTAGAAGCTCAGGGTCATCTGTCATTTATAAATAGGAACTCTAAGAGCACTATAAAAATCAAGGGAAATATATTTTATTCAATGATGGGTATGATTCATGTCCTTAAATACATAACTAATATGATTAAATTCCCAGAGTACTGTTCAGCTAGCAAGAAAGAAATGGAGTTAGAAATTCCTTGGAGAACAAAAAGCTATGTAAGAAACCTACAGAGTGCATAGTTAGCACACTGATATATAATATGACTAAAAGGTCTGTTCCTGGTTTTGTACGACTTAAATTATTTGAGGTTACATCTTCTGATCAATGGATCCTCTTGTAGACTAAAATAAAATTTATGTAGTCTACTTTGTTTACCCATAATACTCACCTCACTTACATGATGGCTCATGTTTAATGAGGTTGATTTGTTTTTAATTTTTTTAAAAACAAACTCCAGATGCATGTGCCACCTTGTGCATCTGGCTTACATGAGTCTCGGGGAATTGAACCTGGGTCCTTTGGCTTTCTAGGAAAGCATCTTAGCTGCTAATCCATCTTTCCAGCTCCTTTTTATAATTGAAAAATATTTTATTTATGTATTGGCAAGCAGAGAAAGAGAGAGAGAGAGAACCGGCACTCCAAAACCTCTAGCTGCTGCAAACAAACTTGAAAAGCATGCGCCACCTTGTGCATCTGGCTTTACATGGGTACAGGGAAATCGAACCAAGGTCATTAGACTTTGCAGGCAAGTGCCTTAACTGCAGAACATAAATCAACAACATCAAGCAATAGGATGGCTGACAGAATTTAGGAAATCACAAGGGCATGAACACTTAAAGAAAAATATGTATCTTCCTCACATTCAAGTACAGTGTGAAGTCAACAGATACTCTTAATTATATAAGTCAAGAATCATTTACTGAAGAATATTATTTAATGTCATAAATGTCATAGTGGAAGAATTAGAATATAATGAAAACTGCATCTAGAGTGGATAAGGAAGGAGGTAATGGGAGGAGCTATTCTCATCTTAAATGACAGGTAGTAGGTAATACCTAAATTTTACAAATCCAGAAATAAAATTTAAAAAAGCATGTGTAACAATCAGCCTCATGTTGCTAGGATGAACTTCCAATCCAGGAACAGTTATGGAAGAAGGGATTTATTGAAGCTTACAGATCCAAGGGAAGTTCCATAATGGTAGAAGAAGCGCCCTTTATTAGATGCACACACAGAGAGAAAAGCTACCACCAGCCGCACAAGCAAACACATTTCAGGAATTCAGAGTTTAAGCCCTCTGCATATCTTTCGACTCTAATTCCAAATCCACACTTTAGTGCTAGATCCTAGGATCAACCCATCCACCCACTGTGATACTTCCTCCAGCCAGGCAGCTGGAGATCTAAGAAACTATAATAAAATTGCATCTATTGGGGGACATCCATTCAAATTACCATAGCATACAATTCAGATAGCTAGTGATAATTGCATGAGAAAGTGGTTACAGCTGCAGATTGTACCTGAAAAGGTGATGGGGGTGGTGGGGAGGGGGAATGGAGGAACATTCATTTTTTTAAAAAATGCTTATTTATTTATTTATTTATTTGACAGAGAGAAAGGGAGAGAGAGAGAATGGGCACACCAGGACCTCCAGCCACTGCAAACGAACTCCAGATGCATATTCCCCCTTGTGAAGCTGCCTAACGTGGGTCCTGGGGAATCAAACCTGGGTCCCTTGGCTTTGCAGGCAAACACCTTAACCATTATGCCATCCCTCCAGCCCTCATTTTTTAATTTAATTTTTAAAGTAACAGAAGTATAGCTACATTGTTTTCCTCTCATTGTTTCTTTTCTCTGCAGAAACATATTTCTCTTGTCATTATCTTCATACTCATTTCAATTTCTACTTCTATATTGACCAAATTCATTAAAATTGAAATACTTCTAGATATTATTACAATTATAATTATTGTACCACCCCAGATTTTATAGCATTCTGCAAGCTTCTGTGCACATTCTCTCAATCTAACAACAAAATTCATGTGCTCTTTACATATTGGTGAAATTCTTTTAGATCACTTAATTAATTTCCCAAGGTCATTTGATTGCTCAAAATAAAAATATGTAACAGAAACTGTGATCATCACATGCAATCCGATGTCAGGAACCAAGCGTAGTTCCTGCTGTCAGGTAGCAGTGCTGTTGATGTAGCCAAAGTCATTCACACAACTAACTAACTATTCAATTAAAAGGGAAGACACAGCTGGACAGATGGCTCAGCAATGAAGGCATTTACCCACAGAGCCTAAGGACCCAGCTTCTTTCCCCAGAACCCAGATGCACAAGGTGACACTTGAACCTGGAATTCCTTTGCAGTGGCTGGAGTACCAGGCATGCTCACCTTCTCTATCTGTCTCTCTCTCTCTCTCTCTCTCTCTCTCTCTCTCTTTCTTTCCCTCTCTTTCAAATAAATAAATAAAATATTTTTAAAGAAGTGGACATAACTAACCAAAAGGAAAGCAGCATGATTTCATGAAACTTACATAAAATCATCTGATACAAGTAGTTGACGTCTGAGAGCAAGGGATGAAATAATACTTTAGAGGAAAACAACCAGGGCAGGGATCCTGAGGGATCAAGTAACAGTACCTGTATCATATATATATATATGTGTGTGTGTGTGTGTGTGTGTGTGTGTGTGTGTGTGTATACCTGTGTGCAGTGGTACTCAAGGCAACTATTAATCATAATGATGAATCTCTCAGAATACAAACAAAAGGTAAAAGTAGCTATATTTTGTCAGCATATAATGCTCTGAAATCCTATGTTCAAATCAAATATGGTCTGGCCATTTTCATCTTGTTAACCCTGATTTATCATATTATGTGTAATACATTTGTCTGGAATGTCAGATATATAACAAGTTATCTTTTCAGCAAAAGACCTCAACATATTTACTTGGTAGAACAACATTTAGGAAATACCTTATATTCATATTCCTACATTTCTGATATCTTGCACACACACACACACACACACACACACACACACACCAGTGAGAAATGATAATGATTACATCAATTACCCATACGTGATTTTATTCCTTCTTATCCTCTACTTGGTCAAGTGTTGAAAATTTATAACACAGTGTCTGTTTTATTATCTTTGAAAAAACTGGTAAGATATACTTCCAGGTGAGAGAATATATTTTACAATGTGTTGTCTGTCATTAATAATAATGAAACCAACAAGACCAGATCCTAAAATAATTTATATAAATTAATGAATTTTATGTGTGCAAAAGAAATTTCTTGTTCCAATTAAAATTAAATAATCTTTTGACATATAAAACAAATGGAAGCATAAAGATTTTGAATTTTTAGGCTATTCAATGGCATACTAATAGTGTGGGGTAGTTAGTAAGATTTAGAGACATTCTGGCATTCACATATTCAGAAACAAAGCATGAGCTTTATAAATAAAGTAAGCTAACAAAATCCTCTATGAACAATTCTCTAGTAATAAGCCCATAGTTGTAATGATCATAGCCTTTTTAATACTATGAACCCATGATAGCAACATCTAACCACAGAAGATAATTCATCTCAAGTTGAGATCCCCAAAGTCCATTTCAGGGATGCCCAGGCTCTCTGAGCTCAGAGACTCAGTAATTGAAAGTTTTCTACAGGCAGTTGCTAAAAACTGAGAGACCCAAGACTCATCTGAATAACAAGAGAAATCTGAGTACCTAGCGCTGGATGAGTCATCTCTATCACACACAGCAAAGCTCAGGTAACATTACAGAGGAAGTAACCGATTAAATATGAGTGCTGCTCTCACTAGTAGCCAGAAAACCTTCTCCACGGAAATGGCAGTAGACTTAAAACTCATCAAAACAGAAAATAAGAGGCTGCACAGAGCTCAACACTGAAGGAGACATCGGATTGCATGTGATGATCACAGTTTCTGTTACATATTTTTATTTGAGCAATCAAATGACCTTGGGAAATTAAGTGATCTAAAAGAATTTCACCAATACATAAAGAGCACATGAATTTTGTTGTTAGATTGAGAGAATGTGCACAGAAGCTTGCAGAATGCTATAAAATCTGGGGTGGTACAATAATTATAATTGTAATAATATCTAGAAGTATTTCAATTTTAATGAATTTGGTCAATATAGAAGTGGAAATTGAAATGAGTATGAAGATAATGACAAGAGAAATATGTTAATCTTGGAGGAAATTGCTCTATCACAACAGATCATGAACAGAAGTTTTTGCAAAAATATGTATGGTTAAGGCCAATCTGATGTAGTCATATAAGTAAAGGAAAAATGTTATAGAAAAAAAAAAAGACTAACGGCCATTTTTATAAAGTTAGAAATTTTTTGCTAAATTGTGTTTGTGTCATAGTATTTTCAAAAAAGTAGAACTTGTGAAAGATGAAAATGGCTATTTTTGCTAAAAAAAAAAAATAGTGTTGAATGAACATCCTGTTTCCCCTGGGTTATGTATAGTAAAATGCAATCAGCATGAACTGATTTATAGTAAGGACTAGCCAGATATCTAAGTGGAATATAATACCTATTTTCATTGGCATTTGGAAAAATAAGCCCAAATACATTTCAGAGATTATCAAAGCTGCCCTTAATATCTGAAAAGCCGAATGAAAGAGTCGCAGGGATACTCCGTTTGGAAAATGCTTAGCAGAGACATAGAGATAGGGATGTTCCCAGGCCCAGACTATCAAATCCTTGATCAAGTGATTCTAGCCCAGGACAGAGAGATGCACAGCAAAGATACTGTAAAGCAGCTACAGTTAGGTAAAGGCCCAGAGCCAGAGATACATTACTGGGGCCACCCAGAGCCAATGAGGGAAGAGCTGCTCAGAGTGTGAGAGGTATAGTCTCTGGTCAGGAGAGCTGGATGGGATCTTAGTGTGTCCAGTTGTTACACTAATATGTGCCTTCCCTAGTAGGCCTGGAGGGCAAAGGGTCAAGCCAAAGATTATTCTCAGCCTTCTGATTTCAGATTTGCTGAGGTCCAACTCACTTCTTTCCTATTCTCTTTTGGAAAGGGAATGACTGCCCTATGCTTGTACCACTGCTGTATGTTGGAATAAAATAATTAGAGGCGACTTTGGCTTAACATAAATTATAGCTTGAGTCTCATCCAGATTTGATTTTGATACTATTTAGATGAAATTTTTAAAGTTGTAAGTTAATACTTTGGGGCTACTGGAAGAAATATGTGTTATATATTGAGAAGGATATGAACGTGGGGAGGAGGTGGGACATGGGCAGCATTCTAGGGTTTACATGTTTGTGTTTTCTTGTTTCTTCAAAATTCCCATACAAAATGATATTACTTTTTTCATTGCTGTGACCAAAGTCTCAAGACAGGAAGGGTATATTTTTGCATACAGCTCACCATGACAAGGAATACTTGGTGGTAGGAATATGAGGTAGCTGCTCACATATCCAGGAAGGGTAAATCAAAAAGAAAGGTGGTTCCAGCTGTAAACCTCAAGGCCCAACCCCAGTGACCAACTGCCTCCAGCAAGGCTCCATCTCCTCAAGGCTCTGTCCATATCCTTCTGACATTGCACCCTGAGCTGCTCAACACCCAAACCTATGGGGAACATTTCACATTCAAACCTCAATGAAACCTATTTTCCATTTTAAAGTGTATTTTTTTGCAATCAGAGAGAGAGAGAGAGAGAGCGTATGGGCATGCCTGGGCCTCTAGCCACTGCACACGAACTCCAGATGTATGTACCACTTGGTACATCTGGCTTTACGTGGGTACTGGGAAATTGAACCTTAACTGCTACAGCATTCCCTCCAGCTCGACAAAACCTAATTCTGAATGTGGTTATACATGGAGAATAATCCTTTCTCCCTTTATGAGGTGATTAGGCCATGAGAGAAGGGCCTTCGTGAATGGAATTAGTGTTTTTTTTTTTTTTTTTTTTTTTTTTTTCTAAAACAAGAGCCAAAGGACCCTAGGGACCATTTTCCATGTAAGAAACCAGCAAGCCTGTTCCATCTCTAAACCAGAACTTGGTCCTCAGTAGGTATCAAGTTTGCAGTAATCTTAACCTTGGGCTTACAAGCTATGAGAAATAAATTCTCTTACTTATAGTTGGTGGTATTTTACTACAGGTTCGTAGGAAGTACTTTGCAAATGGGAACCAAGATTTCCTTTCAAGAGTAAAGATGAAATTATTAGCCATGGGAATGAACTGCCTTGGAAGTAGATCATACAGACTCAGCTCATCCTTCAAGTATGGTCATGCCTACCAGCATCTGACAGGATCTCATACAAAGCCTGAGCCAGAAGCTGTCTTGCTAAGTGATTCCAAGTCTATGACTTGCATAAAGAGAGAGGTACTACATAATGGCTGTTTATTGCATTAGAATTTGGGGATAATTAGCTCAGTATAGATACTCAATAGTGACCTATAACCATCAGAGGGAAACAAATTTGAGTCTTTTATGAATAAGTCAAATGAGCAGGAATAAGGGAATAGACCTAATTAGCCAATAAGTATGCATTAACTATCTACAAAATACTGAGTCAGAATTATCCATTAACTAGGGGCATGGGGTTTTTGAACTGAACTGCTTGGGTTAGTATCCTGACTACTCTCTGTGTGAACTTTGGAAAGATAATTATCCTTTAGAGAATAATACCATTTTCTCTAAGTTATAAAATGAGATGATAAAAAGTGATACTTAAACATTAATTGCAAAGATAATGTGACAGTAGGCACAACCAATAAAATACTGAGAGCTATGTAGATAATAATACAAAGATAGATAAGTAGGTAGATGATAGATAGGTAGGTAATAGATGAATTACTATCTACAAGTAAATAGATAGATAACTACTTGGTAATATGCACAGATCAATGCATGCATATGTGTAGGCAGTGACATACATTCATATACACATTTATTAACAACCTTATGAAATACGTATGACTAGACTTTCCCTTTTATAGATGAAGAAACTAAGGCTAAGCTAGTAAGGCATAGAACCCAGGCTTAAAACCCCAAGTTTGTTTCTAGATTAGAGATTTCAATGATTTTGATAGAGTATTCCATCATTAATAACATGTCTCATAAACACTTGATATTATTGACAAAGTTGTGCTAGTTGGGATTGGAAATAACATATGCATCTTAGTATTAACTTGTTGCCATAATAAAAAAATTAGATTAATTTATATCACTAATACCATTGCTCAGAATTCTGTAGGCTGGGAAGTCCATACTCAAGACAAGGGAAATCCAGCCAAATTCAATATCTGGTGAAAGCTTGTCTGTTTACCTCCAAGAGAGTGTGTTCTTAGCAAGTGCTCACACAGAAGGGGTAGACAACTGTTTCCTTTTGGTGAAAGAGGTACAAAAGAGCTCTTTATCTTTACAAAGGCACTAATTCCACTTCTGAGTGATTTTGTAACCATTTCCCAAAAGACCCTGCCTCTTCATATGACCTGACAATTTGATTTCAACACATAAATTTTATAAGGATACGAACAGGCTACAATAATATCTTTCATTTTCTCTTAAGGAGTTTATACTTGGGTGAGAAAATAAAATAATACTAAGGAAAATGAAAGTTTTCTAGAAGTATTTTCTAGAAGAACAATATGTGTTCATAACAGAATTTTAATGCAGATAATCAAATACAGTAATTTTTTTGTATTAAAAGGGGGATTTATTGGACCAGTTTACAGCAGTCCAACAAGAGCAGTCTGTAGGCCCAAGAGTCAAGGAACCCGGTAGTTGCTCAGTCCACGAGGCCAGACACCTCAGCAGTCCCACTCAGGTACTGACAGCCTGAAGGCTTCCTGGAGAGGCGCTGCTCTTCAGTCAGACCCTGAAGGGCAGCAAACAGCACTGGCAGCCAGGTGGGAGGAAGGGATTTATTGAAGCTTACAGATCCAGGGGAAGTTCCATAATGGTGGAAGAAACTGGCTCCCTTTTACATGTCCACGCAGAGAGAAATACACCAGCAGCACCATAAGCAAGCACACCCCAAAATGCCCCTTCAGTAAGTTTCTAATTAATTCATTATCCAGAGTTAATTATGACTAATGTTTTATTTAGTCATCAGGCCTCCTTTGTATGCATATATGTATGTTTTATAGCATCTGCTACATATGTACATATAACAACCTACTTTTATCACTTAATTCCTCTAAGAATATCTAATCATGTAATATATGACCTCATTTCAGATGTAATTTGTGAAACATATTCTCAACCCCATCAATATCTTCAGGGAGGCTCCGAAAACAATGCAGGCTATTGCCAATGAGCTTGGATTCCCACCAGAGCAAGATCGTTAGGCCATAGTGCTATGTACATCACCTGTTTCAGTAGCAGGACACTGAGAAATCAAGAATCAAGCTTGAACTGAGCTGGAAGTTACCTTTCTGTCTGTCATAGTGCTGAAAAAGGCTAGGCAGACTGCTAGAGAAGAAAAGCCATGAATGGCCTTACCCAGCTTGAATTCCGTGAGCTACACACCAAGCCAAAGAGGCAACAGGTGCCCACTGGTTCAATAGTGTCTTGGCTATTATGGGAGTAATCAATTGCTCTCTGATTGAAATTGAGGCCCATACCACAGGAGGGAATGCTTGCTTGGTACTGAAAACCTGGTCAAAGCCTATGGCTCAGAATATCAAAGGCCCTGGGGGGAAGCTACTGCTGTTTGTTTGTTTGTTCTGGCTAAATGGATGTGTGTTGACAATCAAATTTGCTCTCTAAGTGTTTACACTTAGGCCCATAGACTAGTTCTGCTCTCACCTTTGCTTCCTCTTGCAAATGGTGGTGACTGCTATAGAGACTTAAAACTCATCGAAATGCTGAAAAGAAGTGACAGTTGAGTGCTCAGCACTAAGTAAGTCACCCCCTCCAGGGCGCAAGTATCCCAGCAGAAGAGAGGTGGAGATAACCTAAAAGCCAGAAGATGAGGAGGAGTGCTTTGGAAGGCTGTCTTCTGAACCTGAAGTGGCCACTGCTTCCACAGTCTCCCAGTGACTGTGCTACTTGCACGAGACCTGTACAAGACTGAGCCCACAGGCAATGCAAGAGATGAGGGACAAAAGGCATCAAACTGTAAGAGGTACTAGTTGCAAAGAAATGGTTCAGGGAAGAGGGAATTGGAGAAGAAGGTCAAAAAAAGAAGAAGGGCTTATGATCAAAATACATTATGAGCCTGGTGTGGAGGGGCACGCCTTTAATCCCAGCCCTCGGGAGGCAGAGGTAGGAGGATCACCATGAGTAGTTCAAGGCCACCCTGGACAACATAGTGAATTCCAGGTCAGCCTGGCCTAGAGTAAGACCCTACCTCAAAAAAACAAAAAAACAACAACAACAACAACAAAACCATTATGTACATGCATGAAAACTGTCAACAAAAGTTAACAACTACTGGATATCTGCATTGTCTGAACGTTCTGACTGTATATAATGTTGTAGTGAACATGGCTTTACCAGTTGGACAGTGCTGACTTTGCAGTATGTCGCATCCTTTGTAGTTACCCTACCTACATGTTAGTGTCATAGCCTTATTTTTTTGATATTGTATGATCCAGTAGTCACATGCTTCAAAATTTTCTGGGCTTAATCAATGAGCCCTAATACTTAAAAGCAGTTTTAATTTCCAAACAAACTGTATAATAAAAATAGCATATCAGTATGAACTGCAAAGAAGATATTTCAGTGTCTGCATTATTTTGATTTACATTAAGGATTTAGCCTTCTCTGTTCAATTCTACTCTTACTCTTTTATATCTCACTACTCATTTGTGAACCATGACAAAAATGAGTTTTTGAAAATTTGAGTAAATATTCAGATCTGAAAATCATCTGCACAATCCAACTAATGTTTTTTTTGTATAGTGTATTTATTTATTTATTTATTTATTTATTTATTCATTCATTCATTCATTCATTTGAGAAAGAGAAAGAAGCAGAGAGAGAGAGAGAGAGAGAATGGGGGTGCCAGGGCATATAGCCACTACAAATGAACTCCAGATGTGTGTGCCCCCTTGTGCATATGGCTTATGTGGGTCCTGGAGAATCAAACCAGGATCCTTTGGCATTGCAGGCAAACACCTTAACTGCTAAGCCATCTCTCCAGCCCCAACTAATGCATTCTTATCCAGCTATACCAATCTTCCTTTAGACAAAGCCATTGTCCATTTATACCCATAAATTAGTGAAATGAACTGGAAAAGACCCACTGACTGATAATTCAAAAAGCCAAAAAAAGTTTCATCTTGTTTGTCAGTTTCATGTAATTCAACACTGGCTTTTTGCAGCAATGCAGAGGGGCCAACTCTTAGCTGGGAGGAGGTGAGTCATTTATCTACCACTGATAAGATAGGGATTAGCAAGTGCAGTTTGTTCCTCTGATTTTCAGAATTCATTTTAAATAGTCGTTTTGTTTTTCATCAGTTTTCTATTCTTATTTTCTATATTTTGGGGAAGTAAGTATAAATGCAGGGAAAGAAGCCTTAGGAGTGGGAAAGAAAAGTCATGACAAGTAGATGTCAGCAGGTGACATCAACCACATATCAAGGTTTTGTTTCCATGTCTTCCCAATGAATCCTGAGGTAGCTTCTTCCCTCCTAACAGATCTTCTGCACCTTCACATTGGAAATAAATGAAATGATTTATTTGCTTAATCTATCAAAATTAGTATTGGCTTTGTTTTTCTGTTCCAGTATACCTTAGTGTTGCCATATTAGACACATCAATCCTCCTCTGACTTAATATCCATTTACAAAGTATAGTTTTGGGCTGGAGAGATGGCTTAGCAGTTAAGGCATTTGCTTGGGAAGCCTAAGGACCCAGGTTTGATTCTCCAGGTCCCACATGAACCAGATACACATGGTGGCACATCTGGAGTTTGTTTGCAGTGGCTAGAGGCCCTGGTGCGCCCATTCTCAATCCCCCCCTTCTCAAATAAATAAATAAAAATAAAAAGTATTGTTTTTTTGCATGTTTTTTGTTTGTTTGTTTTGTTTTGTTTCTCAAGGTAGGGTTTTGCTCTACCCAGGCTGACCTGGAACTCACTAGGTAGTCTCAAAGTGGACTTGAATTCACAGTGATTCAACAAACTTGTATGCATGGGCTGAGGAAAGCACTAGGTGGTTAAAGTATGTCCTATGCAACCATGAGGACCGGAGTTCTTTCATCTCTCTAGTATCCACATAAAAATATCAGGTAGGGTGCAGAGTGCCTGAAATCCCACCACTGAGGAGGCAGAGACAGCAGAATCCCTGGAGCCTGCTGTCCACTCTAGTGAACCCAGTGAACTCTGTGCTCAGTGCAAGACTGTCTCAAACAATGAAGTGGACAGTGACTGATGAAGACACCAACATCAACTTCTCTCCACCTTCACCTGCACATGTGTGCTCACTCACTCACCCCAACACATGTACCCACGCATGTAGAGGCACACATGTACACTCACTCATACCACAATACACAAAAACAAAAACAAAGTATACATAATGACTTGGAGAATCATTCACCACACTTTAAGCCTACCATGATGCTAAGGGTAGGAATGATGATTTTCAGCCAACTCCTTTATTCCTTGCAGAAAATTTATTTTTAAAAATTTATTTATTTTTTTTATTTTCAAGTTATTTTATTTAGTGTGTGAGTGCGCGCGCATGCGCATGCGCGTGCATGATGGTATTGTGAACAGAGCATATGTGGAGGTCAGAGGACAATTCTTGGGTCAGGGTTCAACTTCCACCTTGTTCTGATGCAGGGTCTCTTGTTCACTTTTCTCCTCATGAGCTTCCAGGAAACTCTCCTTTCTCTGACTCCATTCTCACTATAACACACTGGGATCACAGAAGCATACCACAACTTCCAGCATTTATATGGGGATCAGGGAACTCAACTCAGTTACTCAAAGTTGCATGGCAAGTGTTTTGTCTACTAAGCCAGCCTGAGAATATTTCTGAAATAGAAATAGAAATTAATGTGTTCTTAATCTGTTCAGGAGAAAAATCTATATTGTTGGGTTTGAAGTGAATTATCTCTCTTAGTAATAAAAGGTGAAAGCCCTATCAATAGCATGTGACAACAAGAAATAAAAAAGACTAATGAATACACAATCATATTTACTAAAGCATTAGTTTCACTGACATTCACATTACATGTTCAGTATCAGATGCTGATTTGATCATGTGGAATAGATGTCTTTAAAGAAGAAAATATATACTCCTAACTTTTTAATGAATGGTAATGTTACTAGTTATATTAAAGCAATAATAAAAAGATATTGTATGCTATATGTACATATATTAATATGTGCATATATACAAATACACATACATATGAATGCACTGTCTTAACCCTACAATTGAATGTGTGTACTTACTTAAATAATAACTAGTGTGCATCATTTCAACTTTTACTAAATATATAAATATATAACTAATCTGATGTTTATAAAAAAAAAACTCCAGGAGCTAGTAATGGAACAACTACCAAGCACACCTAAATGTGTTCTTGATATCGTATTCATGTATGTGCATTTGAGCTCTCCTGTGCACTATACACAAAACTTCTTAGATGTAAAGCTGAGTATTTATTGTCTCCCTCACAGTTTACTTGTCAGTGTTTCTTAGTGCTTTGTCCACAGGCACTCTCCAGGTTCCTCTTCACCTGCCCATGACCTATACCTAACTTGCTCAGATTGAGAAAAGAAGTAGCCAAGTATGGCAAATTGAATAGCGTCCTCAAAGACTTAGCTCATCATAGAATCTCAAGCTGAGATTTTTTTTTTTTTTTTGAGTCAGAGGGAGAGAGACAAATAGAGAATGGCACATACCAGCAGCCTCTCAGCCGCTGTGAACGAACTCCAGACTCATGCACTCCCTTGTGAGCAAGTGCGGCATTGTGCCCTTGCATCACTGCATCTGCCTAAACGTGGGACCTGGAGAATCAAGTGGACTTTTTTAGGCTTAGCAGGCAGGCACCTTAACCGCTAAGCTATCACTCCAGCCCTCAAGCTGAGAATTTATTTGTAGATAATTATTTAAGATAAAATGAGATAATACTGGATTGAGATAGGCCATAAATGCAATAGCTAATGACAGTAGAAGTGTTGACCACACACAGTGACAGGGATGAATAGAATAGAAATTAGAGTCAGGCAGCTTATACCAGGAACAGCCACCAGTCACTAGAACAAAGGAAGAACATTTGTTTCCTCACAGGCATCAGAAGGAGTAGAGCACTTCCAATATTGTGATTTCAGACTTATTGCCTCCAGAAATGAGTTCATAAATTTCTATGGTCTAAAGCCACCTGGTTAATAATTTGTTATGACAACCAAGAAAACTAATACATCAAATTTATAGAAACTGTATTTAAAAAGAATCATTAGATTTTATAGGAGACATTACTCATTTTAAATGGAGGTTTGTTTAATAGGTAAAGAATCTTTCTCAGGGTAAGCCCACAGGAGGTTTTGCAGATATTTTAGCAGCCCCAAAACTTTGAGGTGTTTGTTTGGATCCCCAGTTAGGAACAAGAGGCTGGGAAGGCTATTATCAGGAGAGTGGGAAAGCAAGGACCCCCGCTTTGCCTAGTAATAGCATAAGCAGTCCCTGCCACCTCTTAAATTCAAGGTGGGAAAATGTGTGAGTCCATCTGAGTCTCATTATTTGGACCAAATGCAGGTGTTAATCCAAGGTCAGAGCCACAACAGAGAAAATAGATTGTTCCCAGTTGGAATCTCCAAGTATTGTGTGTCACATATGAGTTAAAGGTCCAGAGCATCACTCTTTTGAATGCTGTTTGTGAGCGATAGCAGATTAGGTCATAAAAGTTAGCGCAGTGTGTGTGTGTGTGTGTGTGTGTGTGTGTGTGTGTGTGTATGCGCTATAGCATAAGTCTTCACTAACACTTAGTTCCTTCCACAGTTAATATACAAACCTTCCTCCTCGGGATTCTTATTGGCTATAACAGTGGAAGGAAGATTGTTTTGATCATTCTGTAGTTTTGCAAACTGCATCTTCAAGAAAAATGTCCCATATGATTGTTTTCCCTGGCCTTTGGGGATAGTAAGTTTCAACAAGGAAATAGAATACCACATTCAGGTTCTATGTATTTCATCAGTTTTTTAATCCTTTGTACATGAAGATAGGATTTACACCCTTTTAGAACATATTTGATGGGCTTACTGTTTTATTACAGGTCTTTTTCCTCTAGAATTTCATATGTTGAGATCATTCCTCCTGCATTGATGGCATTAGAAAGTAAGGTACGAGAAGGTGATTAAGTCATGAATGTGATGAGTCTCTGGGTGCCCGTATGCCTTGTGATGACACAATGAGAAGATACCAGCTGTCCACCTGAAAACTGGTTTACACTAGACATGGGATGTTTCAGACTTCCAGAGCTGTGAGAAATAAGTTTCTGTTTTCTATGACATATGGGAATACCTTATAACAGCTTGAATACAAAAAGACATATCCACCATCAAAGAAAAAAAACATTTTGGCATTTCAAAGGGGCTCAAAAAGTAAAGACAAACAAAAAAATGAAAAGTCCTTAATTATGGTAGTAAGCCCCGAAGGCATGGGAGCCTACCAAAGGAGCACTCTGTACTCAGAGCTTCAATACTTTAAACCATATAACCAGTCCTTTATTAGAACTCAAAGTATTCAATAAATGACCATGACTTCATACCAACAGAAATAAATGATTGAATAAGTAATTAAAATTGGGAAAAATACACCCCTGTAGAAACATTTAAAATAACTTATATAGATACCGTGTTCTCAAGTAGGTATAGCATGATACGACAGCTCTGAAATGGACTGTACAAGGTGACGTCCTTCCGTACAATACAGAATGACAAAAGGTATGGGCACTGACATCACACTGGAAAACACTGGTAAAGCCCATCCGTCTGACCAGGTTACCAAGGTTAACATCAACAATGAGTTGTCATGTTGGTAGTATGTACTGGTAGTATGTTCCCTCCATACCAAGTGATGAGAATGGCATTTTACCTCTTTGATCTTACTCCAAATGCTCATAACTCAGTGTGAGGGGATAAAAATACAAAACTCAGGTTGAGGGAAATCCTATAAAATATCTCATCAACACTTCTCAAAACTAACAATATAACTGAAAGTAAGAAAACAAAGGAAAACTATCACAGTCTATAGTAATGCCAAGAGATTTCAAACTCACAGAATATGGTATGTTGAATAGAATCTGGGAATGCTTAAAGGGATATTAGTTGAAAAACCAAGAAACTCTGACATGAGTTTCAGAAATAATACATATGTGCTCATATATTTTAATACTGTGTATACATTTATTAATTTTGACAAGTGGGCCATATTGGTATAAGATATTAATAATTGGAGGTGAACCTCCTTGCAACTTTTCTCTAACTGAACTAAAAATATATATTTATTATTTAATGAACAAATACATATATATCCTTTTTTTTTTTTATTGTAGCTAGCTAGCTTACTTGGAAGCTCACACAGCAATGTATGAGCTCAAACAAAGACCATGAAGTTGGTGCTATTATCATGTCATTTTTATGAGTAATATAACAGGCTACAAGTTTAAAAGTCCTTCCCAAAGACCCATCCAAGATACAGTAGAGCTGGACATGAAACTTAAAAGGCCTGGTTCTAAATTCTCCTTTAAACAGTATCCCACACTGTCTTGTGACATGACAGTATGTGAAGAAAATACAAGTCTTTTCACACTTAACAGTCAACATAGAAGAGCTCTCAGTTCTCTAAGTTCCCACAATACATTATTATAAAATCAAAGAACATCAAAGTTATAAAATTTAGCGAATCAACAAATATATTAAGACTCTATATAGAAAACAATGCACTATTGAGATAAATCAAAGAAAATCTAGATAAATATATAATGTGTTTATGGAAGGACCTCATTCTACGAAGAAATAAATTCTTCTCAAATTTCTAAAATAATCAATAAGGTAACAATTCTGTGTGTTTTAGCTCTATAAATTTGCCCAAAATTCAAGGTGAATGTTATGGATAACAGGGAAAATCATCCCTAAAATAATTGGATAAAATATGGTAAAAAATAGATTGTCCTTCTATTTCATATCCTATGTAAATGTCAATAAATGTAATGCAGATATAAATGTAAAAGGCAAAACCATATAACATATCTATATTATAGAGTACAATATAATAAAATGACTTCATGACCTTCAGTAGGATAATATTTTTAAACAGAATACTAAACCAATACTAAATATAAAGACAATAAAATGAACTACATGGATAGTCTAATCATGGTGGACAATAAATATGTGAAGTCAGGTTGATCTGAGTCATCAGGGACATGCAAATTCAAATGAAGAAAGACTGCTAGATATCCAGGAACCACAAAATGTGCATGTGCCAATGGACAAAGGTTATCCTGTGACACTGGTGAGATTTTTAAACCAGGCTTGGGAACAATTTGGAACATTTTGTTAGAATTGAGCATATGTTCACACTATAACAAGAAATCTACTCCTGCATATATACCTGAAAATGTATACGCATATGGACAGTAAAAGACATACATGAATATCCATAGAACTTACAAACATGTCAAACTGGGCAAAGTCTAAATATCTACCACTATTACAATGGGAAAAAGAACACTAAATGTAACATACCAGGCAACAAAGAAGGAGTAAAAAGCAGAGAAATGTCAGTCTCCCTAACATAACATTGAGCAAAAAAAGGCAGACAAAATCAGACCTTTATTTCATTCATGTATTGCTGTGGAGTTCAATTTCATTGAGGCACACTGAAATGTATGCTTCAATGAAAACTGTACAAAGAAAAGAGAGTATTAATATAAAGTTCACAAGTGTGTTTGCTTTCTGAGTTGGGATGATGAGCCAGGGTTTAATGATTGGTATTGGACATGTGAATAATTTCTCTGGTGTTGGTATTTATTTTCAAGCAGAGAGAGAGAGAGAGAGAGAGAGAGAGAGAGAGAGAGAGAGAGAGAGAGAGGGAGAGAACTGGGCATGCAAGGGCCTCCTACTCCTGTAGACAAACTCCAGATGCATGTGCCACTTTGTGCATCTGGCTTTATGTGGGTACTGTGGAAATGAACCCAGGCCATTAGGCTTTGCAAGCAAGCACATTTAACTGCTGAGAAATCTCCCCAGCCCAAGAACTATTCTTGATGTACAAGATGGCATCATGGTTGTTAGTTTTGTGTGCATTGTAATTCCTTGAGTTGTAATTTTTACCTTGTGGACTTCTAAGTACAGTATCTTATAAATACAAAAATATAAATTATTTTTAAATTGCATATATTTTGCTTCAAAAAATTTAAATAATGCCACAATGAAATTTTACTTGTTCTATCCCAAAGGGTTGCAAGACAGAACAAAAGAATCTTAGGATCTCATTCCCAGATTTATCTGACTTGCAAACTACCTAGGTGATATAAAAGGAAGGATGAATGGAACTTCTTCTTTAATTACAAATTACTCCTGGCTTCCAACAAAGTCATTCTGCAGAAGGAAAGACTATAATCAGACTCAGTGTCATGCAGTGGCCCCATTGTGCTGTTAGACAGGATGGTAATTAACATGGTCAGAACTGTAACTGTCTCACACAAAAGAAAGCTGAGTGTATTTCTGACCCAGCTGCTGTCAGCATGGGGTACAGGGATTGAAAATACCTCCAAGAAATCAATCTTCTCCATCAAATGGACACCAAGCAGTAGTTAGGTAGCTTTATTAGAACAAGTACCACTAATTGCTACCCAGAAAATTCATATAGTAATCTCTATCCATCACTGAGTCATCATTGAGGCCAGAGAAAGATCTTTGTGGAGGCATTCATTAGGCTAAGATTTTGCTTATTAAGGATTCAACATATTATAGTGTCAACTTCCAAGTGCATCATTGCCATTAAATATTCACAGAATGACAACCAGGTAAGTTTAAAGATTCAAGGGGTCCAACATACGTGGTAACTTGATCATAATTTCATTTGTTGCTGTTTCTCTCTCAAATCCACCAGAAGGACGTCAGACAGGGTATCAAGGTCAACTTGGACTCTATGTCCAATAAAAGGTTAATAAGTCACAAAGTGACTAGGCAAAGCTGACCTCAGTGAAGGCTCAGAAGACCTTCCTGAAAGTATCTGGGCTGTAAATACCTGAAGTGTTCTACCCTATAAGAACACCTGGTGTGCACAGACCCTTGCCCTGAAACCAACAGGCCTAACCACAAAAAGATAAACAGGCTCATTGGTGGAATGGTCTGTTTCCTTTCTCACCACTACCCCATTACTCTCCCCCAAGCCTGCTTCTGGTCCCATCGCAGCTCTGCTGTGCCTGAGTGTGCAGTCTCCACTCCCTTTCCATGGAGAGACTGCTGTCCTACATTGCTCTGGATAAAGGGCAGTCTATTTTTCTGTGGAGATCAGTTTCTCTTTCTTTCATTTTTCATATCGCCTCCTTTGGTCTCAGTCCCGGTCTAGGTCCAACATCCAAGAGTTCATCAATATCTAGGTGTATGCCCCTTTAGCTTGAGTGACTTTGTTTGAGTTTATGGGCATAGAGAATGTTGAAGATGGACTGAAGAAATGGAAAGGCTTGAAACCTGTTGCAGTGTATGTATCTTGAAAGACTGATGAAATCTTCAGTCTGTGAATCCAAGTCTGAAAAGAAAGTTCTTGTGGGACTACTCCTGACCTCACTATAAGCCATTCTCATGTTTGCTTTTGGTCACCTATATCTTTCAATGTCTTTACTACACATGCACATTTTGACTTTGGTGACTCCATGTTAATGGAACTATCCTAGTTTGTGGGCAAAACCCTTGGCTTGCCACTCAGTGACTACAAAACAGAGACTCAGGTCGGGGAAATGGCTGTCAGTAAAGTTGACTTTCAACGTGAGACCCAGTTTGCATTCTCAGTACCAAGTAAGTGCTGGGCGGGTGTGGTAGTCACTTGCAATGCAAGCACTTGGCAGGCAGAAACAGGTGATGCCAGGGCAAGCTGGCTAGCTAGACAAGCTGAATCTGAGAGATCCAAGTTCCAGTGAAAGATGCTCCTTCAGTAAAATAAAGAGGAGAGAGAAGAAGACGACACTTGATCTCAACCTCTGGCCTCCCCATGAACACACAAGTAAGTACAACCACTCACATGTGAACCCACACACATGCATATCACACATGAAGAGTGTGTATTCTGTAGTATTAGGCTGGAATGTTCTATAGATGTCCATTAGGTCTAGTTGTTCTATGGTGTTGTTAATCTCCATTATCTCCCTGTTGATTTTATCCTAGGATGATAAGTCTAATGATGATAGTGGGGATACTGAAATTCCCTACTATGATGATATTGGATTCATGTCTGGTTTGTTATCAAGTAGGTTTTGCTTTATAAAATGTGTTGCTTCTGTGCTTGGTGCATACAGATTTATGACTGTAATGTCCTCATGTCAGATGATTCCCTTGATGAGTAGAAAGTGGTCTTCTTTGTCCCTTTTCATTACTTTTGGCTTGAACATTTTTTGTCAGATATTAATGTAGCCACAAGTGCTTGTTTCTTCTTTCCATTTGCTTGGAAGATCATTTCTCATCCTTTCACCCTGAGGATATTTCTATCTTTAATGATGAGGTAGGTTTCTTGAAGGCAGCAGATGGAAGGGTCCATTTTTCTGATTCGCCTTGTTAATTTGTGTCTTTTTATGTGTGAGTTAAGTCTGTTAATATTTACAGTTATAACTGTGACACTTGATTTGACCCCTGCTATGACAGAGGCTTTATGGGGTTTGGTGCAGGGTACATATTCGTGCCTGCTCTAGTTTTGGATATCGTGTTCATGCTCTTGTAGGCTCTTGAGCTTGGTTGTCCAACTCTTCTGTGTGGAGTATTCCTTGAAGTATTCTCCATAGGTTTGGCCTTATGTTCATATAATCACAGAGCTGGCTTTTGTCATGGAAAGTTTTCCTTTCTCCATTTATATGAGGGATACTTCCACTGGGGACAGTAGTTTGGGTTGGAAGCCACAGTTTTTAGGCTTTGAAATGTTCCATTCCAAGCTCTTGTGACTTTCAGGGTTTCCACAGAGAAATCTGAGGTCACTCTGATTTTGAGGTCACTTTGTATGTAGTGAGGTGTTTCTCTTTAGCTGCTTTTAGCCCTATCTCTTTGTTTTCATTGTTGAGACTTTTAATTATGATGTGCCTTGGAGAGGTTCTTCTTTGGTCTAGTCTTTTTGGTGTTTTGTGAGCTTCTTGTATCTGGATGGGTCTCTCTTTTCAGAGAGTAGGAAAGTTTTCTTCAATTTTTTAAAATATGTTCTCCATGATTTTGGCCTGAATTTCTTTCCTTTCTGGTATATTCATGATCGAGATGTTTGGTCGTTTTAGAGTATCCCACAATTCCCTCATGTTCTGTTCACATGAATTTTTGAATTTATCAATGGGTTTTAAGTCCTGAACTATTTCTTCCATCTTGTCTTCCAGATCTGAGGTTCTGCCTCCACAGAATTAACTCTGTTAGTGATGCTTCTAGGGAGGCATTTATAAGCTTTGTTTGATATTTGTTTTTTATGGCATTTTTCTGTATAATATCCATCCCTTTGTCGAGTTCCAACTTCAGGTCATGGTTTGATTTTCTTGATGCTTCTTGGAAGTCATTCTTACATTTAATCATATCTTCATTAAGTTTAATCAGCTGGTTATTGAGATCCTCTATTGGTTGACTCACGTTCACTTCATTTATTTCTATTTTGAGGTCTCTCTGCTTTTCTTCAATTAAGTTAACCAAAGTGACAGAGCTGCGTGCTGAACAAGATGATTCCACTTAATTTCATTTATGTGATTGTTGGCCTTTTCTTTTTCTTTTTTATTTTTCTTTTTTTTCTTTTTTTTTTTTTTTTTTTTTGGTAGGATCTCACACTAGACCAGGCTGACCTGGAATTTACTATGTAGTCTCAAAGTGGCCTCAAACTCATGATGATTCTCCTACTGTTGCAGAATTTTTCTTCAAAGATCAATCCAATGGCAGTATGAGTGAAAATAGGGGAGTTTATTTATCCGAGGGGCAAAGAGCTTGAGATAGCTCTCCAAAGAAGCTATAACCATGAGCTGAGATTTCATTTTCATTTTATAGCTTTCATAGCCAAGGGGAGAAGAAAGTAAAAAAACAAAATGTGGCAATTTGCATATCAATCATTTCTGTAGTCAGGTCACCCTAACAAAGAACTCCATTCTTATCACCCTTCTGGGCCCTTTCTGGACAGTTCCTTCCTCAAAAATTGTCCATCTGTTGACAAAAGTTTAGCTCCTCAGCCATTAACTCTTAAAGTAACTCAGTGAATCAGTTCAACTTTTAGCTTCTTTTTTACCACACTACCTCTGCCTCCCTAGTACAGGAAGTACACGTGTGTGCCGCTACACCTATCTAATTGATTGTTGGGGTTTTGGTGATTTACTTCCAGTTTGCTTAGTCAGGGTAAATAAGCTTGTTTTGCTTTCATTTTAGGATTCTATTTCTGTTGTTGCCTCTATGTTTTCATTGTAAACTTCCATTGTGGGATGAGGTAGCTCTCAGTTTGTTATTTTGCTTTTTTTTTTTTTTTTTTCAGTGATGTCTACCCATCTTGGGAGTAAAATTCTTTGTTTCATTTTGTTTTGAGGTAGGTTTTCACTCTAGCCCAGGCTGACCTGGAATTCACTATGTAGTCTCAGGGTGGCCTTGAACTCAGAGTGATCCTTTTACCTCTGCCTCCTGAGTGCTGGGATTAAAGGCGTGTGTCACCATGCCCAGCTCTAAAATTCTTATTTTACTAAGGAGGAAGTAAGAATTTGCCCTTGTAGGATTTTCAGTGAGTGTTTTGCTTTGGGTTTGAACCAGCATGGAATGGGACTGCGCTGTATCTACAAATGCACAGCTTGTAGAGGTTCAAGTATTCCTGCTGCTCTGGGCTGGTAACTGATAACAAAAGCTGGAGCTGGAGGTCTGAAAACTCTTCAACCACAATCACAGCTGTGCCTTGTCTGTGGGGCTCAAAAGCAGTAATATTTGACCTTGTTCCCGCACTATATCCCAGCTGAGCAGGTTGTCAAGGAACCATTTTTACCCTCTGGCAGGTGGTTGCCAGTTATTCCCTTTGCTTCCTAAATGGGGCAGGAGAGATGCCCGAAGGGGCACTGGTTAGTGGATGCTGGTGAAGGGAAAGTTGACAGGTGTGGGGAAGTTGGGGTGGGGGGCTGCTTCTGGGATCCACAAACCAGATGGAAGGAGGTGGCCATTGTGGGTGTGAGTTGTCCAGAGGAGTGCCTTGGCTTAATTAGAGCAGACTACTAAGGCTGTATGGAAAGATCTACTGAGGTTGGTGGGGTGGGTGGGGACCAGCAGGGACAGGTGGCTGAGTTGGGACAGAAGTGTAGGCCCTAGCTCTGGCATTGCAGGGATATGCTGAGGCCTGTGAGGTGGGGTGGGGTGCAAGTGAAGCGTGGGCCCTGCCCTGGCTCTGGTACTTTGGGGATGCACAGCATCCATGTGCCAGCAGCACATATGGTGGGGTGGGGAAGAAGTATTGTCCCTGGTCCTGGCACCTTGAGGACCCATGGGTGGGGTTCTGGTGCATGGCAGAGGGGGTAAGGCAGCACAAGGATCTGATGGCACTCAGGCCAGTAGCACTGCGGCACTGTGGCAAAGCATGGGCTGGGGCTCCTCCTGCTCTGTGTGTACCATCTCACGGCATTGGTCCCCTCTTGGAGTGCATGGGGTATGGAGGAAGGCCCAATGCCAGACTGCCCTGCTTGCCTGAACTCAGCTGGTGGAGTTAGGCATCAGACCTAGATGTTCCTGAGAGCTGGGTAGATTCCTAAATATGTACACCTGTGCCTACCCAGTGGAGGTCCTTTAAGACTACTAGTACTGGAGCCCATCCCCCCATTTCTTGCCTGATTTTATTCCCAGAACTCTAGTGTGGTTATGAGTCTGCCATCTTGATGGGAAGTTTCCCTGGTCTGAATTTCTTTTTTTTTTTTTTTTAATGAATATTTTAGTTTCCAGCATTTTGTTACAATACCACTATTGGACCAAGTCAATATATTCCACTGCTTTGAAGTTTTCAAAAAGAGCTGTCGTCTATTCTTGGTTGAATAATTTGGAGGAACCCACCATAGGTGATGAGCATCATATATAAAATTGCTTCTTGGCACAGCTACTTAACTGTAATTATAGGTGTGCTAGAAGACAAGTGTCTAGGGAAAATCTCTGAATATGATTTGTGTATTTGTGTACCTTTTTAAAAATAAATACTCAGGGAAAGATTCTCATTGTATGTCTTGTAAGCCATATTCCTTACGGGTATTTTTCTGGATTCTCTTTAAAGGATGTTTGGGCAGCCAGGGACTGTGGTGATTTCGTCTCCCTCTGCAGCACAGGGCTAGGGTGTCTTCTGTTCTGTGCTCTAAAAATAATGCCTTCCTTTAGAACAAAGATTGTCAGGCTTTTGCATCCATCTTTAAAGACACTGAGTGAGCTTCCTAAAATGAAGTTTCTCACTTGCCATACAGACACTATGTAGGTATAGCCTCCATCATGCTTCACTGCCACAGTGCTCTTATGGAGCTCGGTTGGGGTGGGGTAAGTCAAGGAAATCACAGAGAAAATCAAATCAACTGCTCCTGCCTGCCATGCCAAGGGTGATAAAATCAAATCAATTGCTCCTGCCTGCCATGCCAAGGGTGATAAAATCCTTTGTCTCAGATCAAGGCATCATATATCTTCTTCCAGTATCAATGACACTGTAGGAGGCTACTTGTTTGTTGTTAAGTAAAAGACATTCTCAGACCCTTTATAGCTCTTAAATAACTTCTGGTTTAAAATTAGCATTCTGGCACATCCCTCTCAGATGCCTTTAGAGACTTTTCTGTTGTTGGCAATAATCATTAATGCTGTGAGGTGGGCAGTGCAGTTCATGGAACCAGTTGTTTCATAATTGTAGTTTGGTAAATTCTGTAAAAGGTGACCTACACAGAATATGATTTCCTTTTCTTCTGCTAGTATTTTCCAGAAATACAATTATATTTCAAATAGATTATCTATTCACATCAATGGGTTTGTACAATTTTATACTTGTAGAATTCAGAGGAAAAGAATAACAAAGAAACTACCATCATCTGTGTCAGCCTCAGAGAGACTCACTTGCTTCATATTCCTGAAAGTTCATCTTTCCAGTTTTAGTCAGACACCTGGTGACCCATGCAAGCTTTGTTTTGAATGTGTATTGCACCTGTCAAGGCATGAAGCTACTGTTAAGATAGCCATATGGCGCATATGGAGACTAGACGCTGATTTTGAGTGTCTTTCTCCATCACTGTCTATCTTGTGTTTTTGGAGAGGGTGTCTTACTGAACCTACAGTTTACCAATTAGGCTAGGATCTGCTCACTAATTGCTAGCCCCAGTGATTCTCCTGCTTCCTCCTCTCTAGCACTAAAATTACAGGTGCACCTATCACCATACCAGATTTTGTGTGGGTGCTGGGAATCCAAACTTGAGTCCTCATGCTTGCAAGACAAGAACTTTACTCACTGAATCATCATCTCCCCAGCCCCATATATCAGATATTTCTTTGATATTTTGTTTTATATATTCATTTAGGGAATTAGCTGAACCTGAGGATAGGAAATAGGATTGAAGATGGATTCAGCGTGTACTCGGACAGTGACATGTACAAATCCTTGCATCAGGATTCAGCTTGAACTTTATAGATTTCACCTCTATTTCTGCTATGGCATCCTAATCTGTCTCTGTAAATTAGAGTTTGCCAGAGAAACAGAATCAATACTGGATATACAGGTATACAAAATGAGATTTATTTTGAGGCATTATCTGAGAAACCCCATCATGCATTTTCAGACAGTTGGAGATGCAAAAAAAGCCATTGGTACTATTGTAAACAAAGCATGAAGGCCTGAGAACAGGATCACATGTGTGCATTGATAGATGCTCGGTTCCAGCTTAAGCACAGAGAGTACATTTGTACATCCTGTCTATTCTATTTGACCACCAGTGGATAAAGTGATAGGGCTCCCATACATTTCCCAGGTAGCCAACCCATATTCACATGTCAATCATCTTTAGAAATTCCCTCACAGACACACTCAGAAATTACATTTTATAGTTGTTGTTACTGGGAAATTAGGAAAACACCATGGTCCTGGGTAAGGCTACTAAATTTTGGATGCCTTTCCATGTAAAGGATTAGAGGAGACCAAAGCACAGGCTTAAGAAGGTTTCATGAGGATCAAGAGGGAACAGAAATAGCATGTCATGCAGGAGTAAGAGAGACACACCATGAGGGAACAGGTGGATCTTGGGTGTGTCATACCTTTTGGCTTCTCTGGGCTACATTGAACAAAGTAAAATTGTCACTATTTTTTTTTTTAAGTTGGGCTGCACTCATTCAAAGCTATCCTGGACTTCATGTAGCCCAGAGGCTGCAGGTTGGACAAGCCTGGCCACAATGCTCTACAGTTGCTAAAGGGAGGTCTTTGCATGCCCAAGGAGGATGGAAATTGTTCATATGTGCTTGGAGCATTATGAGACCTTGTGGTATATCATACAGCATCATTTGTACTCAGAGGGGTAATAGGCTGCATTCATGGACCAAAAACCAGAAATGTGTCCTAGCTAGGTGGAAATCAACAACCGTATATTTAACATTGGTTGATCTTTAACCAGATTGTAAATTAGAATTTACATTACAGAATGAAAAACCTTGACCTGAAATTTTGCCCAGATCTTTCCCAATTCCCTAACATTCTTTCTACCCCCGACACTATGTATGCATCCTTAAGCCCAGTAAAGTTGGCAAATAAAATTAATTATCACATCCTGATTTCATCACTGTCTTCCTGCAATCTATTCTATGAATTCCTACCAAAGTGGTTTAAACATAAATCATGCCATAAAATATGCTATAACTAAAATGACTATTCAGGATATATATCCCCAAACTCTTACATAGCCCTCAATCAATAATTCTACTAAATATATTAAATGTAATCAGTTGCTTTGGCTTGCATTCAAGAACATAGAAGGAAGAAATATTGCTCAAGGTCAAACCTATGATTACTTTATTGAGGTATGATTTTAATTGAGATAAAGAAACACAAAATGGAGGCGGGGGGATGTGAAGAGAATCACTGGAGATTGCTGACAAAACCTGCAAGTGTGCTGAGGGAGAGACTTTGTTTCAATAAAATACACTGATAAAGAACCAAGGAGGATGACCAGTTTCCTTGTCTGGCCTCTGCATATGCACATGGAGCATACACATATGCCACACACATCACATCACATGCCACACATGTTCTCTGGACATACACGCACATGTATGTGCATAAAGAAATGAGAAAACATAATAAATTTTCAAGATGAATATAATTGTTATTTTAACCTATTAATGTTCTCAAGAAATCAAGCTGGATTTGGATGGGCCCTTTGCTTTATGGCTGTTATCCCCAAGGGAAATAAAAAGGAAAAAACTGGACACAAAGAAAGCAATTTAAACATGAAAGTAGAGGCTGGAGTAACACATTTATAAGTCAAAGACTACCCCAAGTTATTATCAGACTCTAGAACCCAGGAGAGAGGCATGGAAGGGATTATCCATTACTCAGAGGCCCAGCAGGAACCAGGAATACCATCTCCTTGGCTTTGGGCTTCTGCCTCCTACTCTGAAAGGAAATTAATTTTTACTCTTTTAAGTCACCCAGTGGGTGGTAAATCTGACACTTTTCTGAAGGCTACTTAGCAGGTTGGTAGTTACTGGGAGGGACTGGGGAGAGGAAATTCTGTCAGAGGAAGTGTGTACGAATGTGATTTGTCATTTACAACTGCAAGATGCTGAAGCCAGGGACTGCTTCTGATTTTTCTGTATTCTGTTTTATTATTATTTTTACAAAGGCACACAGAAATCTCCATAGAGTCTAAGCAGAGCTGTTTTTGTTTCTTTGATCAAACATGGAAGTGACTTTGCAGGTTTGTCTATAAGTCCCTATCAAAATCAGTCACATACTGGCAGCTGAACAAAAGCAGAGGCATAAAAGGGAGACATAGGAAAAAAAAAAAAAGATTGGCATAAGGACAGAGGATAAGATACAGAGAGAGAAAGAATAACAAAAGGCTAAAAGAAAAAGTCTACTCCAGACTAATTCTGGTCCTCTAATTTTGCCCTTAAAATCATGAATATAGGGCTGGAGCAATGGTTCAGTGGTGAAGGCACTTGCCTGCAAAGTCAAAGGACCCAGAATCGATTCCCCAGGATTCATATAAGCGTAAGCCAAATACACAAGGTGGTACATGTGTCTGGAGTTCATTTGCAGCAGCTGGAGGCCCTGGCATGCTGATTTATTCTCTCTCTCTGTGTGTGTCTCTCCCACTCTCTTTCTGTACCTATCTCTCTCAAATAAATAAAAATTTTAAAACCATGAACATAACAATTTAATAGAAAATTATAATATATTTTAAGAAATTTATAGATTTTAGAAGGTATATTAAGCTATTAACATAGATTAACAACTCATTGTGAATTGTTTTCTGAGATAGCTATGTTTCTAAGAGCAAGGTACTCAAGAATTAATTCATCATTAATGGAGTTTTACTTGGCATAAATGTCAACTTTGTGTTTATTTTTTATAATGACTGTTAGATATGAAATGCGGCACTGACTCTCCTCACTCCTTCAGGGCTGCAAAATTATCTCTTTGCTGTCTACAGGTCTCCATTATCAGTTGTGAGAAATAAATTATAATTTACATAACTGTTATCCTTTATTAAATGTATATTTTCACCCAACTACTTCCAAGAATTCTCTTTCACTTTGTTTTTTATACTTTGATTGTGGCATGTTCAGTGTTATGTATATGTGGCATGTTTATGTTGGTCTGGCTCTCTTCAGACTTATTTTTCAAATATTTCCTTTTTCTTTTTATTTACTTGAGAGAGACAGAGAAAGAGACAGAGAGAGAGAGAAAATAATGGATGCTCCAGGGCCTCCAGACACTGCAAATGAACTCCAGACACATGCACCACCTTGTGAATCTGGCTTACATGGATCCTGGGGAATTGAACCTGAGGCTTTTGGCTTCACAGGTAAGCTCCTTAACCACTAAGCCATCTCTCCAGCCTCAGCCTCAGCCTTAGTTTTCTAAAGGTTGATGTTTTGTACCAAATTTGGGCAAATATTGCCATCGTTCTTTAAATAGTCTTTTCTTCTTCTTTGATATTGTACAGTGATATATTAAGGATCTATTAGTTGTTTCAAAAATCATTTTACTCTGTTTTTTAGATTGTATAATTTTGTGTGTGTTTATGTGTGTGTGTATGTCATAGCGGTTTAATTGTATAATTTGTTGTTGTTGTTGTTGTGTGTGTGTGTGTGTGTGTGTGTGGTTTGTTTGTAGCTCATTTGAGAACTACGTAGACCACGCTGCCTGCAACTCAAATTTGTAGACCAGAATGGTCCTGAATTTTAAATCTTTTTGCTTCACTCTACTGGTTGCTGTTAACATGCACATGCCAGCACACCTGACTTTATTTCAGTTTCTATCAATTTGGTTTCAAGTTTACTGACTTTCTATTGGTGAATTTGCCTTTTGAATATTTTTCATTTTAAATGAAATGCCCTTTTTTTTATTGTTTACAATATTGGTTTCTCAAATTCTTCATCCATTTGGCATTATTTACATTAAATCTTTGAATACATTTATGACAGGAGTTTTAAAATTCTGTCTTTAGTGCTAACTTTTGAGTTCTCTCAAGGAATGTTTCTGTAAGGTAAAAATTAGGACAGTGTGGAGGGAAGGGAAAACAAGATGAAAAAAGGAAAGACAGGGGAGAATGGCTCAACAGCTTGGGGGTAAACACCTGCAAAGAGGGTCTCTGGCAAAGGATCATGAGCCCAAGTTCCCCTCACAGTTACGAATAGTTATAGAGCCATGAGGGGAAAGAAGTGGAGAGGATTTCTTGTTGTTTTTTTAATAAGAGTGAGTGGGAGCGAGAGAAACAAAGGAGAGAATATTGGTGTGTCAGGGCCTCCAGCCATGGCAATCGGACTGCAGAGGCACGTGCCACTTTGTGCGCATGGCAAACCTTGCACTTGCATCACCTTGTGTGTCTGGCTTATGTGTGATCTGGAGAGTTAAATATGGGTCTTTAGACTTTCCAGGTAAATGCCTTAACCTCTAAGCCATCTCTCCAGCCCTAGAGTGGAAATTTTTTCAGCTAGCCAATCCCATTAGAAGAAATGCTGGTGGCTGCTACTAATTCCATTGGGAGAAAGGAAGTGAGTAAGGGTGGAGCTCAGTTCAAAAAGAAAAACTTTAGTTCTAGGTGTTTTCCAATACAAGATGGAAGCTCTTGGAGCTGAGCATTTCTATTGTCTGCTTTTGGTTTTTTACTTTGGGTCAAATTTTCCTGTTTTATTGTTTCATACATGTAGTAGTATTGCTTACATATTATACATTGTCACTTGTACATAGTAAAACTATGGGCTCTCAAATGTTTCTCTAGGATACCATGTATGACTTTTCCTGGAAGGATGTGAACAGATAACTAGTCACTCCAGATAGGGCACTGATACTGGAACAATTCCACCTGATTGCAGCCCAGTGAGCCAGCGACATTACCAAAACCCTCACCTGAGCATGGGTGAATTTACCCATAATACTGTAGCCCTGGAGAACTCTCACATGGCAACTCATACAAATGAAGCATTTCTTCTCTCCAGCAATTGTTGACTGCTTTTATAACCTTGGACAGGAGCCTTAAGAATTCTGTAACAGGGCTTGGGAAGTGGCTTAGCAGTTAAGGTGCTTGCCTGCAAAGTCTAACGATGCACAAGGTAAAGGTGACCCACGCATCTGGAATTTGTTGGCAGTGGCTAGAAGCCCTGGTGTGCTCACTCTCTCTGTCTCTCTCTCTCTCCTTTCCTTGTAAATTAATAAATAAACATTTTTTAAACTTAAAAAAGAAAGAATTCTGCAAATTCTGCAACTATCTGAGCATCCTGAACTCGTTAAGTTTCCTTTACTAATGAAATCTTGTGAACCTGCCTTTCCCTTGAAGAAAAAAATGTTTTAATTTGGGTGAAATAGCCACCCAACAGTTAATGATTTAGCTTAGCAGGTAAAATTACTTACTATGGATCTTGTTCTTGTTGAGTTTCATGGTATTATTTGTTAGAAAAGGTTTCAATTTAGCCCTAGTCCTAGGAAGAATGATTTGCTCTGAGGAAATAATCATTATTCCTATGCCATAGCCCTTCTGGGCTTTCAATTCTATGTCCTTCTCACTGAACCATTTAAATGTTAGTTTCTGTCACTGTTATGTGTAGCAAGTGGAAACACAGCTGGACATTTTCTGCCTACAAACTCTTCTTCCTTATATGCCTTAGAATCTTCCCCTGTTTGTGCATAGTTCAGGTTCATCCAAGAATATAAGAAAAATTTATACCAATTTTGGATCTATCACTCTTGTAAAGTATCCCTCTTTTTAATTTCTAATTGGTTAAATGATGACCTTAACCATTTAAATTACTAGAACTGTCACCTTCGGCTTGAGTATTACCCATTGTCCCACATACAAACACTAGTTATGCTTTAATTATTGGCAGATAAGTCACAAGGTCAGGGTGACTTAGCACTAGGAATTGAAACATCATCAAACATGAAGGCAAAAGTGTTCATCTGAGATTGAATCTGACCAGCCAAAGGCTAACAAGGAGGGAATTCAACATCTTCTGAGCAGAAATAGTTAAGGATTAATCCATGCCAATCAGATACATGTGAGCATATTGGCATAATAGAAATTAAGCAAAACAGATGAAAGCCTGGTTAGTCGGATCTAGAATGTCATGAAACTTGATAAGTCTTAGTTCCCCTGGGTGCCTAATGTCAACCTGTAGAATGAATTCACATTTTGGTCCTGTTATCAAATGCTAAATGAAATCAACCCGGGTATGGTGCCACACGCTTTTAAATCCCAGTACTCAAGAGGTAGAGGTAGGAGGATCACTGTGAGTTTAAGGCTGCCCTGAGACTACACAGTGAATTCCAGTTCAGCCTGGGTTAAAGTGAAACCCTACCTTGAAATACCAAAAAAAAAAAAAAAAAAAAAGTCATAAAAGTGCACTTTTATTGTTGCTATAGTTATATATGTACACCAAGGATGAAAGAGTGAAATAGTTTCATTCACTTTCATCTGCTAACTTCACAATGTGACAGCTACTGACAGATATTCGTAGAAAGATAGGAATAGAAGGGACTATTGAAATCATGGAGACTGCCACCTTTGTGTTACAAGTGGAAAGGTGGGAGGGTACAGACTGAATCTGACTCTCAGCAAGAGAGTGGTGGAGCCAGAATGCCAGCCATATCTCCTTCGGACATTTCACGAACCATTTTCAACCACACTATCATTCTATGTATCTATATATATGTATGTATGTATGTGTATATATATATGTATGTATATACACACACACACACACATACATATATACACACACATACACCATTAATGTACCTAAACATGTATATATGTATATATACGTACATATTTTTTCTGTTGTCTCTGGAAAATCTTTGCTTCGGTAGAATCACTTAACATACCGAGGATGGTGTTTCATCTGTAAGAAATTCTGTCTAAATTTAGACTGTACTGTTTCTTTATTTCTTTAACCTGGAAACTACAAACTGTAAGTTACCAGTTACCTCATAGTTTAGTGACTGGTTGGTAAAATATAGATCAAGAGTGTCCTCTAGTGGCAGCACCTGTTAGTACACTTCAAACTGTAAAGACCTGAGATGAAATGAAAGGCAGTAAGACATAGTGGATCAATAGACACTTTACTATTATATAAAGAAAGAAATCCAACTGAACTTATTATATATCCCCAATGAAATATTTCCATAGATTTTAAGGAATGAACAGAAAGTTATCATCTAATGTTATGAAGTTCAGTACTTGTTTAATTTTACATAGTGATAGAGTGACATCTTTCCACTTTATACTAAAAATTGATTTGAAAATAAAAATGGTATTGCTTATTGAGACCAGGAATAATGATGACCTATTTTCTAAAATAAAAGTTTAATTCTAGGAGGTATATTCTGGAGTCACGAAAAATCTTCAAGTACTTAAATGTTATTATGCCATAAATTGTCACAAACACCATAACTGAGTGAAAAAAGTTATTGTCTTTTTCATATTGCTATTGATTTTATAAAAGAGTTCAACATTTTGTACTTTCAAGCCTATGAAAATTTATTATCCCTGGATAAGTAACTAGAATGAATTGATGATTCATATTTTCACATTTTATGTAAACCATGGTAGTGTTATTCATAACACACAGCCACACACTGCTGAATTTGACACCTTAGTCTTAATTTAGCATGTTTCGTTTTTGTATCATTTTGTAAGAGCTTTACATTTCTCATCATTTCCATCACCAGTAACAGAATTTTTTTTTCTGTTCTATTCTCAACAGAATAAAAGCCTTTGTATCACATCCATGATAGATCAAAAACAATACATCCAACTAAAATAGCTTGTGTGTGCACATACGTGAGGGTCCATGGACATGCAAACACATCGTTTGTAAAAATAAAGATTTTTCAATATTTCACAAAACTTTATTTAAATCATTGCTAGGGTCCAATTCATTGCAAAGCATGCACACGTGGCTGTAATGATTCTATCTCAACATTATATTTTGGTGGGTCAATGACAAATGTCAACTCTTACTAAAGTGAGTGTTTTGAGTTATATGTTTTGAATAGGAAATACTGATGGTATACACAGATAACTCAATTTATGCAAAAACAGAAGGCAAGCTGCAAGTGAGAAGGGACAAGCCATTTGCATGAAAGACCTATTTATGAACTGATAGAATTTTATTTTGGAAACCCCTTTAAGTTATTGGACTTACTTCTTCCTCAGTTAGTTATTGAGTAAATAAAAACTTGTAAACTTGGCTTCCCTGAATGTCGGTATAGTAAAAATATGGAAAAATTGAACTGTTCATTTAATTCTACAAAGGTATTCAGAAAAATTATCCAAATTTTCACGTTATAATTTGCAAGAAAGAATATCATAGAAGAAAACTGTAGGATTAGTTCTCTGACAAAAAGAACCAGGGTAGACACGTGTGTTAGTCTTCTATTTAATCTGAAACTGTAACTAGTATAAAATACTTAAATTCACCCATACATACTTATCTTGGCAATATGTTAACTATATCTTATTATTCAGGAACATATTTATGCTTAGAAATAATAAAAATTTATGTGTGTAGCTTGGAGTCCCTGAACTATTCTTTGATGTATTTAATGAAAGCTTAACTATAATATTTATATAGTTCTCTTTTGCCTAAATATAGCAATAATATCAGTGGTGGTAACAGTAACAGCAAAAGCAACTTATACTCACTATTTTATTGTATTAAGATGTCTTATGGTGGCATAATACAATCTCCTGAGGTTGCATAAAGTACAGTCAAAAAATTTGGTGAGATTCTGATACTAATGAACAATCCTAACTACAATATCATATGCCAACTTTCTCCTTCATGTTTGCAGGATCCACTGTAGTTGGGAAAATGATGCACCCTACTCAAGATATCCACACCCTAACCCTCTTGGTCTTGAATGGTGTTATATGGTATGGGAAAGAGTTAAGGTGGCAAGTGAAATTAAAGTTGCTAGTCAGTGGAAGATAAGGAAATTATGTTAGATTGTGTAGACTGGCTCAACGTAATCCCATGGTCCCCTTCAATGTGGAAGAAAGAAGCAGGAGAGTCAGGCTAGAAAAAATGACATTAAAAGAAAGGCTACTGGGTTTACAGTCTACAGGGGCCCATGAGAGAAAAACTTCAGAGAAACTGGACAAGCCACAAAAGGAGAAAAGGAGATTCTTTTATGGAGCCTCTGGGAAGGAGTGTAGCTGTCAATATCTTGACAAGTTTAGAATTTTGGCCACCACAACCATAAGATAATAAACCTGTGTTATTTTAAACCACTAATTTTATGGTAATTGTATCTTACAACAACAATAGAAAATTGATGCATTAGTGAAAACTATTCTAACCTTCCCCAGCAACCCAGAAACTGTACCACTTATCAAACATTTTTTCTATTGAAGCCACCTGTCATTATTCTCGAACTTTATTTATAAGATGAACATTTAATTTGATACTGGCGAGGCTTTTTAAATACATATCTTTGTCGACACAATTAATGAGAAAAGTATTTCTAATGACTTAATGAATAATGTGTCATGATTTTACAGTTATCTTAATTAATATCACTTCAGACACAAATTTAGAAACAAGATATATTTTTACATCCTCAAATAGCACAATCTAATTTTAATGTTTTTTTTTTGACTTTAAGAAGACAAGACTACTGTTTGTTGTGAGTTGATTGATCTCTGATTTCAAAACAGACTCTGTCAGAAAAAAATGAGGCATCGTTTGATCTTCCAGAAATAGGTATGTAGATGAGGTATAGGATAATGAGGCGAGTGAAAGTACATCTCACTTGTTTTTTTTTTGGAGAGAGACACAGAGAGAGACAGACGGGGATTGGGGGGAGACAGATAGACAATGGGCGTGCCAGCAGTCTCTCAGCTGCTGTGAACGAAATCCAGATGCATGTGCCCCCTTGTGGGCAAGTGCAGGATTGCGCCCTTGCATCACTTTGCATCTGGCTAAACGTGGGACCTGGATATTGGAACTGCTGGAGACTGGAACCAGCGTTCTTAGGCTTAGGAGGCAGGTGCCTTAACCACTAAGCCATCTCTCCAGCCCACATCTCACTTTTAACAGAATTTCATCAAGACATTCAAAATGTGTATAAAAATTGTAATTGTGTAATTGTGTAATTGTTGCACATACATGTGCAGTTCATTTGCATTGGTTAGAGACCTGGCATGCCCAGTCTCTCTGGTCTCTGTCTCTCTCTCTCTCTCTCTCTGTCTCTCTCTTTCTCTCTCTGCTTTCAAATAAACCATGATTTTGGCATTTATGGCATGCTGATGACAAAAAGCCCCAATTCTTAATCTCTCCTTACATCCATTCCGTTTCTAATGGGACTCAGCTTTCTGGTGGCTCATTTAGCATAACTTTTGCAGCAATTACACATCCATATAATGCACTAGAGACAGACCATGACCATGTGTGGCTCTCTCTACCATCAACAATGACAATTAGCTTCTCAGAAGTAGCTGATGAGAAAACCTTCATGGGAAAATATGCTTCACCTTTCACTTCTTGAAGGAACCTTATTAATCACATCAAGATCCTTGGATCATCATTTAAGTCTCCATAGGCAAGGCATGTTGTCTAGAGTTCCTGAGGGTTTGATAAAGGAGTCATTCACAATTTCAGTGAAAGATTTCAGTGTACTGTCAGGTAAGACAAAAGAACATTCTTCAGGAAAGTGTAATGTTCTCTCATCATTGATCAAATAAATTTTTAAAAGAGCAAAGTGTGTTTAAAAATTGTGAAGATAATGGGCTGGAGAGATGGCTTAGCGGTTAAGGCGCCTGCCTCCTAAGCCTAAGAACACTGGTTCTAATCTCCAGGTCCCACGTTTAGCCAGATGCAAAGTGACACAAGAGCGCAATGCTGCACTTGACCACAAGGGGGGCGCACACATCTGGATTTCATTCCCAGCAGCTGAGACACTGCTGGCGTGCCCAACTCTATCTGCCTTCCTCTCCCTTTCTCTCTGTCTCTCTCTCTGTGTCTCTCTCCAAAAAAAAAAAAAAAAAAATTGTAAAGATAAGCACGAGTTGGAATTGGGGAAATTCAGATTATTTTTCATGTATATATATCATCTACTTCTGTTTTTAAAATTCATGTTTTTAGTACCTTTCAGAAAGTTTGACTTATTAAAAACCTAACAAAGAAACGCATCAGTCAGTTATGATTGGCCCTAGTGAATCCATCTAAACATTAGATTCTTCATTTATAAAAATGAGGTGGAACAAGGTTGATCACCCCTGGAATTGCAGCCCATGGAAGTAAGTAGGAGATTACAGGTTCAAGTTCATTCTGAAATACATAATTTGTGACAGGCCAGTCTAAACTTCACTATGAACCCCTGTCTCAAAAAGTATTAAAAATAAATAATAAGTAAAATCTATTTTTTGTCATTTTCTATAGAGAATGAGAGTGAGATCGAAGGGGAAAGCGTTCAAGGGAGAACAAAAACAAGTAGAAAGGTTCTGAGGTAGAAGGGTGCTATGACTGGAACTAAATGAGTAAAAGTATCTTAAGACGTAGAGAGGAGGAGGAGGGACAAAGTCATCATGAAGATGTTGCCAAATGCCCCGTGAGTAACAAACTACTCAAATACATGTTAGATCAGTGTTACCTTACTGATCAAAGTTGTGGAAGTGTGGAAGGTTAGTCAATGTTGCAGCTAAAATAGGGGCTGACATTTGAGACTACTAAACCACTTTACTATAACTGTAGTGTCCTAACATTACCTTAAAAAAGTGAGTAGAGGGCTGGAGAGAGTGGTTAGAGTGCTTGCCTACAAAACCTAAAGACCTTAGTTGATTCCCCAGTACCAATGTACAGCCAAATGCACAAAGGGACACATGCATCTGGAGAACATTTGCAGTGGCTGGAACCCTGGTATGCCCATTCTCTGTTTCTCTTCTATCTCTTTCTGCTTGCAAATAAATAAATAAGATATTTAAAATTTTTTTTAATGAGTATAATTACTAGACTCGGTAGAGGCTGAAGGTAACCAGGATAGAATGGAAAGAAAATTCCATCCAGAAACAACAGCAGATTTCAAGGCAGTGAGAGAGCATAAACATTAAGGTATGCCACAACCGACATTATGAAAACCTTTATCCTGAGATTGTCATAAATTACAACTTATATTATAGAGTTCTATGTAACACTAAAACCACATTTACCACTTCATATTATTATTTCTCCTTACATTAAGATAATCTAAGAATAGTAATAAATAACTAATCCTGTGTATATAAAAACGCCAGCCAGGCAAGCTGAGTGGGGAAGTGGTTAACAAAAACAGTCTGAAACTAATGGAAACCATGGCTCAGTTCAGTGCAGATGACATACAGTGTGAGAGGGGAAACAGAAGGAGATATGCTTGACAGACAGAAAGGAAAGCATTCAGGAATCTCGTAATGTTGCTTTAAAGGAAATTTATTTTTATCTTGCAAATTAATAGAAATGATTGAAATTTTTGTAAGAAAGGAACAAGCATGCTCTGTCATGAAATTTAAAAAATAAAATACCTCTGATACCAAAGATAAAGTTGAATTGTGAAAAAAATGAATCAACAGATCAAGGAGTCAGGCTCCACTGCATTAATCTATGAAAGAAATGATATATTCCAGGAAAAAGAGGAATAAAGCAAGGAAGCTGACTCAAGAGATATTTGGGAGAAAAAAGCAATTTGCTTTAAATGTTGATAAGTAATTACAATGGCAGTTTCTTACATAAAAAGAATGGAGGTAGTCAGATCATTATGGTTAACCAGGGAAATAAAACCTATAGAAGATGTGTGTGTGTGTGTGTGTGTGTGTGTGTGTAGAAAGAAGGATTCACACACACACACACACACACACACACACATATATATATAATTTTATTTTTTATTTGTGTGTGTGTTGTGTGTGTAAGAAAGAGAGAGAGAGAGAGACAGAGAGAGAGAGAGAATGGGGACCAGGGCCTCCTTCTGCAAATAAACTCCAGATACATGCACTAATTTGTGCATCTGGCTCTACGTGGGAACAGGGAACTCAAACCCAGATCATCAAGCTTTGCAACCAAAATGATTTTAACCACTGACCCATCTCTCCAGATCCACAGATGTATTTTGTTTTGTTTTGTTTTGTTTTGGTCTTGCTCTAGCACAGGCTGACCTGGAATTAGTCTCAGGCTGAACTCACAGCGATCCTCCTACCTCAGCCTCCCAAGTACTGGGATTAAAGGCATGTACCACCACGCCTGGCACCCACAGATATATTTTTATGAGTGACTTATTACCATGATTCTGGCACTGAGCCCCACAATCTTCCTTCTGAAGCACAGTGGTCGGGGAATGCTGGTGGTATGGTTTCAACCCAAGTCTGATATCCTGAGTCACAGGAGCCAAATATATACTTGCCAGGCCATGCCTCAAAGGCCCAAGAACTAGGAATGCTGAAATTCAAAGGTAGGAGAACATGGATGACCCAGTCTAATTAAGGGGAATAATGGTCCTCCCTTGCCTTTCCATGGTTGTTAAAGCCTTCTATATCAGATACTTTCTACTCACATTGGTGAGGCTGGTCTCATGTTAATTAAATTTGAATCCTTTCCTGAAATAATCTCTCAGTCATAGCCAGGAGAAAAAAAAGAAGTTATACAACCTATACTGGCATCTCTGAGGCATGTTTGGTAGACATATAAAATCAGCCATCACGACATGGTTGTGGCATTGTTGTACAAACCCTGTGCTGATAAGCACATGCATGGTTTAGCATTGTATCTGACAACGGCATTCCTAAGAGGAGAGAATGAACAAACCCATCAGCATACACATCTCTGTTGTTGAATCAGAGAGGAAAACCTTCCCCAAAAGCCTTTAAGTAATTCTTCCCCAGTGCCCATTAATAAGGACTGGGTGCAGTGTTCAAAGCTTAAATGTAAGAGTATCTCAGAAACAGAAATCAGGTTCTTCACTGTCCACAGTGGATGTTCAGTTTCAAGACTAAGGCAGAGAGTTTGGCATTGACTGCCAGAGAGACATACAACAGTGTCTTGAAAAGTGGTTGATTAGGGCTGGAGAGATGGCTTAGCGGTTAAAGCACTAGCAAAGCCAAAGAACCCAGGTTCAGTTTCCCAGGAACCACATAAGCCAGATGCACAAGGTGGCACATGCATCTGGGGTTCATTTGCTCTGGCTGAAGGCCCTGATGTGCACATTCTTTCTCTCTCTCTCTCTTTCTCTGAAATAAATAAATAAATAATGAATAAAATATCTTTTAAAAAAAAGTAGCTGACTAGATGTGGAAGGTTAGGAAAAAAATCTAAATTATGACTTAAATATCTGTCTGGCTTGGGCCATTGAAAAGGTGGCATTCCATTCATTGACCTTATTAATGAAAGAAGAATGGAGTTCTAGCAATGATGAATCAGAACATTTTGAAAATTCTGGTGGCCTGAATTTGAAATGCAACCCCCCATAGGTGCATGTGTTGTGACTAATTAATCTCCACCTAGAGGCACTGTGGTTGTGGAAGCTTTAGGAGGTGGAGCATAGCTGGAGGAAATGAGTCACTGGGAGAGGGCCTTGAGGTTTTATAATCTATTTTGGCTTCTTGTTCTAGCTATCATCTATCTGTCTGTCTATCATTTATCTATTAGCTACCTACCTACATACCTGTCTATCATCTCTTCTGCCTGTATGCTTCCTTTCTGCTTGAGGATGTGCCAACCAGTCTCCTGCCCCTGTCATGCCTTCCTTCCCTACAATAATCAACTCTCCCTCCAGAACTGTAAACCAAAGTCAACTCTTCCCTTCCCTAAGTTGCTTCTGGTCAGGTATTTTTTTTTTTTTTTTGTTCTCAGCAACAAGAAAGTAACTGATAAAAACACATTTGCATTTCCTGTTGCTTAGAGTTTAGTTTCATAGGTGTTTAGAGATCAAGACTGTCAACTACACAAGAGTTATGTTTGGGACAATATCAGTGAAATTAGAGTACAATTGTTCACCCAGAGACAATGTAAAATAAAATTAATTAGAAAAGAGAAATGTCTTTTTTTTTTTTTTTTTTTGGAAAGAGAACCTCATTTGAAAGTGTGAAACTACAGGTGCTGGGGAGATAATTCAGAAAATCAAGTACTTGCCTGGTAAGTTTGAGGACCTGAAATCTCAGAGCTGGGAATGAAGAGACAAGAAAATCCCTGGAGCTCACTGGCCAACCAGTCTAATTTAACCAGTGAAATCCAGGTCAGTGAGATATCCTATCTCAAAAAGAGATAGGGGCTCCAGGTCAGTGAGATATCCTATGTCAAAAAGAGATAGGGGCTGGAGGTATGGCTGAGTGGTTAAGGCTCTTGCCTGCAAAGCCAAAGGACCCAAGTTCAATTCCCTAGGACCCACATAAGCCAGATGCCCAAGGTGGTACATGTGTCTGGAATTCATCTGCAGTAGCTGGGGGCACTGGCATGCCATTCTTTCTATCTCTCTCTGTCTCAAATAGATAAATAAATAAAAATATTAAAAAAAAAAAATGGACAGTGTACCTGAAGATGACACTTGGGCTTTCCCTCTGGCCTCAAAACACGTGTAGCCATACACACATGTGTGACTGTACACATATGAACACACATAAACACCCCCTTACATGTTTAAGAAAGAAAAAAAGGAAAGTAATGAAAAAAAGAACAATTGTCAATCCATGGAGGTAAGAATGAAATCAGGGAAGAATAATATTTTTAAAGAGAAAAGGGGTCAAAAATAGTAGATGCTTCCCAAAGATACATTAAGAGGATGAATACTACCCCCAAAATCCCACCATAAAACTTTTGAAGTGATAACCACCAATGAAGGAAAAAATAACCTAGGAAGGTAGTTGTAAGGATTTTGTTTGTTGGTTGTATTGCTATTAAGTTTGGATGGAAGAGAATGTGGGTTCTTTGGGAGAGAGGCAGAAGACAAGGCAATAGAGTGATCTAATATGCCTACAAATGACTGTAATTGGATTGTTATGAGGAAACAATGAAACACCTGTGCCTCGAGTCTCTGAAAAATCCACGCAACTACATACCAAGTGTGGTAGTTTGAATATATGGCCCCCAATATATTCAGTCTTTCATTAATTTATAGTTTGCATCTGCAATCACCTTGCTAGAGGCAATGTCACTGGGGGCTAGTCTTAAGGTGTTGGTGGTGGGTTTGAGATTCCATTGTAAAGATATGCAAAGTGTGCCTAGCAGGAGTTCCTGAAGTGTGCTGGCCTTTTGGCTGTAGTTTTGCTTAGTGTGCTGTGTAGCTGGTGGCTTGGTTTTTCTCTCTCTTGCCTGGTCCTGTGAGAGCAGGCCACTTCTCCTGCCATTATGGAACTTCCCCTGGATCTGTAAGCTTCAATAAATAATATCCCTTCCACCATAACTGTGCCCGATCTGGAAGTTCATTTCAGCGAACCTGAAGCTGTCTGCTACAGTAAAGTGGTACCTAGGAGTGTGGGGTGAGATGAACCAGATCATGTGGGGATGTTCATCTTTTGGAACCTTTGTTTTGTAGGAATGGGCATGGACTTGGTGCTTGCAACTGAAGATGCCTTCTGGAGTGGTAAGCCAAGTTTTATGGACTATTCTGATGAGAGTTTGAGAATGCTAAGTTCAGACAGTATTGAACTTCGAGGCTTGGCTTATGAGCTTGCTAAGGGGAAGGAAAGACTGCAGAGGAGTTTGCTGGAACTGGGCTGCTGGCATAAGGGATGGCTACGTTCCACTATCCAGGCCCAGAAAGTTTGATCAAGGTTAAATTTGTAATGGACTGATGTGCTTGGCTAAAGATAATGGACTGAGATTTTAAGATTTTAAGTTGGAAAACCTCAAGCAAGTTAAAATTATAGAGGCACTGAGACTGGTTTTAGGTTACTAGAGCTGCTATTGTCAAACACATTAGCAATCTTAAGGAAGGTGGAAGGAAGGTGCCCTGACTGCTTTACATTAAAACAATGGAGAGGATGTCTGAGGAAAGACTGTTAGAAATGGAAACTCTTGGAAAGAGTTGACTGGAGAAGGAACCTGCTTTTCAAGGCTATGATTTATTTTGTCCCTGGATTAAGAATATGGCTGTGTCCTGCACACCTGGTATTAGTTTTGGAAGCATGAAAAATGCATGGAGTGGTCATGAATTGCACATGGTTCCAGGAGCCGTTGCTGAGATACAGCATGAGGCAGGGCATGAAGACCCTCAGGAATAGGCTGAAAGAGCCTTTAGAAGATGGACAGTGGTTTGCATGGAGACCTGAAGATGTTTTGGATATACCAGGACTATGCAAGGGCTCCCATGTAGTGCAGTGTAGGCATGGGATGAAAGTTTTCCCTGGCTACTCTGCCCAGCTGGAGGGACAGAATTGGAAAACCCGGAGACTGTCAGTCTCTGGTTATATTGAACTTGAACTGCAGAAGTTTGATGAGTGCTGATGGTGGTTGAGTTTGCATTGTTCTAGTTTCTCCTTGCTATGCCTTATACCAGTTAAAAATGTTTACTCTGTGCCCTTATGTGTTGAAAGTATTTAACTTGTTTGATTTTACAGGACTCACTATCTTAAGTTGATCAAGACTGTGAGAACCTTTGAAATTGGACTGAACACAATTTGCAATGTGTGATAGTTATAAATCTATTGGGGGCCAAGAACTAAATCTATTGGGGGCCAGGGGCAGAATGTGGTAGTTTGAATATATGGTCCCCAATATAGTCAGTCTTTCATTAGTTTATAGTTTGCATCTGCAATCACCTTGCTAGAGGCCATGCCACTGGGGGCTGGTCTTAAGGTGTTGGTGGTGGGTTTGAGATTCCATTGTAAAGATATGCAAAGTGTGCCTAATAGGAGTTCCTGAAGTGTGATGGGCTTTTGGCTGTAGTTTTGCTCAGTGTGCTATGTGCCAGGTTGGCTTTTTCTCTCTCTGCTTGGCCCTGTGAAGGCAGGCCAGCTTCTTCTGCCATTATTGGAACTTCCCCTGGATCTGTAAACTTCAATAAATAATATCCCTTCCTCCATAACTGTGCCTGATCTGGAAGTTCATCTCAGCTAACCTGAAGCTGTCTGCTACACCAAGGGCCTAAGAAGGTCAGCAAATCTCCCTCTTTCTCCCCATCTACAAAATCAAAGAGGCCATTTCTATGTTTTTACCTCAAGCATACATTTTAAAGTATTTTATTTTATTTACTTAAAAGAGATAAAGAGGCAGCTAGAGAAAGAGAATGGGTACACCAGGGCCTCCAGCCACTGCAAACAAACTCCAGATACATACACCAACATGTGCATCTGGCTTACGTGGGTACTGGGGAATAGAATTTGTGTCCATTCCAGGTCATCCTGGGCCAGAGTGAGACCCTACTTCAAAAAAACAAAATCAAAAAAGGAAAAAATGAAATATAAGGAATATGTTATACAAAGAGAAGAACAATTCCCAACGAAATGATCAAAGACAGAGACACAAGTCATAAGGAATATATATTATTTTAAAGTATCTTGAATTAATTAAATCATTCATCATGTTTGGTATTTTTCTTTTTCACGCTAACAAATCATTGAGATTTAATAAACAGAAGTGGATACTAGGCTTAACATTGTAGTAAGCCTTCAAATTAATACATGTTGAGGGTTTTTACTGTCTGTTATTACTATTATAGTCATAAAGATGGATAAGAATAAACAAAACCCACTATAAAGGAATACAAAAACAAAACAAAATTGTGAACACCACATGTACCATATTTGTCTCAACCATGCCCTCTTGTGTCAAAGTGTGGTATAAAAGCTCCCCTTTCTAACTGGAACACTTTGCCCACTTGCTTTATTTTAGACACCAAAGACACCATCTATACAACCTCTATCTTCATGAAGTGTATTAAAGATTTACTTTAATCATTCTAAAAGTTTTAATTACATTCTAAAATATCTCTGTGTGAAGACTGAGCATTTTGTTATATGGTGCAAATAATTGTGTCACTTAAAAAACAAATATTGCAAATAATTTCCTTGCTACTCAATACTGAATTATTGATTCAGTTTGCATATAGCTTCTCCTAAACAGTTAGTGGTAAAAATTTAAAATACAATGACATAGTTATATAGCTTTTATTTACAAAGTATGTTATTCAACATAATACACTGTGATGTTTCATTCTGAAATACTTATTTAATCTTAGATGTCATTGAGAAGCTTCTGAGGCAATAATTTCATATTTTATAATCAAAGGAAAACTTTCTTTATCAAATTACAGACATGAGACAGTGTTTTATTTTATGTTATTAAAATTAAAATCTCTAAATCACCTTATATATTCTTTTTATGATTGTTGTCTAAAGAAATCTTCGGGAAGTCACAGTACTGATATAAATATCTCAATTTTTACTCTGTGGTTTTGCAGCATTCCAGAACAAAAGTTCTTTTTTTAATTTAAAGGAATGGTGACTCAATTAGGATGCCTGCATACAGGCAATGTATTATTTAGCCCAGGATGAAGTTTTTCATAACAAAGATGGATATGATAAGTTGTGCACTGCAGGATGAAGATTGCAGAGAATTCAATTTTAATGAAACACGATTAAGTCATCTATCCTAGCCTTCCATTATACAAAGGCTGCTGTTTCATCTTGGCAGTAAGTCATATATTTTATTTAGGAAACCGTTCCTTCATTTATGAGTTTGAAGACCACTGTTCATTGCTCATTTAATCAATTGTCCACTCCTGATTCTTACTGTGAGAAGTGTTTGTTCTGCTTCAGTGTTTGCAGGAAGAGCATAAGTGGTGGTTTGAGTCAGGTTTCCCCCATAAACTTAAGTGATCTGAATTCTAGATTCCCAGCTGATGGAGATTTGGGTATTAACGCCTCCTGGAGGCAGTGTATTTTTGGGGGTGGGCTTATGGGTGATATAGCCAGTTTCCTCTTGCCAGTGTTTGGCACATTCTTCTGTTGCTATTGTACACGTTATAATGGCCGGGGGGGGATGTCTGCCCTCTGTTCATGCCATTGTTTCCCCCTGACATGATGGGGCTTCTCCCCGAGTCTGTAAGCCAAAATAAACCTTTTTTTTTTTTTCCCCACAAGCTGCTCTTGGTCAGATGATCTGCCAGCAATATGAACCTGACTGCAACAGTGTATAATTGTCTGTTTCCCATTGAAACTAAAATTACCTTGGTCTGTATCTTGTCTAAAGAAAAGTGGTTTACATAGCTAACACTTTTGGATGCTGAAGATCCATGATAGAGTGACCCCAATTTCTAGAAGTCTTGGCGACAGACTCAGGAAAGATAACATGACAGGAGCATATGTCAAAAGGACTACAAAGGACAGGACATAAGAAGGCAGTGGTGGCCTGGCTTGCTTTTGTATATTAGTCTTCTGGCTCTGCAAAGAAATATCTTCCTTTAAAAGGTCAGAGTTTGTTGTTTCTGAGAGTAGCACCTTCAACGAGCTACCTTTTAAAGGCTCATCCCACCTTTTAAAGGCTCCACCATCTCTTAATAGAACCAGAGTATGGACCAATCTTTCAGGATATAAAAATTTAGGGAACATCCACAAACCTTATCCAGTCTATAACAGCAGCATGTGGTTAAGATAGTCCTAAGAGTTGTAACTTAAGACACCCCCTTATTATATCAAACACCAAGAGATTCCAAACAAATCTAAAACTTAATTAGAAATAATTAGCCTTCTATGTAAATGTTTATTAATATAAAATTCCACAGTACCTAAGTCACATGACTGATTTGAAATTCAGCTTATATTAAAATTCTAACAGCTGGGCATGGTGGTACACATGTACCACCCATGTAATCCCAGCACTTGGAAGACCAAGGTAGGAGGATTGCTATGAGTTCAAGGTCAGCCTGAGACTCCATAGTGAACTCCAGGTCAGCCTGAGTTATAGTAAGACCCTACATCAAAAAAAAAAAAAGTTCTAAATGGCTATATTTGTATGTAAAAACTATACATCTTTGTTGTTATTTTGTTTTTTGATATGGATATTACTCTAGCCAAGGCTTCCCTAGGACTTCCATGTAGCCCTAACTATCCTTGAACTTGTGGCAATTCCCAGGCTTCAGGCTTCTGAGTCCTTGGATTACAGATGTGAGCCACCATGCCTGATCTATGATGAGAGAACATTATACTTTCCTGAAGAATGTTCTTTTCCATTCCCTGACTGTATGCTGAAATCCCTCTACTGAAATTGTGAAGGAATTCTTACCAAACCCTTAGGAACACTGGACAGCATGTCTTGCCTATGGAGACTTAAGTCATGATCCAAGGATCTTGATGTGATTAATAATGTTCCTTTAAGAGGTGAAAGGTGAGGCATATTTTCCCATGAGCTTGAAGGTTTTCTCATCAGCAATGTCTGAAATCCCTGAGAAACTAATTATCATGGTTGATGGTAGAGAGAGCCACACATGGTCATGGTCTGTCTCCAGTACATTATACAGATGTGTAATTGCTACAAGTTATGCTAAATGAGCCTCCAGAAATCTGAGTCCCATTAGAAATGGAATAGATTTAAGGAGAGATGGAAAATTGAGGCTATATTGTCATCTGCATGCCATAAATGCCAAAAATCATGGTTTATGAAACATATTTTGATTTTGCTTTCAATATATGTTTTGAACAAATAAAAGGAAAACACACACATACACACTTCTTATATCAACCTTATAACCTCTCAAACACCAATTCAACATAATAATCCTCTGAGATCCATACTTCTCCTCTGGAAACTTATGAATGTTTAAATGTGATGAGACATGCATAAAATGATTATGTCTTAAGAGTACTTATAGAACATATATGCATACCCATAGGGGAGATTTGTGCACATCTACATTAGGCTAGTCAAACCCTAAATCAGAACAAGAAAAATACAATTCAATGTAGGAAGAAATACATTAATTTATGTGACTATTTCAAACAGTATAACTTTGTTTTAATCTTAAGATATTTGACCTTGATTCCATGATTATAATTTTTTTATATGAGTTTATGCTTAATATAATGATATGTCATTTCCCATAATGAAATTTTAATGGGTCTCTCTCTAAAAATTTAATAGTCATCTTTGATAGGGAGCAAGTAAGTTGTAAACAAGCAGGGAAAAATGCCTTTTAACCAATCACAACAACATTCTTCAAAATCCAAATGACAGAGATTAAGAAAGTTCTAATTTTTAGTACTCAATGGAATAACTAAAAGAGTGCGCAAGATATATAAGACAACATTGCCCAAGATATCAGACATCAAGCCACAAAGGACAGTGACTCCTGACTAATGGGAAATACAAAGTAAACTCTACAACTGTCCTTCCATAAAGTCTTGAGTAAATTTTCATGTTGTAGCATACAGAGCAGAAACTCAGGGGCAGGTCCATTATCTATTTCTGCAGATGTTTTCAGTTGTTTAAACAAAAATAATTATATACTATAGAGAGTAAATCATACATAAAAACAAAATAGGACAATAATACCACAAGTGGGGGGATGGAAATTTAGTATCATAACTCCATTAGAGTACATATGAACTCATATGATATCTATGAAGATAAATATAATAAAATGAAGATTATAACTCCTATAATAGCCAAATAAGTAGCATTATTACCAGTCATACAGAGGACTATTATAAAATACGTTCACTTCCAGAAAAAGTAAAACACAAAAGAGGAAAAGAGATATGCAGAGCTGGAAAGATTGTATAGTGATTAGAGGCACTTCTTTGCAAAGCCTGCTGACCCAGAGTTCAATTCCCCAGTACCCATGTAAAGACAGATGCACAAAGTGGTAAATGCACCACTTTGGAGTTTGTTTGCAGCCACAAGAGACCCTGCCACACCCATACACACTCTCCTTTCTCTCTCTTACTCTTTTATTTCTCCTACCTCCTTCCCCTTCACAAGTAAATAAATGAAATAATGTTTTGAAAATAAGATAGATAAAACTAAGGAAAAGATTAAACTAATGGCATAGCAGGTTTAATTCAACCATATGATAATTACATTTAATATAAATGATTTAGACACTCAAATTAAAATCACATTAAGTATAAGTCGTTTAAAATCAGATGTATAGGGTTGGGGAGATTGCTTAGCAGTTAAGGCAGTTGCCTGCAAAGCCAAAGGACCCAAGTTCAATTTTGAGGACCCACGTAAGCCAGATTCACAAGGTAGTGCAAGTACCTGGAGTTCATTTGCAGTGGTTGGAGGCCCTGGCATACCCATTCTCTAGCTCTCTATCTGCCTGTCTCTCTCATAAATAAAAAATGTAATCAGATACATAGAAATACACTAGCATTCTTCTATGGTGTGAACATTGTTTGTCCTCACCAAAATTTGTGTTGAGGTTTAGCCTCTTATGTAAGCCTGTTTGAGATTACAGGGTCTTAATGAGGGACTGTTACCTTTACTGATGTGACTTCTCATTTTCTTGGGACTGGGCTTGTTATCACAAGAGAGGTTTGTGATGAAACTCCTTCACATCTGTCCACCACACATGCTCCTCCTCTTGCACATGCCTGCTTCCCCATTTTGGCTTTGGTAACATGATGTGATTCCACACAAGGTGCCTGCCAGAAAGTGAGAAGAGATTAGTGGCATGATCCTGTACTTCCATTCCTAAAATGTAGGTTATAAGCTCTTATCTTTTAGATAGTAGGTAGATATATTATGTGGTGATAGCTACAGAAATAAGAACTAAGGCATCAGCTATATGTTATTTCCGTGAAACCAACTTCCAACATGAAGACATGAATGGCTATATACCATGTGAACACTAGCCACAAGAAAGGTGGAATATTAAAGATTTCAAAGCCACAGATATCCGTGTGGATTTGTAATGATAAACTAGTCAACTCATCAAGACAAAATAAAACATAAATATTTATGTTCCTGATAGTAGGCCACTGGAAGGAAAGAAACAAATAGCATGAAGAAATATACAATAAATTTAAATTTTCAGCACTCTTCCTTCATAAATTGATAGAACAATTATATATAAATTCACTAAGGATCTAAAATATGTGTACAGTAGAAATCCATATAATATATAAGAATTAGAGATTGAACTAGCCATCAAAAAACTTACCACAAAAATGTTGACATGGGGCTGGAGGGATGATTCAACAGCTAAGGCACTTGACTGCAAAGCCTAATGACCAGGGTTCAATTCCCCAGTACTCATGTAAAGCCAGATGTACATATTGGTGCATGTATCTGAAGGTGCAGCAGCTGGATACCCTGGTGTGCCCATCCTCTGTCTCACTTCTCTCTCTCTCTCTGTAAATAAATAAATAAATAAATAAATAAATAAATAAATAAATATTTTTGAAAAAATATTGAGGGATATACCATTCCATTCTAATGTCCTAAGAAAAATTAGCTGATGTACTTTTTAGTTAAAAAAAAAAAAAGTCCTTAGGAATGGAGAGTTTATTTCTTAACTCATTCTATGGGGCTAACATTACTCTAATACAAAACACTTAGTGATATTAGAAAAATACAGAGTATTAAAAATTATAAATAAAACTATAAAAAGTCCTCAGCAAAACACTAGCAAATGAAATCCAGTCGCATGTAAAAAGTGTATATGGGGCTTTATTTTTTAAAGATTTTATTGAGAACTTCCATATATATAACGATACATCCTCTCCCACTAAGTTCACAAATTTTAAACTTTTTATTTAATTTTTTTTTGAGAGAGTAAGAGAAAGAGACAGACAGAGAGGATTAGTATGGGCTTTTTACCACTGCAAATGAACTTCACATGTATGTGCCACTTAGTGCATCTGGCTTTACATGATTTCAGAAAGTTGAAAACTGTTTTCTGCTTTAAAAAAAAAAGGACAAACTATATAAAGGGAAACATTTATTCACTATATGTCTGATAAGAATCTACTACTGAAGTTTCTCTTGCTGTGTGTGTGTGTAAAATAATGCAACCCAATAATAAATAAAAAATAACAAATATAGCCAGTTCTCTAAAGAAGATACAGAAATGGCCAATAATCACAAGAAATGATGGTCAATATGAGACTTTAGGGAAACACAGATCAAATGCACTTCACGCCAGGTTCTTTCCCTAAAAGTCTAATTGCTATGAAAGCAGAAAGCAGTGCATGTAAATCAATTAGGGCAAGGGTCATTTGATTGTTTTATAAGACATTTTCACTGTAAATTTTATAAACTCTGAGTATCCACCTTCTACCAAGATTGTATCTACATCATTGCCAACATCTGTTCTGAGGTCATTTTTTTTTTCTTCTTTGATGTCCACTACAATGGAAAGTCTGCCTTCTTTGCCTGTTTAGTCCACAACATACAATACCAGTGGTGTTGGATTAAGCATCTCCGTTGCTTGCCTTCCATGAGCATGAGGAATATTAACAGTCATCCCTTAAGGTTCTACCTCAGACAACCTCAGCTCCTTGCCTGAAAAACTGCAGGCTGTATATCATCTCCTCAGGAAAATAGGGCTTGACTGCTTTCTGACACTTCTCTCCTGTCTCCATAGCCACCTGGATTTACATAGCCACCTGGATTCTACAGTTCCTGTGCTGTTCTCTCTCTCTATTTCTCTCGAATTATAACCTGTCAAAAGTGAGTTACCAAACTTTTCAACCTAACACTTGATTCAGGAAACAGTTTTATTATTCTTTCCTACCGTTACGGCTATTCCTGGGATAGCCTATGCACAGGCTATCTCAGAACCTAAAGACATGACTCCAAGTGGCATGAGGTTACTTTCAATTTAGGATTTCATGGGTGATGAAGTGAATTTACATTTTTATTTCCATATATCTTTTTTTTTTTAATTTCAGAGGGAGAGAGTTTTTTGATGGCTAGTTCAATCTCTAATTCTTATATATTATATGGATTTCTACTGTACACAGAGAGAGAGAGACAGAGAGGGAGAGAAAGTAGGCAGATAGAATGGGCACACCAGGGCCTTTCAGACACTGCGAACGAATTCCAGACATGTGTGCCCCCCTTGTGCACATGTACAACGTGCACACTTGCGTCTCTTTTGCATCTGGCTAAACATGGGACCTGGATAGTTGAACAAGCATTCTTAGGCTTCGCAGGTAAGCGCCTTAACCACTAAGCCATCTCTCCAGCCCCCATATAGCTTTTCACTGATGGCAAGGGCTATGTGTTTATTTACATCTATTGGTGTCTGGCCCAATATTCCATCAATATTTGCAGGTACACAAGTGCTCTCAGACAATGTCAAATGAATAAATGACTCATCCTGTATTCCCGACTCTTGTCAAAAACAATTTTTGTTTAGTATTAAAGATTTTGCTTTTTAACATCAGTGGGCCTCTGGTACAAGAACAGAGCATATGGCTTTTAAGTTTCATTCTATGTTTGAAATGAGAAAAGACTATATGATCTTGTGAAATCATGACAAAACTAACCTTAAATTATTTTCAACATGGGCTGAACTTTTTTTTTTTTTTTCCGAGTGTCTTTACCTCTGAAAGAAGTAAAACCACTGAGGAAAGAAAAACGTATTTCAAGAATATCCTTCATGTTTCAGAAAGATTCCCTGACAAAAACATGTATTAGTACAGAAAATATGGATAAAATATTGATAAAAATTGACTTAGCAGCAAGAAACATTGTCCTTTATCAGTATATGATATGCATTGCTATTGAGTCATTAATTAGTGAGACATGGGATGCACATCTTAATTATCTAGTTTCCAGGAAAAGAGAGTCTAAAGTCAATCCCTCACTACATTCTGGTAAACTTAAATTCCAGGAGCTCTTAGCATTCAAAATTGTAATTTTGTTTGCAAAATAAACGCGCATTAGGTTAAAAGTAATACATGAGTTCACATTGCTGTTATAAACAACTTTAGACATTTTAGTCCTACCGTAAGGTTCACTAGGACTATGAGGCCCTAGTGAGATGGCATTAATCTAAGAAAATGTACTTCAACTTAACTTTTGAGAGCTTTAAGAAAAGAAACAATGAAGGAAGTCTAAGATTCCCAGGAGTGGAAGACGACCCACGATCACAAACCAGGGACACAGCACTCTGCGCTCAGCGCCCGGAGGCGGTGCGCATGCGCAGCGCGCGCACGGAGGCCCAGCCGTTTAGTTCTGCTTCCGGTTCATGCGTCTGCGCGCGGCCTGGCCGCCGGGCGTCGCTCGCGGGATCCCGGGTGTCGCTAATTTCCGCTGTTCCGGAGTCGCAGGCGCCCGTGGGTCGCCCGGTGAGTTCCGGGAAGCGGGCCGGGCGGGTCCTAGGGCGGTGACCCGGCGGGGGCTGCGGCTGAGCCGGGGCGAGGGTGGCGCCGGGCAGGGTGGGTGATCGCAGCTCGCTTCCCTCCCGACCCCCGGGCGTCTCTCCTGAAGCCCGCCCCGCGCCTGTGCGAGACTCCCATAGCGCCCGAGGGCCCCGCAGCCCGCTTCCCCCTGGACTTGACACACCTTTCCGGGATGCAGACTCCCTGCTCCCCGTCATCACACACCTTTCCGGGATGCAGACCCCCTGCTCCCCGTCATCACACACCTTTCCGTGATGCAGACCCCTGATCCCACCTTTCCGGCATGCAGACCCCTGCTCCCCACACACACCTTTCCGGGATGCAGACCCCTGCTCCCCGTCATCACACACCTTTCCGTCATCACCCACCACCTTTCCGGGATGCAGACCCCTGCTCCCCGTCATCACACACCTTTCCGGGATGCAGACCCCTGCTCCCCGTCATCACACACCTTTCATGCAGACCCCTGCTCCCCGTCATCACACACCTTTCCGGGATGCAGACCCCCTGCTCCCCGTCATCACACACCTTTCCGGGATGCAGACCCCCTGCTCCCCGTCATCACACACCTTTCCGGGATGCAGACCCCTGCTCCCCGTCATCACACACCTTTCCGGGATGCAGACCCCCTGCTCCCCGTCATCACACACCTTTCCGGGATGCAGACCCCCTGCTTCTCTGGACTTGACACACCTTTCCGGGATGCAGACCCTCTGCTCCCCTGGGCATCACACACCTTTCCGGGATGCTGTTCTGCTCTGACACGCTGGTAGCAGATGCAGACTTTAGATGTGCGGGGGCCCTCCACTAACTACCTGTGCAACTTCAGTGGTGTCTGAGTTCTTCCCACCATCTTTGAAGTTGAGAGTCTGGTGTTGTACAACCCTTTCTTGCAGCGATGCACAACTGAAATGAATCAGCACCTGAGGGAAGGACTGGATGCTTTGTTTGCTGTTTATATTTTTGTTATTCAACCAGAATCCTAGATTATGATGATTATAACTGTTGGGTTAGAATTCTAAAACATGTTTTTCGAGCACATCATTTTGTTTCCATGTGCTCACAAGACCTGCTGTCTCCATTGATTTAAAACATTGGGCTTAGTACAGTGTGTCAAGGGTGTAGATACAAAATTCAAAATGCTGGACCTATGCCATGAGGGGATTTGTTGTTGATTGATCCATTTAAATATAAAACTAAGAATTAAAATTTGAGAATTTTGATTATAGTATACAATGTGTAAATATTACAAATATTGCTAATATAAAATATTTCCTTTTAAAATATTTTTACTTATTTATGAGAGAAATGCTTTAATTAATTGCATTAATAAATGAGTATTAATTTCTTCTTCAGGGGTGTTTCATGTTGAAAGAGTATACACACAAACACATGTACACACTTGTGTGCAATGTAGTTTATTGTATTTTAATACAATTGCATCGGTTTTAATTCTCCTTTGTGCATGTATGTCCTTAGGGAAACTGTGTGACACATTTCAGATCTAGAACTGGGTATTGTATTTGCTTCATAAGGTTTTTGTAAGGCTTTATGCATGCATTTAAATGACATAATCTATTGCCTCCCTTGCAGGGTCTGCTCAAAACAGCATTCATATTAATACTGTTTCACAAGCATAGATATTTTTCTTTTATGTGCATGTCCTTCTGGGGTAATGACCTGTCTTGAACTATCAGTATGTCTCACTATGCATGTCTGAAAAGAACTTAGGTCTCAACAATGGAATTTTCACAGGTTCAAGTCTTGTACTGAAAATATCATCGCAATGAGGCTTGTAATACTTGATAACTATGACTTGGCTAGTGAGTGGGCAGCCAAGTACATCTGTAATCGTATCATCCAGTTCAAACCTGGACAGGACAGATACTTCACACTGGGATTACCAACAGGTAATAAACCACTATTTTTTCTTTTAAACACTTAGGTTATCTAAGGTATGGAAATAGTAGAGGTAGGGTTTCACTCTAGCCCAGGCTGACCTGGAATTCACTGTGTAGTTTCAGGGTGGCCTCGAACTCATGGTGATCCTTCTACCTCTGCCCCCAGAGTGCTGGGATTAAAGGCGTGCGCCACCACGCCCAGCTAGTAGAGGATTTTTTTTAGTAAATACTTGTATTCTTTGCCATACCACTGATTGAAAGTTTACTATATAAAGCCAGAAATAGATACTTTCCAGTGTCTATATATTGTTTTTATTTGTTTGGATTAAACTTGTATATCTCCTACTACTACATAATGAAGTAAAAATAATCTCAATTTAAATGGTGGTCACAGTAGTTTTCTCTTTGGTTTTTCCAGGTAGAGTCTCACTCTAGCCCAGGCTGACCTGGAATTCACTATGTAGTCTCAGGGTGGCCTTGAACTCATGGCAATCCTCCTACTTTGCCTCCCAAATGCTGGGATTGAAGGTGTGCACCACCACTCCCGGCCACAATATTTTCTATTACTCCTGTTTCTTTAACCCCAGAGGCATTTCTTTCATTATTCATATGTTTTGTTGTTGTTGTTTGGTAACTTTGCTTTTTAACTAATAGTGCTAAGAGGTGCCTAAGTTATGTACTGTTGCTTCTTAATTTCAGTTTATAGACTAGTGTCTGTTCTTCATTAGAATTAAACAAAAGTCTGCATTAAAGTGTTATTAAATTTAAAAAAATAGAAAAATAAAACTAGGTAGCATCATTTGATCTTAATCTTTTCAGCTACTTCATTTGATATTGTTGACCTTTGCTTTTGCAAAGGTTATTAGAGCTAGAATCAAAACTGCATTTTAGTGATCTCAAGGTATTAATTCTGTATCCCTTAAGCTTTGGTTTACCTACATAGATCCTTTCCTACAAAGATTAAGGACCCAGGTTTGACTCCCCAGGTCCCATGTAAGCCAGATGCACAAGGTGGCACATACATGTGGAGTTTGTTTGCAGTGGCTAGAGGCCCTGGTGCATCCATTCTATCTCTCTCAAATAAAAAAATACAATTTTAAAAAACCTAGTGTAGGGCTGGAGAGATAGCTTAACACTTAAGGCACTTTCCAGCAAAGCCAAAGGACCCAGGTTCGATTCCCTAGGATCCACGTTAGTTAGATGCACAAGGTAGAATATGTGTCTGTAGTTCGTTTGCAGTGGCTGGAGGTCCTGGAGCACCCATTCTCTCTCTGTCTCCCTCTTTCTGTCTGTTAAATAAATAAATAAGTAAAAAATGTTAAATTTAAGAAAAACCTAGTTTAAAATTGCTTTTCTTTATCTCTCTCTCTTTCTGTGTGTGTGTGTATGTATAGGCATGTGCATGTAGATATTAGAGGATGATCCCAGGATGTCATGTCTCTCCTTTTGGAGACAGGGTCTCTGGCTTCACTGCAGGATAGACAAGTCTAGTTGGTTGTCAAGCCTCTGGGTTCTCATTGATCTGCCTTAATTGCCATATGTGTGTTGGAATGACGGACCTATGTGTCCCTTCACATCTGGCTTTACATGGGCACTGGGGAACTGAACTCTAGTTGGTAGGGTTGCAAGCAGGTGCTGCTGAGCCATCTCCCCCACCTCTTTTTAAGTCTTTTTTGATTCATTCCAGTTTCCTAAGGTTTTGAGATTTTTATGAGGTAATGTGTTAAATGCCAACACATCATCTAGCTGCATGATGGGTTTATAAATGTTATCTATGGATCACTTCCCCAACTTTTGCCTGTTTTAAATTAGAGATTTCCATATCCTATTAGAATTCCAGGCCTTCTTCATGACTCAGTTGAAAGGCCATCTTCTTAGACCATTCCTCTAGCAAGCGAGATTGTAGTCATTTCCTTTTCTTATTGCAGCACTCCACAATTGTATGTTATTGGTGCTTTTCTTTGTGTCATGGTAGTTTTGTATTTGGTTATCCATGTATTATGAGTTTTCAGACAAAGACCTATTAATCTTAGAATTATAAAAGGCATTTTATGATTTCTAAATGTGGCTAATGTTAGTAAATGGCTATTTCAAAGAAATATTAAAATTAAACTTCACAATCCACTCTGTACCATTCTTTCATTATTTTCTTTAGTGATGCCAATTAAAATTTAGAAAAATTACTAGGGTTGGGATGTTTCTCAAAGTGTTGCTGCACAAACATGAGGACCTGAATTTGGATCCCCGGCACCCATGGAAAAGCTGGGTGCAGAGATGCATGCTTGTAATCCCAGTGCTGGGGAGGCGGACACAGGAGATCTCTTGGGCTTGCTGGCCAGCTTGTCTCACCAAACCAGTGGGTTATCGGTTTAGTGAGAAACCCTGTCTCAGAAATTAAAATGGAGAAGCAATAGAGGAAGACTCCTGATCTCAACCTCTAACCTCCACATGGATGCACACAAGCACTTGCATACATGTGTACCCACATGCTCGCACACTACACTTTCATACAGACAAAAAATTTGAAAACTACTCTGATTTTCATCACCATTATGGCAACTTCTCATTTAAAAAAAAAATCATATATTAAATCCAGGTGCTCCTAAACTCTTTACCAACTGACTGAGAGATTTATTTATGTTTCTAGAAGAGGAAGAATATTTCTCCATCTTTTAGACATTTTTCATGTTACTTTGCTCTAAACTGGAGAAGGAAATATGAAATTTAATCTTATGGCATTTATTACATATAGTTTAACATATGCTTTAAGGAAATCTGTTACTCATCAGTTCTCACGAACTTTGTGATAGTTAATTTATAGCCACTTCTACTATTCTGTCTTCTCAAAATCTTTTTCTTTTTGTAACCCTAGCAAAAGTCAAAATGCTACCTAAGGGACTATTTTGTTTTGTAGTATTTTTGACTTTTGTTTTATGGTGGATAGACTTGATATCCACACCAGTCAGGACTGGGAGGGTCAGCTCTCATTTATAAGAGTGCACCTTTCACTTTGGAGTTACAATTAATAATAATAATAATAATAATAATAATAATGATGTTAATTTAGAGAAAAAAGAGGACAGTCACAAGTAGCTAAATTTATTTACTGTGCCACTTGAAGGACTACAAACAAATTTCTTGCTAAGTCTTAACTGATGGTACAGGATATGTAAAATAATCACTGTATAAAACAATAAAATTGGGCTGGAGGGATGGCTTAGCGGTTAAGGCATTTGCCTGCAAAGTGTAAGGACCCCAGTTTTGATTCCCCAAGACCCACATAAGCCAGATGCTCAAGGGGGCACATGCGTCTAGAGTTCATTTTCAGTGGCTAGAGGCCCTGGCATGCCCATTTCTCTTGCTATCTGCTTCTCTCTATCTCTCAAATAAATAAATTCTAAAAAAAGAAATATAGAATACTATTAACATAATAGTTTAAGTAGTTATAAATATTTTTAAAAATACATTTGCCATTTATTTCAGAAGATTGAATATCTATCTCTTTTAGGAAGTACACCTTTAGGATGTTATAAAAAACTAATAGAGTATCACAAAAGTGGAAACCTTTCTTTTAAATATGTGAAGACATTTAATATGGATGAATATGTAGGTAAGGTATATTTGAAAATATCAAATGTTATTTGAATGTGTTACCTATTTGAATAAACTATCTTTAGAATAGTAAAATATTTTTTTTAAATTTTGTTTTGAATGTGAATGTAGTCTAGAGTGATTTGTGTATCTGTGGTAAGATTTGGAATGTATACAAAAAATACATATTTTTGTGATAACATCACTGTCTAATGGTAATTATATAGGACTAGATATCAAAACCTGAGTTCATCCTGAGCTCTATTCCTTACTCATGTGGAACTTTTAGATATCACAACTCCTACATTATCTGTTTCCTCTCCTCCTTCCTCTCCCTTTTGTTCTTCTTTTTCTTTTTCTTCATCTCTGTGCCACTTTTCTTTAAGACACTGTTAAATCCAGTATTGTAGAAGAAAATTAAATGACATATATGTCAAAGTAATTAGTAAAGTTTTCAAATTAAATACTATTTATAGTAGTAATCATTAAACTTTTAAAATGCATTGTCAACTTACATAGCTGGGATGAACTATGGTGCTTAAGAAGCTTTTTGTTAAAGCATAAATTCAAGAATATATTTTAATCACAATATACTAAGTGACAACTAAGAAATATTATTACTCAATATTATTATACCATCATGATTGAGTATACACATATGTATACCATTATGATTTAGTGTACTCACATGTAAGATGAATAGTGGAGGAATGTGACCAACATTCTATTTGAACAGCTGCGTAATATTTTTGTGTATGGTGATTAAGGACATGAACTATACTCCCTGTGTTTGTGTCCCACACATTCTGTGAATTGTGTGACTTTAGAAAAGTTGTGTACTACTTATACTTGTATAAATGTGAATGACAATGTTTTATAAAAAAATATTTTTAGTACATGTAAAGTGATATATCATTCATAAAACATATACTGTATAAAAATTGCTCATCGATAAAATAAATATTTTCATGTATATTTTACAAATAAATACTATTTATGTATTCAAAGTGATACATATAGACATAGAACAAGCATGTACTCTATTAAAATACTTTCAATGTGATTTTGAAAGATTATTAGAAATAGTTACATTTTACTATTAATTTCATATTTAGGACTCCCAAGAAATCATCCTGAAAGCTACCATTCTTATATGTGGAATAACTTTTTTAAGCATATTGACATAGATCCCCATAATGCTCATATCCTTGATGGGAATGCTGTAGATTTACAAGCAGAATGTGATGCATTTGAAAAGAAAATCAAAGAAGCTGGAGGGATAGATCTCTTTGTTGGAGGTATGTAAAATGATTTTGACATCAATCATTTGTTTGCTTATATTTGCAATAAATGCTTCAAAACGCATTAAAAAAAATCTTACCATTGTACAATGTGATGATCCTCTGTTCCTGCCTACTAATACTTATAGAAATAGACATACACTGATTTCCATTTTATGTTCAACAAAAATAATTTAAAATTGTAACATTGAAGAGGTTAAGTTATGCCTTGAGAAATAGGTCCCAGTTCCTATTACCTCTTCTAATTATCTTTTTTAAGTTTATAATTGATCACATCTTTAAAAATGATTCACTGGTTTAATATCTCATGGAGAAAAGTCAGTTACAAATGATATAAAGACTTTCTTACATCAGCTTTAGGATGAGTTAATTATATAACTGACTTAATTCCAAAATGAATGAGCATTTAATTGATCCAGTACCAGATTTAAAAAGTACATACATGTGTGTGTGTGTGTGTGAATAATGTACTGACAGTACTTTCTTCGGTTGTAGTAACTCCATTATTCATATTAAGCAACTGAGGCAGCTAGCTAATTGCCAGCAGAATAATATAGTATCAATTTCAGTAAAGCCAAAATTGTTTTTTCTAGATTCTTTCGTATTTAACTAAAAACATTATTATTTTTTACATACATATCTTGTATGTAACCTATTTAAAACATTGTTCAATGGTACATGCACCAGTGCTGTGTTGAGGTTAATTCATGGTTGAAAGTATGATTGAGTTGGATTTGTTGCTTGTGGACAAATTGAGTTTTATAGAGACACATTTTCATCCTACTTCAGCCTTTCACATTCAGCTTAACTAAATTAGTTGTAAACAGGATTATTACTAACTTTTCCAGAGTTTGTGATAATTGGTTGTGGTATGTCTGTCTTTAAAGCAGAGTGTAGCATGCAGTACGTGATGTGTCACTTCAGTGCAGTCTAAACTAGTTCTTCTTATTTATTTATTTGTTTGTTTATTTGACAGAGAAAGAGGGGGAGAGAGAGAGAGAATGGGCATGCCAGGGCCTCCAGCCACTGCAAACGAACTCCAGACACATGTGCCCCCTTGTGCATCTGGCTAACATGGGTCCTGGGAAATCAAACCTGGGTCCTTTGGCTTTGCAGCCAAATGCCCTAACTGCTAAGCCATCCTTCCAGCCCTCTTCTTAATTTTTTGAGTTCCTTCAGACTATTGAATTAAGTCTATAATCTAGTTAGATTGAAATCTTTGAGGAAATTCTTATCTGTGTGTAGCAGAGTCAATGCTATTTATTTTCTTATAAACTTTTATTATTTTGCATATCAAAATAGAATTTCATCTGTTTTAAATACTGTTTGATAATTTGACCCCACATAAAAGCCAAAAGCCTTTGTGTCCCTAAGGTGAGAAGGTAGGCAGAGACAGGAGAATTTCAAAATGGTTGAGAGGAACAGTGAACAAGGGGAGACCTGGCTTCAAGAGGTGGAAGATGAGACTGACCACAGAGTTGTCCTCAGACCCCCACGTGTGTGCTGGGGCAAGCACTTGTCTGCACTCAAACACTGAGTAATAAACAACTCGTATAATGTTTACAGTGTGGTTACTATTTTTTTAATTTACTGATCTTCCTTTAATAACTCCAAGGAGCACTTTTACACTTCAATTTTCTACAGATAGCCTGATTTTGAAATTACCAATATTTAGGCTGAGAGACTAGCTGTTTTACATTGTTTTAACAGTATCTTAACCACCTACTTAGATTTCTGAAACTCCACATTAAAATAAAATTACTGGAGTATGCTTAAACTTATCTTAATTTTATTAAGAAATATTTGTACTCATTTATGTTTATGTCAAAAAAGCATGTTCGATGTTAGAGGTTAATTCTTAGAAATGGCTGTTTGAGAAAGTGTCTTCATTTGTGGACATTGTTTTTCCTGTTAATTTGTTTACTTTTGATAAGGGTTCATGTGACAAGTACCTTGTAGATTCTGTGTTAGGAAAGAAGTCACTGGGAGGAAATGCCCAAAAAACACTCTGTATTTTGTCCCTTTGTGTATTTCCACAATGTGGTCATGGGGTAGTGTATTACTTAAGGCTGCAAGGTCTCTTATCCAAGACTTTCAGTACATACCCATCTTTTCCTAGAGCTTTAAGTCTTTTCTCATTTCTTTTTAACCAAATGTTTTGGTCCTTTTCCTCCAACACTAGTTCTCTCTTCAAAGCAGATAGAGCATAACCTTTTTATCACTGATTCTGTATTACTCTGTAATATTGTCACTGTATTTTTAACCAGTTAGTCTTAAGGTTACTCTAGCCATTTCCTTAAAAGAAAATATGTTTAAGAAAGTTCCTTATGTCTTCCATTAACATTTTGTCTATAGTCTGACCTAGGGTTCATATGTGCCATGTAAAGGATGAACTTATTCTGATCTAGAAGAGAGATGAGTTAGCTTATATTATGTTTCCCTGTTTGAGAGATCATGTTTATTGGATGTGTACTTTGTGAAAGAATCTCATTGGATTCTTTGCATTTGTTGATCGGGTTTTTAATCTTTGGAATTTTCAAGATGAGACTGGGATCGGGTCTTACCACTTACCTTCTTTTGTTCCAGGGTTTGGTTAATAAAAACACTAAGAACTGTGCCAAATGGGATCAAAATATCAGCTTTATTAAAGGTAAAGTTGGAATAGAGAATGTAGGCTGGGATTCAAGCCAGAATTTTTTTTCCTTCCTCCTATGAATTGGAAATAGGACCAGAAGAGCTCAATAATGTTAATTTGCTATTGTTTACCCCAGGAAAGTAGAGCCAGTATTCCTTCCCTTTGGTAGAAAAGAGAAAGGAAAAAAAAAAAATTACCCTGAACAGTTCTCATTCATCCTCTGATGGGAAATATGTTGAGAGGAAAGACCAGGTGTATAAGGAATTCCTACCTTAGCCCCAGCAATAAGGCTCACAGCCATGGGATATACAATCTAAGTATATTAACCTGTTAGATAAAGTTAAAAGGACACAGTGGAGAAAACTTGAACTTTTTTTGTTGTTGTTATATTGTTTGGTTTGCCAAGCCAAATGGAGACTGACTAATAGGACTGAAGTAGTAATATAACTGGAATGATTCTGGCATAAGCCACAAAATCTCATGGAATAGCTCAAACTCTGATCCTTTGAATCCAAAACAAGTCAGGAATGTCTGGTCTCAGAAGCAAGGGCTGGTTAAATACATTGTTGGCTTCCACACTCAGTTCTCTGGTTCCTCTTCTACTTACCAGGTGAAGATGTGGCTCCTGAAGTCTAGGGCAAGGCCACACCTGCAGATCGCTGTCATTCAGACAGAGACATAGAAAGTGTGTTTAAGCCTCCCTGTAGTGAGGAGTGAGAGCAGTAGTCCGGGAGAACTGCTGAGCCAGCCAAAGCACAGGAAGCATCCCTTCATTCCTTCACTGATATTTATTGAATGCCACCTATGTGTACTGTCTTGTTCTGAATGGTAAAGATATAGAAAGGAACATGAAGCCCTTACTCTCATGAAGTGTACATTCTGCCCACATTACTATATATAGGCACAAGGGAAAACATCATCTGTTCTCGACAACGAGTTTTTGAGCTTCCATAGAGGTGTAGATACCGTAGTTAGACTTAAAGGCAGAGGAAGAATTAACCACATTGAAAACAATTTACCTCTGGAATCTGTTTTCAGTTCCTTATGGCCAGTAAGTGAGTGTGTTGTTCTTCATTGTTTCAGGTTAGCAAAACATTTCTCTGTGGCTCATACCCCCTCTAAGAACACTAATGTTGATCTTAGAAGACTTCTGATTTATTTCTGGGGTTTATCTATTCCTGGCTCCATTCTTTCCTCTTTACACATGTAAGGAGAAGTATGCATATTAAAAATTGAGTATATGTCTAAGCGTAAAAACATAGCTTTCAATTCTAGGGAGCAATAATTAAATGTAATTAAACCATCTCATAAGCAAGCATACACTTAATCGTGAAAATAATCCTGAAATAATAGCCACAAGTAAGACTCCATGTTAAAAGCTTGTCCCCAACTTAAAAATCCCTCCATTATTGTTTTGGTAATCTATATTTGATTCATAGAATTTCTCTCTCTCTCTCTTTTTTCCCCTTCAAAACTAGGTTATGGCTTGCCATATTTTACTGTGTTGTGGTTTGGGAAAAATTTATTAGAATTTTATTTTAAGTGCCTACCATCTAATGAAAGTAAATATGTTACATAGCAGGGTAAAAGTTAATCAGAGAATTGTGCTTCTAGATTTTATTGAAGTTGCCATAAATTTGACTGCCAGGATAAATACAGATTTTGATTTACTCAGATTCTTGATTTTATGAAGAGTTACTTTTATTTTATTTTCTTCAAATAAGGAATCCCATGTTCACTACACTTTAGAAGAAATCCTGGAATATAACAGGTGTCAGTTGGTCTCCTTAAAGCAGTGCTTGTCAGACTATGGTTGTCACTCATGAAGCATGAAATCTTACAGGCAGTGGCATTCGGCATTTCCCCCCCTCTTAGTGAAGTAAAATGTAACAGAAAGTAGTTTATGTGGTTTCCAATAAGGCTAAGTATGCTTTTCTGGAATTTTTGTTTTAATTACATTTCAAATGTGTGAGTGTATGAGGTGTGTGTGTGTTAGATTGTACTGTTATGCTATTGATTTCCAATAGCTTACAGTAAAAAAAAATAATAATTAAATGCCCTATATATTATCTTGTCCAATCTGTATAAGTGAAGAAACAAAAGTACAGAGAGCACCACCAGTTAACTTCCCTCATCTAAACCAGCAAAGAAATTAAAGTGTGAGTGCAAACACTACTGACTGAGCAGTCAGATTTAGACTATAGCGTCTTGAACATGTTTCTTTTTGCATTCTCCTAAAGTTGTAGGAGATAAGAGAAATAGGAGTGCTTAATCTTACTGCCTCACAAAACTGTTAAATGCCATCTGTTGTGGTGGTGACACTTGTGACGTTCTTTATAAGCTGTAGTGTCATGTCAGTGCCATACTTTACTGCCGTTATTACAGTCAGTTATGCTAGTTCCATGCTGTGTATAACATGGGAATGCTTTTTGAATGAAATACAAAAGAACATATTTTAAAGTAAGTATGGAAATGTAAAATTAAACATGGTAAGTATGCTTATGATTATTTGCTTTTACAACTGTGTTGAAATGTGAGAAAACGGGTTTACTGTGTGTGCATAGCATTGTTGTCATCATGTTTATGTGTGTGTTTCTTTTGAAAGGAATAGGTCCAGATGGCCATATCGCTTTCAATGAGCCAGGATCCAGTTTAGTATCAAGGACAAGATTAAAAACTCTAGCCATGGACACCATTTTGGCAAATGCTAAATATTTTGATGGTGATTTATCAAAAGTGCCAACTATGGCTCTAACTGTTGGTGTGGGCACAGTAATGGATGCTAGAGAGGTGAGAATTCATGTTGTTTGGTCTCTTCCTTGATGTTTATATTTGGAAGTGCTTTCTGTTAACACTACATCAAAGGTGCTGCTATACTTTCCTATTGCTTCAGTGTAAACATATGTTTTCACTTTTAATTGAAATGGTCTTTTTTGTATATATTGTCCAATATCACATAAATATTATACATTGAGCACAAACTCGATGGGTCTGTTGATTCCTTGCATGATAAGGATGTGGTAGGAAAAGGCTTAGAACCTAAGACCTGTTAATCTGCTAGTTATTTCTACAAACCTTAATTTCTTCACTTATTAAAAAATACTTATAGTTTAAGCTGGCTGGGCATGCCTTCAATCCCAGCACTCGGGATGCAGAGGTAGGAGGAACAGTGGGAGTTCAAGGCCAGCCTGAGACTACATAGTGAATTCCAGTTCGGCCTAGGGATAGAGTGGGAGAAAAATTTATATATGTCACTCTTTCCAGTCAACTAAGTTCACTTGGTATTCTTTGTAGACATGTATTCGTTCTTTACTATCACAGAGCTGTATAGCTGTACTGTGTACACAAGATTCCCCTGGAGATGCATAATGTAATTCCAGGACAGTGCTGAGTTCAGTGTGAACCTTTCAATCATCAAAACTAGACTTGGGAAAGTATCTCCCATGCAACACTCATTATTTTCATTTCCTGAAGAACATTAAAGTAGCATTACAGATATTTCACAGCTGGTCTAAGAACATCTTCCAGATTGTCTGCATGTTCCTCACCTAGGGGCTTTGATTCTAGGCCAGAATTCTACATAGAATGAAGACCTGAAGTAGAGCCAGTAATGTGTATTTGTGTATGCATACACAGCTGGTTTGGATCTTGGTTCTTGCTGAAATCCATTAGTCTGTGGACAAAAGTTTGCTAATAATATCCAGAAAACAAACATAAGTTATAAATTCATTAACTAAAAATTTGTAGTAAGAAAATATTATGTCTAAGAAAAATAATCCAGACTCATAGATAAATACTGCATGCTTTCTCTCATATGATCAAGATTTTCTTAAAAAGTCATGAAAGTAGATGACTGTTGGGACCAGAAAGGGATCATGGGGGAGGAGGAGGGGGAGCAAACAGGGATGGATATGAATGAAGTATATTCTATGCATTTGTGTAAAGGTCCCAACAAAACCCCTTATTGTGTGCAATTAACATGGAATAAACATGTGACACACTGAATATTGAAAGAAAATGAGGATTCATACAGACACAGTCACACGTGCATTTTGCCAGAATTTGTTCATTTGGAGTTAAGGAGGTAGAACCAGCAGCTCAGTCACGTGTGTCTGAAAGGCAGTGTTTGTGTTTAAATAGATCTCTAATCCTTCAAATATTTTTGTGTGTGAAATAATCATGCCTGTTCAGTGACATGAACTCAGGGCTTCCCTAGATGAGTTAGGAAATCTGTTGTTTTGAGGATTTTTATCCAAATGAGAGAATCGGGGCAACATCTCAGATTATGTAAATATTTTGAAGAATCATTTTTGCAAGGCAGCCCTTGTTTCTTCTTTATTCTCCCAGGTGCCTTGTCCATCATTATAGAGCTTGCCACCCATCTGGAGCATGTATTAACACATGATGCTCATGGTTTTCAGGTGATGATCCTCATAACAGGTGCACACAAGGCATTTGCCCTGTACAAAGCAATTGAGGAAGGTGTCAATCACATGTGGACTGTCTCAGCTTTCCAGCAGCATCCGCGAACTATTTTTGTATGTGATGAAGATGCTACTTTAGAGCTAAGAGTTAAAACTGTCAAGTACTTTAAAGGTGAGCACTGAATTTTACTGTAAGTACAAAATACTTGTTGTAGTTAACAAAACATGACTGGAATTCAGCCCTGCACTGTGGCCCACTGAAGACTGGCTTTGTGCTAATACAATAACCAGGTTTTGTTTTGTTTTGTTTTCAAGGAATATAATCTCTCATTTCATGTAATAGTTTTCAGAGAGGTTTCATTGTATTGCTTTTTTTCCCCCTGATAACTGTCTTAAAATCCAAGCTGTAAGTGTTTAATTTACATATTGAATATACAAAATCCTTTCTGGGTTTTTCATGTTTTCCAGCTTTACTTCAACCTTCCTTGGTTGAGATGTATCTCCACCTATCACTTGTAAGCTTCATAATGTCCATCCCAATTAAAGCTGAGTTAAACATTGTACAATCAGCTTTTGAAAAGCAGGAGTTTGGTTGCACAGACGTCAGTATGTTGACTTTGTTTTTCCTTGTAGTCTGGTTTATTAATACTTAAACCCTGCTGTGCTGGGTTGTCTGTAGAAAAAAAACAGAGGCTTGACATAATGGGTGCTTTAGAAGGTTGTCAAGGGACGTTTTGACAACACTGTTTAGATTCTATTCTGTGATGGAATGAGTCCATAGGTAAAATCAAATGTGTAAGCTGTATACATAGGTGCTTGTTTAGAGCAGCTGCATTTATGTGGCTGTTTGGTCATATAGGTAAATCACAATGTATAAACTTCTATTACATGGATAAATGTAATCTTTTATTGTAGTAACTGCTTAATAGGTACTGGAAAAATGTAAACAAATCAAACCTGTATTTCATGAAGGTCATTGCATAAGATAAAGTTAAGGAAGTTACCATATTTATTGCTTTTAAGACACACTGAATCTGATTGATACAGGGATGTGTCTTAAAGTTGGTGTCATATCATAACTTACTTGTGTCTTTTTTCCTTAGTGACTTAAAATAATGATGTATTACAGCATATTGTATCTCATATAGGAAATACAGTATATACATGTAAATGTCATAATTTCCTTAGAGAAACCAGTTATAGTTATATAAATGTTTGTAGATGGCAAAAGTTTTAAAAGTGTTGTACAGAAGACTGAAGTGTGGTAGGCACTGAAAATAACCTCATACTTTTAAAATTACACTTTGAACAGGGACACAGTTTTCTGTTGAATTTGCACTTAGGTTTTATACACTGCATCTTAACTAAATATTTCCACATTTTACTGGAGATATAGTTAAACAGATGCTTTATAACTTAAATATGTCCTTAGATTGATATTTTTCATTTTTATATAAATAACTAGTTTATGGCTTCCTTGTAATTTGACAAATAGGAGAGCATTTCAGTGATGGTTTGAACCAAAGACCAAGTGATTGGACTTGACCCATGCATTGCCATGCAGTCTTCCAGAGCATCACAAACACTTCTATATGATGTCAGAGTAAACTCTTGACTACCTAAATATTTTCTGGTTTAAAAGCAGCCCTTTATTGTGTGTAAAAGCTATATACAATGTAGTTTTTTTTTTTTTTTTCAAAACCCGATTTTCATGCTCATTTTGATGTTTTGATTTTAAAGTTATTATCCTGTACAAGATGACCTATCTTTCAATGAAACATCTAAATCACTATACCATCGTTATCCCCTCCCCCACTGGGCCCTGTGAAGTTGCAGGTGCTGATGAAACCCTGAAGTCAGCTGTTGAGAACTCAGTGAGCTATCATTTTTAGCTGCAGTGGACAATGGCTGCTCACCCGTCCCTGCTGTAAAGACTCCTCCTTTTCCGACGGGTTCTCTGCAGTGCTCACTGTTTGTACCACGTCTACCTGGGTCCTCCTCAGTCTGGATTTTAGAGTTCTGTTGACAGTCTCCCCAGTAAGAGTTAGCTATTTGTAACACTTATCCTATTTCATCTGAATCCAATAACCCAGTTTTCTGAGAAAAATAAATTACAAGTGCCTTTCCCCACAACATCTATTAAAGTTATTAACGATGTAGAAAATATTGCTTTCCAAAGTATAAAAATTTGTTAATTTAGTTCATGATTCTATCCACGACAATCTTTTATGCATTTATTTACTTCAGATATATAATACTTATGTATTAAGACATAGGAATAATGGAAATAAAATAATTTGTAGGGTAGAATGATGTACCACATGCAAACCATTATAAAATATAAAATTAACTTAAATTTAGCAGTCTTTTTGCTACTCTTAAGCATACTAACTAAAAATGAAATTTAAAATCTACTTAATCTCAATTTCCCATCCAAATCATCAGGTAATACAGATGGTCCTTGGATTATTCTAGTAAAGCTCCCTCAGTGTTATGGTTAATTGAGCTTGTAATCCTGTTTGTAAACCCTTATTTAAAGTATGGGCAAGGTAATATACCAGAAGATAGAAGCTATCCTCATTCTGAGTGCCTCACTAGAGTCTAAAAAGTGTCATAGAACCAAAACTAAACTTTTAAACTTATTTAAAATATATTAACCACATCATATTTAGATTTGCTATCCTGTCATTCTGATTTTCTCGAGGATAAAAACTGCTTGTGTTTGGACTCCTTAAGTAACTGCAAGTGTTCTAGAGCTACACTGATAAAATATGAATTAATATTTGTTAGGTAACTAATCATTTGAAACATTTTTATTTGCATTTAAAAAATTTGAGAGCTGTAGATGGCTTAGCGGTCAAGGCGCTTGCCTGCAAAGCCTAAGGACTCATGTGTGATTCTCCAGGTCCCATGTAAGCCAGACACAATGACACAAGCACACAATGTTGCACAGGTGCACAAGGGGGTGTACATGTCTGGAGTTCAATTGCAGTAGCTGGAGGCCTTGGCACACCAATTCTCTCTCTCCCCACCCTGTGCATAAAAAAGGCCAGTCTGTTGGTCTTGCCTCAAAAAAAAATAATTTGGGAAACCAAATATACTTATTGAATCCTATAAATCTTTCCTAATGTAAACGAGCTGGTTCAAAATTGACAAATATACAACTAGAATTGTGCTTTTTTTCCTTTAAGGTTTAATGCATGTGCACAATAAACTTGTGGATCCACTATACAGTATGAAAGAAGGAAATTGAAGGAGTGTGGAGCAAAATTCTGCTTGAAAGAGAACACTTTATTATTAGATGAATTTTCAGCTATGCAGTGTGATAAACATGGAAAATTTTAAAGAGTGTCATTTGAATAATCTAATATGTATGTTAAACATTCCATATTTAGAATATGTCCATTTTAAACTAGGGATTAGGAGAAGTGGTTGGCTGTTTAAAAGTACAGAACTTAAATAGCCAACTGTAAAACAGCATAACAAGGAAGTGTCTGCCCTTCTACAGATGTAATCCTTTTAACATTAGAACATCTGGACATGGTTTACGCTCTGTAACATGATGTCATGACGTTTGGATGACTTTCATTCACAAGTAGACACTCCAAGCCTTTCTCACATCAGGTCACTCCCACTGCAAACCCGACTTCTGGAATGTGTACTTCCCGTACATCACACTCTCTCCTGCACGAGGTTGCCTTAGTCCTCTTTCTGCAGTAGCATCCGGACGCAAGAGCTGTTCTATGTTGTTGATCGAGGAAGCTGAAGAGATGATAGTGCCTAGTAGTTTACATCCTTCCAGAAATCTGTGTAAGTGCATGCTCTTGTGCACCGTCCTCTATGGCAGTTTTACAAATATGCTTACTTTTATTTCATGACTTGGGTTCGTGCTCTTAATGTAAGTACCTGGGCAATTATGAACTTTATACCTACCTATAAATGTAAGAAAATTCCTTTAAAGAATATTTTCTGATTATTGTTAAACTTCATAAATGATGAGCTTGTATTTCTTATATATATGTCTAATAGAATATGAAGTATATATACAAAGAATTGCTGTAAACTATTTTAATTGCAGTAACTTGTAATTAAGTTGCAAATAAAAGTATATCATTTTCTATAACTGAAATAAAGCTTATAATAATAAACCAATAAACTATTTAATTTTATTTCAAGTGAAAGCAGGCGCCCTTGACCCCAGCCACCACTAGTCCCTGTGAATCAGCCTGTGCTGCTCCCCTGCTGCCAGCTGCTGTTACACTGAAGATGGTCTCTAACTGCTGACATGTTAAACTGCTGGTATTGCTGTAATTCCAGAGGATGTTTTCACAGCTTTGTATTCTTTACTCTAAGATCCATTTATTTAAGTATGAAAGTGAGTTAAAGAACAATGTTAAATAGGACATATTTGACCATGGGGAAAGTATAGTAAAAATGCTTTACAAATAGCTGGAAGTTGTGAAACCCCATACAAGGGAATTTCAATGTGGTCTTAAAGGCATTTAAATGTTGATATATTCTGAACCTCTTCATAACTCTTATGATCTGTCTTCTGAGCTTCAGATTCATGCTTTCAGAAAGTCTCTGGAGACAACACACAATTCCACATATTCCCTTCTTACATGATGTTCAAAGTGGCTCAACTATTTATTCAGCCAGGAACTCCAGCTAAATAGGAGTCATCTTGACAATGTCCTTCCTGCATGTTCCCCCTTCCTGTTAATGCACCTTCCTTTGAACACACGAGCACGTGTATAACAGTTTGGTGGAACAACCCTGGCAGAAATAAGGGATGACTTAATTTACTTATTTCAATCCATCATAGGAAGGATGTGAGAGCACAGCTTACACCATGGCAGATAGGAAGCAGAGTGCAGAAGGCCTTATCAGTAACACCCTGATCTGATAATTGTTTACCACAGGATACCCAACCTACCTTTGGCTATACAGTATCAGTGACAAAGCTAAGAGCCTGCCTCTCCTGGTGTACCATTCAGTTAAGTCTGCTTTAAAGGTTTAAAGATCTTGTTTCCATTACAGCATTAATGTTAGGAGGCTAGTCTAGGTTAGGTCCATGCTCTTGAGCACAATTTGTCTCTGCACAATATCTACCTTAGACGGTCAGATGTTGGTGAAGAATTAAAAGCTTATTGACATATCATAAGACACAAAAAAAAAACTCAGGGTAGCCTTCAAAGAAACCATCAGTTGAATTCTGTCACTGTGTTCTTGGGCAGTAAATGTCATTTCCTTTCTCTGTATATGGGCTGAAGGAAATCTAACTCAACACAGGGGGCGCTTTCTAGTCATAATGGTACAAATTATGGTTTGACAGGATTCCTTGGAATATACTCAGAAGTCACACAACTCCAGACCACTAAAATCATCCGAACCTGAAATGTGGCCATGGAGGAGAAATTAGGCTTATTCTAACAAAAGTCATTCTTCTTGAACTACCCTTGTACAAGTTAAATGTATTTCTTTGAGGCCTACTTAAAGGAGAACACCCAACATAATGACTTTCCCTTGTGATAAAGAAAAACCAAGACATTTTCTTATAGAAACTATTTCTCTAGTTACAAATATACCACCAGTTTTCAAACTACCGTGTTCTTTTCAATGTTAGCAGGGGGAGTATGAGATGCTTAACTATGTAAAGGATAAAGTAACACTAAACCACTCAGCCCTCATTGTTTATGTAGTTCATACTGCAAGAAACCATGGAAAATACATCACTGGTATCCTCATAGCTAAGAAATTTCCCACATTTGAGGTAAAAGACAAAAAAAAACAATGGCAAACTTTTTAGTTATTGTATGTTCTGTGTGCTAGTATGTTCTTTAGCTGAATGAACATGGAACTAAAAAGCTTAGAATTTAGTACCTCAATCATTTCAGAAATGACTGTAGGTAATAATTACCAATTTGTAACAGCTGTTGCTAATGCATCCAAACCCCTGCCATTTTGCAAAAATGCATTTAAAAAATAATTGAGAGGGAATATGGGCACATCAGGGTCTCTTCCAGTGCAAATGAATACAGACATATGAATCACTTTGTGTGTCTGGTTTTACATGGGTACTGGGGAATCTAACCCGGGCTGGCAGGTTTTGCAAGCAGGTACCTTTTAACAGGTTACTCATGTCCCCGGCTCCATAAATGCATTTTAAAGTGAAAAATAAGACAAGGTCATGCCCTAAACTTAATTTAGATGCATATTCTAAACCATCTAGTTTCAAACTAAGACTTGAAAAAAAAAGTTTAAATATCAAAAATCTACAGCAAGTGTCTAGATAAAAGCTACTTATGTTTATGATGCTTAATAAAAAGTCCATGTAACAGATAAATTGATCCAGCAAATGATTTTCAAACTTCAGGTGATTTAAAAAATGTTTTAATTAAATATGGGCCTTTGAAATACCATAAAGCAAAAAAAAAAAAAAAAAAATAAACTGGAAATGGGGGAAATGCCTATAATCACAGGAGGCTAGAGCAGGGGATTGCCACAAATTTGTGGCTAGCCTGGGCTACCTAGCAAATCCCTACCTTTAAAAGCTAAAAAAATAAATAAACCAAAAGTTTGGGGGCGGGGATTGGAAAAGATTAGCATTAGAAAAGATTAAAATTCACTTGGCTTAATGTGTTTTTCTGAGGTAGGATCTCACTCTGGAATTCACTATATAGCCTCAGGCTGCCCTTGAAATCAAGGCACACCTCCTACTTTGGCCTTCTTAAATATTTAAAAATCTCTGAATCTCACTGCATCTTCACAAGTCCCTGTGAGGTAGTATAATCTTGGTCTTCTATAAAAGATGAAGCAGCTGAAATATCATTAGTTTTAATTTTGCCAACATGACCAGTGAGTGGTACAACATAAATTTGAGACTAAGCAATATGGTCTCAGCTCCTCTACTTTTCCCATCAGTAGGTTAAAACAAACCCCTAAAGGAAATACACAAATTTATAATTTTCATTCTATTGTTAATGTTACAAATTAATAAGAAAATGATACATAATTTGTGTGGCTATGTGAGGGTGCACGTACATGTGACAGAGGACACCCTTTGGGTATCATTCCTGAGGAATATCACCCACCTTTTTTTGAGAAAAGATGTCTCACTGATCTGGAATTTACCGAGTAGTCTAGAGAGCAAGCCCGCCTCCAGTTCTCCATGGCTAGCACTACAGGCACAGGCCGCTATGCCAGGCTTGTTTTCTCCTTGTAGGTGCTAGGGCTCAAACTCAGGTGTTATTCACGTTTGCATGGCAAGCACTTTACCAGCTGAGACCTTCCCAGCCCCACAACTTTTAATTTATGGAAATCCTTTCTTCTGCATGAATTATTTATTAGATTGTGTTTTTAGAACTTTTATAAAAGCATCTTTTGGAACCTCAATGTTGCCGATTTTTCTCAACTTCTTTTTCCCTTCTGCTTGTCTCTTCAAAAGTTTCATTTTTCGGGTAATATCACCACCATACTAAAAAACATTTTAGAAAATTAGAAATCCAAATTAGTCTACAGAAAAATTTTCAGCGACATACAGAAAGCAATATGATCATAATAATTCACTACATTATTACCTATGAACTACAAAATTCATCCCCTTGCTAAAAGATTCTAATTTGACTGCCTCTTCAAAGAATGATACAGTATGCATTTAGGATAAGAATCAAAATCTCCTTGGAAACAGTACAATAGGCAGGACAAGAACGAATTCCAAAATTAACTATTGTAGGTTCACAATCTTAGATTACATAGCTCAGTCTTAATACAGAAATTCTCACATGCAGAACTGTGCTAAAAGCTTTAGAAAAATAATTTTTGTCCTTACAACAACTGACTAATTTTTTTTAATAGCTTCGACAGTTAAACTGATGAGGCAGTGTCAGCAAGGTGGATTAGAATTTTCAATCTTCCTGCTGTTAAGACATTGTCCTTCAAATTCTTTCATTCTATACTGCACCAACAAAACATGTTGCACAAATCATAGAAATAAACTTTATGAAAACTCCCTCTATTTTATTATACTTCATACACAGAACAATGTAGTCAAAATGAACATCATACTATGGCTAAGCTGAAATTCACCTATTTACAAAGAAAACTTGGAGATAAAATAAAAATTTGCAATAGAGCGCTGGGGTGATAATTCAGTCCACGAAGTAAGTCTGAGTCCCAAGACCTACCAACCAACCAGGCACGGTGGCACACACTTATCATCCAACCCCAGTGCTGAGAAGGTGGAGACAAGCACTCTGGCCTCATCAGGCACTCCAGACAGTGAGCGACTCTGTCTCAAAACATGGGTGGCATTCCTGAGGTTGTCCTCCATCCTCCAGCCATGCATACATATGTGTACTGACTTTTGAACACATATATACCTGCACACACAAAAATCTAGCAAGGTAAACTAATATATTTGTAGCCGCTTTGGTTTTTAACCCATTAAATACAGTACATAGTAGAAAAATTATACTGATACATACACATTTTGCCAAAACGTTTTTCCTGTAGGCTTTCACACTGTAAAAGAGGAAATTTCATTGTATATCTTAAGTGTATTTTATATCTAAAACCAACTTCCCTTTAATATATGTAATAGGTCATATATGTAAAAGTGCTTTAAACAAAGAAATAAGTCAAATGCTCTTGTATTTGTTTTTGTGTACTTAGCAAAAAAGCAGGCATACTGAATGTGAATGTGAACATATTCAAGTAAGAAGAGCAGGCCTCAACGTGGAGTCATCGTGTATGATCAGGAAGACGACTGTGAAACCCTCACAGAAGATAAAGTTTTTTGGCTCAACCGAGCAAAAATACCAAATCATTATCACATCACTACCTTGACTGCATGTGGGTGGGATACACATCTACACAGGCTTCTGTACAACCCGTCTGAAAGCAAACTCATTTCAGTATATCACTTCTAGCTTTTATATTAGTACATTTTTGTTAAATTTCCAGATTACCAACCTGGAAGAACAGTCCTCTCTGGGTATTCTTGAAGATCTAAAATCTGTTTTAGAAGGACTATGTGCTAACTGCTTTTAAATTACATTTTCTAGAATGTTCCCTCTTACTAATCTAGGTTTCATGGAATATAGCATAACAGTGTTTAAAATGAAGTTGCAAACAGTGCACATAAATTTGATCCAATCTGTATTAAAATAATGGCATTTCATCAACACAGATGCATTAGGTTTGGGTTAAGCTATAATTTAATAGAAATGCTCAATTTTTCGTGATGATGGAGGGACTTCTGATGTATCACTCAGGCTAGAAAGAGGAAGTGCTGTGTGCCTCCTGCTGTGAATACAGCCATGTTCACCTTGTAGGAAGTCTAGCTTTCTACAGCATCCATGTCCACTGTAACCCAGCGAGGGCAAAGCCTAGTAAGATATTCATATTCTTTTCTGCTTTAGAACCCCTCTGGTTCAAGGGACACATGAGCGTCTACAACCTTTAGGTTCTGTTCCTGTCACTCATCTTTCTGAAGACATTATATCCTCCCATTCCCACCCCCAGATAAAACCTTAAAGAATCTCCCTACCCAGGAAATGCATGGTGAGTATAAATCCTTCAGACCCATAGTTACAGTAGCTGTGAGCAATGGCACTCGGTGTTGCACATAAGTAATTCATTGCAACATCAGCTAAGTTGAGTGTAGAGACATCAGCCATAATGTTTATGTAATAAAGAAAAAGCCAGGCTAATGCCAAGTTAAAATTTTCAACATTACTAGACGTTCTAGGTAATTCATATCTAAAATCAGCCTGGGCACAAAATTACTTCAACTCACGTTTCTCTTGCAATTATTTTGCTTCCAATAGCAGCTTGGATTGCTATCTCAAACAGCTGCCTGGGAAGAGAATCCTTCAGACGTTCACAGATGGTTTTGCCAACAGAGTATGCCTTTTCTCTGAGACAGGAAAAAGAACAGCTATTTAGTATTTTAACAAGATTTTAAAATGTCCTAGTCCATGTGCACAAACACTGTGAAGGGGTTAGAATCATGACTTCTGATTTGAAAAATAATGTATGATCTAATATGAAACATTTAGAAATACACACATTAGAGAAATTTCTTTTTGTTATTGTTGCGGTGCCGAGGGGAGAACTACAGCCCGTGCACATGCTGCCCAAGCAGGCAACTACTATGTCACCTCTCCAGCTTCTAGAACATTCTTGATGCCCTTCCTTTAGCCACAGAAAACAAGTATTATTTAATGTTTATTTACATACATATCATAGTAGTCATTTCACTGCATACATATTTTTTTAGCTCAGTGTACATTTTATTGGTTTTACTATTTTTGTCACTACCCATTAGTCCACAGAATGATTACAGATAAGCCATAATTTAATTCCAGCAGTCTTCCAGTTTGTGATGTATATAATTTTTATGTTTATGAAAATTTTTTTTACTTTCTACCGTAAACTATTAATATAAACTTTAAAAAGCAATTTATTGTACTTTACCCTAGTAAAGGAAATATTTGTCCCATTACACTACTATTTTTATGATGTTTGTACCACCTTTATACTTTTTAACAATCTGGAAAAACAGAAGAAAAAATGTGAAATCTTTTTTTGTTGTTGTTTCTTGAGGTAGGGTCTCGCTGTAGCTCAGGCTGACCTGGAAATTCACTATATAGTCTCAGGCTGGCCTCAAACTCACAGCAATCCTACCTCTGCCTCCCGAGGAGTGAAATAGTTTACTTATCATATTTTAAAGGTTTTAAAATTTTAAGTATGCAAAGGGAGCAGCTATTAACTAAACAAAAACCTCAAAAGCGATTATGTTCACATTTTGAGATTGGTTTCTATTCAACTTACTTGTGCACCACGGTGACTAGCTCCTCTACAGTATTGCCGTTCAGTAGAATGTCCATTTTTACCAGTTCTGCCGTCTGGTAGCCTGCATCTTCATAGTCAAAACTAACAAGAAAAAAGCCCAAGTGAAAGCATTACACAGCTAGGAAGATACATTTCCTTTACAAGATGTCTTTTTCCTACCACCTTCATTACCTGCCCTCCCTAACATGTCATCTGACTGTCCCTCACAGCACTCCATACAAAATTCATGAGTGGGCATCAGTATGCAATGGAAGCAACAAATTCCCTCAACATTTTACTAGGATCTAAGAATCAAAAGCAAGGGGTCTATATCCACAGGAGATGGAAAAGGAAATTAAGTCACTGATAGTAAACGTCACCACTTTGCCAATGCTTCCAGCACTTGGTGGGCTGTGGCCAACATTGAGTTTAAACAAGAAAAGTCTTCAAATTGATGCGCTGGGTTTTTGTTTAATATTCTAGTACTCTATGTTTAAATGAAGCTATTGACAAACTGCTTATTAATGAAACTTGGAATTCTTATATAGCTCTTCATTTTAAACCTTCACAAGGCCGTGAAGATTAACTGAGGTTATACATGTAACACACTTGGAGCGGCACCTAGTATATGCTGTGTACAGATAGCATACTCTAACCCAGCACATACAAGCACCAAAGCTTACAATGCAGGCATGTTGAAACATTTTATAAAATCGGTACCTGGGATTAGAGTTGACTCAGTAGGTAAAAACATTTCTTGAACAATCATGAGGTCATGAGGGGGCATGGTTACACCGAAGTTCATTCTCCAGTACTAAATAGAGAGCTAGGCTTGGCCACACATGCCTGTAATCCTCTGTAACCCCAGTACTAGGGGGAGCAGAGACCAGAGAATCACTGGGTCTTCAAGAAAATGGCAAGTTCTGGAATCATTAGGAGACTGTCTCAAGGAAACACTGGATGAGCGATGGAGGAAGGGAAGGGAAGAGAAGGGGCGGAAACAATCAACTGTTCTCTGGCTTCCACGTGCACAACTGCATACACACCATCCATACTGCACCATCCCCTCTACACACACACACACACACACACACACACACACACATACACACTGGCAACAAAGAAAGTTTCAGTCATGTTTACAAGTTTTCCTAATCAGTGCAAACAACATACACACTGCTGTCATCTTCATTTTCAAACACCAAACAACTCTGTTTGGTTTCTGAAAAATGTTCACTCTAATATCAGATTTCTGCCTGAAAAGCTGCAAAATTTCACTTACTAAAACTAACAACACTGGCTGGGAGGACAATGCAGTCAATAATGTGCCTGCATCACATATGAGGACCTGAGAATGACCCTCAATTCCCATGCAAAATGCCAGATTGGTGGTGTGGCCAGTAATGCCAGCACTGGGGAGGCAGAGGAGGGAGGATCCCTGGGGCTGGCTGGCTTGCCAGACACTCTAGCCTAACTGATGGACTCCAGGACAATAGCAGACTTGCATAAAAGGTGACCAGCATTCATAAAATGACACACAAGGGCTGAGAGATTGCCTAGTGGTTAAGGCACTAGTCTGTGAAACCTAAGGACCCAGGTTTGGTTTCTAGCACCCACATAAGCCATATGCATAAGGTGGTGCATGCATCTGGAGTTTGTTTGCAGTAGCTAGAGGACCTAACACACCCATTCTCTCTCTCTCTGCCTGTTTCTGTCTCTCAAATAAACAAATATTTGAATAAAAATAACACTCAAGGCTGTCCACTTGTCTGTGCAGACATAAGTATGTGCACGTGCACACATGCACACTATGTTCTTAAAAAAATCATCTAATAAAACTTACTATGGGGAAAGGGGAGATGGCTCAGTAAATAAACATGGGATTGGGGCTCAGCTCCCCAGAACCCATAGAAATGTCTGGCAGGCACGGTGACCGAACTATACATAATCCTAGTGTTTAGGTGTCAAGTTGGCCTACTAGACTAGCCAAATTGATTTCTAAGTTCAAATGAGAGACCTTGGCTCAGTAAATAAATAAATAAATAAATAAATAAATAAATAAATAAATAAATAAATAAAATGAATGGAACCACCTAAGCCTAAGAACGCTGGTTCCAATCTCCAGCGGTTCCAATCTCCAGGTCCCACGTTTAGCCAGATGCAGTGATGCAAGGGCACAATGCCACACTTGCCCACAAGGGGGCGCACGCATCTGGATTTCATTCACAGCAGCTGAGAGGCTGTTGGCTTGCCCATCTCTATCTGTCTTCCTCTCCCTCTCTCTCTCTCTCTCTCTCAAAAAAAAAAAAAAAGGATGAAAAATACTTCTTCTTGAAGTGGGTGCTAAATATTCTCATATAAGGCAATAGTTTGATGATGACTCAAGAAGCAAATGACCAGCACTCTAACATTTATGTGTCAAACCTTCCCAACTTTACATGATTCTTATTCACCTGGCATATCCAGAAGACAGGGACTTCAAAGAGTCATAAAAATCTACCACAATTTCATTCAAAGGGAAGAGATACTTAAGCATAACTCTATTCTGATCAATAAACATCATATTTTTCTGAACGGCTCTTCGTGCCTAAAGAAGAAAACAGATAAATTTAAAGATAACTCATCAAATACCTATCTAAACTGATGTAGCTATCAAATTACAAATCCTATCAATAAAGACAGATAAAGGATTATTTATTTACTAGTCTAGCAAAAATTTATAAGCAAGACTTTTTTTTTTAGGTAGGCAGAACCAACCACCTTGCAAAATTATGCTACCAAAGCTAGTCATCTTTTCTTTAACAGTTTTATCTTTAAAGACTGCACATTATTTCATTCAGTAATAAATATAATGTAATTTTAAGATCAAGGTACTAAATTCCTTTTTCTACAAGTAAAAAAGATTATGTCCACAGAAATTACGTGTCTCACCAATCTTTTTGTTTAGGATAACAAATTAAAAGTCAAGTCTCATATTCATCATTTCATATACTTTACAGTATATTTCAGAGTGTTTCAAATATGAACATTTTGAGGAATATGATTATATCCCATTTACAGATTAAACAATATGGCAAGAGTTATAAAATGAAATGGGGAATACCATCCAGTTTAGATTCTCTCAAATTTTATAATTATCTTTTTTTTTTTTTTTTTTTTTTTTTTTTTTTTTTTTTTTTTTTTTTTTTTTTTGGTTTTTCGAGATAGGGTCTCACTCTGGTCCAGGCTGGTTTGAAATTAACTATGTAATCTCAGGGTGGCCTCGAACTCATGGCAATCCTCCTACCTCTGCCTCCCAAGTGCTGGGATTAAAGGTGTGCGCCACCATGCCCGGATGTTTTTTTTTTTTTTTTTTTTAAACTATATTCAATTTTAAGTTAACAAAGACTAAATCATAGGTCAGCCCTACTTGGCATTAAGACGTATTTAATTTTTTTCTTTGGGTTAAAATATTAATTCTCAGGCCTGGAGAGATGGCATAGTGGTTAAGCACTTGCCTGTGAAGCCTAAGGACCCTGGTTCAAGGCTCAATTCCCCAGGACCCATGTAAGCCAGATGCACAAGGTGGCACATGCATCTGGTGTGCCCATTCTCTCTCTATCTGCCTCTTCTTCTCTCTGTCTGTGGCTCTCAAATAAATAAAAAAATAAAGATATTAAAATAGCTTTAAAAAATATTAATTCTTAAATTTGAAATAAAATGGTGGACTTGGGGAGATGGCTGAAGCAGGGGCACCTGAGTTTGATCCTCAATAGCCATGTAAATGGCAGGAATAATGGTGCATCCCTGCACTCTCATTGCTGCTAAGGCAGAGAGAGGCGGTCCCTGGAGCTCACTGGCCAGTCTAGTTACTGGGCAAGCTCCAGGCCAATGAGTGACTCTACCTCAAAAAGGTAAAAGGCACCTGAGAATGACACCCAAGGTTTCCATATGGCTCCCACTCACATAAAATTCCATATGCACAAGCACACACACATGCAGAGCACCCACAAAAAATTAAAATTAAAGAATAAAAGCAATTATAATGTGTATGTATTTACTGAAATCTACATCTGCAAGCATGAACAGAGAAAGACTGGAAATCTCTTACTGAATTATCAAAATCAACTTTTTCAGCAGAAGGAAATCTTTCAAAATCAGAGCTCAGAAGCACTAGAGTAGTGAAATACACTTTCATGTCTACCTGGCAAAGTGCCATTATTTTTCCAGTGTATTCATCTGGTGTGATAATAGTGCCCAAAACAACTGGCTCCAAATATTCCGTTACTTTTGACTTCTCAGGGAATTGTGCAGGGTTGATGATTGTGATTTCTTTTTCTTTATATTCCTAAAAATGAGAAAAATCAACAATAATTAAAAAGAAGTAGTGTGATAATTGTGTTTCTCAAAAGTTGTTTTTAGTTTACACAGTATATTACTGAACTTACTGTAACTAATAAACATGTAAAAATATCTAAATGTTAGATTATTACCTTAACATGCTTTTCCTTTAAAAAAAAAAAAAAAGCTTCTGCTGGGCGTGGTGGCGCACGCCTTTAATCCCAGCACTCGGGAGGCAGAGGTAAGAGGATCGCCGAGAGTTCAAGGCCACCCTGAGACTACATAGTTAATTCCAGGTCAGCCTGGACCAGAGTGAGACCCTACCTTGCAAAACCAAAAAAATAAATAAATAAAAATAAAATAAAAAATAAAAAAAAGCTTCTGATTTTAATCTTTTAGTATTGTTAATAATGTAATACTAGTAGATAATATTTGGCTATTAAAATTTATGAAACATTTCACCAACAATTTAGAGAAAGGATGACAAAAGATTACATTTTAACTTGACCTTTATAAGGTATAATAATTATTAAGTTAATTTCATATGAATATATTTAGATGCTAAATGTAGTAGTTCCAAATGAATAACTAGCCACTTAGAATATAATATTGTTGCTATTATCACTGTATAAGTGAAAATTTACCCCAGCCAGCCACAGGAAGTAATGATTTACTTTTTATAAGATAAATTACTTATAACCAAAAGTATATGAAATCTTTGGGCTGGACTTTGAACAGTACTCTTTGCTAGTTCTATTTTCTTGCTATAACTGCCAGACTCATTTTGATAATGAAGAGATCAAGTTAAGAAAAGTAATGCATAAATTAATTGCCAAAAAGATTTTTCATTAAACATATAATAATCCAATATTTACTACTACTAATCAATAAGAATTGTTTGATTGCTTTTGACAGCTGTTCAGTTACAAGTAGCTAAAACATTTCTCTAGCATTCTGTGAACTCATATACACATCTATTAAATTTTCCCTTTTATGCTAATGCAAACAGTGCCAAGTTATTATTGTACCTTTATCAATTTTGCAGATGAAAGAACAGCTTTATACGGAACAGTAGGGGTTGTCAAAATAACAGAAGTATTATATTCTTGCTCTAGTCGCTGGTTGAAAACTTCCATGTGCAAAAGTCCAAGAAATCCCAACCTAGGTATAAAAAGGCCAAATTCCATAATGTTTGTCTCATGGGTTCTATATTCTTTGATGAACATATTAGTTACTTTGTAAGACAAGAGTAGAATAAGTCATTCGTGAAATACACATTACACATAACACTTCATGTAATTTTATGGAATAAGATTCATCTCTTCCATTGGGAATCTATTTTAAATCACTACAAAAATTACCCATAAATTATGAATCACAGTGTGAAATAGGCAGACATAAAGTTCTAGTTAATTTTACTCAATAAACTAATCTTCAGAAATATTTAAGACCAATGCACAGCACATTTAAACAAAATGTGCCTCGTCCACATGAATGTACCTCACCTCCAGCCAGCACCCAGGGCCAGGCTACTGTCCCGATGAACCGTCACACTGGAGTCATTTAAAGTCAGTTTCTCTATGGCACTCTTCAGGTTATTATACTCAGATTGGTCTATAGGGTACACTCCTAGGGACACAAGCATTTGTTTTAAATTTTATTTATTTATTTGGAAGCAGAGAGATAGAGGCACATAGAGAGAAAGAGAGAATGGGCACACCAGGGCCTCTAGCCATTGCAAACGAACTCCAGACGCATGTGCCCCTTGTGCATCTGGCTTACGTGGGTCCTGGGGAACCAAACCTGGGTTCTTTGGCTTCGCAGGCAAATGCCTTAACCGCTATGCCATCTCTCCAGCCCAACACAAGCATTTTTAATTATCACTTATCACTACAGGGCAAACTTAACATGTGATTCAAATATGAGATTCAAATAACCATGACCCAAATATTAGCAAATATGCTAAAATTTTGTAAGTATTAAGTTAAACTGGGGGCAAGTCATTAGTTTCAGTGTAAACACAACTGGGTGCACACTCCAAATTATGTTTTAATACTTTTGTGTAAAAAAAAAAAGTGGACACAGCCAACGGAATTAGGCCCACTCCATTAGGTGAACTGTGTTTGTTTCAAAAAGGGGTGAAGGACAAAAAAAAATTCCACAATCATACATAAAACTATGAGTAAGTATGTCAAGAAATACCATACTTAAAACTATAACATTGCAACTATACTAACTCTTAATTCTTAAACTAAGAATTATCTATTAAAGAATATATTTTGCTTTCAGATATTTGCTGTCAATAACCACTGGAGGCTGGGCGTGGTGGTGCATGCCTTCAATCCCAGCACTCGAGGCCAGCCTAAGACTATACAGTGAATTCCAGGTCAGCCTGGGCTAGAGCAAAATCCTATCTTGAAAAACCAAACAAAATCAAGCAAACAAAAAGAACCACTAGAGAGCTGGGCGTGGTGGCGCACGCTTTTAATCCCAGTACTCGGGAGGCAGAGGTAGGAGAATCGCTGAGAGTTCGAGGCCACCCTGAGACTACATAGTTAATTCCAGGTCAGCCTGGACCAAAGTGAGACCCTACCTCAAAAAAAAAAAAAAAAAAAAAAAAAAAGAACCACTAGAAATATTCCTCAGATTCTTCTCCTCTCACAGCTACAAAGTTCATACCTGGCAAGTCCTCCAAAAGCCAAATGACGGACTTTGCCTCTGCATCGGGATAAACAAAGTTCATGGTCCCCAACGAGAGGAGATTTTAGAGGAAGAAAACCAAGGGTTAGATCTTCAGTGCAGAGTAACTAAATGACCTTCAAGCCAAGTCTTTGTTTTTGGCATATTTATGCCCACTACCCACAGTAGAAAAAGATTCTGAAGTTACACATACTTGAGGATGCATTACTGCCTTACATTCACATTAATATAATACAATACAAATAAAGGAAAACTACTTAAGAGGAGAGAAGCCAGGAAATCTAATGATAATAACAAAAACTTCCTAATTAAAAAAATACTGTTTTTCAAATAATGGACTAGATCCCTAGAGAAAGAAGGAAAATCATGCTATACATATTACTTCCTAGGAGCCTATTTCTTACAGAATCCTGTATGATCTCCATATAAAATATTATACGTATGAGATTGATCTATACAATTCAATATCACACAAATGAAACATGCCCTCATATAAATAAGATTATAACAGTAATATAAAAAGTGCATGTTCCATACACATAAACAAGAGTATCCCACCAGAATGTGCATTTATGTATCTTTTATGAAGTTTTTCTTCACTGCTAAAACAGACTTTTAGTCCAAAAACATTGTGGCCCTTGGTCATGAAGTTTGAGCGCCTCACCTGCAAACACCATTGGTTTCGCGGACTTAAACCCAGGCAAGGGTTCCACTGGATGACTCTGTAAATATAACGTATCTCCTACTTGCGCTTCAGTGACATCTTTCATCCCAGCAATCAGATAGCCAACCTGTCCTGCATATCTAAATAAAATTAGCATATGCAAAGGTTTACTACTTTAATTGTTCAAGAGCACACTCAAAACTAGCTTGTCCTGCCCATGAAACTATCATATACTTTCCAAACAGAACTTCAATGATTAAATGCCATGCATCAACTCTCAGTCTCTAAAGCTCATGAAGAAAACATACCATACCAATCACTGCTACAGAAGCCTAAAGCCTTCTTAGTGACTTTGCCTACCTCCTGCATACTAAACAACTTCTAAGATGTAAACATGGGGAAACTAATATCACAATATAAAAAGCACAGTATACCACTTGTTAATCAATTGTGTGACAAATGTCCTTTAAGAAAAAGGTAAAATTTTTAACCAAACACAAAATTGTATAAACTCTCAACAAACCTGTTTTGTATCTGACTTTGATAAGAGCAAATTCTAAAAACCCAGTTTTATCTTAGTTAAAAAATAATCACTACACAGTAATAAACTAGTTTACATGTAGGATGAGGGATACAAATCATAAGATGAAATAACATTCAGTACCTATGGAAGAATGTAAACAGACTTCAGAAATAGTTCAGTAAAATTTAATGAGCAATGCAATGCTTTAGACATAAGCAACCTGAAGCTGTCAAATGTGATCTACATAGTCATCTGCTCACCACCTCATCTGTTACAAGCCTGAGGCCAGGGGCCCTGAGGGTCAGACTTGGAGAAGGCACTTAGCCACCATTCCACAAATGATTCAGAGTACTTCTTCCAGTGCAAACTACTGTGTTAATACAACCCCATGCCTCCACAATGTTATACAATCTATGTGATATTCGGAATTCCACACTGAAGGATGATCAAGCTACCTATCTGTTGGAAAACTGAGTTGTAATGAGATTAAATGTATAACAACAAAATAAAAGCCACTCAATGTAGATGAGCTGAGGAGCCTCTTTCACTGACCCATCAAATACATTAATATAAGTCCCAGTCTATACTAGATCATTGTTATTACTACTGATAAAGCATTAACAACCAGGCTGGAGAGATGGCTTAGCAGGTAAGGTGTGTGCCTGCAAAGCCTAAGGACCCAGGCTCAATTCCTCAGTACTCACGTAAGCCAGATGCACAAGGTGTTACATGCATATGGAGTTTTTTGCAGTGGCTAAAGGCCCTGCCATACCCATTCTCTCTCTATCTGCCCCTCTCTTTCCTCTTTCAAATAAATAGTTTTTTTTAATGCATTAACAACCAAGCCAATATTTTTTATATCCACAAAACTTCCTGACATCCTTCACATCCTTGAACAGAGCATTTGCTACATAGTTGCATTAAACAATAGTTTTTTAATTACCAATTTAGGATTATACTGAGTATATCATGATTAGGAAGAGGCCAAAACAGAAATGTATATTAAAAACATTTTAACTACTATTACAGATGACTTACAATTTTTGAGATGATTGTTCATTGGGATTCAAGACTCCAACTTCATTGACTTCATATGTCTTTTGAGTATGTGCAGACATGATTTTATCTCCTTTGGAAACTACTCCATCAAACAGTGCTACATTGGCTATAACACCTCTATACTGGTCGAAGGTAGAGTCAAATACCAAAGCTCTCAGTGGGTTTTTGCGGTTCACTTTAGGACTATTAAACGTAATTAAAAAAAATATATAGTACTAAATTAAAATCTTAATAGAACTCCTATTTTCAACTTAGGTATTATGCTTAAGTTATTCTAATTTTGAGAAAGATTATTATCCAATAGCCAGAGCAAAAAGGCCTTTCTATAAAATGTTAGATTTAATTCAACCTCCAATTTTAATGAAATGAATATTTATAATTTATGTATATATTTGTCCATTATAAAGCAAAGGACAATTGCCAATGTAATAAAGTACCTGCATTAAGATCATAAAGAGAGAACCCCAATCATATTTGCTTTTTCTCTTGCTATATTGCATGTGACATCCATATATTAAAAGCAAAAGTTAATTCTCACTTATTGCAGGAGCATGTGCTATATCCACTAAGTTAAGATGACAGATGAAGTTACATGACTACAACAAAAACAGTGAAATGCTTACGGAGGGATTCTTTCAATAACTGCCCGAAGAACACTTTCAACATTAGTTCCAAGTTTAGCAGAAATCTGAAAATATACAAGTCAATTTTGACATGAATCTATGGTTTCCTAATATAGCTAGCTTTTGTTCATAGCACTTGTCAATTCCAACAACAAATACAAATGCTTTGAAATCAGACACAACATTTCTATTCAGATACTGTGGTCTACACAAAATGATGCTACAGTGAGTATCAAGAAGTGCTGTTTTAGTCCAGGCCCACAGGCTAACTAAATCTGTAATCCTAGGATAAAATCTTTGAGCCTGAATTCATGCAGATATAGTGTAGTAGTAATCTCTGAATGTCCTAACAACATAAACTAGGTTTATAATGAGAACTACATAAAATAATACTAAAAGAACATTGTAAAAATAAATGAATATATAAAATGCCATGCAATTAAATGTATGAATAATAACTGAGATTGTTTTAATCAACAGTCTTTAAAGCATGCATTTTACCTTAATACACTCATCACTTGGGATATCAAAGACTTTTTCAATTTGTTTTTCAACTCTTTCAGGATCAGCATTCTTCAGATCTATCTTAAAAAAATCACTGTGTGAGTACAATAAAAATAAAATATAGGGTATAATAACAATATTGGGAGATCAGTGAAAGTTCTTCTGTTTTAACCTAACTGACCTTTGATTTTTTTTTTTTCTGGAAGAATTAAAATAGTCTATGTGTAAGCAGTAAAATCTTAACAAGAATGACTTCTGAATAATAGAAGTAAAACAGCAAGTAAGCAGGCAGAAAGTACAGGAATAGCTTAAATTAGTGCCATGTGGACTAATTCTAAAAGTCAAGTTAAACATAAAATGAAGTCTGGTGACAAAGTACTTTATATCTAGACAGCTTTGAGTCTCTTAAATTTACCCCTAGTATCAATAAGTACAATTTAATATAGTATAGATTTTGAAAATTAAGATTCTTAATTTTACAATATGGCACTGAGATTTACATGTAGAGCTGACTTTAGCAATGAACGGTTTCCTGCGCTGTACCGTTTACTCTGAGCTCACAGTGCCCGTCTGCCCTGGGTGATGGACACTAGCTCTGCCCTTGCTGCATCTCTCCTCACAGAAATTGCTTCTTTCACCACATGCAATCCAGAGAAATGCCTTTTCAAATATATGCAAGGCATGAGTCTGACCTTCAATTCAATTCATGAAACAGAGGTAAATCCACCCAAAGTCTAAATAAATAGTGGCTAGAGATTCCCCCATAAAAATTAGTACGTCTTTCACATTTAAACACTCAATATGCTTTTAGAAAGTTAAATAGCATAGTTACAACTTAATTACCTTGTTACAGGGTGCCCAGCTAGCTCAGCTGGTAGAGCATGAGACTCTTAATTACCTTGTTTATAACTGGAATTACTGACAGTTGTGCTTCAAAGGCAAGAAAGAAGTTTGCTACCGTCTGGGCTTGAATACCCTGGAAACACCAAGAGAGCCTACAGTGACTGTGGTGCCATCCACCATAAACCTGTGTTTCCACACCCTCATCACAAGTGAGGGTCCGCATGCATCACTGTCATCAAATTAAGCAAAACGCGTCTATAGATTGGAGGCATGCCCTTGCAGGGGACTGTAGGGTCTGGGGAAGTTCGCCTTCCTCAGTGCTAACCTGAGTAGTTTTACTCCCAAGCTCTGGCCATCCCCTGCCTTGCTGTGGGTGGATGCAGTAAGACCAATGACTCGTAGGCCAGACCTCAAAACACTCAACCTAAATAAATTTCTTTATTATTTGAGAGAGAAGCAGAGAGACAGACTATGAAGAGTACTCCAGGGCCTCCAGCCACTGCAAATAAACTCCAGACGCACGTGCCACCTTGTGCATCTGGCTTACGTGAGTACTGGAGTGTGGAACCTGGGTCCTCTAGCTTTGGAGACAAATGCCTTAACCGCTAAACCATCTCTCCAGCCCTAAACTTCGTTTCTCAATTATCTCAGGTATTTCTTGATTAGTGATAGAAATCTGAGTAACACTGCCCTTCCTACTCATGCCTTAAAATAATAAAGCCTGCCAACTGTGGCGAGGGAACTTTCTACACAGGAGGCAGAGGAGCAAGCAAACTCATGCCTATACTTCCTGCATCTGCATCCACATCTCCTATGGTAATTCTGTTCAGTTCAGCAAATATCCACCCCCATCCTGCTCTGTGCCAGTGCTCATGTCAGGCACTCAAGGCACAGAGATGGAATATGGACTCTCAATGATTTTAAAGCTAACTGCAGAACAGAGTCATGTGATGCTGTTGACAAGGTAGAAACTGCAGGATCAAAACAGCAAAAAAATCACCTTTGAATTTTCAAGACCTCTGCAAAAGTGAGATTACATTAAGATATATGTACATATATGTGTGTGTAACATATATATAATAATTATAGCTTATATGGTTATCTACTAAGCATGTTTTTAGAAGTGGATTTTTTGGTTTTTTGAGGCAGGATCTCACTCTTGCCCAGACTGACAAGGAATGTAAAGCAATCTTTGTAACTTAGTCTCCCACATACTGGGATTACAGGCATGTGCCACAATGCCTGTGTTGCAGTCAGGTTCACATTGCTGGCAGTAATCACCTGACCAAGAACAGCTTGTGGGGGGGGGGAACGTTTATTTTGGCTTACAGACTCAAGGGGAAGCTCCACAATGGCAGAGAAAACAACAACATGAGCAGAGGGTGGACATCACCCCTTCGCCAACATCAGGGGGACAACAGCAACAGAAGAGTGTGCCAAACACTGGCAAGGGGAAACTGGCTCTAATACCCATAAGCTTCCCCCCGCCAACAATACACTGCCTCCAGGAGGCATTAGTTCCCAAATCTCCATCAGCTGGGGACCTAGCATTCAGAACACCTAAGTTTATGGGGGCATCTGAATCAAACCACCACAGCCTGGCTCTAGAGTTTATATTTATACTTGTTGACAATAAACTTGGTAATGTTACTGATACATTTTCATACCTAATACATTATAAATCATTGTCTTAAGGCCACCAAATAATAACTTGAAAACTAAAGATTTTCATAGAGGAGTCTGTGATCAAGATGAAGCCAGGTCAAACCTTGGCTGAGGTAATAAGATCATGCTTGTGAGGACAGCCTGGGCTGCACAGGAGTAAATAAATAAATAAATAAATAAACAAACAAACAAAAACCCAATTGTGAAAATTGGTATGGTGCAGAGCACTGATTGGTAGGATGCACTGGTAATAGGCCTTGACACTTCAACAACAAAAACACTGATTTTTTTGACCAATTCCTCTGATCTGCTTTAAAGACTGAAAAGACAATCTAATCAATCCCAGGACATTATTTTGTGTAATAAAACTGCAAGTTAATGCTATTAAAGTATAGAATATTGAAGAAGTAATATGATAAACGATTTATTCAAACACAAAAAGATTCTATTTTAAAACACAATTTAAGCAAAACCTCTTGAAAAAAGCAAGTGAGCAGGTCACATCATAAGAAATGAAGAATCTTACCTCATTTGCATCAACCACCAGTAAAACACCTTGGCAAGCAGAAAGTGACCTGGACACTTCATAACTAAAATCAACGTGGCCCTACGAAACAAAAGGAGAGGTGCCTTTAAACATTAGCTAATTTTTAAAATATTTTATTGATTTATTTGCGAGAGAAAGGAGACACTGGGGAGGGGGGAATGGGCATGCCAGAGCCTCCAGCCACAGCAAACAAACTCCAGATGTATGCACCACTGTTGCAGCCAGATTTACGTGGGGACTGGGGAATCAAACTTGGGTCTTCTGGCTTTATCAGCAAGCACTTTAACTGCTAAGCCATCTCTCCAGCCCATAAACATTAGCTTATTTTTTAAATTTATTTTTAGGCTTCCCTGTTACTGCAAATCTGCTCACTTTACTGCTGATAAAAATGGCATAAATACAGGTGCAGGTCCTCACTGTCCCTCGGTCACTGGCCACTGACATCCCGGGCGCAGGAGGGGTTGGGGGGAAGCAGGGTCCTGGAGCGGGTGAGTGTGACAACGGGCAATAAACACCCAGGAGGCAATCTGATGGATAGCGCGCACTCGTTTATGCAAAATAAACACTTGAGAAAGGTTGAGAAGGCACATACAGAATATATGGCAATTGGATACACAGGTTGTTGGGTAGCTATCTAATTGGGAGAAGCTGCAAGGGAGATAACAGAAGTGGTGGGAAAAACTACGTGACTTCAGCCACATATTGGATGACTAAAGCTGAAGGGAGACTTTACAAGGGTCTCCTGGGCAGCTAGCCACAAGGTCAGGAACTGTGGGGGGCAAAGCCTGACTATGGAATGGTCAGACGCTTTTTGGGATAAAGGAGGGAGGGCCTCGCCAGTTCTGCCCACTCTGGGTGATGACAGGGCACACTACAACCTTGGCCCAGGGCAGGTAGGGCCAGTCTCCCTAGCCAGAATAGGTTCCCAATGATAAGGCCAGCTGCAACCCCCACAGCCCAAGGTCCCCGGCCATGCCCAACAGCCCAAGGCAGCTTCCTCACAGTCCCAGCCCGTGTTTAGCAACATACAGGTTTTCTTTTTTGTATGTGTGACAGCCTTCGATACAAGTTACCCTAACACACACAAAATGAGAAAACACAAAGGTAGACACTTAAACTGTGCTGTTAACACAGGTGAGCTTTAGTAACATGCAGTATCAATAGTAAACTTACTGGCGTGTCTATGAGATTTAAAAGGTACTGTTTTCCTTCAATACTGTAAACCAGAGACGCCGTCTGTGCTTTCACGGTGATTCCTCTTTCTCGTTCCACTTGTAACTTATCAAGAACTTGCTTATTATTCTTTGTTTTGTCAATTGTTCCTAGAAACAGAAGCACTTACTGGTTATTTCTCTGGGCTTCTAAGCAGAAAACACTGCCTATACAATTAAAACCAGAAAGTAAGAAAGCATGGTTAAACTAATTCTCAATTACTCCACTACAGTCCTAGGCATATGATAAAAAGAGTAAAAATACCTGTTAATTCTAGAAGCCTGTCAGCTAAAGTACTTTTGCCATGATCCACGTGTGCAATGATACTGAAATTTCTAATATCTTCAGCAGGAAATCTAGACAAGTCAGGTTTCTCCTAAAAAGAGAAGTATCAAATTCACGAGCACAAATTTTGCATAGTATGAAAGAAATATATATGGACTTAATAAATATTCTTCTAATCCTTTGAAGAATTTTATTCCTAGAATGTACTGTGTTTATGTCACTTTTCTGACAATGAAGAGCTAAATAAAAATTGCTTACTTAATACTTCCACCACTTTTAGAGGTGGTCAGGAACTGAATGTAGTTCAATGAAGGAAGAACACGATAGAGAGCTCCTTCTAAATTAGAGTCAGGGGCCTAACCCTGCAAAGTCTTGAGACAAAGGAGTTAGAGGATAACAAAAAAGAATGGGGAGAAACTATTTGTTCGTGTCACTTTGAATCATAAACTAAGTCTATTTAAATCTATGTTTCTAATGGACCCTGCATACACTTAATTTAGATACAATTTCATTACTTTGCTGCTTTGGCAAAAGAGAATGATATTCACACACAAAAAATGCTTTATTTCTTAAACCTTTATATATTTATGAGAGAGGGTGTGTGCACTTGAATGGGGACACCAGGGCATCTAGTCACTACAAATGAACTCCAGATGCATGTGCCGCCTAGTGCCTCTGGCTCTACTTGGGTACTAGCCAGTCAAACCAGTGTCCTTAGGCTTTGCAGCTAAGCACCAACATGTAACCACTGAGCCTTCGTTCCAGCCCAAACCTTTGAATATTTTGAAACCAAACTTCTGTTTCAATGCATTCATCCACATAGGTTTACTAAGACACATTACAAGGTTCTGAAAATTGCATTCTAGTAAAATATCCGGTTTTCTGTACTCTAACCATTTTCCCCAATCTAATCAATACGTAATAATCAGCAAACAAGGTGACATTTCCATGAATACCAAATCTGCCTAACTTTTTTTTTTCTTTTGCAAGGCAGATAAAAGTGTCAATTTAACTATTCCTGCAAAAACAAATTAAACTATTTAAAAAATTCCGATCAGTCTGCAGAGATGGCTTAGTAGTTAAGGCGCTTGGCTTGCCTGCAAAGTGTAAGGACCCGGGTTCAATTCCCCACTAGCCACTTAAAGTCAGATGTACAAGGTGGTGCATTTGTGTGGAGTTCATTTACAGTGGCTTAGAGGCTCTGGTGCAAGCATTGTCACCCCCCCAATAAAATATTAGAAAAAAAAAAACTGATTATTGCAAACACATGGCTCTTTTTTTCCACAGCCATGTCAAAGGTACTCAGACCAGCATCCTGAAGAAATCTGAATCACTGTCAATGCAAATCCGTTTTATTCCACAAGCATGCGAGCAACCACCAACTCTGATACAACATTTTCTTCGGGCTCTGGCTCCTAACTTCGTTGGATCCTCTTGCTTTTCTGCCTAAAACTTGACGCCTTCACCCTTCATCGGGGAGTGTTTCCTAGCTGGCTGAGCCCCCACCTTCTCCAACCAGTACCCAAAGTACACAGGGGAGGGAGTGCGGGCGGAAAATAATAATGATAATAATACACAAAAACTAAGCCCATCGCTTGTGGACACCCCCTCCACACCCCCAAATTTCTGCAGTGTGCCGGGCCTGCACAGCGGGTGGGCCAGGCTGGGGTAGGATGCTTGGCTCTGCAGCATCCCGGGATCCTGCAGGAGACGCGGGAGGACCGCCCCGCGCCCCGCATCACCTTGTGCTCGGAGCCCCGCGGCCCGCCCGCAGCCCGCGACCCCGGGGGACGCCGCGCCAGCCCCGCGGCCCACGGAGCCAGCGCGCGTGCGCAGCGGCGGCCCCGGCTCGCGAGCGTCCACATGGCGGCGTCCCAGTCCTCCACCTCCTCCTGCCGCTCCTCCAGCGCACCGGCCTGCAGCGGCCGCCTAGCCGGGAGACACCGCCGTCGCCGGCTTCTGACGTCAGCGCGACGCCGCAGGGGAAGAGGTCAAGGGTGCCGCTGGAGGATGGGCTCCTCCCGCCAAGGTCAAGGTCAAGTGTCCAGTCCTGTCCCCTTGAAGAAGCTGTCAGAGGCATTCAGTCCCACACAAGCCTGACAACTCTTCTGATTGATACCCTCCCCTTAACTCAGAAAGCCTGGAAGGAACAGAAACCACCTTGGGGTATCCGCCCTAGACAATTTTGTTTTCAAAAGTTTATATTCTGAGCAAGGACACAAATAACTACAGTTCCTTATCTATCTGCCTTGGACCTACACCTGCTTCTGTCTGTTTTCCTTGGGATCCTCCTTATAAGCTTGAACCCCAGCCTAGCTCAGTGCTTCAGCCTCCGTGCTGCAGGAAGATTGCAGGCGCTTGCTGTACTTCAATAAACAGTCTCTGTCTGTTGAAATCAAGTCGGGTGTTTTTCTTTGCCTTTTTCTTTCACTTTCTTTACGGTCCCAGGACCGGAAAGGTGACCCATGCCTTGTCTTAGTTTATTCCTACTGGGGGGAGTCAAGTACTGGGGCACTTTAAAGGGAACAGGGTCCCCAAGTGAATAGGTTTCTCTTGGATAACTACAGCAAGTGTCACTGTGCTGGCAAAACAGAATCTTGGGGCTGGAGAGATGGCTCAGTGGTTAAGGCACTTGCCTGCGATGCCTAAGGACCCAGGTTCAGTTCCCCAGTACTCACATAGGGCTGGACGCACAAGGTGGAGCATGTGTTTGGAGTTCTTTGCAGGGGTAGAGGCTCGGGTACACACATTCTCATTTTCTCGCTTTCTTTCTCTCTCTCTCTCTCGCCCTCCCTCCCTCCTTCCCCCTTCCTCCTCCCAAATAAATGAAAATATTTTTAAAGAGTGAGAATTTGGCTTTTTTCTTATCTACTGAAACCTCACCAGAGATGATGAATAAATCCTTTGTTAATCCCTTCCTGGGAGAGAAAGGAATGTAAAGGGATGAGTCCCTTCCCCAGAGCCTGATGCCACCCTGACATGTGGCTCTGGGAGTGAACTGACTTGTCCAGCCATCCACGCCGGGGGTCTCACATAAAATACCCCACTCTGGGTCTCTAGGTGCACTTCACCATTTCCAGGGACACAGCTCCTGCCTACTCTTGAGCAGGATCACTCTGTGTTTTTTCCTCTGTCCTTCTAATTGCTTTAAGCTCTGTAATCCCTGTAATAAAATTTTCTAAACCTTATCCCTCTGGTCTGTGGAATTCATTGTTGAAGTTCATTTAAACTGGACAAAGATGCTGACTCAGTGTAAGCTCTATGTGACCTTGATATCCAACACCCCAGCTGTTGAGTTACAGCCCACCCCTGAGGCCAGAGGTGCATTGATTCTGTCAAAGAAGACCCAAAATTCCTTCATCAGTATGTACCCCATGTTGTCATTTGTGTGCAAATACTGAGCAGGCTGCACCCCTGCTTGTAATCGTGAGTCTAGAAAAGTACTGGTCGGAGGTGAGGTGTAAGCATCCCCATCCTGAATGCTGGATGCTTCTGTTATCTTCACATTGTCCCTTCACAGCATGTTTACCTTACACAGCAGAGGCTCTGAAGGGTGAAGACCTAGTGATGAGTCAGGCAGTATCTGATTGCATGTTTCCCTTGGGTTTTACTGGAATAGCCGGAATATGTGCAAAGGTCACCATTGTGACTGAAGTATTCAGTATTGTTTCCAAAACATTTGCAGGGTTCCTCATTGGTGGAAATTTCTTAGAATTAAAAAAAATATATAGATTCAGTTCCTTTCAAAATCCTTATTACTTAAAGCTGTCCTTGTGTCAGTGATTCTACTGTTACTTGAGCTAAGAGAATCAATAATGGAACACAGTTAGTTCTTTGGCTTCCGCACTCTCACATAATCCTCTCACATGTTTTGCTGCCATGGGATGGAATCCACTATGCAGATATCCACCATGAGGATATCCACTGTGAGATGTTATTCCGCCATGAGGATATCCACTGTAAGATGTTGTTATTCCGCCATGAGGATATCCACTGTGAGATGTTATTCCACTATGAGGATATCCACTGTGAGATTCTCACTAGACATTGATGTCTATGGCATGCCTTTTAGACCTTAAATCTGAGCTAAACAGACCTCTCATTTGCAAAGGACCCACCTCAGTTGTATTATTGTAGCAACACAAAATATACCAAGACAAGAGCCAATTGGAAAAAATTCTACAGTTGAATCCAGATTGCTCTGCAAATTATCTCTAAGCAATATCATTAACAAAGATTCGACCTGGGAAGGAAGGGGAAATTGAGTTAATAAAAAGCATCAAAAAGAATGTAAAATTTCTATTGTTCTTTGAATGATGGGTTTTTTTGTTGTTGTTGTTGTTGGTTGGAGGTATTGTTTGTTTTTATTTCTTCTTCCAAGGAAATAATGAACTTAATAAAGCAGGGTTAAATCAACAGCATGGTCTCATTTGCTCTGTTCCCAGCATTAGCTATGTTGCATACATTGTTTTGTGTGTGTGTGTGTTTTTTTTTTTTTTTTTTTTTTTTTTTTGCTTGTGTACTGTATATACCTGCCTTGTTCAAATACTGGAGTAGGCACCTTCAAATTGCCTCATTTTGACTCAATGACTTCTGTAAAGATGCAGTTTCCATGCAAGTCACATTCTGAAATTCTGAATGGCACATTCTGAAATGTGTCATTTTGGGGAGACTGTTTAATTAATAAAGTTATAAGGTGCTAGCCTATAAGTAATGTTTAGTGCCAATAACTCTCTATATCTTGATTTCAGTCTAGAATCAAGATAGACTTCTTTTTCCTACATTGAATGGTGAACCAAACTAAGAATCTGCATCACAATTCATGCAATTTTTAAAATCATCTTAAATTAACCTTAGAAACAATGAAAGTTTTAACAACAACTAGTTTCTTTAAAAAAAAAAGTTTATTCATTTGCATACATATAAGAGGGAGTGCAGGACAGGTCAGGGCCTATTTGCCAGTCACTACAAATGAACTCCAGATGCCTGTACAACATTGTGCATCTGGCTTTACATGAATGCTGTAGCACTGAAACCAGGCTGGCAGGGTTTGTGAGTTACTGCATTTAACTGCTGAATTGTCTCCCAGCCCCCACCACTTTTAAAGTATTTACATTCATATACTGAATCACTACAAGCCTAAATAATTTGAAAAATTAATTATGTGGCAGATTGTGTTTTTTAAAATAACCACAACACTATTTTGTACCCAACATCCTCTCTCCACAGCCTGGACATTAACCTCATTTTTAGTTTCTGTTGCTATGTAACTAATTTCCACAAATGTAGTACCTGCAACAATAAAATTTTATTAGTTTGCACTTATATAGAACAAAAGTCCAGTATGACTCCATGGAGTTTTCTTACTATTATGTAAGGATGAGCTTTAAAAATGTTTTTTTTTTTTTTCTTACTGAAGTTTGGTGATTTTGAATATAAAATGACCCTCATAATCACTTCTTGGCCTTTTGGCTAATATTAAGCATTAAAATTAGCCACATAGGCTTTTTTGAATACTTAAACCCCAGTCTGGTGACACTGTTCTGGAAGGTTTTCCATCTTTAGGAGGTGGAGCCTGGTTGGAAGAAATGTGTCATTGGGAGCGGGACTTGAGCTGTTGCAGTCTAATCCTATTTACTGTTTGGGCTCTCTCTCTACTTTATTCCCTGCTGATGTGACAATGTGACAGCTTTCCTGCTCTTGCCATATATTCTAGAATGAACTAAAAACGTTTTCCTCCTCTCAGCTGATTCTGGTCAGGTCTTCTATCCCAGCAACAAGGAAGTAACTGATACATAGAGTAATATCTACTTCCAGGTCCATTCAGATTGATGCTGCTACAGCTTGAGTCTGGTTTGTGTTCCCAAATATCTGCTGCCAATCAAGGCTTGGTCACTATTTTAGCACTATTGGGAAGAGAAAGGATCTCTGAGAGGTGGGACCTAATGAGAAGTGCATTGGGAGTGTGCCATTGAAAGAGTCTCTATGTTGTCTGTTTCTCTCTCTCTCTCTCTCTCTCTCTCTCTCTCTGTGTGTGTGTGTGTGTGTGTCTCACTCTCCCCTCTCTCTTTCTCTCTTTCTGTTTTTTGCTTGAGATATAATGACTTACTTGTTCTGCACATACTCCCACCATTGTTACCTACTATGAAGTGATGTAATGCTCATTAGAACGGAGCCAAGGCAGGTACAGTGCACTTGAACTTCCAAAACAATAAACTAAACAAACCCCCTTTCTTAATAAAGTTTGATGTATGGAAATTTTCTTGTAGGGATTAAAACCCGATTGAAACACTAACAAAATTCCATTCTCCCTGGCACCTAGATTCCCCTTCCCTTGCTGGCTGTTTAGCAAGAGCAGTGATGTCCTTTGAAGACAATTTATATTCATTTGCAAATATGCCCATCCATAACCATTTCTCTAGAACAGTAGAAATCTGTACATAAAGACCTCTCCCTATGCACAAGACTCAAACTGTAGATTTTTGAGAAAGGGGGGAGGGGAAAGCGCCACATGTAAATTCAGTCATTTCTGAGGTATTTTGCAGCAAAGCAGTGGATGTTTGGAATTCTCCAGTACATATATTTATTCTGGTCTGATAACTCTCCACTCACTCATTATTAATCATTCAGCAAATATTTGCTGGATGCTCCTGTTTGGCAGACACAGCATTAAGCCAGGGAGGTGCAAATCTGAACTAGATGTGGTTGTTGTACAGGAAGCATTCACAGTCAAGAAAAGAAAAGACATTCCTTGACAGATAATAATGTTACAGTCACTAGGATAAAATACAAATTAGGTCCTATAAGTACAGGAAGAAGTATCTTCTATGGTCAGAGGGTAATGGTGTTAGTATGGTTGTCGCATGGTAAGTGATAAGAAGATTTATATGTGCTGTTATGCCAGGTGTCTAAGTAAGAGTTTTACTTTAATTTGCAAAACAATCTTATAAATAAATACGATTGCCCTATATAGACTAGATGGGACAAACCGAGGCTCAGGTAGGTTAAATAACTTGCCCAAGTTTATTTTTTTAAATATTCTATTTATTTATTTATTTGAGAGAGAGGGAGAGGCAGAGAGAAAAAGAGAATGGGCACACCAGGGCCTCCAGCCACTGCAAATGAACTCTGACCATCCCATAAACCAGGCTTTGCCCCCCCACCACAGTTCCTGACTTTGTGGCTAGCTGCCCAAGAGACCCTTATGTGGCTGAAGCCAGGTAGCCTTTGCAACATCTCTCTCACAGCTCCTCCCCCACAGCTTCGAAGTCACAGTAGCTTTTCCAACATTCCTGCTCCTCCCTCACAGCTTTGAAGTTGCCCATAGCTCTTCCACCATTATCTCCCTTACAACCAATTAGATAGCAACGCATAAACTATGTATCTGATGGCCATATAGTCTGTATGTGCCATCTCAACCTTCTCCAAGTGTTTATAAACCCACTTCCCTTTGAATTAATTAGTGCTGTCCATCAGACAGTCTCCCGGGTGTTCATTGCCCGTCATCGCACTCATTAGCTGCTCCCTGACCCTGCTTCTTTCCCCCAACTTCTGTGCCACCCCGGACATTGGTGGCCAACCACCCAGGAAACAGTGAGAACCCACAGGGAACAGCTGGGATTAGAAAGAAACAAACCCTCTGCTTTAGTGTGATTGGTCCAAGGCAATTAACACAGGAGTGTCCTTGCAAGGTGCTCTAGTGTGTGTGTCTTTTAACAAGCAACAGGAATGTGGCTGTATTTAAATGTGTTCCAAAGAGGTATTTAGTGTTTTGAGTTTACATGAGGGCCTTTAAGGATTTTGGCTTAAGTTTGGAATCAGATTCTGTCAGTGTTTGGGGAAACAAATCAGTTCACTGGGAATGTTCACTACTTGAGTACAAGCCTGAAGGGAAAGCCGACAGCTGGCTGTGCCAAAGAGTCATTCACACACTCTGTGTCTCTTGGTAAGGAGAGAGAAAAATAAGAGAGGACATGGGAGTTCCTTCAATGGATGATTTTTATTCAATAGCCTGTAGTCTATGGCTTCCTCCATATTGGGATCAATTAAGACTTTTTTCTTCAAATTCTGGAAAAAAGCATCAGTTTTCAGTTAATGAATAAAATCAGCTTTGAAATGAAATTTTGCATAACCTACTAATGCATCTCCTTCTAGTGATTCTGGAGTCACAGGACTCTTGACAGTGTCAGCAGGGGTTCTGCAAAAGAAAAACGGAATACTGCCAGGAAATGGGGGGAGGTGGATATTAGTACCAACAATATCCATTACAAGACTTATAGGATGCAAATTATCTAGGATAATGCACTTTTAAGTACACAATTGCCAGGGGAAAAAATCCTTGTTTCTTAAGGGAAGTGCTTTCCTTAAAATTTCAATTATCTTTTATTAAAAATTACTTTAAATGCTAGAGGCTTAGCTCAGTTGTAGAACACTTGTCTAATAGGCATGAGGCCTGGATTTGATCTTTAAGAACCAAAGAAGAAGCGAGGAAGGGAGGGAGAGAGAGAAGGAAGAGGACAAAGGAGGAAGAGGAGGAAGTAACAAAGAAGGATGGAAGGAAGGTGAGAGGGAGGGAGGGAAGGAAAGAAAGAAGGAAAGAAGGAGAGAGGGCAGGAGGGATGGAAGGAAGGAAAGGAAAGAATAGGGAACAAAAGGAAAGGAAGAAAATAGCCTTTAGTATCTACATATTTTTCATACATATTTTTGAAAATATTTTTTGACATAATTTATTATTTTATGTAAATGATTATTTACTGCTTAATTTTCCTCTTCTAATTCCTTTGTTTCTCTTATTAGACTTATACATCAGATGAGTATTCTGTGTAAAAGCAAGTTGCCTCAGGGATCATCTCACGTGCTGTTTTGCTTATTTCTCTGTGACAGTTGTAAAACTTTTATTTATTTATTTTCTCCCAAGGAAGGTAATTGTGACATCTTGAGTAAGAAATATGAAAAAAATCAACACTTAATTTTAAAGTTTCTATGGAATATGATAATCATAGCTGTCCAAAATGCCTGAGGCTTTCCTAAAAAGAAACCCTGAAAATTGCAACCTTATGATTATAATAAAAATTGTTAGGAGCAATGCATCATTCATAAATAGTTTTCAGTCAGAGGCTTCTGCAGTGGCTACATTAACAATGTAACATAATTTATGTCTACTTACTTGTATTATTATATCAGTAGTTTTAGGAAGTGGGTGTTTAGTCATTTAGTCCAAAAATGTCATTGTATTGATGAAAAAATGAGTTATGAAGAAGCTAAAAAATTGTCTGAGGTCACTTGTCACTTAGGAGCAGAGAAGATGGCTCACAATATTGTAGGCATATCATGTCAGCTTCCAAGTTTGTAGAAAACAATGATTAGAGAAATCTGGGAGACTGAAGAGACGTTGTCATAGTAGAAATGTGATTCTCTCCTCCACTCTGGAAAGAGAAGCTCAAGGACCTCTCTTATTATGTAAATTTCATTGACTGACTCTAATCTCTCTCATTTTCCACTCTTTGTCAGAATCCATGATTTAGAGAGAAGTCACATGATCACTACACATCAAGAGGAGACATAATGACTGCCAGTTTGGCTTGCCAGGTAAACCATCTGCCTTTCTTAGAAGCTGAGAGTTGTTTAATTTCAACATGAAATGTGTGAGGATGAGTTCTTGTGCCCTTGATGAGTCAAATCAATTTAATAAATTCTTATAAAAGCATTTAAATGGGTCACTTCTCCTGACTTGATGATTGTATTAGTTACATATTGTTACAGATGCACACACAGTCATGATTTCAGTGTGTCAAGGGAAGGCATGGGCTGAGTTCTGCAGTCCACACACTGTCACAAGGCTACCGTCATAGGATTGACAGTCATCTGAAAGCACAGCCATGGGAAGATCCCTTTCGGGGCTCACTCAGTGACTACTGAAACATTCCGATCCTTCCCGTAGTCCATTGGACAGCGAATATCACAGTCTATTTGTCCATTTGCTGGAGGTCTTCATCAGCTCGGTGCCACAGGGGCCTTTCTAGCATTGCAGCTTACTTTCTCAAAGTATATAAGCCAAACAGGTAATAGATAGTTTTCTGGCAAGATGATGGACATAATCTATTATAACATAGCTACAGATACAACATCCCATTATCTTTAAAATTTGTTTCTGGTTAGAACCAACTTATATGTCCAGATAACACTTGAGTATAAGGGGTTACACAAAGGCATGAGTGTTACAATTCTAGGATTATTGGGAATTATTGGGAACTCTACCAAATGCTGTCTATCATAATTACATATGAACCTATCCAATATGTCCTGTCAGTATAATTATTAACCTGTGAGAGTCATTATTTGACAGCTACAGTCTAAAATGTGTCGACTGAAATGTGCTTAGCAATGGACTTTCTGTAGAAACACTGGTGCAGTAGGGAGAGAAAGGAAGTTTTTTTTTTTTTTTTTTTTTTTTTTTTTTTTTGGTTTTGCGAGGTAGGGTCTCACTCTGGTGAGAAAGGAAGTTTTTAAAGATACATTTCCTGAATAGTAAACTTATTTTGGTAATAAAACCACACCTCACATTATTTGTTACCTACATTCACTCCTGTAATCAAAGGATAATCAGGTATACCCATTAATGAGGGGTAAATGCCTTTATTTTAATAGAAATGCTTGCTTTAGTATTTGGTTAATTGTCAGTTTTACTAATCACTGAGTTATCAGCCCAATGCTATGTATCCACCCATCCAACAACAGTGTGTTTTGCTTATTAAAAAAAGCTCACTCAACATAAAGGCCTTTATATGATTTGAGAAGTAAATATTAGATGATCATTCCTGAAAATCGGTTCTGCCAAATAAATTTAGGAAGTGTGTGTTTTTTCAGTCTTGTTTATTGAAATTGTGTTGTGAACAGAATACAATAAGCATAACATATATATCTAATCCATTTATCCATCAGAAACACGGAGAAAAAGATTATATGTGCATAGGATTTTCAATAAGCTTCTAAGTTGAAATCAGTATGAAAGGAAGAAGTTATTTATCCTTGATATGGATATTTCAGATTATGATATTTTGATAAAAACTTAAGACAACCTTTTCCAGAGAAACTTTATTCATAGTAAGTATATTTTTACCCTCATTAATAAACATTTATGATTATATTTTGGTCATGGAAGCAAATGATAGTTCAAAATATCTGCTAACCTTGGTGAAATTTTTAAAGATACTGCATTATTTATCAATTCAACATGACTAAAGATCTACTATATATTCCATGCATGATGCTAAATGTTGTGAAGGATATTTAAATGCTAAATATCTTACCAGGATAGAATTTAAGCCTTGGACATAATTATAGTCATTAGTAAATGAAGGCAAGGATAAAATGTACAACATAAATATTTCCAACTTAAAGGAGGAATTGCCTGTGATATATTTAAACTAAATGTTGTGTGGTGGTTTTACACACCCCAAAGCTATTAAACCATCAAGAACATTGAGCATTCATCAGCCTTCATAAGCGTCAGCTGATAACTAACTGAATGAGAATGCGTGTGTCACCCCAGGATGTATGTCTGTGATTAGATACAGGTGAAGGCTTTTTCCCTGGTCAGCCATCAGCGGGCATGTTTGTAACGACCCTTGTGGAGACTCATGAGAAAGAAGTGTGGATGCTTGGTGACCATAGCCTCCATGGGTCCACACTGCTTCGGGGCCATAGACTTTTCCCTGATAAGACGACTTCCTGTGTTTTTTCATTGAGATATTTTCTCTTGCCTGGCAAGTGAAAGGACACTCAATTTGATGGTCACAAGCTAGAGTACTTTTAATTAAGCACAATCCTAAGCTTTAGAAAAATAGAAAAAAAAAAGAATAATTGATCTCTTAAAGCCTAAAATCCTATTTGCAAACAATGAGGTCAAGAACACCTAATACCTGGGCAGGAAAAATGACTCTGAGGTTAAGGACACTTGCTTGAAAAGCCTGTTTTTCTGAATTCAGTTCCCTGGAGTCTACATGAAGCTAGATGCCCAAACTGGCTCATGTGTCTGGAGTACGTTTGCAGTGGCAAGAGTCCTTGGCATGCCCGTGAATTTCTCTCTCTCTCTCTCTCTCTTTCTGCCTGTCTTAACCTGTGACTTTTAAGGTCTCATCCTGGGGTTTATCCCTGTGACAGTTTGAATATAGGTCCCCAGTAGGCCCAGGTGTTTTATTAATGCTTGAAACTTGGGTCTCCAGCTGCTCTCCTGAAGGAGGCATCATTGGGGGACAGATCCTGAGGTCCAGCCCAAAGGTGCACTACATAGAGGGGACTGAGCTCTGGGGTCCTGCTTGCTGCTGGCTTTGTAGTGGCTGCTTTTTTAGTGGTTGTTGACTGGTCATTTTTTTCCCTCTCTCTTTCTCTGATTTATGAATGGGAGCCAGCTTCTTCCACCATAGATGGAACTTCCCCTGGATCTGTAAGCTTGAAATAATTCCCTCCCTCCCGAACGTACTGTTGGGCTGGATGTTCATCCTAGCAACATCTAACTACCTACTACAAAATCCTAGGTGCACACTTTGACAGAGGCATCCCAAATATTATCACTGGCACAAGGCATTTCTCACTTTAGCAAGCTGAGAGATGCTAGCATTGGCAAAGAGTTTAATTTTCAAACTGAGGAAGTCTTGGATTTTCAAAATGTTCTTTAAATTCTGTTCAATGTCTTCCCCTTTCCTACCTAAGTCTGTCCCTGTTTTTCTTTTCCTCATCAGTTGCTGTAAAAAGTTGGTTAGTATTTTCTATGTTCTGTCTGAAGTGTTCCCATTTAATTTTTTTTAATATTAAGTAAGTAACAGATCTAAATATGCAAAATGAGATCCAGCTTTTTCAATTCTCTAAAACATTTCTTTCACCTTTTGTTTGTGATGGACCAGCAAGACAGAGATAGATAGATAGATAGATAGATAGATAGATAGATAGATAGAGGTATAGATATAGATGATATAGATAGATATAGACATAGACATAGACATAGACATAGACATAGATATAGATATAGATATAGATATAGATATAGATATAGATATAGATATAGGTATAGATAGATACATAGATAATATTTTTTTGAAGTAGGGACTCACTGTATCCCAGACTGACCTGTAACTCACTCTGTAGCTCAGGCTGGTCTTGAACTTATGGTGATCCTCCTACCTCAAACTCCCAACCACTTGGATTAAAGGCAAGTGCCACCATTCTCAGCTTAGTTACATTTTTAGTTAGCTAACAAGTAAGCAGGTTTCCATATAATTTTTTTATAATATCTTCAGTTTTGATTAACCTTACCTTTCCTTCTTCTCCTTGGATGGTAATTCATATTCTTTTTTTCCACTGCAGGTAACAACCACTATGGAGTCATTCCTAATTTTAGCCAATTGTTTTGCCATTAAGGATATATTTTAGTTTGTTGTTATGAACTTTATTACTTCTTACCAGTCTAAAACTATATAAATGGTCTTTTAGTTTGTGGGGTAACTACAAATAAAATTCAAAGAGAAAGAGATATTTTTAATCATCATGATAGCAGTAGAAATGAAGGGAATGGGCTTGTGAGAGATATGCTTTAGAAGTAGAGATCAGATAATGTTTCCTTTAGTTGAATGGTTACTTTAAAATAATATTTTTATTTATTTACTTGCAAGCAGAAAGAGATAAAAAGAAGAGAGAGAGAGAGAACAGGCATGCCAGCAGGCCTCCAGCCAGTACAAATTAACATCAGATGCATGTGCAACTTTGTGCATCTGGGTACTGAGGAATCAAGCCCAGGTTGTCGGGCTTTGCAGGCAAGCACCGTAACCACTGAACAATCTCACCAGCTCTGGTTATTTTTTGATAACAATTTTTTAAAAATTATCTGTTTTGTGTGTGTGCATGAGAGAGAAAGAGAGAGAGAATGAATATGGGCATGCCAGGACCTCTTACCACTGCAAACAAACTCCAGATTCATGTACCATTTTACATGGGTACTGAGGAATTGAAGCAAAGCATCTTTGACCATTGAACCATCACCCCAGCCTTGATAACATTTCTTGAAACAGAAATGAGAATGATAAGAGAATCATAAAAAAAATTGTTCAGATTATGTCGCATTTGAAAGGTCTATCAGGTAGACAGTCTGGAGCTGACAATAAAGGCTAATGTAATTTATGTAAGCTTGTGTAACTCTGGGAATTGCTCATATATTCATGATGTACAAAGCTTGTAGAGTGGGTTAGATCACTTTGAACTGAAGAAAGGATGGAGGGAAAGAGAGAGGAGGGAAGAAGTGAGTCAAAAAGGCAAGGAGAGGGTTTGTGAGAAGAACATGATTCTCTTTATATCAGATGAGAATTATATTTATATTCATATTCAATCTTTTTGGTCATTTAATACCCAGAAATGATTATTTAAATAGATAAACTAGAATAATCAGTTGATGATAACATTGAGACTTTTATGTGAGATTGATTTAAACTCTGTCCTTCAAGACACACTTTAGCAATCAGAGGATTTGTTAATGGAGAAAAACATTTAAAGGCATTTTTATACAAATACAGCATTACATTTATGAGAGTAGCTCTAAAGTATCCTGGCATCTGTATTAATGATCCGTTAATGCACTTCTCAGGAAATTGAAGTCATTTGGTCTTCAATGTTTCATGGCTTATAGTTCACTTGAGGCTTAGATTAATTTCATTTTTATATGCCATTTTCAGTTTATGTATTTTCTGCAAGTCATTTAATCAAGCCAGATTTTCATGAAGGAAAGTGAGTTTGAAAGTATGTAGTCAAAAAAGTTTAAAATTTATCCAATTGGAATAAGATTGAAAATATTATTTTGACCATCTTTTCAATGAATTTATATACCACAAAAACAATGTACCTGAATCCCTGTTATACAGGAAAAGTCTTATGTTCCTACATAAAGAGCTTTGATGCTAGTTACCTTATTTGAACAATGCATATTTGTGAATATGATCTGCATGATTTAAATAATGCACTGATCAAATTAATATGTATAAATGATACATGTTGATTAAATAATATAATTAAATAAAACTGTATTGAAAGATAAAAAGGGAGGGAAATGCTAATCTCAATATAACTACTATTCAACAATTTGGTCTTTTCCTAAATCAGGACAGAAATTTTCCAGAACTGTAGAAATCACCCTTTAAAAATACACTTCCATAATCTTCATTTGTAACAAAAATACACCAGGCTTCCATGTTGACCCCTTCAGTTCACATTTCAGCTACCATTACTTCTGTAGCAATTTTGGGCTTCAAGCTACCTGCATCTCATATCTATATTATTACAATAGTCTCCACCTAACCTTTCCATTTTTACATGGTACTGTTAATGTTTCCCTATTGCTTGGAATCCTTCTATGGTATCTCATTACAATTATAATGACATAGTGGCCCCTTACCTAGGCCCATAACTCCTTTATGATCTAGCCACTGTCTATACCTCAGACTCTCTCCTTCAACTTTTTCTCCGTTTGAAATTACTGCCCAGCTTGGGTTTCTGTTTCCACAAAATACAAAGCTTCTTCCCATAGAAATGCATGTCTTCTTATAAAAGCTCTTCACCCAGTGTTTCTCAAAAATCAGTTCCAGGCTGGAGAGATGGCTTAGCTGTTAAGGCACTTGCTTGCAAAGCCTAAGGACCCAGGTTCAATTCCCTAGTACCCATGAAAGCCAGATACACATAGGGTCCATGTGTCGTGAGTTTGTTTGCAGTGGTTAGAGACCCTGGTGGGCCCTTATACTCTCTATCTTTCTCTCTTCTCTCTGTAATAAATAAAGATATTAAAAAATAAATCAATTCTCTATCCAAATGAGCCCTTTATCGTGTCTTTGTTGTTTCTTTCCCACTGTCCATATTCGTATATGTTCTACATGGCTAATTCCTAAGATCATCTGAGATAATGAGAGAGCCTTAGACTTGGTCTGCTAGACTTGAAACATTGACTCTTCTACCCACCAGCTCCCAATTGCTTATTCCCCTGGGCTAGTCATTACTCATAAGGCTAAAACAAAGGTTAAATGAGTTAAACCTAAACCTTGTGGAATGATGTCTAGCCATGCTTTGTTATAAGTTTTAGATGTGCCATAATCACTTTTAAAACATATGTCTTAATTGCAGCCTATGTGACTACTTTTGAAACCACAGTAAGGAAGGATTTTGGTTACTTGGCTATTGCTTGACAAGTGACTCACATAGAAATATTATTAAAGAAATTCCAATAAAAATAGTACATAAAAATTGTGCTGACATTATGCCTTTGGCTTCTGTTGTCAATTCTTCAATGACAGTCTGTCCTTGGACAAAAATGTTCAGTTACTGCACTTCAGACCCAGAGAAAGTCTCAAGCTGTAGAAAGGAGAATCAACAGAAAGAAAGCCATAAGAGAACATGGCCTCTGCCTGTGGGGTTGACATAAGTAACCAGCACACCAGATCTAGGTAGAACTGAGATTACTAGCTAGGTTACTAGGTCAGAGCCAGAGAACAGACTTGCATAGAGACTAAATGATATAGTCAGGGGTTAGTACTAGCTTGAAAATGGTGCAAAAGATATTTTTCATGTGAAAACAGCAGACCATGTTAGTATATCTTAACTTCTGCTGGAGAAGTAAAAAGCTGGTTAAAAAGTCAAAGTCAAACCCTAAATAGTCTTCTTCAATGTTGTTTATATAACTGAAATATTCAGATTTGGATTAAAAATTGTAGCAACCCATTTTTTTTTTATTTTAGTGCTTGTTCATGTCAAGATCATAGACCATATATGCATTTTTTACTGAAAATTATTGGGAAATCTTTATACTAGGTTGAAAATCAAAGTAGTAGAAGGATCAATGAGACTGTTAATTTACATTGCTTGTTTCAAAGAAATAATTTTATCCCAAAGTTTAGTGGACATGCACTTGGAAACTACATTTATTTTGCCGCACATTCTAATTTATATCTGGGTTTTGTTCACTGTGTTTGTAAACCATAAAAAAAGTGTTATAAGACACTGCATTTGGCTTTTGGAAGTCTTTTCTTTTGGCTGTAGCATCTGTTCACATGTCAGAGTACAAATTTAGAAACTTTTATATATAGCCAGCTCATCATCTTTTTGCCAACTGATTTGTTTCAAGTTCCCCATGTAATTCTACATTCACTGGGGGATCTTTCCACATAGAATACATGCAGGTATGTGTCTGGCCCATCTGATCCTTCTAAAATATCTAACATTTGAATAAAAACCAATAGTCATGCTAATACACTTTTGCATGTTATAAAACCTTAGTGTCTTCTTAAGGGAAATCATTCCCTGTGCTTTGCAATACATTTTTATGGGCTGATAAAGTTGTGCTATTAAATTTTAAGTTCTTTGTAAGGTTTTTTTTAATATTTATTTCTAAGTCTTACATAATTCATAGCTGTGTTTATACACAATATTAATGAAAGAGCTTGATTTATTATACCAAACATATGAATCACTGCATCTAATTTTAGAAAACTCTTTCTGTATTTTTATTGAATGGAACAAATTTGATATATTTAACAATCATTACTTGAACAGTTCTGATTAATGACAGTCTTAGAGTTAAAGCTGCTTAGGCAATTTTATTTGAAATTAATTATTGGCAGTGTTCCATAGATTATTATTATATGAATTACTCCTAGTGGTTTCTAAAATCACTCTTTTAAAATAAAAAGATTGTCAAAAATAAGATTAAGATATTGAGTCATATAATAATACCTGTTTAATTCAAAAGTCTTTTGCCCTTTTCTCTTAATTTTTTTATCCAGAGAACCACTATTACCGTACCAGCATCTTCCTCCCCCACCTCTTTCATTTTTTTCCATGTACTATTCCAAGTTGTAAGGTCTAGTCCAAGGTCATAAACTTCTTCTTACTCCCAGAACTACACAGAAACTAAACAGAGTCTATGGAAGAAAAAAAAATGTTTCTCTTAGCAGTACCGAGCTTTTTTCTCTCTGATTTAGCCAGATTCCATGTTCAATGTTCTAGGCAATGAGAGGAAAATGTTCCAAAAATGTATTAGACCTTCCAGAAGGAAACTAGGGAGCACTGTGTAGGCATTTTAAAAGAAAGTTTATTTACTTATTTGTGATGGAGAAAGAGAGAAACAGTATGGGTGTGTCAGGACCTCTGGCCACTGCCAAGGAACTCCAGACTTATGCACCCCATTGTGCATCTGGCTTTATGAGGATACTGGGGAATCAAACATGATTCACCAGGCTTTGCAAGCAAGCTCCTTACCTGCTGAGCAACCTCTCCAGTCTGAGGTCTGTGTTTTGATTTGGAGAGGAAGAGAAGGAAGAGGTCTGTTAGCAAACTTTATACCTCTAGAAAAATCAAACTCAATATTATCAGCAACTTACTGTCTGGGTTTTCAAAAGAGTGTGTGTGTGTGTGTGTGTGTGTGTGTGTGTGTGTTTGTATGTGCACAAACCAATTTGCACACTTGTGTTTTAAGTGAGAAATTCATATTGCTTAGAGGAAAAATATCCAAAGGTATATAAAGTTTTAAACTATCTCTTAAACTTCTAAGAATAAAATATTCAGAATGCTGGTTATTTCTTTCAGAAAAAAATTCAGTTTGGTCAAGTCACAGTAGGAAGATTTGAAAACTTGACAGAAGTGACTGAACATAATAAGATGTTTTGGCAAGTGACTTCTTAGTACACAGTGCTTGCTCTCCACCAATAGTTAACTTATTGTTCGAAGGAGAAGTTTGCTCTCTGATAGGAATTTATCCATAGCCACATTAATATTTAATCTTTATAAATGTCTCAATAATCAATTGATTTATGAAGGAAGTTTAAAAATAACACTTACTTTTTTCAGGATGTCGAATTTGGAACAATATGACATAGACTTTTACCAGTCAAATTATTCTATTGATAATCAGGAACAGATCTATAATGCATCTAATGTTTATGGAATGCTGTAAGTATTGTATATCAAGTATATATGCTTTCATTTTTTGATATTTAATATTAATTGCAGCTGCTTCTTGGTACAGAGGTTTTCATGGAGGTGGACAGTTTACTGAGCGTATCTAAGTAACCCCCCAAAACAAATGACAAAAATGGACAGGGTTTTCTGCAAATGTATTTTTTCATATTGGGCTCATGTCAAGTGAAAATCTCATCTATACTTTTCAAAATCATATTTAAGAAAGAGACTGAAGGCCAGAGAGAAGGCTTATTGGTTAAGACGCTGGCCTGCTAAGCTTAAAAATCCTGGTTCAATTCCCCAGTACCCACCTAAGCCAGATGCGCAAGGTGACACATGTGTCTAGAGTTCATTCGAAATGACTGGAGACCTTGATGTGCCCATTCTCACTCTCCCTCTCTTCTCTCTCTCTCTCCAAAAAAATAATTAAGAAAGAGCCTGAAAAAGACAAAAACAATTAGAAAGCATTTTCCCTTAATGTTATTCTCTGGACACTGCTTGAGAAATGGAGTTCATGTAATTTGAAAACACTTATTTAGTATCAGTTTTCTTTCAGAAATTCATGCCACTACAAACACAAGATGAGAAGAAACCCCAAAGTCTATTTTGTTATAAAATTTAAGATTTTATTTTGGGGTGTTGCACAATGCAGGTCATATGAAAAGTAGTCTGATGGGATTTAGAGATACATATTGCAAACTGTACTAATTATTTGTGATAAAACTTTAACTTGAAAAGAAAACAAAATAATCTATAATTTATAATTTATTATTTGCTTTGACTGGTGGCAATGTGATGCATGTGAAGTAAGAAGAATTTGTGCTGGTTAGCATTGGCTAACTTAGCGACATTGGGAAGACGTAATTTCTGCCTGCATCTGAGATGTAAAGGCATTAGTAATATAACTTCATGGAATTTTCATGGCAGCTGATTGCAACAATATACAGGAAACTGTATATTAAATACAACCATGGTTGATTTCAAAAGCAATGGGTATTTTGCTGTCTTACTGTTTTAGTTTTTCAGTTGTTTCTATATTCTTTTGTTAATCGAGGTTATTATGCTGGGAGAAGGGAGGGTGAACATATGACTTGATTCCTCAGTAACCATGTAAAACCAATACATAAAGTGGCATATGAATACGGAGTTTATTTGTAGTGAGTGGCAAGAGGCCCTAACATACCCATTCCTTCTCTCTCTCTCTCTCTCTCTACTTGCAAATAAAAATAAATGAAAATGTTTTTGAAAGTTCAGACTAATGCCTTTTTGGACAACAGGTTATTTTCTTTGTTGACATTTCAAGTTTTCATTTTATTTTATTTTGTGTGTGTGTATGTTTATTAGGCATGCAAGTTCAAATTCACATGTGCGTGGGCAAACATGAATGCAGAGGTGCATGTACATGTGTGCATGTGGAGGACAGAGTTTGTCAACAAGATTCTTCCTCAATTGGCTCTTCACATTATCCACTGAAGCATGGGTCTCTCACTGGAAGGAAGAGCTCATCCATTCAATTAGTGTCACTGGGCAGCTTGCCCTAGGATCACGTATCTGCTTCCCAGGCAGATCATCATACCTGTCCAGCCTTTATGTGGGTGCCAGGGATATGGATTCTGATCCTCACATTAGTGCAACCAGGGCTTGATCCACGGATTCATCTCCCCAGTCCCTGCTGTTGATTTTGTATTTAGTTAGGTTGTTTCAGCAGGCTGTGTTGCATGTTCTGAAAACCTTTGTGGTCTCAGTTTCCTTAAGGGGTGTAATGTTACCTGACCTAAAAGAAAAGTGTACATTTAATAGAATACAAGCCAGAGGGCCGGAGAGATGGCTCAGTGGTTAAGGTGCTTGCCTACAAACCAGGATGTGGAGATACACTTACCGTGAGTTGGACTCATGAGCTGCTATGCACCTTACCACCTCAGTTACAGCCTAGCTCTTCCTATGATTTTGGGCTGAGTTCGCTGCCTTCTTCCTTTCAGGCTTAGCATTGAAAAAGAAAGCAGCATCAGTTGAGCATCGTGATAAAAGTCAAACCTCTAATCAAATATATAGCAAACCATTATGTGATAAAGCACACAACAGGTATTTCCAAACACAAATTATTGTGGCTGAGTGTTCTCACAGTGGTTTTCTGTATTTGCATCCAAGCTAAATGTGATGTCCTGCTGAGACTCAAAAAGAGGTTAAAAACAAGTTCCTCTATTTCTAGTATATAAGTAAAGACAACCCCTTGATGCCAGTGAGAGCTTTGTTATTCTGGAATGAAAGTAAAAAAAAATATATGGAATATTAGAGAACTGTTGGGCATATAGAGGGGTTTTATACAAATAAGGTATATGGTCATTGCTTTTTAGCTCAAAGACAGAGATCCTGGCATGGATATAGAGAAGGGTCTTTTTGTAGAACTGGAGAGTGTTGTGGAGAAAATTTTGAGTTTTCAATGGATAAGAAAATAGGAAAGAAGTGAGCCAGGTGTGGTGGTGCACACCTTTAATCCCAGCACACGGGAGGGCAGAGATGGGAGGATCGCTGTGAGTTCAAGGTCACCCTGAGACTACAGAGTGAATTCCAGGTCAGCCTGAGCTACAGTGAAACCCTATCTCAAAAAACCAAAAAAAAAAAAAAAAAGATGAAGGAAAATAAGAAAGAAGTAAAGATGATCCACACAGAAGGGACACAGACTCTTGCCTTCCTACTGATGTTGATTTTCTCTGAGGTAGCCACTGAGAACTATTACAAATGCATTCTATTTCGGGTTGAAGGAAGATGTCAAGAAAGTATAATTCATAAGTCTTAGGAAACAAGGGGTATGTAATACTTCACCAACACTCACTATTCAGCTCCCATGCAAACAATGCTGTTCTAAGTCCTTCATTACATTGAACCTTGATGTGAGTATTACAAATGATGAAACAGGGAAATAATCCCGTGCTGTCTAACTCCAAAGCTCAAGTTCAGTACTGACTCCTGGTTCAGGATAAACCCTACAATTAGACATTCATTAGAGGGAGAAAGACAGTTCCACAGTGCTGAAAGTAAAACACAAAGATGATCAAAAATATGGCTGATTGTTCTTAGCCTTGACCATGGTGAAGTTGATTTTTTTCACGGAAAGGTTGGAGGTTTACTAATAAAGATAATGCTTAAGCCCCATCAACCAGAGACTGTCTAGTTCTTTTAGTCCTATTTAGTCGGCATTTTATTTCATCTGGAATTAAGGATGAATTAGAAATCACCACAACTCCAGTATTTGAATCTTTATCTTTAAAGGACTTTTAAAGATGCTATGGGATCCAGAAGAAAACATTGCACTGTCACTCTGCACAGTTCCCATTGCTATACAGGATACACATACACATCACATACACATCAGGTACCTTTACCATCTTAACTATCAAGGGCATTTATCTGACAGATGCAACTGCGCCTAACAGCTTAATCATTCAGTGTTACAGTCTTAACAGAGCACACAGGAAAGTGCCAAGTCCCATTCACTCTGATACTGTTTTCATGCAAGAATATAGTAGGCTGGAAAGATGTCATAAATAATAGAAAAGAACCCATTTACACAGCCATTCTGAATTGGTGCCAACTAGTAAAAACCAAAGAAAACACTACATGAGACTAATTGTAGATTCAGAGGATGTGTTTGCATTATGGGAAAATGTCTCAGTTACAAGCTTAAGGACCTAAGTTTGGATCCCCAGCACCCACATGCGTGATGAGTGTGAGTAGTGTGTGCCCATAATCCCAGCATTTTGTTTTATTTTTATTTATTTAATAGAGAGAGAGAGAGAGAGAGAGAGAGAGAGAGAGAGAGAGAATGGGCATGCCAGGGCCTCCAGCCACTGCAAATGAACTCCAGATGCATGTGCCACCTTGCACATCTGGTTTACGTGGGTCCTGGGGAATTGAGCCTTGAACCAGGGTCCTTAGGCTTCACAGGCAAGCGCCTAACCACTAAACTATCTCCCCAGCCCCATAATCCCAGCATTCTGGAAGCAGAGGCAATCATATTCCCCAGGGCAAGCTGGCTACATGAATCATTGGTTGGTGGGTTGAAGAAGATGCTTCTGAGCAGGAGAGGTGGCTTAGCAGTTAACATGCTTGCCTGGAAAGCCTACGGACCCAGATGCACAAGGTGGCACTTGCATCTAGAATTTGTTTGCAGTGGCTGGAGGCCCTGGTATGCCCATTCTCTCTGTCTGTCTCTTTCTGTCTGTCTCTCTTCTCTTGTTCTCCTTGCAAATGAGTAAATAAGTAAAATGTTTTTAAAAAGGATGATGCCATCTTTCAGTAAGTAAGGTGAAGAGTGATGAAAGAAGACAACTGATGCCAAGTTCGGGTCTACACACACACACACACACACACACACACACACACACACACACATGTACACACATGTGTATATATAACACACCACATGCACATGCAGAACAAATAAAATAAAATGTATGACTGTTCATAACAATTTCAAGGAAAAAACTGGAACTATGAAAGTAGAATGTTTTCAGAGTTTCCTGGGTGGTATTTTAGACTGTGCAATTATTTTGATATTGCTTGGGTTTTGTTCTTATGATGCATGTTAAATATTATTAAATATTACAGTTAATGTGTACAAACTTAAAGTTGCAAGACAAAGTGAGAATTTTAATTTAGACAAACTACCCAGATTCTTATTTAAAACATATTTTATATTGTTTTTTTGGTAGTGTACTTGCTTTATTAAAAAAAGAAGACTAAAAGTATGATACATGGCACCCATAACTAGAGTGATCAGCATAGACTGTGGTTGGTTTGGGAAGTATGGAGGTGAACACGCTGGCTTTTCTGAATGAAACATTTGTGATTTCCTCTGTAGGATAAATTTATTTTTTTACCCTCTTGAATGGTGGGGAAATGTTAATATTATGGAAAATAAATTATTTGCTCAGCCAATTTTATATACATAAACAGCATTGTATATGTTATGCAGGTATTTCTATTATGTTTATTAATAAAAGGGAAATAGCAGGGCGTGGTGGTTCATGCCTTTAATCCCAGCACTCGGGAGGCAGAGGTGGGAAGATCGACATGAGTTTGAGGCCACCCTGAGACTACATAGTGAATTCCAGGTCAGCCTGGGCTAGAGCAAAACCCTACCTCGAAAACCAAAATAAATAAATAACTTAATTAAATAAAAGGAAATTGTCAAAAGGTCTCATAACCTATAAACAGAACTACAATCAGAAGTGGACATAAAGAACCGAAGGGGGAGTGGCATGAGAGAGAGAGAGAGAGAGAGAAAGGGGGGGGAGAGAGAGAGGGAAGAGGGTTGTGAATAGGTCAGGGACCTTGTATTAACAAGAACTAATTGCATTTGAAAATGCCAGAACCATTGATACCAAAATCTCTCTGTGTGCCAACTTTAAGAAAAGGGCCCTTTTGTAAATATTTCAGCACAAGGAGATCAAATCGCAGGATTTACAAAGTTCAGCATCTTGGATTGTATAATTTAGTATAAGGGTCTTTGGGGAAACTAACAAACCCTTGAAAATGTTCATGGACAATTCTTGATTTTTCTTCCTCAGCCCTTCAGATGAAAACTGCGAGTGAATGACTGACCTCCTACACTCTCCCTTTTTCCTTTCTCTAACTCTAGCAGGAAATTATTTATAATGATCAAATATTTTTCAAGTTTCTATGAAAATGGTAAAAGAATAACAACAAAAAAACACATCCAAAAACATATTAAGAACATGATTATTCACACATTTTTAAAAGAGAGGATCAAATGCTAGCTCTTAATGCATTGAGCAAGGCTCTGTGTACTCACGGACAACCTGCTGGGAAATAATTGTCTAAGAATAGCTAGTAATGGAGAGTGCATTTCTGTACAGAAAGCAGTTAATGTCCATTTTCCTTTATGTTATTGAAAGTATGCTTTCATTGTTAGCTGTTTCTGTAGAATTTTAGAAGCTTCAAAGTTGGTTTTTGACCCTGAATAAGAATGAGGTAGAGAAAGAACATTGTTGAGAAAACTTCAGGCCAGAATCCAAAGTGTGAGGTTGCTCAGGCCCTTTGGTCTGCCAAATGTCTGTTTTCTGTGAAATAGGATTAAAACTACAGTTTCCACTGAATAGAGTTTTAGTTGATAAAATAGGATTACTGCCGGGTGTGGTGGTGCAGGCCTTTAATCCCAGCATTTGGGAGGCAGAGGTAGGAGGATCGCCATGAGTTTGAGGCCACCCTGAGACTACATAGTGAATTTCAGGTCAGCCTGGGTTAGAGTGAGACCCTACCTCGAAAAACCAAAAAATGAAGAAAAAAAAAAAAGGATTTCTGCTTAATTAATACTGGCACATGCTTAATATTGGTTGGTATAGATTCTTCTTTTAGAAGACCAGTCCTTTAAGTTGTTTTGAGCTAAAATTAAATTTTAAGCAGGTTATTTCTTTCATGGGTAAATATTCATAAAAACAAGATGAATTTACAAGGGCAAGATTATACTTTCTTCCATGTACTTACCATGAAGTCTTTCCTAGATGATAAACACCAATATTTTTGTTTTTCTAGACCACAAGCCAATGAGCAGCCCCAGTCCACCTCTCTTGTTCCTCCAGAGATGCTTCTGCCATCAGGATATGCAGGACAAGTTTTTCAGCCAGCGTCTAACTCAGATTATTATTCACAATGTCCCCCCATTGACAGCTTTGATGAAGAGCCTCCTTTGCTAGAAGATAAGTTAAGGCAGTGTGATTGACGTGTGTACGGCTCAGAGGATAGCCTCAGGTGCTGTCAGTATGTGTCATTCAGAGCTTCGTGTGTGACTTCCATGCATACCACAAGCATCCGACAACCCAGGACATATCAGCCATAGGAAGTGTGTTGCATGTCTGGATGGGAGGCTGGAAGCAGGCCTGTGAGGTTGCTGGGATATGTCCTCTGTTGTGCTTCTTAAGTGTTTCTTAAGTTTAGACTCTGGCCATGTATACACAGAGAAGACATCTTTCGGAAAAGTGTTTATACCAAAGCAACTGCCCTTCTCACCCAGTTAATGAGGCACTTCGTAATAGCTTTATTCTAATGTATGTATGTATGTATGTATGTATGTATGTATGTATGTATGTATAAACATATATATAATATAAAATAATATTACACACCAAGGAAGCAAAGGGAGGAGTTTTTCAAATTAATACTTATTGTTGATGACACAGGGATGATGCAGATTTATCTTCTTCCTGACTTATGTGAGCACTCTCATGTCAGCTTGGCATGGCTAGATGGAAAATAGAATTCTAGAACATAATCCTTCTGCTAGCAAGGGGACTCAGGATTCTTAAGCTAATGGCTTTAGGAGATCCCAAAGGTGTTCCTGTTTTTCTATATCTAGATATGGTCTATCTTTTTAGCAGCTCTTGTTCTTAAAGAATGTCAATGTGATATTGGAAGAACACGTACTAGAGAAAACTTGGACATCAAGTGGATTTAAACTGGAGAGCCAAATTGGAATATTCTGTGGTTAACTTTATGGGTAGTCAAGTGAAAAGGAATAGATTACAATTCCCAATATTTTATATCAAAAACAATTAATTGCCACAGTTGAACACAACCACCTGTAACTAACCCATTATTTATTTCTTTGCCTACTGAGGAGATGGCTCACTGAGTGAAGGGCTTGTGATCCTGAGGACTGGAGTTCTAACCCTCATGCATGGAAGCATACATCTGTAATCCCAGTGCTGGAGAGGCAGAGGATTAGCTCATGGGGCACATTGGCTAACCAGTTCAGCCAAGTGGGTGAGCTGTAGATTCAGTGAGGAACCTGTCTCGAAAGGTGGAAACTGATTAAGGAGAATTCTGGCTATTGACCTCAGGTATCCACATTTCTGCACACACACACACACACACACACACACACACACACACACACACACGTGCCAAAACTTTTAAAAAAGTGAAAGATTTAAGCCAATTAGAAAAGCACAGAAAATGATATGATAAATCTTAGTTCTTTGGAAGCCAATTAAGTTCTGTTGCATTTAACCAGTGCATTCTATTTTCCTCTGCAATTACTGAACATCTGAAAGTTATTATCTATTTTCATTAAGAATTTTCTTTGACTTCACTAATATCTTTGCTTTTAAAAAACTATCAATCATCTAAGGGCATGCATTATATTATCTGGAAATATAGAAAAATATGAATTAAGAAATAAAGGTTCAGGTCTTGTCTGTAAGATATCACGATTAACACGAAACACTTGTAGTGTTTTCTTTCAGACCTTATCCCATTTTCTTGTGAATGTTAGTATATTACATATGTAAATACATACACTCTCTAAAAGAAATACTGTTCTTTGATGAATATGTTTATATTGAATATTTATAAATTCAAGTTGGATCATATAATACATTTAAAGTTTTGTTTTCTGTTTAGTCAGAACTCTTTAAGAAAAAATATTACTTGGAAATATGTTTTGCAATAGTCTAATAATATTTTCATGCAAAATACTATAATTTTGAAATTAAATAATTTTTTACTAGCATAAAAAGAAGTAGGTTTCATTACAGTGTTTTCAAGCAAAGTTTTCATTCTTTCTTTCCCCTTTCCCTCTTGGGCTTCCCCTGTTCCAACATAGCATCTTTCTGATTTCATACCACGCATTCCCTCCGGTCCCTCCTCTCCACATGTGTCCTGGCTTCTTATCTCCTTTTTTCCATTCCAATGGCTGCATATATTGAACTGTAGCCTATACGCACACTCACATTTTCTTAGTTACATAGATACAGACATTTAAAGTTAATTAGGGGGCTGAGGGAAGTGTTCAGTGGTTAAAGGTATCTATGCAAAGCCTGGTGGTCAAGGTTCCCGAGTACCTTTACAAGTTAAGTAGGATTCACATATAAAGGAGACCATGTGATTTGTGTATTTTTTATAGGAAAAGTACCATAATTTAAACATACCTCAAAGGCTATTCTCCATAATAAGGAATTCTTTCGTGAACATCATGCACAAATCTTTCCATCTATGCATCTCTCTTGGGCATGTGTCTATAAACAGTGGGATAACTTGGTCAAAAGGTACTTAGAACACTGTCAAACTGATCTGGAAAGTAAATTTTCTCTTATATTTTACAGTAGAGGATGCAATTCCTTTGTAAATTTGATAGTGAGAGAGGAAAAGGAATATTTTGTATTGTATTTATAATACTTTATAATACTATAAATTGACAACTTTTCATTAGTTTATTAACTTATTTCTATTTTTAAGTTTTTTTTTGGTTTCTTAATATTACTTAAATTCATTTGTATTTTAAGACTTATTTATAAATATAATATAATAATATATATAATATATAATAATATAAATATATTAATTATTCTCTGAATTATGTATTTGAAACTTTTTCTGTTTTATTTTTCATCAAATTTGTTCATAGATTTCTTGGATATGTGGAATTTTTTTGTTGTTGTTATTGTTTTATTTTTATTTTTATTTTTTATTTTTGAGGTAGGGACCCACTCTAGCTCAGGCTGACCTGGAATTCATGATGTAGTCTCAGGGTGGCCTCGGACTCACATTGATCCTCCTACCTCTCCCTCCCAAGTGCTGGGATTAAAGGCATGTGTCACCACACCCAGCTAAGGACATTTTGATAATTATATTTTAAAATTCAGATTATTTTTCTTGGAAACTTATTTTCAGTTGCTTTTTTGTTCAGAATCTATCTCTTCCACTCCATCTTGTGCTTGTATTCCCTTTTATGCTCTCAAATTTAAAAATATTTCGTTTGTTTTTTATTTAAATTTTTGATTCCAGAATTGTTTACTTTAGTGAATGAAGTAAAAATCTAAATTTTTCTCTTTAACAATTAACTAATTTTCCCATATTTATTAAAAAAGATTTGTCCTGCCATCTCAAATATCTCCGTATTTATATATTGCATGTTCATTTAGGGGAGGACCTAATGTTTCTTTAACTTTAAATGAAAATTGTACTGAATTTCTCCTCCCATTTTATTTATTTATTTTGCTTATGTTTTTTGAGGTAGGGTCTCACTCTAGTCCAGGCTGACTTGGAATTCACTAGTCTTAGAGTGGCCTTGAACTCAGTGATCCTCCTACCTCTGCCTCCCGAGTGCTGGGATTAAAGGCGTGTGCCACCACACCTGGCTTAGGATTTCTGGGTCTTTTTTCTTTCTTTGTTATTATTCCTACCAAATAAATATTAGAAAAACAAGCATCTATTATGATTTTTCATTTCAAATTCATGAAATATCCAGAATTTTGATCCAATGGATTCTTCAGGCTGGATGAATCTGGGAAAGCTGCAAATCTCAGATGTCCAAGGACATTGCCGAGCTCTCTCTAATCACTATTTCTAGGAGAAGGTGATAAAATGACATACTAGTTTTAATTGAGTGCATTTAAAAACGGCTGACAAAGTTAAGAAACTGTGGTCAGGAACATTCCGTGCACAAAGCATGTTATTTGAATATGTGCTTTTGCTTCTTGCTTTGCAGTGGGCTACTTGTCTGACTGCCTGTGGTGCCTTTTCCTGCTTGATAAGATGCAATTAACAGTTTGTCATGCTAGATAAATTACTGACCTTTCATAAATATCTGTCTATACCACAAGTAACATAAAAATAAAGTTCTTCCTTCCCTTTTATATTATATAATATTTCCTTCACTACCACTAGATGACAGCAAAACAGTAAATTTTGCATTTAAATTTCACCTTTTGTTTTATATAATAAGGTATTAAATTGGGGCTTCTACAATTAGAAAGTAATTATTCACTACCTGGTAATAAATTTGAAATCAAAATAATATGGGTATGTATTTCAGTAGAAAACATAAACTATTTTTTCTTAAGAAAATATTTGGTAGACCTAGAGGCACAGTCTCCCCACCCCCCCACTACCTCACAGGGACTGACTGAGGCCCTCATGACCCTCCAGTGAACACCGTAACTCCCTGAGGAGGGCCCCTAGCGAAACAGGAACAGGGGTGAGGAATAAAAGAGTATAACCTGTCATAATAAATATAAAAGAACTTAAACCATAAAAATTATTTTGTAGAGTCTTTAATGATTGGAATCTTTGCAGTACTTAATTATGCTATGAAATAAGTGGTAGGAAACGGTTGATGATAGTGAATGAAGCATTTTTTCTCTGAGTTTTTATTTTTTTTAAAGAACTAATTACTCTTTTAAAGGAAAAAGGATCATTTTAATCAAGGGACACTTTATTGTGTTAAAAACTGAAAATATAGTTAGGGTAAATGTCAGAATTAAAAATTAGTTTTCAAAGTGACATCATATGAAATGGGTTTAAGCTACAACATGTCTCAAATTTTTAAAAGTTTTTATTTTATTTTATTTATTTTTGGAGAGAGACACACAGAGAGAGACAGACAGACAGAGAGGGAGAGGGAGACAGATAGAGATGGGTGCGCCAGCAGTCTCTCAGCTGCTGCGTGTGCCCCCTTGTGGGCAAGTGCGGCATTGCGCCCTTGCGTCACTTGGCATCTGGCTAAACGTGGGACCTGGAGATTGGAACCACTGGAGTTTGGAACCAGCGTTCTTAGGCTTAGCAGGCAGGCGCCTTAACCGCTAAGCCATCTCTCCAGCCATCATATCTCAATTTTTAATCGTCTGCTACTTGCCAAATTACAATAGAACACTACCTCATTTAAAGATTACTGCACCCCCTTAGTCTCCATTTCTAGGGTTTGCTTTAGTGAAATGCATGCACTTACAGGCTAGTTTCAGTTCTCTTGACCTTCTGATGGGAGGAAGGGAACTCCTAATGCTTGCCACTAAACTGTCAAGTCATAGGCTTCTTATTTTCTCCTCCCCAAGACACACTTTAGTTTACAGCCTTAGTGATTAAAGAAATGGATGGGCCAAATTTTATTTTTATATTCAGTGGAGATCATATGCTGTTGTTTTTCTTTATAAAAATGATAAAAGAGGTGGAGGATATAGTAGAGGGTCTGTGAGTTGGCAGCCAGACATCTTTGGAAAATACACTGGAGAGAAACAGTGAGACATTTCTAAGTCCATCTTGACTCATGGTTACCCAACTCATTAACTCTGGAGATTTTATTCTATTTACTACTTATGCTATTACTTCTAAAGAGAAAGATTTCTTTGTCCCTAGAATTTATACTTTGAGCACATTGGCTGATCCTTATTGCTTTATAAACTCATGCCAGTGCATCATGGTAACTTTTCCTACAGAAAGAAACTTCCCTTTCTCCTCTGTGGCATTTCAAATATGTACAATAAAAACAATAAGATTGTTTTTCTTATTAAGTACAGTGGAAATAAATCTCCATATCTAAATGGAGTGTCTTTGGTTTACATAGGTCTGCTAATTAAAACATTATACATAGTTTTATGGCAAGCTTTCAGAGTTAACAATTAAAAAATATGGGTACAGCAAATACATAAAGGGTCAACTAAAAGATTTTTGTCTGTTAACTATCATGTTTTATTTTTAAGATATATTAATGCACACATACAAATGTGTGTGGGGACGGGTGTCCTTTGCAGCTGCAAACAAACACTGCTAAATGCTTGTATCACTTTGCATCTGATTTACATGGGTTTTGGGCAACTCAGGCCAGCAGACTTTGTAAGCAAATGACCTTAACCACTTAGCCATATCCCTGTCAAAAAAGGTAAAAGTACGTTTTCTCAAACTTATTATTTATTTATGAGAGAAAGAGGGACGCAGGGAGAGAGAGAGGCAGAGAGAGACATAGATGATAGAGATAGTAGATGATTGATAGATAGATACAAAGATAGAAAGAGAATGGGTGAAGCAGGGCCTCTAGCCACTGCAAACGAACTTGAGACACATACACCACCTTGTACTTTACTTGGGTACTGGGGAATCAAACCCTGGTCCTTAGATTTTACAGGCAGGCAACTTAACCACTGAGTCATTTCTCCAGCCCTCAAACTTAATTTAAACATACTTAAACAATGAGTTTAAGATCCTGAGTAAAGTAATCAGATAGGCTTGCCTTTGTCTTTCCATATTTACCTTCCTATTGTCTTCCTTTTCTCTTACAGAACTTGGAATTAATTTTGATCACATATGGCAAAAAACCTTGACAGTGTTAAACCCAATGAAGCCAGCAGATGGCGGCATCATGAATGAAACAGACCTGGCAGGACCCATTCTCTTTTGCGTGGCCTTGGGAGCCACGCTGCTTCTGGTAATGTCCAACAGCAATGCCTGGGTTTCAGTGCGGGCCTTCCCTGTGTCTGACTGGAAATAAGGAAGAAAGTATGTGGCTTTAAATAGTAAAAATTGTTTCCTTCACTATTCCACTTGTAATTAACCAATTATAGTGACCAAAAGAAGCTGCTTCCACTGTACAAATGGATAAAAATATAATTTCAAAAATCAAGCCACTAAGTCAAATTTTCACCCAGAAGGAGATCATTTATGTTTTTCTTATTAGGAAGAAAAAAAAATGTCATGCTGGAATAATTGGAGGAAAGCACGAATTTGGTAAATATAGAATCCTAAAGTGTAGTTCTTGCTTTCTGTGAGATTCCCATGGTGTTAATGAACAGATGCCTTCCCTTTGGTCACAATTTCCTTCGCTGTATACATACGGTCTCTAACCTCCTGTGAGGGTGAAGTGGTTTCCTTGTTTCAGGTTAGGCTACTGTGAACAGGTGAAGGTGAATGGGTAACTTGTGATTTCTTTAATAACTTGTGTTTTTCCTTATAATATTACTTTTATGGCTTCCCAGGAAGACATTTTGTCTTATCTTAGGTATGAGCTCCTTCCATGAGGTATACCTTGAAAGAATGATGTTGAGTCATCAAAAAGGTAAAGGAAAACATATTTCCACCTAAGTTGAGAAGATATTCCAGCTCCTAGTTCATAAAAATGTTTCTATTTTTAAAAGGAAGTACAGTGAGGGAAGGGCTATGATTCTACATCAAAAAGGGGACAAAAACAGATTAAAAGCATAAGATGGAGGGCTGGATAGATGTCATTGTGGTTAAGGCGCTTGACTACAAAGCCTGAGGAACCAGGTTCAGTTCCCTAGTACCCATGTAAACCAGATACACAAGGTGGTGCATGCTTCTTGAGTTTGTTTGTATTGGCTGGAGGTCCTGATGCACCCATTCTCTCTCTCTATCTGCCTTTTGCTCTCAAATAAATAAAATATTTAAAAAAACACAGAATATGGAAAAGAAGATTAGGCCAATCTGAAATTAGTTTCCTTAAGGCACAAAGAGATAAATGTGGTAGGACAGTAACATAGGAATAAAGGTTTCAGAAAAGCCCTTACAATAATGATTTGCTTGTTTCTTTACACCCTGGTATACTATCCACTTTCCATAAAATAGCTTTCTCCAATGTAGCTATAATTTTCAAATGTAATTTAAAATGTATTTGCAACTAAATACACTTTTTAAAAAAATTCTATTTATTAGTTTTATAATATCAACGAAGGTCCTGCAAGCAGTCTAGGTTCTGTATGGCACTATGGCCAATGTCATATGATGTCCACATGCTATAATGGAAACAATATAAGAGTGATAACTTCTGTCTCTGTGCTGTAGAAAATGCAAATACTGTCTGTACCAAATGCTGTCAACCAAAGTTGTCATTTGGTGTTGAGCTTCCCTTCTTCCATATTTGTCCCAGCAATTTTGAAATCTTGGATTAAGCTGCTAAGCAAGGCCTCCAGCCACTGCAAACGAGCTCCAGATGCATGCGCCACCTTGTGCATCTGGCTTACATGGGTACTGGGGAATCGAACCTGGGTCCCTAGGCTTCACAGCCAAGTAACTTAACCGCTAAGCCATCTCTCCAGCCCATATTTTAATTTTAATTTCAATGTGTCAGGTTTGGAACAAAATGTTAAAATAACAATATTACTAATATTGGTAATAAATACCCAAGGCAATATTGGATGCTTTGTGATTATATTCATTCAGTCATTCGATATTTACTCCTCATATGTCATCTGGCTAAAATAGTAAGTAATTCATGGGCTGAGGAAATAGGAAATTGCTGTGTAGTCATGAGGACCTGAATAGGAGCTCCAATTCCCATGGTAAAACCAGGCATGGTGGTGCCTGCCTGTAATTCTTAGCATGGCATAGCCAAGACAGATGGTTCCATGGCCTCACTGGACAGAAAGCTAGTTTTGCTTATTTGGTGAAACCCGGGTAAATGAGACATTCTATTTCAGAAAGATGTAAACAGCATTCCTGAAGATGACACCCCAGCTGCCCTATGCTTTCCATACAGACGTATGCCTGCGCTTGCTCATGCACCCATACGCACATGAATATTCATATAACCACACCACACATACACAGAAATGTGAAAAAAAGTCAACCTGGCAGTATTTCTTCTTTTCTGTAGCATGCCTCGCCCATCCCATGTATATCCAGGGTGTTTTGAGGATTGGGGTCCATATTACAGGCAGTGATTTTTCTCCCAGAAGCCTCAGTTCCTGGGTGATGGTAAATAACCTTATGGCTTTCAAATGCTATCTGTGTGATTGTGATAGTTATCCTCTTGTGTTCATTGTGCATTCCAACTGTTTCCTTTGCGTTGTTTCAGGCGGGAAAAGTTCAGTTCGGTTACGTGTATGGCATGAGTGCCATTGGCTGCCTTGGGATTCACGCCCTGTTGAACTTGATGAGCTCGGCAGGGGTGTCATATGGCTGTGTGGCCAGCGTACTGGGTTACTGCCTACTCCCCATGGTCATCTTGTCCAGCTGTGCCATCTTCTGCTCCCTGCAGTAAGTGTCAATGGACACCAGTCACCACCATGTGCAATGTCGTCACTGAGGCCTGCTGCACCAGGGCAAACGTGAAGTCCACTCTCTTCATTTTGTCAATGGAACTGGATGAACGATGTCTGTTAAAAGCTACACATTAAGTCAGAAAAGTAGGTCAATTTGGCCCAGGTGATGTTCCAATTTCCGTGCTTGAAAAATAACTAAGTAAATTCATCCATGTGATGTTTAAAACTGGCACTTCTTTGAGTTGCCACATTCTTCAATCTGAACTTCTGTCATGGGCAATGTAACAACCACAGAAAATTCACTGATTTGATTGTGGGAGAGTCAATGCTGCATGGTGACAGATTACCTGCTCTCAGGTAATAGAGACCACTGCTGTTTCTGAGCTGGGCTCTTTGCAGCTCAGAACCCCCAGGATCCCTGATGAATATTTTAATTCTGGAGAACTTGACGGCATATCTGCTCAGTCAATGCAGTTTTTCTTTCTTCACTTAGGCAGTTGATATTTGCAATTCAGACTAAGAATAAGGGTGAAAAGTACATGTAACTCCACTCGGCCCTACCAGCGCATGAGTCATAGCAAGCAAGTCTCTCCACAGTTGCCCGTTACCTGACAGGTTCATTCTTTCATACTTGAACATGACTTGAACTTCCTTCTTTGATGATCCATGTTATTATTTTATTAATGCTATATTGGAGGGAAAATTAATATATGAATAACTTATCAGTAACAGGAAAATAGGTGAGAGAACTTTCAATACTTTTACTTAATGTAATATTTATTTTATTTAATTAATATAATCACAAGTCATTTTTATAACATAACAGAATAGTTTAGAACAACTCCGAGGACTTGCAAGTATGAGAAATAAAACAAAAACTATAACTTAGATTTAGAAACTTGTTAGGCTTGGACTTTTTCATTAAGTTGTCTTTCTGAAATTATAAAGGTTGTTATGTGAGTTAGCTTCTGGCCAATGTGACGGAATACCTGAGAAAATCATTTTATAAAGAAGACACATGTATTTTGGCTCAGTTTCCGGCCATGCTTGGTTCTGTATCATTTTTGAGCCTGTGAAGAGGCAGGACTTGATGAAAAGGGAATTGTGGTGGAGCAGAGACAGTCACTTTAGAGTAGCCTGCAAGCAAACAGAGTGAGAGGAAGATTTTAGGGTTCATGAAATCACCCCAAGTGCCTTCCCTGGGGCCGTATTCCCTAAGGGCTCTACTGCTTCTCAATACCTACATTACTTGTTGCTGAATTTTGGGTTTATTTTCATGTAGTTTTTGTCTTTGCGGTGTTGGGGGTGGGGCCCTGGAGCTCGTGCATGTCAGACAAGCCCACAGTTACTGAGCTGTGCTAGCAGTCTCTCCTGTCTGTTGTCTGTGCACTTGTTTTCTTTCTCGTTTTCTTTCTTTGAGGCAGGGACTTGCTAGGTAGCCCAGGCTTGCCTTCAATACACAATCCTCCTGCCTCAGGTTTCCAAATGCTGGGATTATACACATCTGCTATGACCTTTGGCCACAGTGAAGATACCAATTTGAACAAATCTACTACACATGGATGTATTTAACAAAATGTAAATTCTCCAAGTTAACATACAGAGTGGATGTTTAGGGTTGCATTTGGAGACCTCATGCTTGGGCTTTTTGTTTTGTTTTGCTTTCTTTGTCGAAATAGGGCCTCGCTGTAGCTCAGGATAACATGGAATTCATTACGTAGTCTCAGGGTGACCTTGAACTCAGGGTGACCTTCCTACCTTGGCATCCCAAGTGCCGAGATTAAAGATGTAAACCAACACATCCAGCCTTTGCGCTTTTGTGTTCAGTGTGTACTTGATCATGTCGGGCTTTGCTTCCTCTGATAAAAACCTTAGTGGAGGGCTGGAGAGATGGCTTAGCGATTAGGCGCCTGCCTCCTAAGCCTAAGAATGCGGTTCCAGTCTCCAGGTCCCACGTTTAGCCAGATGCAAAGTGATGCAAAGGCGTAATGCCACACTTGACCACAAGGGGGGTGCATGCATCTGGATTTTGTTCGCAGCAGCTGAGAGGCTGCTGGCGCACCCATCTCTGTCTTCCTCTCCCTCTCTCTCTGTCTCTCTCTTTAAAAAAAAAAAAAAAAAAAAAAAAAAAAAAAAAAAAAAAAAAAAACCTTAGTGGAGGCATGAGAAGTATTCCCTGGACTATGCTGGACTAGAGTTCCATTTTCCTGTGTTGGTATAGCCTGTGAGTCATCACGAGAAGGTTATTAACATAGTGTACATGAGAATTACAGCAGCTGCTGTTTGTATAAATTGACAGAAGAAACCTACTGTAGATAATGTTCTTTTTGGTGGTGTTGTTTTATACTGTTTTCATCTTGCTACAATAGAAAATACAGAATGTATAAGGTGGATTTTAATCGAATATCTTCCAGTTGCCTGCGGTATTGACTCATTACTCTCATTTTGCAAATGGAGAGAGAAGTTATACATACTGTACCAAGAGCACGCCAGCAGTAGCTCTGTCTCAGTTTTCTTCGTATGTAAGGCAATCACAGCTTTGTCTTTTCCACAGGGGCGCCTTTGGGACCGCGTCAGCCCTGCTCATCATCGGCTGGTGTAGCTTCTCAGCTTCTAAGATCTTCATTTCGGCTTTGGACATGGAGGGACAACAGCTTCTTATTGCCTACCCTTGTGCCTTACTTTATGGACTTTTTGCCCTCCTCACAGTTTTCTAAAGACTGCTTGACATGGCTTCGCAAGATGCTGTTTGTTTGCTGTTCATATTTTTTTTTTTTTCTGGAAGTGGATTAGCATTCAAGTTTAGGGATGTTATTTCTGTTTTTTGACTGTTGAAAGAATAATAAGTGCAGAGACAAAACAGCACTTAAGGATGGTGCACTAATAGCCTCTTGGGTTTGAATGATGTTTTGATGTTCAGATTGATCCATTAAGACACTTAAAATATTTTGAAATATAAAGGGATAGAGTTGCTGTACTGACGAATGCTGCTTTTCTCAATAGAGATGTTTCTGATAAGTTGTAAGTGAATAAAATCATATGCTTAAAGTTTTGAAAACAATAGTCCATCTTGTCAAAAACTTTCAGTTTTCAAGCTTTGTGCATATAGTTTAAAAAAAATCAGGCAGCTCAGCACCTTTGGAGAGTTCAGGGGTTTTATATACCCAGAGTCAAAGACCCTCCCACCACTTGACTGCTTTACCTGTACTTTGGTCCCATGTAGATCTGGCATTGACTCACTGCATTTCCGAGCCCTGCTTTCCCTGTTACTTGGTTTATATGCTGTGGTACACTACTAAAGCATCTTCGTGCATATATCCTAAGTAAGCTCACGCTGGTCTCCCAATATAGGTCAGTGTTACTGCAGTAAATCCCACGTATTTCATATTCGTGGCGTTGTCATATCTGAAAAGGCTCCTCAACACTGCCCTTCAATCCTACACTGCATTTTCATTTTCATTTGTTTTCATACTAAGATGACCAAATCACACCAGTGCTTTTCTGCTCAAATCTCTGATATTTCCTTGGTCCTTACTGTTGTTTAATTCTTATTTTATTAAAATATAGAAATATCAAGATAAAAAAAACAATGCTCCATTTTCCTAACACCACTCCAATCTGTTTTCATGCATCTTTACCCATACTCTCGCCTTCCTTTTATCACTCTCTTCTGTTCGCTACAACAACCCCAAATGCATCACCAGTATTTTCTTTTGACCTTCATCCATATTAGTATATTAACTTATCAGCCCATAAATCTTTAGGTATGGTCCAATTTTCTTTTCTTCTATATAGAAAAAAAGTTCATTTATGTCTCTTCCTGATGCCCCCCTCTTCTCTCTTGCTCATAATATAGTCAAGCAATCATCACCCTGTTCACCAGACCACCTCCAGTGGCCAATTCTCAGATTCTTCCCATTTGAATTCTCAGAGGTATTGACTCAACCCCTATCACCAGTCTCTCCCTGCTGCTGTGCTAAAAGCACAGGGCTCTTCCTTGGCTTCACAGTGACCGCTTTCTTATTTTTCCACATCCCACTAGTAGCTTCTTCTTAGTTTCCTGGGCTGGGTTTCATATACTTTTCAACCTCAGCTCTAATACTAGCAGAGCTCATTTAAATTACAAAGGTTTAAAATCTAATGAGCACAACATTTTCATCTCTACCTGACACTCTCCCTCGAGCTCTTGACATATATATCCAATTTACATTTAATACCTCCAACTTGTTTTCTTTTTTTCTTTTTCTTTTTTTTCTTTTGAGGTAGGGTCTCACTCTGGCCCAGGCTGACCTGGAATTCACTACGTAGTCTCAGGGTGGCCTCGAACTCTCAGCGATCCTCCTACCTCTGCCTCCCGAGTGCTGGGATTAAAGGCGTGCGCCACCACGCCCGGCTTTTGTTTTATTTTTTAATATGATAAGCTTAAGATGTCCTGACTGGAACCAAACCCTTGAGTTCTGCATTGTCTGAACCATCCTCTTCAAAAAGATTTGTTTATTTTTATGGTGACTACCTCAGATTAACCAGTTGCTCCATTGACATACCAGTAGCCAGTACTGATCACCCTTATTTTCATATCTGCATCCAGTCCATCACGTACTTTGAATCAACCAACATAATACTTCTCAAATGTGACCTGTCTTATGAACTCTGCCATGGTTGGAAATCTTTCCCAGACATCTTACACATGCAAGGCTGGGTGCCCAGCTAGTGGACCATGAGGTCTCTAACAGGATTACAGGATTCCTAAGTTGATGACGTTTTGGGGAGATGGAAGAAACTAGTAGGTGGGAATAGTACTGAGGAAGCTGACCGTTAGTACCATGCTGTGAAAGGTGTGTGCAGTCTGGGTCCCTTCTCTCCTTTTGCTTCCTATCTGAGATGAGGGGAGCCACCTTTCTCTCTAACTAGCTTCCCACCATAATTTTAGAATGCACACAAAGTTTCAAAAAGCATCATTGCAGGGCTGAAGACATGGCTCGGCGGTTAAGGCATTTGACTGTAAAGCCTAAGTACCCAGGTTTGATTCTCCAGGGCTCACATAAAGCCATATGCACCAGGTAGTACATGCATCTGGAGTTGGTTTGCAGTGGCTAGAGGCCCTGGCAAGCCCATTCTCTCTTTCTCGAATTGCCTCTTTCTCTCCCTCTCTCAAATAAATAAATTAAATACTTAAAAAAAAAATCTCATCAGTGCTAAATAACCATGGACTAACCCTTCTGAAAATCTGAGCCAAAAATAAAAATCCCTTCCTTTAGTTTTATACTCAGTATTTGGACACAGCGATGACTATTTGCTAACACAAGCTCTTTTGTGGCCAGGACTATTGCAAGCCACCCTTTTCTCTTGGCTAACTCCAAGCAGTCTCTTCACTGCCTTCCTGCTCTCATGTGTCCTTGCTAAGAGAATTATTTATACACAACAGCATAGGAGCGCTTTTAAAAATGTAAATTAGTGTCACATCGAGGCCAAGCCCCTTTTACATGGTTTCCATTCATGCTTACAAAAAAATAAAAATAAATAAACTTTATCTCAAGGGAGAGATGTATGGAAGGTAGTAGAACTTAAGTGATATGTATGAGCATGTACACACACAAACACACACACACACACACACACACATCTTGAATGGAATGAAACTGTATGAAGAGATTTGTGGTCCAACAATTAAAAATATATATATGTCTCAATTTCCTATTGCAGCTTGGAAACTATTCAAAGGCCAGCCATTGGAATAACAGTATCAGAAATCTCTGGAAGCTCTTTAAGACTTCTGTGTCCCTGGCCCAGCCCTAGACCTCCTAAATCAGAGCTTGCATTTTAACAAGATCCCAGATGAATTATAGGAACAATAAATTCTGAACAATGCTGGCTAAGAAGGTTCTGCTGGCACAGGCTGACTACATGACTATATTTTTCCTTCCTAGCTTCACTCCTTTCATTCTCTCCCTTGTTCAATATCCTAACAGTTGCTTGTCACAACACAAAGTTCATCCACTTCAGGATCTTTATGTTGACGTAGTCTATCCATAACGTTCTTCCTGCAGATCTTTTGTGTTATTTGGCTCTGAATGTGTTTTTCCTCCTCACATCCTCACAGAGAACTTCTTGGGTTGTTCTTTTCTCACCAGCTTTCTCACCATCATCACAAAATCTCTGTGACAGCCCATCACATTTTGAAACTTGAAAAATAATTCCAGACTTCTGCTCATGAAAGAAATTTGACTTAGTCCAGACTTCCACTGGTTTAGGAAGCTGTAGAGCAGTGACTATGAAGCAGTAGCAGGGTAGAGCCAACAGTGCATTCAGCAAAAAAGGAGCAGGGTGCTGTTAATGTGGCTTTCCAGTCGGCATTATTCATTTGGAGACAGAGAAAGTGGAAAAGCATCTGTCATCGAATGTTACAAAGGCCACTGCCCTAGTTAAATTGTGTGAACTGGGGCACTTGTGTCTGAGTAATTCAGGACTTTTATTTTCAGCACATGTCCCCAATCATTCTTGTCAAAATGAAGGCCATCTCTTGACTCCAAATGTGCCATTTATCTTTGAACATAATCTGTAACTTTCATCCAGCCAGTAAAACAGAAAAGTGGAAAAAAAAAAGTTACATTCTCAAATAAAAGAAATCGAAAGCATTTGAGGAATAGAAAAAGGGAAAAACTGTGCTGAGGTACAATAGCTCAAAAAAATATATTCCTTTTGTGTACCCCAAGTGTGTCTCCATTCCATACAAAAAAATAATAATAAGGAGAATAATTAAATTGTATATAAGGCATCACCTTCTTGGAATGGGGAATAGAATTAGATTTTGTGAATTTTTAAAAATTTATTTATTATTTGTAAGTGGGGAGAGAATGAGAGTGAGGGGAGAGAAAGAGAGAGAGAATGAGTGTACCAGGGCCTCTTGCCACTGAAAATGAACCTCAGATGCATGTACCACTTGGTTTATGTGGCTTTATGTGGGTACCGGGAATGAAACACGAGTCATTAGGCTTTGTAGGCAAGTGCCTTAATCACTGAGCCATTTCCCCAGTAGTATTTTGTGAATGTTTTGAACGAGGATTTTAATACAGTAAATTGATCATATTATCCTCCTGTTACCCTCTTTTGACCCCTCTCTGACCCCTATTCCAGTGAGCCCACTCCTCTTTCCAAGTAGTTCTTCTATTTTAGTAGCTCATTCTTTTGGCCCTCCTCCATTCTTAAGCCCTCTTGTCAAAATGTTGATGGGTTCTATATTGTGCAAGCCTAGAGAGCTTACAGCCTCTACTTTGAGATCATGAATGCACTGGTCAGTTCCTCTACAGAGGACAGTGACCCAGGCACTCCTGTGGCTCTGAAATCATTCCGCCTCCTCTGTTCAATGTTCCCTGAGCCTTGAAGGATATTAGCGCTGTCTCACTTAGTGCAGAGATCTCAACAGCCTCTTATTTTTGGCACTTCGATGAGCATTTAATCTCTTCACTGTCTACCATCATCTCCATAGAGAAGCTTCTCTGGCTCATAGTGCCAGCAGCACTAAAATTCTTTCCTGTACCACCTGCACAGAGTTCCCTGCACCCTGGCTGGTGTAATAGGGATCTCTTTTCCAGTGGTAGGCATTGGACTCTCTTCTTCTATCACCTTCATGAGTCTTGAATTTTTTTTTTTTGTCTCCAAATATTAACAATCATCTAAGTCTGCATCACTGATTTCAACAGAGTTCAGAAGTGGATTCAGGTGTCTGGGTTCAGTGTTTTTCCTTCCTAGCAACTGCAGATCAATGGGCCTCACTAGTACTGGCCAAAGGGAATGGTAAAGAAAAATCTGCATAGAATAAGAAGACATGTCATTGACTTGGAGCAGGCAGTGTTAGTAGGAAGATTACGGCTCCTGGGACCAAATTTCCCTGGCTCACATTCTTGTCATGCATCGTTATCCTTGGCAAGTGATTTTAGCCTTCCTGTGACTCAGTGGCCTCAAATGTAAGTTTCATGTAATGCCTCAAATGTAAGTTTAATGCAATGACAATGGCATTTTAAAGTCATCATGAGAATTAGATGCACTAATCTGGGTAAAGCATTTAGGACATCCAGAGGAAGTCCTCAGTAAATAAAAAATTGTGAAAACTGAGCTGCTTGTGGTAGTACAAACTCTAAACCCTGTAATTCCAGTACTCAGGAGGCTGAGGCAAAAGGATTGCAAGTTCAAGACCACCCGAGCTACATAGTAAGTTCAAGGCCATCCTGGGCTACATAGTAAGATCAAAACAATAATAAAAAGTTAACAACTCAATACATGTATTGCCTCATCATATTATGATGTTCCTAAAATATTTCATTTACATAGCCTTTAATCACAGATAAGAACACTCTGGTTAGCACTCTGGGTTCTGAGCAAAAAGTTTACTTAATTCTTAATTGGAACAAATCTACAGATAACTTATTTATTTTTATTAGTATTAATTTTAGCCTCAGTCTTTTTTGACAGAATGGTAGATATAATTAGACCTCAACATTATGCTATCTGGACTGCACCCTCCACTCCCTCAGAATTTGCATAATGAAATCCTATGCCCCAGGATTACAGAACGTGACTGCATATAGGGACTGCACCTAAAGGAGGTGATTCATGTCAATGATGTCATAGGGGTAGACCCAAATGCAATATAACTGATGTTATTAGAAAAAAAAGAAGCAAACAGGATGCAGACACCTAGGCTGAGGACAGAACACATGAGGATATAGCAAAAAGATGGCCATCCACAAGGCAAGGAGACAGGCCACCTGCAGTAATCTTGACCTTGGCTTTCCAGTCTCCACAACTGCGAGACCATGCATTTCTATTGTTTAAGTCACCCAAGCTGCAGTAGTTTTGGTCATGGAATCGCTAGAAAACTGCTTTTATCAGTGTAATCAAGACATTTCAACTCCATTGATGATGCAGACAAATGTCTAGACGTTCTGATACAGAATGATGAACACCTGTTAGCAAGATATGGCACATATTAAAACACACACACACAAACACACACACACACACAGTTACATGATGGTACGTAAGACTTGTGGGCTTCTCTACTACTGACATACCAGGCCGAGTGGGTATAATATTAACAAAATCTTAGCCGTGGAAAAAAGGTGAGAGGGAAGAAAAGGGAGGAGAAGGGGAGGGGAGAGAGGAAGAAGAGGGAAGGGAGGAAAGAAGGTAAAGTACAGAGAGCTTTGTGGCTTTGAGACCATTATAGAGATTTCTGAATCTATTTTTTTTCCACACACAAAAAAATAAAGTGAATGCTTGCACAGTCCTGAAAACTGAGTAAAATACTTCATGTCCCTGACCCAGCCTATTGTCCTTGCATATAGTAATTACTCAGTAAAAGGAAACTTGCACAGCTGTGAAACATTGTTTGGGATGAGACTTAAGTAAAGGCTATTTTCTTGTCCATGACATCATGAATAAAACTATGAGTACAGATGCTGATTTTAATTGCTATTCACATTTAATGAAAAACATTATTTTGGCTTGGTGGATTTATTTATTTATTTATTTGGTTATTTTAGCTTTTGGTTTGGGATGGTTAAATCAAGGCCTGGTAAACTTTAAGTGATCAACAGAAATATTAACAGTCTTTTGAATTTGAAGGAAGGGACTGTGTTGAAGCTTCATTACTTGCCTAGCAAACATCTGGACATCCCGCATTACAGGTATTCCATTTGTCATAAAGAAGGCAGTTTTAGAACTTTCTGATCCCTAGAAGCTCACAATACATGCCTATGGCTCATCCAATCATAGGTGTTTGCTCAGTGCTTAGAAACCTGATAAAGTGAATCTAGGGTAAAGGGATACATAGGAAGCTACACAAATGCAACCCTGCTACACACACACAAATTCTAGAAAGATCCATCCATTTTGACTCTATGTCTGGTGAGTCCTGGGCTATGTTTTCTACCAAATTTTTTTTTCTTTTTTGGTTTTTCGAGGTAGGGTCTCACTCTGGCTCAGGCTGACCTGGAATTCACTATGTATTCTCAAGGTGGCCTCGAATTCTAAGTGATCCTCCTACCTCTGCATCCCAACTGCTGGGATTAAAGGCGTTCGCCACCACGCCCGGCTCAGATTTTGTTTTAATTTTACCCTTTATGCAATCATGAAACTCTCATCTTTATGTTGATTCTATGACCATTCCAATATTGTTCACGTAATCCCATTTATTTCTAGATTAACCAGAGTTAATATCTGTTGATCAATTGAACTCATCTGCTATTAGTAAGCTAGTGCATATTCGGTACTCTTGATGTCAGCAACCCCTTTGGAATACAGCTCAGGTTATCATAATATGGAGTGATGAGGTAGGTTTTAGCCTTTGAACTGTCTGGGAAGACACAATCATTGTATGCTGTGCAGCACTCACATGCAAAACATTTAGCACCTAAACTGTCACTGTAGAGGTACGTTCATCATACAATGCAATAAAAAAATGGTACTTGAGGCTGATTACAATTGAGAGAGAGAGAGAGAGAAAGAGAGAGAGGTTTGGGGAAACTAAAGTATGATTTGAAGATGCAAGAGCTAGAATACAAATATGGATTTATCAGTCCACATAGCCAATCTTCTGAGACTGGTTATTGAACATACAAAGATGAACAGTGCTGGTTGAAAAGCTGCTACAAGGAAGAACGTGCTGAATGTTTCATAGAGGAGAAATCCTGGACCTTGTAGATAAATAGCCATTCTGACCTTTACTCTCTGGGGCCATTGATGGAGCTGGCAGGGGTGAGGGAAAGACAGTCCAAGCCTTGGTAAGGTTGCTTCTGTGTCAAAAGTGTATTAGAGAAACTTTTCTAGAGTGCTTTTGATCTCTGGGATTTGCTTAGAATATGACTGTTAGTAGAAAGCCCCAAGTGCCATTTCATATTTCTGATTGATATTTTTCATTTTCCCAGGGAGCTTGCTGGAGTAAATGCCACAAAAATCATACAGACTTAACAAAGACATTTTTTCTTCCTGGCATTATTTTTTTTTGTAAACACCAATTACAAAGGCATTTATCTCACATATATTTGCAGATGACCCTAGGCTTGTCTCTGCAATCATAGAGTCTGGTTAGATGCTATGCCCTGTTTATCTGCACTGAGTCGTGACTGCTATTAAGAAACATTGCTTAAATAAATCAGCGTGTCAGAAATGTGGACATCTCCTTTCTGATGAATGAGAGACATTAGCATCAATTTTATCTCATTAGAAAACCAATGGCAACAAGATTCCCCAAGTTAAATTCCCTTTGGCATAAACTCTTTTCAGTAAGCCTCTTGCCATTTACAAATCCAGACAAAATGCATGCTTTGAGTAGCCATTAGTATTTGCTTAGCGTGTTTTCATAGATAATTATTTAAAAATAATGAGGAATTCTATTTTCTATTATTTTCTTTCAATCATAGCTTGAACTAATCTTGAGATTTCCTTAATTTGAGCAAAATGAACTCATGCAGAATAGGCATACCAGACCAGTAACTGAGTTATGAACTCAGCTTCCAAATATTTCAGAGGTAGCAGCCATTTGTGTGACTCTCCTGATATAAGAGAGACATGAGAAAGATGTACTGTCTTTTCTGTCAAAGGTTTAAAAAGTTGACAAGGACTTCCATGACCAACTAACACGGCCTGTGAGGCTTAAACAATAGAAATGTATTGTCTCATTGTTGTGCCAATTGGAAAGCCAAAGTCAAGCCTTCTGCAGGTGGCCTGTGTCAAATGCAGATGGCCATCTTTTTGCTATGTCCTCATGTGTTCTTTCCTCAGTCTAAGTGTCTGCATCCTGTTTGCTTCTTCTTGTCAGGACATCAGCTATATTGCATTAGGGTACTCCTATGACGTTATTGACCTGAATCACCTCTTTAGATGCAATCTCTACATGCAGTCACATTCTGGAATCCTGGGGCTTAGGACTTCAATATGCAAATTTTGAGTAGATGGAGGATACAGTGATAGAACCCCGAAATAATAATTCTCATGTCTAATTATGGTATCTATAAGACATTCAATGAAAAAAGACAGGCCAAAGTTAATGCTAATTTTATCATATTCCTTGTTATCCAAGTGAATGTTTTATCTTTTCCTCAAAAGATGAAACAGCTTTGTGTATGAGTATGATGTGGGGTGTGGTGTGTGTGTGTGTGTGTGTGTGTGTGTGTGTGTGTGTGGTGTGGTATGATGTGCTATGGCATGTGTGGTACGGTGTGGTGCCCCATACACTTGGGCAGGGAGTGCTCATCTACAGTGGCCAGAGTTGAATGGCAGGGACCTGCTCCATTGCTCTTTGTCATGGTCATGTTTTGACCTAGAGTCTCTTCATCTTTACTAATTCCAGAACTTGCAAGGCTCTGATGATGCTCTGCTTCCCGGTGACACTGGGGTTACAAGTGTCTATGGCCATTCCTAGCTATTTGCATGACATCTGGAGATTTAAACTCCTGTGGTCTCAGGTCCCCTCAGACCATCATGTTTGTATAGGAAGTGCAGTTAACGACCGATCCATCTCTCCAGCCCTAAAGCAACTTTTATCACATCCCTTCGGACCAACCCCATTGACTCTGTGAGGAAAACCTTAACACTACCATCATCTCCCTCTCTGAAGGACAGTTCCTTCAGAAACCTGGACTATTGGTGATTAGTTTGACCAGCACAGCAGAAAGGACACTGTGCAAGTTGAGACCAAGCCTTTAGAGAGCTTGCTGTCTCTGCTTCATTGTTATTGAAACTGTGAACCACTGCCTAGGAAGTTTAAGCAACCATCCTATAAAGTAAGATGCCACATAGATAGATGTATGGCAAACATGAAGAGGAGGATGAAGCTGTCTTGAACACATAACTTCTACCTCCATAGTCGTGGGAAGTCTGACTAGAGAGCTGTCGAGCCCTTGTTCCCTCTCCCTCAATACCACAAGCCCTTCTGTTTTCACTGGGAATGACTGAATCCCCTGGTGCCATTTTACCATGTGGAGGATAAGCAGATTTCCTAACCCCAGAGAATCATTTTGTACTGGCTCACAATACAGAACGGGCACTAGTAGCAGTCTTCTATCCTTACCCAAGGTGACCTGGCTCCACCCAAGGGAACTCCGAGGCTCTAAACAATTTAATGAAATTAATGCTTTTTAAGGAATAACTTGTCCTTTTACCATAAAAGCAATTCCACACACACAAAAAAAGGTTCTCAAATATTCTTGAACACAGAATGCTTGTTAAGGTGCAATTGGTACTGTCAACATTTCTTGCATGATTTTAATGAGAAAAAAAAATTACAAGCAGATTTCTCTGCATGGCCAGTCATTAATCATTGTAATGATAGCCTGGAAAGAAATTAACTGATACTCTACACCCTTTGCCTGCAGACGCTAAGTAATCAGAAAGGTACTGCAGGAAGACTGGTTATATCTGAACACATTTTTAAAGAGTGATGATAATGAAAAATGCTTGGAATCAAAGGTGTTTCGGCTGCTGTTAAGAAGTGGAGGCAGGACTGCAATTCTCTTTGTGTCAGTTCCAACATGCTGCTCAGGCCATGCCATTTAGACGTTCTTTCTTACCACGCTTACTCCAGCCCACTCCTCTGTACGTACTAAAGAAAGGACCCTTATCGTATCCTGCTGTGCTCTTCTCTCAAATGTGTGAGCTGTCTCAAGGGACCTGCATGTCCCTGCGGAAGGCATGTCCTGGATCTCGTCCTCTAAGCGTCTCAGCGTTCACAGAGACCTTCTTTTGTCTTCCTTTTGGCGTCCTGCTACCATTGCTACACCTCAGACTTTGTTCTTTCTTGGAATTGTTTACACAGTGAAAGAAAAATCTCGTTAGTATTCTCAGCCCCTCACTTCTTCCTTTTCTTTCAGCAGTCATCTCCCACCCCAAACGCATGTAACTTGTTTCTCTGCAGACCACATCTCAAAGCGCCTCACACTCTGATCCCCCTAAGCCTTTTGCCCTCTGTCAACTTGCTATCTTCACTGGCATGCAACTGCAGATTAATAGCTGAGTCTTGGTTTCCTAGCCTCTGGTTCGATGGGAGCTGCTGAAAATGTACAGAATCCTTACTACACAGAAAAGTTCGTTATAAATTAAAGCATCAAGTGGATTCTCAAAACAACTATTTTTTTAATAAAAAAGTAAAACATGCAGTGTGGTGCAAAGAGCTATGTTCAATTCCATTACACAGAAAACCAGTTACTGACATTTTGATGCTTATACTTCTAATTTTACACCAATAGGATTCAACATGAATAATGTGAACATTGTTTTACAAAATGTTCCCCATACCATAAAACACACTATTAGAATTTATTTCCAGTGTCTCATTTTTAGTGACTCCATCTTATTCTTATTTTCAGATATGGCCTGGCTTCATCCTTAGGGAAAGGTATTTAGCTTCTTGCTACCAGCAGCTGTAGCAGTCCTAAAGGTAGAATTAGGGAGTTAAAGAAAATAATAGTTTATCCGTGTACTTTGACAAGCTGCCTTTGAGAAAAGTGGGAAAAAATATTAAAACAACAAAACAACAACAAAACAGCAATAGACAAACAAAAAGATCCTAGAGGTTCTAAGTAAAGCAGGACCTTTTTGCCCTGCTGCCCTTCCTCTTTGCTCCTGAATAAATCTTCCCTGTTGTGCCCCTCCTTTGTGGACATCAGAACCCAGTTTCTTTTACCTTCCAAAGTGATCTGAGGACCAGCAGCTTTTAGCAATTTTTCAAGCCTTTACACCCAGATTAGGACTGCTGAGACACCCAGCCTCCTGGACGGAGAGGCTGCAAGGCTCTCAGACTCGCCAGCCAAAAGTCATTGTTGAACAGCCCATCCTGTATTATCATGTGAGTCAGTCTAATAAATTCTCTTTATGATATAGATTCTATTGGTTCTGTTCCTGTAGAGAACCTGAAATAATACCAAGATCATTCTGGTAACCAAATAAACAAATTAAAGTTGCAACAGCATACTATTTTCATCTCTCAAGCCAGCACCAGTACAAACGAGCCCTGGTTATTAGTATGAGCACTGTGAAAAGAAGACTCAGTTGCAGTCATGTGAGCTACTACCAACTTTGCTAGAATTCAGTTGAACATTATGTATCAAGAGCCTCAAAATGTTAATTCACTCCCCTCCCTCTCTCTCTCTGTCTTTGTCACTCTCTTTTCTCTTTCTCTCTCTAAAATTAAAAAAAAATAAAATAGGGTTAGAGAGATGGATTAGCAGTTAAGATGCTTGCCTGCAAAGCCTAAGGACCTATGTTGGACTCTCCAGATCCCACCTTAGCCAGATGCACAAAGGTGAGGCAAGAGATTGCACATGCCCACTAGGTGGCACAAACGTGTGGAGTTCCATTGCAGTGGCTAAAGCTCTGGCATGCCAATTTTCTCTCTCTCTAAAATTAAAAAAAAAATTTAAAAATGCTAATTCCTTTTGCCCTAGTACTTTCACTCTGTGCATCATGGATGCAGACAATGATTATCAGTGCCAACTGGAGAAGACAACAGCCCCAGCTTATGTTGTTGGTAAGAATATATAAGTGAATGCTTGAGGGATGCCTAGCAGGTTGCTTTCAGCAAATTTTAGGAATCATTCTTCCTTTCCATTTTTATTGGAGAAGCCTTAAATAAGTGAACGAGAAAACCACAGTGTGGCTCCCTGTCCACTGTATTCTAGAATTTGCTGATTGTTAGATAAAATGGTCATTATTATAGGCTTAGTTATTATTTCTTATTATATTTAATCTGGTATTGAAGACAGGCTTTAAGTAAATATACAAATGTTTAAAGCATATGTGTGTACATAATCATACATATCCACATGTATATAAAGGAATAAACATGCCATTATGAAATAAAAACAGGAAAGGTCAAATTTTGGGTCAAATCAAGGATCGGGCAGGACTTTTACTAATATAGTTGGTTTTATGTGAACATACTGTTACATACTAAAATTCATCTCAATGTTGCATTTGGAAATAGGGTCATTAAAAAGGTAAAGGTAATTATGTTTTCTTTCTTTCTTTTTTTTTTTTTTTTTTTGGTTTTTGGAGGTAGGGTCTCACTCTGGCCCAGACTGACCTAAAAGTCACTATGTAGTCCCAGGGTGGCCTCGAACTCATGGTGATCCTCCTACCTCCTCCTCCCGAGTGCTGGGATTAAAGGTGTGCACCACCACGCCTGGCTAAGTTTTATTTTATTTTTAAGTTTTAAAATTTATTTGCACATATAGGTATGCCATGTTCTATTGCTACTGCAAGTGAATGCCTATCTGTCTGGCTTTATCTGGTAGCTGGGGAATTGAACCTGGGCAGCAGGCTTTGCAAACAAGTGCCTTTAATGATTGAGCAATCTCTCCAGCACCAAGGAAATAATTAAGTTTAAGCAGGATCATAAGCACTGATGGGACGCTAACCCATTAAGACTGATGACATCCTACTACAAGTTTCCTCATCAAAACTCTCCTTCCCTTGTCTTCCCCCTTAATATTAGCCAAGGTTGTCTAACAGAACAAAATCAATATACTGTGTATTTATATTACAAAAGGGAATTTACTCAAATGGCTTGCACCCAACACAGACTGAAGACTCTAACAACAGCTTTCTGCAAGCAGCAGAGTCTGAGAACCCAGTAGCTGCTTAGTCTATGAGGCTGGATGACTCAGCAGCCTCAAGTTGGTGCTGAAGGCCTGGAGCTTCTTGGAGGATCACTGGTTTTCAATCCATGTTAGAAGCACAAGAAGCTGAGTCTTAGGCCAGCAAAGTGTGGCAGTGGGAGCTACAGCAGGATATACACTCAGGAAGCAAAGGCAGACAGATCGTATTGTTTTTATCTCATACCTTTATGTTTTTATTTTATTTTACTTTATTTTATTTTATTTATCTGCAAGCAGAGAGAGAGAGAGAGATAGAGAGAGAGACAGACAGAGAGAGAATGGGCATGCCAGTGCCTCTAGCCACTGAAAACAAACGCCAGACACATGTACCCCTTGTGCATCTGGCTTACCTGGGTCCTGGGGAATTGAACCTTGGTCCTTAGGCTTCATAGGCAAACACCTTAACTGTTAAACCATCTCTCCAGCCTCTCATTTCTTTTTGAACCTGGGCCGTCTCTGAACGTCCAGCCCATGCTAGGGGAGGGTCTTCTCTCCTCAGTCAGTCCCTTTCGGAAATGCCCTCACAGACCCACCCAGACGCATACCTCTCAGTTGAATCCACATCCTGGTAAATTAAAAAAAATAAAGATTAACAACCCCACCTTCTCTCTATCCCTTTCTTTACAGATGCACACTGTGAAGCAATGTGAGGAGAGCAAGGAACAGATTACAAACAGAAACCAACTTTACTGGCATCTTGATCTTGGATTCCCAGCATCCAAGACTGTGGATGAGTGAATTGCAGTTGGTGGAGTCACCCAGTGTGTGGCATTTTATTATGATAGTCCTAGTGAATAGAGACATGAAAGGCAGGCAGAGACAGGTAAGTACAGAGTTGTGGGGATGTGGCCTTAGTTAGAATTGAACTTTCTTGAAGAGAGAACAAAGGAAACAAAGCCTTTCAAGTGGACAGGAGATTGGTGGTCTGAGTGACTGAACAAAAGGATGGTGTCCTGCGACCCTATGGATCCATTGAGAATGTTTCTAAAATGACCTTTGGTAAGGAGGCCAAGATAGTATGATAGTTCTGGGAACAATAAATAGACTTTGATTACATGGACCTGAATAGATTCTGATTTTAAGGTGTATAGTGAAAAAGGCAGAAGAGCCAGGAGTTCTACATGATTCAGAGTTTGAGGGATTCATCATTATAGAGCAAGTTCAACCTCTGAATGTCAAAAATACCAAATCAGACAGATATAAGGGATTTGAATAAGGAGTCAAAGGGACTGGGGTGGATTTGAATAAGGAGTCAAAGGGACTGGGGTGGTGCTCAGTGCATAAGAACACTTGCTTATACAAGTATGAGGGACCTGAGTTCTACCCCCAGCCCCCAGGTGAAAAGCTGGGCATGACCATGTATACCCATCACCTCAGTGCTGAGTGGGACTGGAGACAAGAGGACCACTGGGGCTCATGAAGCCTTCTAGGTTCTTCTGTGAGAGACTCACAGGGAAATAAGGTGGTGGAGTGATAAAGCAAGGCACAGACGTCTTCCTCTGAAGATATATCTGCAAACACATGGAAATTCACCACCCACACACCCACACACACTACGCTAACAAACCATTAAAAAAGGAGTAATGGACAATACACTGGCTAATGTCAGACACACGGAAGAACCCGGGTGTCCCATATACGTTGCCTTAAAGCAAACCTATTAAACTAAACCAAATTCACTGTCCCCAATTGCTTTGTAATTGGGCTATTAAGCCAAACCTAAAAATACATGGTTTTCATGGTAACAGCTTTAACCGTCAGTAATTTTATATTCTTTGTACTCAATGTCTCAGGGTCTTCAGGTTCTGAATTTATGTGATGATTCTGTCTTACACTGCAGAAAAGCATGGCCCCAATCTCTCATTTTCGTAATGGTAGCAATGATGATATCATATACCTTTAGTAAATGCTCATGGTGTGTCTAACAAGTAGTTAAATTTTCCATACAACATTTCAGATATAAGGCATTTTTGCTACTACTACATGAAGAAAATAAGAACTATGTGGAAAATTGGCCAAAGTGTATGTATCTCAGAAAATGAGGTAGTTTGCTGATGCATGTCTGATATTCCAATCCATGGAGGCAGAGGGAGGTTTGATATTATAGACTGAATAATTATGTCCCCTCAAGACTTGTTCTAGCCCTCACTGTAATTATATTAGGAGGTAGGGCTGTGTGATGCTTTTGTCGTAAGGACACAAGACAGTCACGTTTGAATAGATGTGCAGCCTCTTAGAAGACACAAAAGCTATTGGCCCTTGATCCTAAATTTCTCAGCCTCTTGTCCTACAAGAAATTACTTTTCAGTGTTTATTTAGCCATAAAGAAGAAAGAAATGATGTTATTTGTAGGAAAATGGATGCAACTGTTGATTATCTATAATAAGTGATTAAGCAAAACTCAGTAAGATAAATATTGCTTGTTTTCTCTTTTTACAGATTCTAAATTCTATGTAGATATATGAGGTCATGTATGCATATATGACATGAATATAGAAGCAAAAGTGTCTAGGAGAACTAAGGGGATTAACAGAGGGGTCAGGGGAAAGGGGGAGAGAATAGAGGAGCTATGAGATGAGAACGTGGTCCAAGTGTATTATGTACTACGAAAATGTCCTTGCAAAACCCAATATTATGTATAATGAATATAATGCAGCAAAATTAATCAATGACTTGCTAAACTTCTCAAACTAAAGATCAGAATTGAATCAGTGCTTGTAAGTCTTTCCTGACACCCACTCCGCCCCTTTTTCCTTCTTCTGAGACAAAGTCTCATGAATCCCAGGCAGCCTTCAAAATCTCTGTGTAGCTGAGGATGACCTTGAACTTGGGATCCTCCTGCCTCCACCTCCCAAATGCTGGGACCACAGGGTTTTTTGCAGTGCTAGTGATTCAACTCAGGGCTTTGTACATCTAGGCAGGCACTCTACAAACTCTGCTATACCTCAAGTTGTGGGGAGTTCATTCTTCGGAATAAAAGAAAGGAAGAACTTTCCGTTGTTTATAAGGCACTCAGTGTTAAAATTTTTGTTAGGACAGACTGAACAAATCAAAATATCTCATCTGGACCACTTGAATATTTCTGTGTTGGGGGGGGGCAGTCAATATAGTTGCCATGGTTGATTTCAAGCTACAAAAGTAGTATCACTAGGGGGAAATGGAGTTTTAATTTTCACTGCAGTTATTGTATTACATTGCCTCTAAAATCTGCAGGTAAAGACTCTTTCCTTAACCAAAGTTTACTCAAGCTTCAAGTTTTGCCCAGTTTTAGAAAGAATCCTTTTGTCACTTTTGCCTGATCCATGCTCCAAATTTAAGCATCCACAGTATCTGATCAAATGTTTCATTCTCCACTAAGCCCTGCGTGAGCTCTGTCCCCACTGGCTTGTTTTCAGCAAAAAAATCTAATCGGATTGGTTTAGCAAAAACTCCCTCTTTATCACGATCCTGATTCCAGCTCTAAATCCCAATTTGTTTCTTATACTAGGAGCTGGGTTCAATTCTATACTAATTTCTATTCCTGTGGTGCATTGGTTCTTTTTGTTATTGTTGCTGCCTGCACATGTGTGCTCATGCATGTTAATGTATGTGAGTGTGGGTACGCGAGTGCTACAGTGTTCATGTGCAGGAAAGAAGACAATGTTGGGTGTTGGTCCTCACCTTCCACTTTGTGGGAGAGTCTCTCATTGTTCACCACTGTGTTGATCAGTCTAATAGGCCCATGACCTTCTAGAGGATTCTCCTGTCTTTGCCAGCCTTCTTGCTCTAAATGTGATAAGATCAAGCTGGTGAAATGGCTTAGTGGTGAAATGGCACTTGCCTGTGAAGCCTAAGGACCCTGGTTCGATTCCCCAGGACCCACGTAAGCCAGATGCACAAGGGGGCACATGTATCTGGAGTTTGCAGTGGTTAAAGGCCCTGGAGTGCCCATTCTCACTTTCTCTCTATCTGCCTCGTTCTCTCTCATGAATAAATAAATAAATAAATAAATAAATAAATAAATAAATAAATATTTTAAATGTGATAAGATTGCAGATACTTCCACTTCAGCATCTGGCTTTACCTGGGTAAACAAACTCAGATATCCATGCTCACATAGCAAGTACTTTACCCACTGAGCCATCTTCTCAGTTCTGAAATGGTTCTTGAGTAAAATATGTGTTCAATTTTTAAATACTTCTTAAAATGCTTTTTAAAAAATTTTTATTAGAGAGAGAGAGAGAGAGAGAAGAAAGAGGCAGAGACAAGAGACAATGGGCATTTCAAGGCCTCTAGCCGCAACAAATAAACTCCAGATGTATGTGCCACCTTTGTGAATCTGGCTTATGTGGATCTTAGGAAATCAAACCTAAGTCCTTTGGCTTTGTAGGCAAGCTCCTTTAGCACTAAGCCATCTCTCCAGCCCTATGCTCAGTATTTTAATGACTCTACTTTGTTGCGTTCTCTTGAACTACTCTCAATAATTGTTTCTAGAATGGACTTGAATTCAACATCAAATCTCACAATGCTATCAGTCATACCAAAGCATTATTTTAAAGAATGTTTAACAACTTTGAAAAATATGGTAAAGCTTATAGGAAATATTTGTTTAAAGTTCACTAGCTTCCAGTTTGTATTACAGTTTCATGTTTAAATAACTCAATTAATTTTCTTTTTGTGTAGCTCAGGACTGAACCCAGGTTCTCTCACACATTTGGCATGAATTTTACAACCGAGCTGTATCTCCAGCCTATACATATTATGTTTAGTTCCCTCATAGTCAAAGTGATTTTTCTTTCTCTTAAAAGCATCAATTCCTGGACTCTACTGACCTATTCTACAAACAATCTTATTCTCCAGGTTTTTTTTTTTTTTTTTTTTTAAGCCTATGCTGAGGCTTTCTGCATAGTACAGGTATTGCAGCTGTGTCTCTATCTCTTGCAGAAGCTCTGCCTCTATCCCAGAGTGTGCACATTGAATGTGTGGGAACCTTGTGAATTCTGAATGGGTTTTGAAGTATCTGCATTGATTAGTTTGTCTTTTAGAGAATGCATTTCCTGCGTTCTGTCAGCCCTCTTGCCAAGCTACGTCTGCCTGTGCGTTATGAAGGGTGCTTATATAAGATCCTGCTTTCTTCCCTGCTGAGTGCCTTTCAACCACAAAAGCCTCTTTTGTGGGCAGTAACAAATGTTGGATTTGGTATGGTCAGATTTGGAATTTCACTGGGAATCATGCAAAAATGACTCAATTCTTCCTTAAAAAATATTTTATTTATTTATGAACGAGAGAGGAAAAGAGAGAAATAGGCAGATGGAGAGAATGGGTATGCTGCAAGGGCCTTCAGTCACTGCAAATGAACTCCAGACACATGCACCACCTTGTGTATCTGGCTTTACCTGGGTACTGGGGAATTGAACCTGGGTCTTTTGGCTTTGCCAGCAAGTGCCTTAACTTCTATGCCATCTCTCCAGCTCTGACTCACTCTTTTCTCCCAATCTGGGATCAGCAAGACTTATGCTTTAGAACCAGAAGATGTTCATGTTTTCCAAAGACTGTTGCTAAGAGAGCACTTTCAGCAGTCAGCATTTCAACCCAGCCTGAGTCCTCAATGAAGGCAGATGGCAGCGAGGTCCAGCTCCACAGTCTGTGAAGCTAATTACTACACATCATGTATTCTCTTTCTCTTCAGTGTTTTTTTTTTTTTTTTTTTTTTTGTGATTTAAGATGGACCAACAGGTTCTTAGCATATTAATTAGGAAACAGGCCAATTGATATCAAATTCTTCAATATACTTTAATGTTGATATTTTAGGCACACATTTTGCTCAAATTCTAGAATGGAGACAACTTTTAGTTTAATCAGATTCCATAGTCAAAATTTCTTTTTATTCTTGTCCTTTTGGTAAAAACATGAGTTTATCATATTCAGAGAATGACAGACATTTGGGATTTTATAGGATTTAAGATACTGTTTATTTATGATAATAAATGCAAAGTGGTGGCGAATAGCTGAATTTAGACTAAAAGCATTTTCAATGTTTTAGGAAGATTTATGATGTTAATTAGCAATAGAATATTTTAAAAAAAAACTGGCTTATTTTCAAAAGAAGATGATTTCAATAGCCAACACAGATATCAAACAAAACTATATCAGCTTGCCCAGTCTGGAATGCCCAAGAAAGAAATACTTACAAGGCAAGTTATGCAAACACTGAAATGCTTAACGACTTTTGGGTGAGGGTAGGATTCTTACTGTTTTTTTTTTTTTTTTTTGGGGGGGGTATGGTTAACTTCTATTGCAGGTCCATCTTTTTCTACGTCCTATATTGAGTATTTGCCCAAAGTAAATTAAATCATTATAACATATCAGGATGTGAAATCTGAATGGTAAAATAAATATATTACAAATATACTAAATGTGTACATATTTTAATTTATTGTTTTTTTTTTCCAAATAGAGTCTCACTCTAGCCCAGGCTGATCTGGAATTCACTATATAGTCTCCAGGTGGCCTTTGCCTCCTGAGTGCTAAGATTAAAGGCATGTACCACTGCACACAGCTCAGATCTTATTTATTTATTTATTTATTTATTTATTTATTTATTTATTTATTTATTTAGAGAGAGTGCAGGGGAGAGAGAGAGAGGCGTGCCAGGGCCTCAGCCACTGCAATTGAACACCAGATGCTTGTGCCACCTAGTGGGCTGCATTGCCTTGTGATTGACTCACCTTTGTGTGTCTGGCTTATGTGGGATCTGGAGCGCCGAACATGGGTCCATAGGCTTTGCAGGCAAGTGCCCTAACTACTAAGCAATCTCTCCAGCCTGTGTACATATTTTAAACTTAATACAGTATGTGTTTTCTGAAATTTTGTCAATACTAACAATTAAAATGCCACTGGTAGAGTAGATAGAACCATAAGCTTCATTGTCATCTGAAAAAAAATTAATGTGATTATTGAATTTAAATGTTCATTTAAAAGATAAATATGCAAATCTTATACTCCAACTTCAATATTTGTATGTTGTTAACTCCATGGGCAATAACAAAAGAGAGACTAAAAAGAGATCACAGGAAGTCTGGAGCCATCTCAACTCTATAGTGCTAGATATGTGCTTGAGAAATTAAAATAAAAAAGACATGACTCCTTCCCATAAAATTACAACCTTTGTATGAGATATTTGCTAATGAATATGTAATAGAATTATTGATCTAGTTGCATGAAAGGTAACAGCAGCTGTTGTTTGCTCCTATGCAAAAATAGAGGGTCACTTTTGACTATTAAGGCCAAGTAAACTTGGTAATCTTTTTTGGAGTGATGCTTCTAAGGAGTATGTGTTAGCTTATTCATAGAAACTGGTGAATTAAATAGAATTATGCTGATGTTCTACTTATGGTCTTTTAGATGAAGGAAACAGATAGTCACTCAAGTTGTCTTAATGATGAAGGATGTATAGTAAGGAAACACTAATGGCAATTACAGAGACAAAAATCGAACAGGTTCCAAGAATGGAAATCCTATCATGCTGGCCACCATACAAATGGAGCTGTAGCCAGGGCAGCACTAACAGCTTTGGCAGCAGACGTTCATGGATGCCAGGAGCTTTTTCATATCGACTTTCATATCTTTCCATGACTCTATCTTCCAGTTCTACTTCCTCTATGTTTCAGGTTTCCATGGCCCTTTATGACCTGGACTCAACACTCTTCTTAGCTCCATCTAATCCTCATAGATTCTTCCATTCCTCACAGAAGTGATAATCCTCAGGGATGCAATGATTAAAAGTGCTTCTTTTTTTGTATTAGCACATAGAATTATTGAACTATAGAGTCTTACAGGGCCATATGATAAGTTATTGTATTTGGGAAGACCTTTCTCCATCATCTTATTCTACTGGTCTATGAAATGCCTTAATTTACATCAGTGCTCTTGGCACAAATACCTTGGGTAAAACTCAGTCTTCTGGTCTTCCTTTTATAAAGAATTGTGAATATGTGAAGTATCATGATTCACTAACATAATACATTGAACTTTTTCACATGCCCTCTTTACTTATCATTCCAAAGTTGTGATACCTTATATGATCCAATTACCTTTAATGTCTGGTCTAAGCCTATAACAAACATTCCACTGTTCAGGAAGGTGAGGAAATTCAGACCAATAAGATGTAAAGGTAAGCTGTGTGAGTGTGCTGGGAACTTTTAGGAAACATTTTCTCTTGATTAAAAGAGAACTACAGGAAGAAATAATTTCTAGCCATTCTTGAGTCATTTTTATCTTTGCTGTAGCCAAGTAACTAACAATTTATCAATAAAAACAATCACAGTGAGGGCTGGAGAGATTGCTTAGTGGTTAAGGCACCTGCTTCCTAAGCCTAAGAATGCTGGTTCCAATCTCCAGTGGTTCCAATCTCCAGGTCCCACATTTAGCTAGATGCACTGATGCAAGGGCACAATGCTGCATTTGACCACAAGGGGCGCACGCATCTGGATTTTGTTCACAGTGGCTGAGAGGCTGCTGGTGTGCCCATCACTATATGTCTTCCTCTCCCTCTCTGTCTCTCTCTCAAAAAAAAAAAAAAAAAAAAAAAACAATCACAGTGATTGGAGATGGATGAGAAATAACACAGGATTTCCATAGGGTCTTTTTTAAAAAATATTTTTATATATTTATTTAAGACAGAAACAGAACAGAGAGAAAGAGAGAGAGAGAGAGAGAGAGAGAGAGAGAATATGAACAAATGAATATAGGTGCACCAGGGTCTACTTCTGCTGTAAATGAACTCCAGATGCATGCACCACTTTGTGAACATGGCTTTACATGAGTATTGGGTATCAAATCTGGGCCATCAAATTTGCAAGCATGTGCCTTTAACCACTGAGCCATCTCTTCAAGCCCATAGTATCTTTTTACTGTTGCTTAACCACAGATTTCCTTTTCCTGCTAAATAAGTCTTCCTATTGATTAAACTAACAGTTAAAAGCAACCTAAGTGATAAATATGTCAACTCAGATATCACCTTCTCATTTAGGTCTTTCTTGATTGCCCTACTTAAAGCTATTTAAAAAGAGGTTATGGTTTACACATTACAAATTTATAAAGTTTATATGTTTTCAAATATCTCATAAAGACTATTCATTACAACATAGATTTTTTTTAAAGGTCCTGATAAAATGAAATAAATGTAAAGTGAACTTCTCAGTGTTGGTTTTTGAGGGGATAAACACTATTATTAAACTATTATTAGCAGATTTGTTTTGAACTCTCCAGAATATGTTTCCTGGCATAGTGAATTTTTTTTTTGGAGAGAGACATGGAAGACAGAGATGGGCGGGCCAGCAGTGTCTCAGCTGCTGCGAATGAAATCCAGATGTGTGCTCCCCCTTGTGGTCAAGTGCAGCATTGCGCCCTTGCGTCACTGCATCTGGCTAAACGTGGGACCCGGAGATTGGAACCACTGGAGATTGGAACCGGTGTTCTTAGGCTTAGGAGGCAGGCACCTTAACCCCTACACCATCTCTCCAGCCCAGAATTTTTTATTTTGCATTATAAACTGAGAAAGATTTTTTCCAAAGACAATTCTCCTAAACTTAATTACTATTTAACAGAAAACAATAAATATAACTTATTTTGTGTATCTAAATCTTCCTCCAGCAATCTTACAGATTATGCTTCAATAAATCTTTTAATGTAGAATGTTTTATATTATTTACAAATTCCAAAAAGAAATGGTGCAAATTATTTATTATAAAATAAGATGAAAATAGTAGTAGAGCTATTTATATTTTATTTTCTGTCATGCCTAATTCTCTGCATATTGTTGTAGGACATAAATTACCTTTAAAAGCCTGGTCTTGAGCAGTTTGATCTTGATGAAAAAAATTTTCAAAAGACATTGAATGTCCTCAAAAAGTGACAGCTTTACCCCAAGTGCAAACATATATGTTAATCTTGGTTGACAGCTTCTCTTATATCATGCCTTCTCATGTAGTATTGAACCTGACTTTGAAGAAGAGTAGGCTACCCAACTCAGATGGATGACTAGAAAGAATTTTTCAGTCATTAGATACAGAGTAATGAATTCTTTCTTTCATGTGTATATAGTCCTCTATTGGAATTATTTTAATTGGAGTCTATGGTATTGAGTTTCTAATGATATATTAACCCATTGAAATATGTTTTTACTGAAAATGTTATCTTTGGGATAACTTCTAGGTAGGTTACAGTACATGGATTTTTTTTTTTTTTTTTGTCAGTGACCTTTTTGACAAGTTAAAAGACTGTGGTTTTTTTTTTTTTTTTTTTTTTTTTTTTTTTTTTTTTTTTTTTGAGAGAGAGACAGAGAGAGACAGAGATAGAGGAAGAGGAAGACAAATAGAGATGGGTGCGCCAGCATCCTTTGAGCTGCTGCAAACAAAATCCAGATGCGTTCACCCCCTTGTTGTCAAGTGCGGCATTGTGCCCCTTTTGCATCTGGCTAAAAGTAGGACCTGGAGATTGGAACCACTGGAGATTGGAACCAGCGTTCTTAGGCTTAGGAGGCAGGTGCCTTAACCGCTAAGCCATCTCTCCAGCCCAAGACTGTAGGTTTTATACAAAAGTGAATCCATGGCTTTTGTCCTATAGCAAATGGTTTCTTGAAAGTGTGGTGGGAGGACAAGAGACGTTTCCTGTGTCTACCTGCAAAGTATCTACCCCCTGGGCAAAAATCTCATGCAGCTCCATGATCCTTACATTCTGCCTTATTCCAAAGACTCTGAATACTCCCTTATGATCCATCCTGGATCTCCTTGAGCAGGGTGAAGGATGCCAATGGGATCCCTCCCTGTCATTGTTGCTGAGGAGAAAGAAAGTTTCTATGGTAGTTTCCAAAGAAAAAGTAGCCTGGACCTTGTAGGGACTTTTACACTGTTATAGAATAACTGAAAATGAAGCCAGTGATGGAAAAAGTGCTGGTAAGGGAGGAATAAAGAAGGATTTTTAATTAATTCACTGGAGGACACGAGTCCAAACAAGCTTGCTCCTGGCTTTTCCAATAATCTTTTTATTCATTTTGGCCAAAATTTACCTTTATTTACTCAAGCCTTTTTTTTTTTTTTTTTTGGTTTTTCAAGGTAGGGTTTCACTCTAGCTCAGGCTAACCTGGAATTCACTATTTAGTCTCAGGGTGGCCTCAAACTCATGGAAATCCTCCTACCTCTGCCTCCCAATTGCTGGAATTAAAGGTGTGTGCCACCACGCCTGGCTACTCAAGCAATTTTTAATTTGGTATGAATTACTTCAAATAAATGAATGACATTGGTGATAATAAGGTCACATGAGAAAAAGTCACATCTTTTATTTTGAGTTCACCTTATATATTAAAAACATTCAAAGCAACAAAATGACTTTAACTTTAAGTCATTAGAATAAATGTTTTATTTAGTGATATTCTGTGCTCTTCAGAATTATTTTAGTGAGCAATCACCATAAGTATAATATTAAAAGTTATGTCTAATTGTATTAAAATTGAATCATTCCATTTTTTTATGTTCTGTATTCTTTGTGTTTAAGCCTTGTTTTTTTTTTTTTAGAACTTAATCCACTGAATTTATTTTATTGGTTGCACAGTTTTGAGTTTATTTGAAGAGGAACATAAGCCTAATCAATATTTTCTGTATTCAGAAAGTTTTATTTTCCCATTGTAATTGTGAGCGTTTACAATATTCTTTACCTCTAATCTTCTATATTTTATCTTCCTTTAGTCTAATGGACTCCATTTCTTCTGCTTGTTTAGAAATATTCTTGTGCATATTTCTTTTTGTGATTTTTGATGTGACAACATGAATACATGTTCTTTTGACTATTGCTTTAAGTGTATTGAAAGGTATAATATGTGAGACTCAAAATGAATAGGTTTAATGGAACTGGACAGCATTCCTATTTTAAGTGTTATTACTATTGTAGATGTGGGACTGGAGAGATGGCTCAGCAGTTAAAGCATTTGCCTGTGAAGCCTAAAGACCCAGGTTCAATTCCCTAGGACCCACATAAGCCAAATGAACAGGTGGTGCATGCATGCATCTGGAGTTCATTTGCAGTGGCTGGAGACCCCAGTGTACCCATTCATTCTCTCTGTGTGTCTGACTCTTTCTCTCCCTGTATCTCTCTTAAATAAATAAAGAAAAATAATTTTTTTTTTAAAAAAAAGAAGTAGATGTGTAAGCAATTGTAAAACAAAATTCTTGGAGAAGACTAAGCATGATGTGAGTTGGTTCCTATTTTATTTGTACCTACAACGTCCCTATTATTATTATAAAGTATAATACAATACTGAATAAGCTATAGATATATAGATAGATGATAAATGACAGGTAAGTGGATAGATAGAAAGTCTGTGATTCATTGTGTCTTTATAGTACATGGATATTGCAAAGGTGCCTAATACATAAAAGCATATGGAGCATTAGCAAGATTAAGTATTAACGTTCGTTCTTCTGTGTGAAGAAAGGAAAGCATCCTGAGGAATTTTAATACACCTGCTGGGGAGCATTTGGAATATGCGGAGCTGGTAAGAAAAGGTGCCTGTGGAGAACTTAGCAGCCTGCAAACCTTGGCTGCAGTTATAGGAATGTAACTGAGAGCGTCTCCATTAACGTCAGCTTGAATCAACTCTCTGAAATTTGTGTAGAAACTCTTATAAAAAGAAGTAATTAGCCTGACATGAGCCAATTTGGGACCAGAACAAGGTTAGTGGGTGGGTTAGGAAAAAAGAAGGGGAGGTGAGTGGGTAAAAATAACAGATCTGGACCAGACCTAGGACAGGGAGAGTCCCCTGATGATTCCGGCCTGGGAGCTTGGCTTTTGAACGTGGTGTGGCTGACCACCTACCCCAGAACATCAGTCCTCCGACTCACTTCAGTGTTATTTCTTTTTATCTTCTTAAGACTATATGGTTCGTTCCTTGTATTCAATTCTCTCTCTTCTCATTCTCTCCCTTCTCTCCCTTTTAGCCATTTCCTCTTCTCCTCCCCTTTCCTTTCCCTCTCAAATTAATAAAGCTCCAGGGACTGTGAAACCAAAGAACTTAAGTACACCCCATTTAAAAGAAAAAATATTTTAAGGGCCTCACAAATGTTACTAAGAGTATTCGATGAAAAGGTGAATAATATATCACCCATCACCTAGAGGCAACAAGACCACCTAATGCAGTACATTAAAAAGCTCAAAAATGAGGAATAGTAGGTCAGCTGAGAGACCTTAGTCAGCCTTCAGTCCTGCCCAAGTCAAGGGCTAGAAAACAGACAAGGCTGAACCCTGAAGAAGAGTTTAACAGCCAGACATTTGGGTTATTCATTATGACCAAATACCAGAGAGAAGGAACTTAAAGGAAGATAGAATTGCTTTGGCTCATGGTTTTAACCCAAGGTTGACTTTGGGACTGAGATGTGCAGTCTATCTTGGCAGTGGAAGTGTGTGGCAGGGATGGAATCTAAGAAGTACCAAGGAGACAGAGAGGGTCTTGGGACGAGACGCATTCTGCAAGGATCCCTTCTCTGGGTACCTCTTTCATCAGCTTGGCTCCACCGCTTAAGTTTCCAGAACCACTGAAGACAGCACCACTAGCTTCAGAACCAAGCCTTGAATACTTGAACTTTGGGGATATATATTTTAAGTTCAGAGCACAGCAAAGTGTAAGAGTTTGTTATGCAAAAGGAAAGGACACAGGTAGTTGGGATGGTAGGGGAATATTTGCGCATGAGGAAGAGGGATTAGCAAGGTCATGTTAAAATCTTTTTTTTTAACAAAAATAAAGAATAGTTACATGTCATTTAATGACTTTTCAGTCAATGATGAACCTCATATTCAACAGAACAACATAATATTACATCTCCCAGTGACATTGTGGTGGCTGCCTTGTTCTGTGTAAGTACAATGTACGATGTTTCCACAATGATAAAATTGTCGAGCATCAATATTCACCCAAGGACACATTTCTCAGTGTCCTCCTGCTGTTAGGAAATGAACACTTTGTAATAAAATATTAAGGCTGGATAAGAGAGGAGGTAGAAACGAATTTTTTCTACTTCCAGGCTGTGTTTCCTCATTGTCAGTATGTTTGTATGTTGTGAAGTGGCCTCTGGCCTTTCCAGTTATCTCATCACCAGTCTCTTTTCAGTCCCATCAGAAGACCTGTCCTTTGTTTGAGCCTCATAAAAAGCAGTCCTCTTGGCTCTCCCAACACCCATAGGAAGCCAGGCCTTCATGGTCCAGCCAATAGCTAGCTGGTCCTATCACACACTGAGTTAATGATAAGATGCTCCACTTCTCTCTGGCAGTCAGAGAACCCAGTCATGAAGCCCGAATTGGCTGAGCTGAGCATGGAAGTGTTCAGAGGCCCACAGGAAGAGTCCTGTGCCCTCTGAGCTGTTGTTCAGGAGTCTCAGCTTTGCTTTTTTTAAATAAAAATTAATTTATTTATTTTATTAGTGTGCTCATAATGTGAATACATTCATGTTGGTGCCTTCAAAGCCTCCCCCTGTCCTCCCCCCCCAAAGGACCCTCCTCATTGGGGAATGTGGGTTGTGCATTATGGGGTAGCCATCAGTTATGGGAAAGAGGCAATGTCTCTGTTCATAATGTCCCAACTTGTGGCTCTAACACTCTTTCCACCCCCTCTTATGTAAATTTCCCTGAGCCACGTTGGGTTCATTTTAGGTCTACTTCAGGGATGAGGTCTTGGGAGCCTCTGTGTCTCTGGATCTCTGGTTTAGTGGGAGTTGAGTGTTCTTTGTGTCTGTCTCCTTCAGCATTGTGTTGGTATCAGGTTCATCAAGAAAGCAGCACTCTTGCTCATTTCCCCCATTACTCTATGGTTTTAGCTGGGGCCCTGCGATAGGCTGATCCTCTCCTTGGGTTCAACATCCATCTGAAAAGAGAAGCAAATTCTCCAACAGAAAGAGAAGTCAGCACTGGACAAGTGGGATAACCATTATTATTTTAGAGAGAATTTTATATGTGTAGGCCCTTTTGTAGCCCACAATTGGTGGGAGCTTGATATTGGAGAGCAGGGTCATTTTTTGGATATTGTTTTGACTTGTTTCCCAGTTCCACTATGAGTTCCTTTCCACTGAGAGGGTCTGTTAGCCAAATCAAGAGCAGTTAGTTACCCACCATGGCTGTGTGCCACTATTGCACTTGTGTGAGCATCACGTCAGGTTGTTTGCTGCTGAGTGGTTTAGTCTGTGAGTTGTTTGGATGGATGTTGGTCATTTTTCCCCTGTCGCTCACGTAGCACCTTCTAGCACTAGACAAGCTAACTGTCTGTGGACTGACTCTCTTCAGATTCCAGCCAGGTCACTCCATGTTCCATCCCAACAGCATATGGTGTCTTTGGCAGTAGGGTCTTACCATTAACCTTTGGTGGGTCATCAAGTACTCTGACAGAAATCTGTCTTTTTTTGGGAAACCTTGTAGGTCTCTCTGATCAACAGCTCATTGTGAATGTTATCTGCATGATGGTACTGGGAGTTACAGGCCAGCGCCAAGGAAGAAGAAGGAAGAAAAAGATAGGCAATATAGAAGAGAAAGAGAGCAGAGAGAGAAAAGGGGAAAAAGAGAAAAAGAGGAAAAAAACAGATTAGAGTCAGTCTTCATCATACCCTCTCCAGGGCCCTGTGATTCAAATGTTCTCTCTAAGGACCTGATGAAGGTTCAATCTTTTAGTCTATCTTTCGGGATATAAGATTTTATGGTAACATTTCATTTGGGTCCCATGTTGTGTCCCCTCCGCCCTTACCCTCCTCTCCTGTCCACCCTTCCTATTGTCTGGTCCTCAAGATGCTTATTAGGTATGTCAACATCTCGCAGATTCAGGTTAGGAGCCACGGATGAGCAAGACCATGCAACTTTCTGTGATTGGGTGAGTTCCCTGCGAATGATCTGTTCCAACTTCAACCATTTTTCTTCAGATTTCATTGCGTCATATTTCTTTAATCTTGTTAGTGCACAGTTTCAATAAATGACCTTTGCGACTCTTTTCTTAATTTTAAAGATATGAAGTGTTTGCAATTAATTCAATCATCTATTAATTGCTTAAATTTGAAGTTTGGCTTTTATTTCAAGGACATTTAGTATATATTAGAAGCCTGGACTCAGTCTAATGTTAATGGTTTATGATTTGGTTATAAAACAAAACTTTGACATTTCTGATTACTAAATTTTGTTAATTTTCATGAAATATGTAGTGTATTGTTTGGATAGTTATTGTTTTTACATTGAGCTCTGAACAAACATCAAATTCCATTGTTATGGTTTGAGTGTCCAATATCATGCACAGGCTCATGTGTTTGGAAACTTGCATTGAGGCCTTGTACTGAGACAATATGTATCTTTGGAAGTGCGGACTAGCTAGGGAAGTAGGATGCTGGAAATAGAATGTCAAGTGGATGCTGAGTCCGATTCTGTCTCGGAATCTGCCAAGATGAAAACAAGCCACATCACGAGCTCCTGCTGACTTGGACAGAGCTGCTCCAGTGACAAAACTTTCCCAACCATTATGGACTGATATCTCCTGATGCCACCAGCCAGAACATTAGCCCTCAGTTGCTTCTGTGATGTATGCAGTTACCGTAGTAAGAAAACTATCCACTTTATTGTGATCCACGGAGTGTGTCAAACAAATTCAGGATATGCATTTTAAAAATCATAATATTTCTTTCGAAAGTCTCAAAATAGACACCAAATTGCTGGAGAGATGACTTAGTGGTTAAGATGCTTCCTGTCAAAGCCAAAGTACCTACCTAAGTTCAATTCCCCAGTGCCCATGTAAAGCCAGATGCACAAGATAGCACATGTATCTGGAGTTTGTGTGGCTTGAGTCCCTGGTGTGCCCATTCTCTCTTTCTCTTTCTGCCTCTCTCTCTCCTCTCTCTCATGAAAATATATATAATGGACATCAAAGATGTTAGAAGTAAACCAATTGCTTAATAATTGAAAATTTTTACCCATTTTTAATATCACTCTGTGGATCAAACGTGTCAAATGTAATGTTGATGCCTTAGAATGTATTTTCAAAGGTACGTAGAACTCACTCCTTACAAAAGTCATGGAAGAAAGAAATTTAAAAAAAGGTACTGGGTCAAATTCTATAACCTGAGTAATGCTGGTGAACCAGCAATGTCAAAAAATTACATACTGTTGAGCATTCTCAAAGCAGTAATTCCCAGTTTGCTTTTCACCAGGCTCTGGGCTACTCCTTTCATTGTTTTTGTCTTGTAGCCAGTGCATGGGGAATGCAGTTTTAGTTGTTTTAGGATTTCATAGCTTTCTGTGTGTCTCTCTACAGATAAATCAGTCTTCTCTGAGTAATTTACAGGCAGAGGCAATCCTCTCTGATACAATCAGAGTCGACGAGAGTGTTGACCACTGCCCTCATTTCCTGCTATTATTCTTAATGACTCAGGTTCAAGTTCATGAAAAATTGTCATTTAATTATTTTGGTAATATAAGGATCTCGTTTCATTAACATTTGGTCTGATTATTATAAGTCTTTGGAAGTAGATTGAACTTAATTAAAATACACAAAAGTAAGCTAGATTGTCATACAGACTATTGTCTTTAATAATGAAGAATTAATTATGCTTAATGATTCTATATAGAAGAGTCTAGACCCGTTTCTTCTCCCTTTTCTTTCTACCTTGAAGGACAGAAACAGAAATGTGCTTGTACATTACATTTCTCATCTTTTAGATCTGTTTTATTCTTAAGCCACTTAATACTATCTTCATTTCTTCATTTATTAGCACATCTGCAGCCATAACCTCTGAGTGTTTTATTTCTGTACTTAAACATATAAAGAGCTTTTCACTGGCAAATGGTTACCTTTATTGACTGTACTGTCTAAATTGTGCTAATTCACCCCTTGATTCTTCTGTAGATTAGTCATTATCAAGCACAAAGAAAGAATATGATTGTTTTCCCTTCAAAAATACTTTTTAAATATTTTTTCTAAGCATTATATGGCTATTTTTTAGAATTTATATAATTTGCAAAAGAATTTTTGAACTAAATTATCATAATGAAATTACTCAATACATTATTCCCTATTCACTAAGAGAAAATTTACACTAGGACTGAGTCAGAAGAAAACTTAATTTGCAAGGTCTGGAGATTGTTTCTATTAGTGTCTTTTTCATGATTTTTTAAAAAATATTTTATTTTTTATTTATTTATTTGGGAGAGAGAGAGATAGGCAGGTAGAGAGAGAGAAAGAGAGAGAGAATGGGTGCGCCAGGGCCTCCAGCCACTGCAAACGAACTCCAGATGCATGCACCCCCTTGTGCATCTGGCTTATGTGGGTGCTGGAGAATCAAGCCTCGAACCGGGGTCCTTAGGCTTCAAAGGCAAGCTTTTAACCGCTAAGCCATCTCTCCAGCCCTTTAATGAATTTTATAAAGGAGTTTTTACTTTTTTATTTTTTATTTTTTTGAGAGAGACACAGAAAGAGACAGACAGAGAGGGAGAGGGAGACAGACAGAGATGGGCGAGCCAGCAGCCTCTTAACTGCTGTGAATGAAATCCAGATGAGTGCACCCTTGCGTCACTTTGCATCTGTCTAAATGGGGGACCTGGAGATTGGAACCCGGTTCTTAGGTTTAGCAGGCAGGTGCCTTAGCTGCTAATCCATCTCTCCAACCCTTTTATGATGTGTTTTATTTTAAAGAATACAAGCTTAATACAATTTTCACTTGTAAGAGTTCAAGGAACAAAATGTTGGGAGTAAGGACCTGGTAGGCTGATGGGGAATTGAGTAAAATACAAGAAGGTGGAGGACAGGAAGCTCAGACATTTCTTAGAGCCAGTGGCCTGCTACCCAAGTGTAATAGTCATGAGGGAACATGCAGCTTCAGGGAAGAACTGCTGAGGGATGATGTGCTAATGACTGTAACATACTTCCATTTAAGTGTCCAGGATTATGATGATCCAGGGAGCAAAACCCAGCATCAAATCTTGACTGACAGATCTGACCAGGCTCTTAATTTTGCCATTGAATTATATTGCCTTGTTTGGGCTCTGAGACTTTACCAGGCTTCTTTAGTCATTGCATGACAATAATCTGTCTTGAATAAGTTATCTAAAACCTACTGTTTATAACATGGGTGTTTCTTTATCTATCTTTTTAACCAATGTTTCCCTAAGCCAACCTTGGTGCATTGGAGAGAATATATATATATATATATATATATATATATGAATATTTAGCAAAAACTGTTAAGTAAGTTAGTGAGAAACCATTAGGACCCTCTGATGGCTGGAGGAAAGCAGATGATATAATTATATGTTGGGTTATATTGGAAAATATTACAATCTCCAAGCTGAGTATAAGGATGTACTCAGTCATTGCCTTCTTGAGCTGTTGTAATTACCTACACTCCATGAGACCCACAAAAGGCTGGGCTCATTGATCTTCCATTTTGGGGGAGCAAGGGACACATGAGACCCCTGTCCATTTCTAGGAAGGTATAGGCAGTTTGATTGCTGACAGAGAACCGCAGGCACACAGAGAGAATTTTCTTCAATGGAATCTGTGCTCACAAGTTGTCCATGCCCTTTTAAGTAAGTTAAACTCAGGCGTTCATCAAGCTAAACTTGAGGGGAGTTATGTTTTTGTTCTGTCACTAGTACCCTTTCTCTGGGTGATTTGACGTTTTTTTAATGTCTCCTCAGAAATGCCTCTCCTCAATAGCTGGGTTTGGGCTTTTCACTTCCCCAACACACGCGCACACATGACCTCTGGTCAGCACTGGCCGGCAGAGTGCTGAGTTTCATCTTCCTGCCTGGACTGTGCCCACATGACCTTCCAGTTTACATACTCCCCACCGTCCTTTTAATTAAAAGTTGCAGCCGGGCGTGGTGGTGCATGCCTTTAATCCCAGCACTTGGGAGGCAGAGGTAGGAGGATCACAGAGAGTTTGAGGCCACCCTGAGACTATATAGTTAATTCCAGGTCAGTCTGAACCAGAGTGAGACCCTACCTTGAAAAAACAAACAAACAAAAAAAAAAAAAAAAAAAGAAAAAAGAAAAAAGGCAAAATGTCATTACTTGGAAGTTCTGTGTCCTAGTTTATTCTGCCTAAAGTGAATTTAATTCATTATTTTGTATAGGTTTGAAAAGATTCAAGATTCAATTGAAGAGATGAATCTCAGTGTTCAAATTTGAGGGTTCTGACAGAAAACAAATTAAGCAGGAGGTATACTACAGAGTCCTAAAAGTAACATGAAATTTTGATTTATAAGAATATGTAGGCTGGGGCCGGAGAGATGGCTTAGTGGTTAAGGTGCCTTCCTCCTAAGCCTAAGAATGCTGGTTCCAATCTCCAGGTCCCACGTTTAGCCAGATGCAAAATGACGCAAGGGTGCAATGCTGCACTTTCCCACAAGGGGGCGAACACATCTGGATTTCGTTAGCAGCAACTGAGATGCTGCTGGCATGCCCATCTCTAGCTTATCTGTCTTCCTCTCTCTGTCTCTCTCTCTCTATCTCTCTCTCTGTCTCTCTCTGTCTCCAAAAAAAAAAAACAAAACAAAAAAAAAAAGAATATGTATGCTGGAGAAATGGTTTAGCAGTTAAGATGCTTGCCTGCAAAGCCAAAGGACCCAGGTTTGATTTCCCCAGGACCCATGTAAACTGAATACACAAGGTGACACATGCATCTGGAGTTTGTTTGCAGCAGCTGAAGGCCCTGTTATGCCCATTTTCTCTCTATCTGCCTCTCTCTCTCTCTCAAATAGATTAAAAAATAATAATTAAAAATGATTTTTTAAAAGAATATTTAGTTTTTTCTAATGAAACATTACCTTTACAGTATGACCTGTTAAGATTTACAATATAGAGAAAGGTAATAAAAAGTACAAATCTTGTTACTCAAAAACGTTTATTTGAATCTTTTGGTGAACATCTTAAGGTCCTAGCCACCTTTACTTTTCTTTCTGTTTGTATCAGCTTGTCTACATAATGCACTTATGTATCTTAAGGAAATAATACATCATTGAACATATTTCTACAACAATAAACCAGAAGCCCATTGCACAGTGTGTATTCCTTGTACCTCTGGTGGTTCCATGGGCAGGTTAGCATTTTCAGGAGGAAAATAAATGAAGTTAGTTTGCTAGCACGGATATTACAATTTGAGTTCTGAGATTGATGATTATTTTCATAAAACCTTTATAATGCTCTTAATAGAAATTAATGCTCTCCAGGCTTGTGCACATACTTAAGGGTTGTGCTTGTCAATTGTCTTAGTTTACTTTAAATTAAGAGGTTGTAATGCCTACTGAAATGATTTTCATAGCATTTGCATATTAATGTGTACATTGATTAAGTTTCAAGCTTCAGCATTTCTGTGGAAATGCACTAGATCAATGAATCAAAAGTGATTCATTTATGGGTGAAAGAAACAATGCATTTGAAAGAAACTTAGAAATAAAATAACGATTCATAGTCCAGTAACTCATTGTACAGTTGTTTCCTATAAAACTTAAAGTTTGGCATGAGGGCATATGCTTAGTATCCCAGCACTTGAGAGCTAAGGCAGGAGGATTGCCGTGAGTTTAAGGTCAGTTTGGCTATATAGTAAGTTCCAGGCCAGCCTGAGCCACCAAAACAAATGAAAAGCCAGTAACCAAAGCCCCAAACAAAACATCTTGGAACTCGGTTAGTCTCCATACAGATTCAAGCAGTCTCCTTGTTACAGTTTGTTCCTGAAATTCTCCCCAAGGTCATATGTGAAAAACCTTGGTTGCCAGTTTGGGGTGCGAGGACGAGGTGATCTGTGGAGATGGACCACAGTGAGAGGATCATCACATAGTGCCTTATACATATGTATTTTTATAGATCAGTTAAAATCTAACCATATAATTAAAATATTCTTAGGGCTGGAGGGCTGGCTTAGCATTTAAGACACTTGCCTGCAAAGCTAAAGGAACCCAGGTTAGATTCCTCAGGACCCACGTAAGCCAGATTCACAGGGTGGTGCATGCATTTGGAGATTGTTTGCAGCGGCTGAAGGCCCTGGTACACCCATTCTCTTTTTCTCTCAAGTAAAGAAAATAAATTTTAAAAACTTAAGATTCCTAATTCCTTGGCCAAAAGAAAATGATGAAGGATTGGTATTACTTATTATTATTTTTTTTTAGAGAGAGACAGAGAGACAGAGAGGAAGAGGAAGACAGAGATGGGTGCTCTAGCAGCCTCTCAGCCACTGCCAATGAAATCCAGATGCTTGCGCCCCCTTGTGGGCAAGTGTGGCATTGCACCCTTGCGTCACTTTGCATCTGGCTAAATGTGGGACCTGGAGATTGGAACTGAGTTCTTAGGCTTAGCAGGCAGGCGCCTTAACCGCTAAACTGTCTCCCCAGCCCTACTTAGCTTTTTTTTTTTTTTTTTTTAAATCTGTGATAAAACATCCAACAAAAACAACTTAAGGGAGGAAGAGTTTATTTTGACTCAGGGTTTTGTTGATTTTAGTCCATCGTGATGGGACGGCATGATGGAGAGACCCCATGGTGGCAATGAGCTTCTTCCTAGCATAGCCGTTTTAAAGAAGGGAAGTAGCAGCAGAAGTAGCAGGACTGGGCTATATTTTCTAACCTTCAAAGACCCACCTTTAGTGACCTAGTTCCCCCAGCAAAGGGTGCTTCTTAAATGATCTACAGACTCTCAAAATCGAACTGTTAACCAGGAATTGAGTGTTCAGACACATGAGCCTCTGGGGACCACCCAACATTAAAACCAGAACAACATATTTAAAAAAATGAAAACTATGGTTAAATGATAGTATGAAAACATGAGTGATTTTACATGGAATGGAGGGAAATACACACACACACACACACACACACACACACACACACACACACACACACCATGAATTTTCCTTTGGCCTGGGGGTAAAGCTTTGTGGTACAGTTTGTAGTTAACATGCACAAGGTCCTGCATTCAATCCTCAGCAACACCTATCCCTCTAAAAATGATAAAAAAAAAAAAAAAAAAAAAAAAACTTTAAAAGAGTTTCTTCATTTTATATCAAGGAAGCATATTATCTATATCTGTAAAAATCTAGGTTTACAAATAAATTTCTTTTATTTGTTTATTGGTTTTTGAAGCTTCTTGATTCAATTCAGTTTCCTTATTAGTTTAGAGAAGCATTTTTTTTTTCACACGAGAACAGAATAGAAAACACCCTGTGTCCAGGATAGGAGCCATGCCTCAGTCTTATGAGTAATGAAAGCTGGGTTCTTACAAGTTTTATTTTAACAAAAACAGAAATTAAAATTTGAACTTCTCCAGTCATATGATAGCCTATAAATTACCTTTCACCTCTAACTGATCAATGAAAGTTTCAACAGCCACACTCATCCCATTGGTCCAATGTTACCTGTAGTTTGTGGGTTGTTTACTATTCTTTTAGGGATCATTTTCTGAATATTTTCAGATTGAGGTTTCTTCCTGGTTCCAAAAAAATTTTATTTCGTGTTTTTTTGAGGTACAGTTTTACTCTAGCTCAGGCTGACCTGAATTCACTATGTAGTCTCAGGGTGGCCTCAAACTCATGGCAATCCTTCTACCTCTGCCTCTAGAGTGCTGGGATTAAAGGTGAGCACCACCATGCCCAGCTCAAAAATATATTTTTTTCTCTCTCTCTCTCTCTCTCTCTCTATATATATATGCATATGTATATGTGCCAATCAAAACATATACATCAGAATATTATTCAGGCCTAAAAAGATGAAATCATGTCATGGGTGAGCCTAAATAATATTGTTAAACAGATAAATATTCCATGTTCTTCCTCGGTGTGGAATATCAAAAAGAAAATCTCACAAACTTCAGAGTGGAACATTAGTTACCAGAAGCCTGAAAGGACACAGTTAGGGGAGGTGAGATGAGGAGAGTTTGTTATATTGTTACCCACTTTTTTTTTCTTAACATTTCTAAGCAGTTACTTTTTGTTATTTTCTCTTTTTTTTCACTTTATATTAATTGCACTGTAATTCGAGAATGTAGTTCTGCATTCCACAATAGGGAGTTAGTTGACATATTCTTTATAGCTGAAAATAGAGTATACTTTGAAAAAGGTATAAACAAGTTTTAAAAAGCATATTCTTTAAGTGACTATTGTGTATACAGCCCCAAATAAAACATCTAAACTGTCCCTTCTAAGTCTCAGAGAATCGTGAAGACAAAGAGTCCAAAAGAAGGCAAGAGCAGGAGGATGGGGAGAAAGATGGCAGAATGCTGTCTAGTGTATATGACATGTCTGTTACACAGATGAATTCACATTAGCGAGAGAAAGAGGGGAGGGAGAGAGAGTGAGAGAGAGAGAGAGAGAGAGAGAGAGAGAGAGAGAGAGAGAGTATGGTTGCACCAGGGCCTCCTGCCTCTGGAAATGAACTCCCCTTACATATGCCACTTTGTGCATCTGTCTTTATGTGGGTGCTGGGGAATTGAGCCCAGGCCAGAAGTCTTTGCAAGCAAGCACCTTTAACCACTGGCTGGTCTCTCCAGCCTGGAAATTAGATATATGTTACCAGAAGGCTAAACACAATTTCAAGAGAGACAATAGGCCTTAATTACCTTTTCTTCTCCAGTTTTAACAAGTTTGGAAAACAACTGAAGGGTGATGTTTAAATATTTAGGGATTTCAGAATGCAGTATTCAGTGCTCTACTTATGTAGAGTGGAAAACACTGCCCCAGAGTTCACGTTCGGAGGAGGCATGTAGAAACTCTGACTCTTCTTTAAAATATTTTATTTTTATTTATTTGTTATATGAGAGGAGGGGGCAAAGAGAGAGACAAAGAATGAATGGGGGCACCAGGGCCTCCAGCCACTGCAAACAAACTCCAGGCACATGCACTACCTTGTGCATTTTGCTTATGTGGATCCTGGGGAATCAAACCTGGGTCCTTAGGCTTAGCAGGCAAGTGCCTTAACTGCTAACATCTCTCCAGCCCAACTTTCCACTCTTCACAGAGCAATAATTGGCATCTAAAATAGAAAGACTTCCCATTTGAGGATGTAACATTAGAATCTATACTTTGTCCATTCTATTTTTATCTATACAGTATAAATTGTCCTTTTGGAAATTGTTTAAAACAATTGATAGATGGCCATCATTGTAATCTTTATTCAATATATACTGACTGTGAGCCAGAACCTGCTAAAAATATATTAAGTATATATCCTGAGCATATTAAACAGAAAAAAACAGCACTGCTCAGCTAAATGTTAACGGCTGTTATCTTTTCCTTGGAAACTTACCAAGACTTTGGGAAAAGTCATAATTTGTCTTTAGCAATATATCTGTGCTGTTTAATTAAGACCCAACTAAATTAAACATTTATGAGCTAGAACCAATGATATAACTTCTTCTTGGTATTAATGATGAAACTTTTAAACAGGGTAAATATAATATGCAATAAGCGTTTAGGGTATACAATCTAGCAAGCACTTGCTCATGCATCTTTTCCACAGTATGGGCAAGGTTGAAATGTCAGCATTCACTACTCAGTGGCTTAACCAAAAATGGCATACTCTTTTTTTTTTTTTTTTTTCACAGAAAAAGAAGACAGAAGACTAGATGTGGGAAAGAATGTTTGTGATGCAGTGCTTGTGTTGGGTCCTTTCATCTGCCAGATATGCCCTCCTTAGTAGGAGGGTGTTTATCATCATGGTGTCACCTAATGGAGTTGAGGCATTCTCAGCATGCTATCTCCTTTACAACCCTGGAAGAAATGTTATAAAGAGTAGGAAGGACTAGAATCTACATCAGAATGGGCAATGCTTTCTTAGGGAGCTTCAGCTTGCTGGTGGACCTCAGGGACTGATGTGCCCAATATTGGACCATTGGCCTCATGCATCAATAAGTCCGTTGAGCACACTCACTCCTGTTGCTACAACATGGGAGTCTGGGGCACTGCTTGTTTTATGCAGATACAGTGCCATTATGAACACCATCACGTTTTCTTAGGAAGAAGAAAGGAAGATTTGGTCACCATTATGTTTTCCCAGGACTTGTTTCCCATAGGAGATAATGTGGCACTGTCTAGAATTAGGGAACCGAAGTAGGCAAAGCTGTTGTAAGCCCTGCGAGCAGAAGCCACAGAGTGCCTTCATAAAAATTTGACAACAGTGAATACCATGAGTGAGCACAGCTCTATCGTAGGGCAATACTTAGATTCCAGCACCCACTTGCCTCTGTGATAAGATAACCTTGTCCACTGAGCCAGTTATACAGCTAGCTGTATGTGGAAACCTAGAGACCAAGGTAGGTAAGAAAATGAAGAGTGATTACTTTTGGCACCTTTGACATAAGCCCAGAAGATGCTAAGAACTCTGTCTTTGTTCTTTTTTAAATTTTTTTTTTTGAGAGAGAATGGGTACACCAGGGCCTTCAGCCATTGCGAACAAACTCCAGATGTGTACACCCCCTTGCGGCCCATGTGTGACATTGTGTACTTGCACCCCTGTGTGTCTGGCCACTTGGGACCTGGAGATTTGAACATGCATTCTTAGGCTGCACAGGCAAGTGCCTTAACCTCTAAGCCATCTCTCCAGCCCTGCCTTTGTTCTTTGATAACCAATGGCAAACATGTCCATTGATTACAATGTGATAGCAGCTACCATGAAACATATGTATGAGAGATTAAGAGTTCTTTATGGAATTTTTCCATAGTTAGTAAATTTTTGATAGCTGATGAGAGAAAAAAGGAGGAAACTTATTGGGAATATGTGAGCAAAATCTCAAGTTACCAAGAGTTATTGATGAGGAATGACTCAACAAAGGCAAGGATCAGGAATAATGATAGCATCACAGAAGACATCTCCCTCTGCAGATAGAAGCATGTGTGGTGGTCAGCACTCTGAGCAGGGGGATGCTGAGGTCACGGCCGTCTATTCGACACTGTCCTTCTGCTGGGTCTAGGATACTTACACATCAGTGTGGGATAATTTAATAATCCAATAGGAGGAACACATGACACCTCTGAGCTATGGGTGTATTTACCCCATCTCCCCTGTTTGATCTTGATAAAGACTGTCAGCATCATTCTCATTGCGATTCTGTTTGCAGGACATAAGATATGATCCTTCTCACAATGGGATGCCAATCATCCTTAACTGCTTTCTCCTTCGGTCTTTTATCTTCTTGGCAGGGTTATCAAGAGTGAACTTGGCTTTTTCTTTGCAGGTGTCAGATCTTATATTACCTCATTACTCCTTGTCCTGTCCCCCATTGAGCTGTGGATATTTTGTCGTTTTTTTTTTTTTTTTTACAAAAAGAGAAATTCTGTACTAAAATACCTTCACAGTATGGAAAGAGTCTTCCTGATGCAAACTTTATTATCAAAGAATCTTAGAAGGTACTTTAAGAACCCGTTTGTTTAAATTCTTGCCTAACGTTGGTCATTTGTCAAACTTAAAATTTGATAGCTAATGGTAGTTTTAGTATTTCTACACAATTTATGCACAAATCTTTCTCAGTGATCATTTTTATCTTACTTGTCTCCTTGTACAACATTTACCATATATTGATTCACAAATGTATTCATTATTCAAGAATTTTCAAGCTCTGGTGAGTCACCAAGGAATAATGCATCCAGAAGTATAACAATGTCTCGCCATGGCTGATTTGGGAGCAGTTAATAGGAATGGCAAAGTGACTTATACAAGGATGAAAAACTAACCATGCTATTTAGTTCTGCTTGCCTGTTTCTCTTGAGGTTCCAGTTATGATTGGTGGGAGATACTGGAGTGGGGCTGAACCAACATTCAGGAGTTCAAGCTTTGTGACGTGAAAATCCAACAAGTAGGTTCCACACCTTTCATTCATATTCATAAAATACATGTTCCCTCCACTCTCAGTTTCACACACTTCTTATCAGCCATACACATGTGCCTTCACTTCAAAAGGAGTTAATACATACTATTCTGGCTTACTCGCTAGTTAAGGCCACTAGCAAAAAAAGAAAAAATTGATGCAAAAAGATAACCTTGCCTTTCATATGAATTCTTTCAATTACAAGATAAAATTCCCATGTGAATAACACTGGCTGTGTGCTAACAAAAAATGGCAGCATCTTTACCTTCTTGGAGGAGAAGTTGAGACTGAATGAATATTGTACAGATACTGTTATATTATTTATAAAGGTTCTTCATATAATTTATCTGCCTTTTCCCAACTATGATTTCCTCGGTCAATACAGATATACATCAGAGATACATAAAATTTGGGTAAGGTCATTTACCAAAAAAAAAAAATAATAATAATAATAAAAATGGCATTCAACTCAAAGAAAGAAGCCATATGTAGTCATTGCTAGTTTGATTTGGTTTCTGAGAACAATGCAAATATTATCTTCACATTATACCAGAGTCTGTTAAATATATAAGAGCATGTGTTTAGATAACAATGCACGTACCTTGATGTAAAGTGACTACAATTATTATTATTGTTGTTATTATTATTAATTTCTGAAGTTAATTATTAGTATTAATGCTACTATTATTTATTTATTTATTGTTCTGAAAACAATCAGCTGGGACTACAGTGAGTCATAATCTTTGCTGTGGGAAGCTGATGGCACATACTACCTACAGAAACAGCAGTGGAGAGTGCTGCTGCACTGTTTTCTGGGGATCCTTGCCTTATTCTTGGCAGGAAGGAGGCAGTCTGTGGAACACCTATGTTCCAGGTAACTTTCTCCCCAACATTCTCTGGAAATCTGGGGATTCCCTAGCTGAATCTGGATCACCCATGCTTCAGGAACTCCTGAGTTCTGGAGCTACGTGCAAGTTGTTAACAATACTTCAAAGAGACACTCATTGAAGAGCACCAAGCTAGTAAGTGGCACACTTTTTTTTTCAAATAACAATTGCAAACAACAGTAAAACAGCAGCCCCATAAAATGCAAGTTCACAAAATTCCAAGTTCTGACTGAAATGTGATTAGTCACAAATCTTGAGTCAGCTGTAACAGCATAGGAGATTAGAGGCACACAGCACACTTCAGGTGCTAGGCACACTTTGCATATCTTTAGATTGAAATCTCAATCCCACAACCACACCTAAGATCCGCCCAGTGACCCTGCCTCCAGCCAGGTGGCTGCAGATGCAAACTATAAACCAATAAAACACTGAATATATTGGGGCCATCCATTCAAACTAACACATTCCACCCATGACCTCCGATAGGTTTATAACTATCATACATTGAAAATTGTATTTAGTCCAGTTTCAAAGGTCCCCACAATCTTGACCAACTTAAGATAGTGAGTCCTGTAAAATGAAACAAGTTAAATACTTTCAACATATAAAGGCACACAGTAAACATTTTTAACTGGTATAAAGCATAGCAAGGAGAGACTAGAACAATGCAAACTCAGCCACCATCAGCAATCATCAAACTTCTGCAGTTCAAGTTCAATACAATCAGAGACTGACAATTTTCCAATTCTGGCCCTCAGCTGGGCAGAGTAGCCAGGGAACATTTCCTTCCCAGGACAGCAGTGCACTCCATGATAGCCCTTGCACAGTCCTGGTATATCCAAAACATCTTCAGGTCTCCATGCAAACCATGGCTCATCTTCAAAAGGCTCTTCCAGTCTATAAGGGCCTCACACCCTACCTCATTCCGCATCTCAGCAGTGGCTGCTGGAACCATGTGCAATTCATGACCACTCCATACATTTTTCATGCTTCCAAAACTAATACCAGGTGTGCAGGACACAGCCATAGTCTTAATCCAAGGATGAAATAAATCATAGCCTTGAAAAGCAGGTTCCTTCTCCAGTCAACTCTTTCCAAAAGAGTTTGCATTTCTAACAGTCTTTCCTCAGGAATCTTCTCCATTGTTTTAGTGTAAAGTAGTTGGGCCACCTTCCTTCCACCTTCCTTAAGATTGCTAATGTGTTGACAATAGCAGCTCCAGTAATGTAAAACCAGTCTCAGTGCCTCTAATTTTAACTTGCTTGAGGTTTTCAACTTAAAATCTTAAATCTCTCAGTTCAATATCTTTAGCCAAGCACATCAGACCATTACAAATTTAACCTTGATCAAACTCTCTGGGCCTGGATAGCGGAACGTAGCCATCCCTTATGCCAGTAACCCAGTTCCAGCAAAGTCCTCTGCAGTCTTTCCTTCCCCTTAGAAAGCTCATAAGCTAAGCCTCGAAGTTCAATACTTAGCATTCTCAAACTCTCATCAGAATAGTCCATAAAACTTGCCTTACCACTCCAGAAGGCATCTTCAGTTGCAAGCACCAAGTCCATGCCCATTCCTCCAAAACAAAGTTTCCAAAAGACAAACATCCACACGGTCAGTTTCATCTCACCCCACACTCCTCGGTACCACTTCTGTAGCAGACAGCTTCAGGTTTGCTGAGATGAACTTCCAGACCAGGCACGGTTATGGAGGAAGCAATATTATTTATTGAAGCTTACAGATCCAGGGAAAGTTCCATAATGGCAGAAGAAGGTGGCCTGCTTTCACAGGACCAAACACAGGGAGCAAAGCTACAGCCAAAAGGCACACAGCACATTTCAGGAGCTCCTGCTAGGCACACTTTCAGCATCGCTCTATTCTTGATTAAAGACAGCACTTGATACTTTCACAACTCCATGGAGAAAAGGAGACAGTGAAGTCGAACAAATAAAGACTTTTGTAGAGATCTATGAAACTAATAAAATTGGCAATATAAATGTGGAAATTGTAGAGATCTTGCATTGGCCTTCTTAAATATAAAATCCTTACCAATTTCAGTAGTTTCTTCAGTAGTACCCACCAGTGTTTTTGTTTGTTTGTTTGTTTGTTTGTTTGTTGTTGTTTGTTTGTTTTTGTTTTTTCATTTTTTGGTTTTTCGAGGTAGGGTCTCACTCTAGCCCAGGCTGACATGGAATTCACTATGTAACCTCAGGGTGGCCTTGAACTCATGACGATCCTCCTACCTTTGCCTCCTGAATGCTGGGATTAAAGGCGTGCACCACCACGCCCGGTGGTAGCACCCACCAGTTTTGAAAAGATGTTACTAAAAGAGGTGATTTTTTTTTCCAACTGTGGAATCAACTCGTCATCATTTCCCTTTTAGAGATTAGCAAAGATAATGAATTTTCTACATGTAAATATCCTTGCATTCCGCTTCTCCTTTTCCATTTCTACTGGTTTAGTTCACACTTTATTAAACAAGGTTCCTATTGACCCTGACAACAGGGAATTTCAAGGCCCGGAAACAGAAAGCTGTTTCCCTCCCAAGGACCCAACTAGGCTTTCTAACTATAACATGAAATAAATCTAGATAGTGTCACCAGGAATTTCAAACAGAAAAATCCTTCACTGATAATGTTTTCCAATTTGTGTGGAATTTGCAGTCATTTTAACTGTGCAAAAATAGAATTTAATTACTATTTAATCTTTTACTTTTTGGTTTCTTTTAGGAACATTCATTAATTAAAGGTGATAATTTAGATGAATCAAGGTCTGCTGAGTAAGAGAAAGTGAGTCTGATCCTTATGTAAAGATTAGACATTTAAAGAAATACATTAATCAGCATTATTGTTGGAATTTAATTTTAAGTGTTTAGTATTGTTGTCCTGTACACTGCTTTCAGAATATTTGAATTCTATAAATTTCTGTTTTTTTATTTTTTTTATGAACATGAGAAAAATGGAGCCAATTTACCTTTTTCTTTCTTTCTTTTTTTTTTTTTTTTTTTTTTGAGGTTGGGTCTCACTCTAGCCCAGGCTGACCTTGGAATTCACTATGTAGTCTCAGGATGGCTTTGAACTCATGGCGATCCTCCTACCTCTGCCTCCTGAGTGTTGGGATTAAAAGTGTGCGCCACCATGCCTGGCTTCAGAGCCAATTTTTAAAATTGCAAAAGTTGCTATTAAAGAAAGCAGGCATTCCACAAGAAGGAAGTGTCATCTTATTCTTCTTTCTGATCATACTACAAACCTGGAATTTTGAATGCATTAACAGAGAAGGAAAGTGGAGATGCAGAATGAAAATTTACAGTGGTAACTGCAAAACTTTAACCATATAATAAATGCTTAACTCTTTTGCTGTGGTGGTGGAGTGTGTACTACCTAAAGCTAAATCAGTTATGTTTGGAATAACAGCAAGTGAACTCATGATTTATTCCCTGAAGACCAGCATTGTAAGCTTATGTAAAGAATATGTCCGTGCATCATGCTTATAAACGTATATATTTTCCATTTACAGTACATGCATGGTACTGATTTAAGATGGTTTGATATTTCAATTTTGTAATGAGGCAAAAGTTAGAGGCATGCAGAAGAAACTATGCTTTGATATGGAACTATGATGACACTTGCTTGCAGACTCTGCTGGCCCCGATTCAATATCCTAACACTCAGGTAAATCCAGGCACAAAAGTACCATATGTGTCTGGCATATTCATTTGTGGTTGCAAGAGACCATGGTGTGTACACATCTGTGCACACACATGTGAAAAGAAATAAAACAATATTTTAAAAGCATAATTATTATGAAATGACTAAATGGAAAAGTTAGACTGTTAATTATGTCCTTTATACTAAGAATGGAATCTGACTCAGGTATAGAGTTTAAGGCACGTACTCCAAAGATGAGAAAAGGTGGGAAAGGGTGATTATTAAGATTTGTATAAGATTCATACATTTTTTAAATCAGTATTAGTCACAATAAAAAGGAAAAGAGAAAAAAAAGTATTCATTGAGAGTTATGTACTAGTCTTTCATTTCAAAGATGATACCATAAATAATTAAATGATTCTGTTGTATAGTATGATGATCAAAGTATTTTTGATTATAACATGGGGTATTATCAGAAACTGTTTCAATTTTTTATTAATTTATTTGCAAGCCAAGAGAGGTAGGAGAAGAGGAAGAGGGAGAGAATGAATATGAATGTGCATGCCAGGGTCCTTTGACACTAAAAGTGAACTCCAGATACATGTGCCATTTTGTGCATCTGGCTTCATGTGGATATTGGGAATTGAACCTGGACTGGAAGGCTTTGAAAGCAAGTACCTTTAACCACTGATCCATCTTCCTACTCCATATCATGTGAAATTACACCATGTGATTTTGCCAAGTGTTCAAGACTTTAACTTCATCTGTAAATGAAGGAAATCATCAATATTGCCTGCTTAACTCAGGAAGTTTATTGATGACAATCATTGTAAGTTACTTTTAATAACGCTCATTCTCTTAAAACTATCAGCTGGTATATTTGACAGTTTGGCTCCATCTGAATCCTTTATGAAGAAAAGTATTAGGAGAATTTCAAGGGTCCATGTCCATTAGGGCACCATTCCCCATCGAGCTGTGCTATAATGATAACTTCATGTCTTTCACTTCTCAGGAAGGCATACACAACCCTGTGATTTATAGTCAACTTTAAAAAGCTTTCCAAAACAATAACACAGAATCTTGATCATTTCTTCTTATAAACAAAGAGGTAGAAGCAAGGGAAGCTTAAAATCCAGCAACAAATCTAAAGAGAGAGATAGTAAAGAAAATCAGGTGAATGTTGCATGGTTCTCATAAATGTTGGCAGAGCAACTTAAGAAAAGAGCAAAGTCTGCAGTATGTCTTTATAGAAAAACCCATGAGACATCAGTTTTAATTGAGGAATTTATTAGGCACAGGCTATATTTGACAGTGTTTAGGAAAAGTAGACGCCTCAAAGCTTCATCCCTGACCCAAAGCCTTCAAAACTAGGCAGCGGGTGCTTTTTGTCCAGACAACATAAGTAAAACTTTCTCTAAAGAAATTATACAATTCCATTTGAGTGAGTAAGGATAGAGAGTTCTCAAGTGTGGGAGGAGAGAATACAGTAGAGCAGAAATGTCCAGTTGCCAACCAGTGCAATCCTGGCATGAAGATCACCCACAGGAAGAAGGGGCACAATAGATCGGCCCAGAGGACTTTCAGAATTCTGTGAGTCTAGGAAATTCCTTTCTCTATAGCATTTGTCCAGAGCCTTTGTCTTCTGCTGTGCTGTCTGTTTAAAGAGTATGGCTTTGTCTAGCTTCACAGAGATGCAGTCTATGTAAATATCTGCATGTTGGAGTTGGAGACCAAAGACTTCCATGTGCACATCTAGGGACTAATTACCACGTTTGTTTCTGCACTGCTAAAGCAAAGGATGCTGTCAGTAAACTCAAGGCATCTTTCCTTTACTCAGACCTAACCAAGAGGAATGGATGCCCAGGAGCCATTCTCCCTCTGCACTGAATGACACCATAAACAGGGGTGACAAACTGGTCCTAGGCCAAATTCTTTGCATGAACTATTTCTGTTCAGTTGTGAGCTGAAGTGCATTTTAAATATATTTTTTTAAATTTTTATTTATGAGAGAGAGACAGATGTATAGAGAGAATGAGTATTTCAGGGCCTTCAGCCACTGCAAATGAACTCCAGATGCATGCACTACCTTGTGCATCTGGCTTATGTGGGTACTGGGGAATTGAACCTGGGTTCTTTGGCTTTTCAGGCAAGCACCTTAACCACTAAGCCATCTTTTCAGCTCTAAAATGCATTTTCAATTGCCTTTGAATGTTACAAAAATGAAAAATAATTTCACATGCAGATGTACATTATATGAAACTCAGATCAAGTTTTGTTAGAAATTGCCACTTTCCTTAATTTACATATTATCAGTGGCTATTTTGTACTATAGTAGCAGAATTCTATAATTGCATAGGACATAGGAAGCTGAAAGTACTACCCTGTTTATTGACAAAAAACATATTTCTGCTGCAAAACATTGAAGAAAATCACTTTCCTTAAAAGTCAGAGGGCAAGGATAAGAGAGTTGATATAGATATCAGATCACCTTTGCCTCTGCTGTCATTTTTGCTTATCTTTATGTTTTGAGTAATTGATGCCTAGAATCTTAAACAATAGGACTACTGATTCCACTACCTTGTTACATGTTTCTATAGAATGGCTGGAGATATAGACTAGTGTTTAGGGTGTTTGCCTGTGAAGCCTATGGACCCAGGTTTGGTTCCCCAGTACCCATGAAAGCCAGATGCATGCACAAAGTGACACATGCTTGTGGAATTTGTTTGCAGTGACTTGAGACTCTTTCTATCAGCCTCTCTCTCATAAATAAATAAATAAATAAATAAATAAATAAATAAATAAATAAAAGTAAAATATATCAGAATGGTCCTATTGTAGATCTTTTCCAAAATACATGTCCTGTGTGCTTTTTCAGAGGTTAGGGAAGTTAGTGGTCAGCCCTGGGGTTGAGAGAAGGGAAGCATTAGAGAAACTCAAGGAGACAAGATAACAATTCCAACTGACAACAGATGTTTCTTATTCAAAACTTCCAGTATGTTCTTGGTCTACCCCCAAACATTGCAGCTCACTGCCATTCTAGAGTGAGGCAGACTTTTATGGTCTTATAATTCATTTTATGCCCCAGAAATATCTGGAAAACCTGGGCTTTTATTTGGAAATTTCAATGTTTTCCCAGAGTGTTTTGATATAAATGTACACAAAGAAGGCAGATGTGCTGATTTCTGCAGTATTAACAGTGAAATTTAAAGACTGTAAATTTCTCACTTCAGAACTCATCAACCAATGGTTCCTAAACCCTTCTGAGCGGAGTAAGCTCCATAGGCCTTGAGCAATCAGAAGATTAAGCAGGTAAGGCTTAATTAAGGACTACATTATGTTTAAGATATAATTTAAAGCTAAATACAAACATTATTTGGGCTGGGGAGATGGCGTAGTGGTTAAAGCACTAGACTACAAAGCCAAAGGATCCAGGTTGGATTCTCCAGGATCCACATAAGCCAGATGTACAAGGTGGCACATGCATCTGGAGCTCCTTTCAGCAGCTGAGGGCCCTAGCACACCCATTCTCTCTCTAGCTGCTTCTTTTTCTATCTCTCTCAAATAAATAAAATGAAGTTAAAAATAAATAATAAATAATTTGATGATCTCATCTGTACCTAACCATAAGAATGGCCCCTAGTGCTGTTCTTAAAAAGATGAACAACCTTATGTCTCATACAAGACAAGGCATATGATGAAAAAGTATGCGTGAAATATACTTGAAATGGTTGACATTTGTCTCTTGGACATGACCAGGAAGGCTGTTCCTTTACGTATCTTCAAAAGACAAAGACAAAACTTTAAATGCAAATTGGTCTTATAAGGTGTGATGGTTAAGTTTGTGTCAACTTGATTTGTTTAGGAATCCACAGACATTCCTCATAAGTGTGTTTCTGAGGCTGCCTCTAGGAAGGATTAACTAAAGGAAGAATCCTTCCCCCAGGGGTAAGCCTTCCCCCAGAGTGGGCGGCCCGGAGTGGGCGGCCCCTCTTGGAGGAGGGGGCTGGTTGATAAAAAGGAGCTCTGGGAAGAAAGGCTCTCTCTCCCACCTGGCTGCCGGTGCTACTAGCTGCTTGGTGTTTTCTGCTTGGTACCTGCTGCTTGGTGTTGCTGCTCTCCAGTGTGGACTGAAGATCAGGGTGGACTGAAGAGCAGTGTCTCTCCAGGAAGCCTCCAGGCCTTCAGTGCCAGATTGGGACTGCTGAGGCCTCCAGCCTCGTGCATTGAGCAGCTACCGGGCTTCTTGACTCTTGGACCTGCAACCTGCTATTGCTGGACTGTGTAAACTAATCCAATAAATCCCCTTTTAATACGATTCATTCTGTCCATTCTGTTCCTCTAGAGAACCCTGACTAATACATAAGGCATTGGGATTTATTTTCTAAATTTCAGTAAGGAAGATAACATAAATACAAAAAATGAATTCATGAAAAGATAATGTGGTATCAAATTGAATTTATTAGAGTTGTAATCATGTACGAGAATACATCCACTATGTTTTAGTCCTGTATTGGCTCGAGATAGTACCATCAACATAACATTGTGTGATATAATAATTATGGTAATGGACATCCAATTTATTATGAGGCAGACTTACAACTATAATGATGTATTTCTATGAGCAATTAATTAAGCATAGTAACTATTATAGAATGTCAAATTATTTACACTTTCCTCCAGAAGTACTATTTTTAACTTTTAGCAGTAATGAAGAAATTTAGATTACATGGAATTAAAAACTATCATTGTTTCAGTTTACATCATTAGGGTAGAAATTATAAAACAGAATCTAATGTTGATTATATATATCATCTAAAATTATACTAAATGATGTTTTAACACATGTACTAGCTTTCTTTGATTTCCATAAGAAAATATCACACAGTAACTTAAACAACACAAATTTATTTCTCACAGAGTCCTCTAGCATACAAATCTGTGGAAAAATAGAGAAGCCATTTTCAAGCCAGGTTTTTTTTTTTTTTTTTTTTGCCAATGGCCACCTTCTTGCTGTGTTCATTTGTAGAGTTTCCATGTGTCCTTATTGCACAGCAGTATCTCTGGGTCTGATTCTCCAGACACATATACTATTTTGTACATCTGGCTTTATGTGGGTACTGGACATTCAAACCCAGGCCAACCCAATCTGGCAGGATTTGCAACTTAACACCTTTATCTGCTTAGCCATCGCCCCAGTCCTAGATTTTTAAGAAAAGTTAGTGCACCCATAATTAGTACAAGATGCTGTATATAATGTCATACACTAAATAGTTAACAAAGAAGATACATTACTTTCCTTTTTAAAGAATATTTTTATTTTTTGCATGAGCATGTGTGTGTGTATGTGGGTGTGAGTGTGTGTGTGCATGTATGTGTGTGTGTGTGAGTATGTGTATGTAAATGTTGGTGTGCAGCAGTCTGTGTGTGTGTGTGTGTGTGAATGTTGGTGTGCACCAGTCTGTTTGTGTGTGTGTGTGTCCCTGTGTGTGTGTGAATGTGTGAGCGTGTGTGTGTGTGTATGAATGTTGGTGTGCACCAGTCTGTGTGTGTGTGTGTGAATATTGGTGTGAACCAGTCTGTGTGTGTGAATGTTGGTGTGCACCAGTCTGTTTGTGTGTGTGTGTGTGTGTGAGTGTGTGTGTGTGAGCGTGTGTGTGTGTGTGTGTGTGTGAATGTTGGTGTGCACCAGTCTCTTGCTACTACAAATGAGCTCGAGATGCTTTGCTGCTTCCTTCGGGTGTCCATTATTATGTGAGTCCTGGGGAATCTCACCTGGGCCAGGAGGCTTTACAAGAAAGTGCCTTTTACCACCGAGCCATGTCTTTAGTCTGAGACATAGATTTCTTATACTTCTGATTTCTGAAAAGTTAAAAATCAGGGGGCCAACATATTCAGTGGCCTTTACCTCCCGACTAGCCAGTGATTGTTGTATTATCACCGTATTGTGGTGGGACTAGCAAGGCAGCCCCTCTGGTGTCTTTTTCATAATAGCACTAATCCCATTCATAACATTCCTGTCTTATGCTCTAGTCATTTCTCAGAGACCCACTCCCTAGTATCACCACATTGGTGATTCTTTTCAAGAAGCAACTTTAGGATGTGGGCACACTTATGTCATCCCAGCTTGCTTTTGGTTGCATATTGTATGTCCACAATTTACTTCTCTAATATAAAACTCTTGTATTAAAAATCATGGTATAATAAATAGAATTAATTATCTGTCTTTACAGTCACTGAAAAACCAAATAACCCTCCTTAATATTTTATATTCTGTTGATTTTTAAATTTAAACAGGATCTCCATCAAAGTTTAATAATAACAAGTAGCAATGTTTGTATCCAGATCTTTGAAAAGATTCCTTTTCCCAATAGCTTACTGCATAGAATAAGATTGCTATAAGTCTTATGGTTCCAGCAAACTTTTGTGCTTATTGTTGTTTTGGGGACCTAATGGGTAAAAGAAATAAATAGTTTGGATAACTCATGGTAAGTGATGTTTACTTACCTTCATGATTTTAATACGCCACAGTGCCCTTCAGCGACCAGTAATCTTTCATGTAACAGATATGGGGCAAAGAATGAGAAGTAATTGGCAAAAGTAGAGAACTAGAATAGTGTGAACCTGGCATTTGTCTTTCTAGGATGTACTAAGTAGCAGACTGTAATGTGCTGCTGGTTGCTACACATCTAATGATAGCAGTGGCCTTTGATGGTCTGGTGACAATTTCTCAGCAGCCAGTGGAAGATCCCTCAGACTTTTCATGATAGCATATTACTTCACCTTTGTGTGGGTGTGCATAGATATCAGCGATTTTCTTCATTTAACTGATGAGAAAAGTGAAGCTCAGAGAGATGTGTGAACTTCACCAGCGTTACATAGTAAGTGTTTAGATCAGTGTCCAAGTTGTCCTTCAAAACAGGACTCCCTTCTCTCACTGCACACACTCCTTTGGGCTATAATTCCCTCTCTTGAGAAAAATACAGCATATTTTATGACTCTCAGCTAACAGAATATTTTACATTTTGATATAACATAAATTAGTAATCAAGTCAAAGGGCATTTTCTTCTATATTATGTGAAAAGAAGAAAATCAGATAAATAAATATGACAATACCACAGAATATGACAATTCTTGACAGAATATGATTGCCTATTTGTGGGGTGTGTGTGTGTGTGTGTGTGTGTGTGTGTGTGTGTGTGTGTGAGTGATACTTCTCAAACCAGCCTCTTCATATACACTACCTCGCTCACTATTATTTAATTTTCTTTGTTTCCACCTGCCCTGGAATGATTACTCTTAATTCTACTAATTCTTTGAGAAAAAGTAAAGTTTAGTTAATCCTAAGAAACTATTATTAAAAAAAGTTAACCAGGGCTGGGAGTGGTGGTGCAAGCTTTTAATCTCAGCACTTGGGAGGCAGAGGTAGGAGGATTGCCCTGAGCTCAAGGCCTTCTGGGTCAGACTGAGCTCAAGTGAGACCCTACCTCAACCCCCCAAAAAAAAAAAAAAAATTAACCAGGGAGGGCTGGAGGGATGGCTTAACAGTTAATGCATTTGCCTGCAAAGCCAAAGGACCAGTCTGGATTCCCTATGACCCACATTAGCCAGCTGCTCAAGGGGGTGCACACATGTCTGGAGTTTGTTTGCAATAGCTGGAGGCCCTGGTGTGCCTATTCTTTTTTTTTTTTTTTCTCTCTCTCTCTCCCTCTTTCTCTGTCAAATAAATAAAAATAAAATATTTTAAAAAGTTAACCATCCTATTTGTGCTTTATGTTTTGTTTTTGATAAACTATTCAGTAGTTTTATTTTATTTTCTAAATGGGGAACCTTTTTGGTATCTGTCCAACAAGTAGTTTTCACCATATGACAAATGTTCACAACCAACACCATTTAGTTGATTACTGAATTGTCAAATCAAAAATACCTTTAAAATTATGCACATGACAACTGGTCCATTTGTTGGGTCCAGAATCAATAATACACATAGATTCCTGCCAAACCAATATGTTTTGCACAACACTAAACTTTATTTCACCTGTGGAGACTATTCTCAAACTCAAAAAAGCCACTTTGTGTTAGAAAAAAAAATAGATGCTTCCTTCATACCAGTAGAAATTTTCCAAATAAATTTTCTGTCTTGAGCAGATCTGCTTAGTTCTACATATACTTAGGCCTCTACTGAAACCTAATCCTTATGTCAGAACCCCAAAGATAGACATGTGGGAGTGGGGAAGGTACATTCGGGCTGCCAGGGCTAAAGCTCTGATCCTAACTCCAATAACATTGGTAATTTTGCCTTTATTTGTCAACATTTTTGTCACATTCAATTTGATTCTGGACTCAAATAAGAAAGAAGAGTTATTTGTTGGTAAGTTGATTCCCAAATGGCTATGGTTCAAAGAAGGAAACATGAGGAGGAAGAAATTCAACGAGAATCTTAGGAATGGTCGGCCGAAGGAAGTGTCCCTTGGATGCTGTGGCTAGTCAGAGGGACACAGTGGTAAACCCTTCCTGTCCTTCTCTTGAAAAACAATGGCTTAAGATTATTTCTACTTTTCATAATTTATGCTGGCAAATTTCTTTTTTAGAGATATTAATTGCATATTTACTTTCCAGAGTATTTAGACATGCCAAAGTGCTAAGGAATTTTTTGAAACTCATTCTTGAGAGGGATGGAGCCTTATCTTGGCTCCTGGGTGGCTAGTAACTCAGAAATTCGGGATCTGGAAAAGCTAAGCGTCACATAAAACTTCCTCTGAGTCAGAGACCTCCAGACTCTTGTCCCATGGATTCAATGAATGAAGACTGTAGACTAAGCCATCTCTCCAGCTCATAAACCAGGTCTTTATAAAACCTTTACAGCTCTATTTGTAGATGTAATATCTATATATAATTATATATGCACACATATATTCTTTTCATCCACACAGAATCTATTTTAATGAGTTGCATGATATAGGAAATTTGCAATACATCAACATACAATTCGATGAATAAATCCCTATGCTCATTTCTGAGACTTTCTCAAATATAGTATTGAAAATTAGAAATACAATTTTGGAACTTCATTGGGTTTTACTCAGCAAAACTTTGCTAGGTACTACCCATATGCAAAGCATAAATTCTGTCTTCAAAGATACATTGTTGTCTTACATTGTGATTTCTTATTCACATTTATAGCCGCAGAATAAATTCTATTACTTTTCAGTGAGCTTCCTATCTCCCTTTCCCTATTTGTTTTGTTGCCCAATATAAATGAGACATGGGCCCCTTCCTGGGCAATATTTTTACTTCTTTGTATTATGATAAAGATAAAAGAAAGGTGAATAAAGGCTTTCTCATTCTCACTAAAATTTTAATAGCATTTATAATACTGTAATCGTAAAAACCAATGATTACGGCATTAAATCCAGCATTTATTTCCTTGGCATTTTATTTGACTGAAAGTATCGCAATGAATGATAGGCTCTACCCATCTAAGCATTGCAGAAAATGGCAAATATCTCTTCATATATTGAAATTTTTTCAAGATATGTAGTTTCCTGCTCTGACTACAAGACATTTTGTGTGTCATCCACAGAAGGAAACAGCAGTGAGTGTAACAGAGAACACACCTAGGAAATCTGCCTTCCAGTATTCAATACACACACATGCATGCATTCATTTACACACACGTACACACACTCAGGCACACAAACACACATGTCAGAGAACAATTTTTTTTAGAAATGTGAAAAGGTGTTTTTAATTCCAATATCCACCTATCTTTTGGCAGATTCAAATTGTAAAGTATATTTCCAGAACATAGGCTAGAGTTTGCAGTTTGCCTTATGTTACTGGATAGATCACATTACAGCTAAGGTATATATACCCTATAGACATAAAATGAAAATTACTTGGCACAGTGATTGATTCTGTGTGCCCTTCTTGTGGCCTCAATTCTCCATGTTTCAATCTACACTGATAAGATGTTAATTTAAAACGAAAACACAACCCGCTTAAGGAAGCTAGGCAGACATGGAAGAGGAAAGGGGAACGAAGGTGTTTCACCTCACAGTGAGTCTAGACGGAAGAAAGAAACAACAGCTTTCCATATCAGCTTGTCGTTCTGTAATTACAACAATCACTTTCAAGAGCTGTCTGGGTATTAAAGTGGTAAAACTAAAATCAATCTAATTATCCATGGTGAAGCTTCCTTCCATCAATTTCCATTACAGAGGAAGCAAAATTGGCCATTACTTACCATTTCAATATTAATGTGGCTGTAGCCTCCATGAGAAGTACTTAGACGCACACCATTTGTCAGAAAACTGAAAGTGATTCCTTTGACTATTGCACAAGCACAGCAAGAAAGAAGAAAGAAGAGACAGGGAGTACTTGGTAATTTATTTTTTTCCTGTCAACAAATAGGCTTTCAGCTTAGTCCCGTAACTCTAAACAGGTATAAGGTATGATTTCTTTATCCACAGAAGTCAGGATCTCTTTGGCAGCACAAACACCTGAGTGCAACCTTGTGAGTGAAGCCGTGATGAAGAGATTTACAGTTGGAGAAGGACTGACTTGCTTAGACAGAATGCTTGCAAAAGTTCAGGAAAAAAAGAGATGTCATTCAAAGATTTAGCTAAAATGTTTCTTGGGAAGAGTTAAAGGGAAAAAGAGAGTATTTCCTCTAAAAGGAAAAGCTTTGAGAGAGAGAAAAAAAAAAAAAAAAAAAAAACCCTCACCAGGGCCCCAGCTGAAACCATAGAGTAATGTGGGGAAAGGGCAAGAGTACAGCGTTCTTGGTGATCACGACACCAGAAAAAGGCTGAAGGAGATAAACACAGAGAACATCCAACTCCTACTAAGCCAGATATCCAGAGACACGGAGGCTCCCAGAACCTCATCACTGAAACAGAACTAAAATGACCCCCATGTGGCTCAGGGAAATTCACGGAAGAGGGGGCAGAAAGAATGTTAGAGCCACAAGTTGGGGCATTATGCACAGAGACTTGGCCTATCCCCCAGAACTCTTGACTATCCCCACAATGCATGACCCACATTCCCCATTGATGAGGGTCCCTTTGGAAGAGGGAGGATAGGGAGGAGGATAATGGACTCAACACTATGAATGTAAAATCAGAATAATATAAATAAAAAATAAATTATATTAAAAAATAAGTTGGGAAATATTGTTATTAGTTTTCCTTGAGTTCTTACCTCACAACTGTGGAAAGCAGCAGATACAGCAGGAGGCCAGATGAAGCAAGGATTCTTAAAAATAGTTTATCTATTTACTTATGTTGAGAGAGAATGAGGCAGAGAGAGAGAGAGAGAGATGGGTGAAGCAGGACCTCTAGCCACTGCAAAGGAATTCCAGATTTTAGCACCACCTTGTGCATCTGGCTCATGTGGGTCCTGAGGAATTGAACCTGGGTCCTAGGCTTTGCAGGTTCCAGCTCGAAGCAAGATTTTATTTTGGCAAAGAAAATAAAACAGAAAGTTCCTACACTGGGAGAAGTCAGAGTAGGCAGCATGGTGACTCTGATCAGGGTTTCTTATTCCCTTGGGAACGTAAATTGTGGATTAAATCAGAGTAGACTGGGTTGGTTACTCTGCATGTGCGTGTGGACTCACGACAGGTTGATGAGTTAGACAATGTGGGTTTGGTGCTGGCGGAGAGTTGGCCTGCCTAAAGAAGGCAGAAGAATCCTGGAGTAAAACAGAGGACTACCTACAGCATGGTATTGATGAACCAGGTTTAAGCTCCGACTGGAGTTACCTTCTAGTCTTACCAGGGAAGGAAGATGTCTATGTTTTGGGGGGCTTGTGTACCAGCTGACTATCTCCAGAAGAAAACTACCTTCCTGCTTAGGACTATCAATACCAGGGGTTCACAGGGTACCACGGGTAACTTGCTTTCTGTTACATGGCAAATGCCTGGCAAGGCAGCTCGCAGCTTGGGTGATGTTCCATTGTAAAGAACATAAATTTTCTACGAGGGAAGCATCCAGTCAGGTTGCCAAATTGGAGCTTCGTTGCATGATATACAGACTGGATTGTTCTACCGCACTTCTCGCAAACCTCTGCCTTTCTCAAGTATGCAATCTGCTGAGAAGGCTAAACCACGTGCACTCAGGAATTTTGATTTCCAGTTTGGTTCACTCTTGGGAGGAGGTCATAAAATAGAAGAAAGTGGCATATATCTGGATTCCTTCTATGAGAGCTTAGGTGTCTCTCTATTAACCAAAGATCTCTGCTCCTCAGGCAACACTGCCCTCTTGCTTAGCCATATTGTCACAGCATATTTTGTCACTAGAAGTTGTGGAATTTGAGCTGGAGAGATGGCTTAGCAGGTAAGGCACTTGCCTGCGAAGCCTAAGGACCCATATTCTACTCTCTAGATCTAAACCAAATGCACTAAGATGAAGCAAGCGCAGGGTACACATGCCAACTTGGTGGCACAAGCATCTGGAGTTCCATTGCAGTGGCAGAGCCCTGGCACATTAATTCTCTCTCTATCTAAAAATAAATAAAAAAAAAAATAAAGTTGTGTGATTTGTCTCTCTCTAAATAAAACTTCTTTTGAAATACTCTGTTTTTAAAGTGACCATTATTTATTGTTGGAATTTCAGTTGTGACACTTTGCATTTAGACAAACCAACTGGAGTGTGGTACAGGGAGTGAGTCAGTGATAATTGATACAGAAATGAGAAAATCTTTGAGGGGTGCTTGGAAGTAAAGCCTGTGGAATGTATTCATTGTTTGCAAGGGGGGAAGAGGAGAGGATTACCTCCAGTTCTAACCTTTGAGATTTAACTTCAGTCACTACATGTTTATAGTGACACTGATGAAGGCAGCTGCTAAGGCAGCTCTGAGGGGAAGATGGTAAGTGTATTTCTACAGGAGTTGATGGTGAGGTGTCTAGATCTACCGGGCAGAAGAAAATAGGAGAGGGAAAGTAACCCTTTGAAATGGATCAACCCAGCAACAGGTGGTGCTTAAGCACTGAAGCTGGTAATGGAGAGCTGAGAGAGACAAAGAGAGAGAGAAAGAGAGAGAGACCTGTGGAAATGCCACACTGAAGGAAATTTATCACACTTCTAATGCTTATAAATTCTGTTCAGAAAGTATGTTAAATTACAACATCCAAGGTCCTTGGTCGGATGCTCCTGATTCCAAGAGGCATGGTGATGAATTCAGAGGCCATGCAATCCAGACATCAGCTCCAAGTGATTCTGATTACATAGTGTGCAGACTATACTTAGAGCAATACTAATTCAAGAATGGAGAAAAGAATAAGTGCCCATAACACAGAGAAAAGTAGAATCACAGGAATGACGAGCTGCTCAGCCTCAACCAAACAACAAAGAACTCAATTAAAAATAAGCAAGGACTCTACTCGACATTCTCCAGGCTGAAGTAGCCTGGGCAATGAATGTGTGCAATGATGGCCAGCAACAATAATCACCAGGAAAACGCAACTCAAAACCACTAGGTCATATTCACTTCTCATCCACTGGGATGGCTATGTTAAAAACACTAAGACAGGGTGTGGTGGCACACGCCTTTAATCCCAGCACTCCAGAGGCAGAGGTAAGAGGATTACCATGAGTTCGAGGCCACCCTGATATTACATAGTGAATTCTAGGTCAGCCTGGGCTAGAGTGAGATCCTACCTTGAAAAACCAAAATCAAAAACAAAAAATACTAAGACAGAAAGTGGTGGTGAGGATGCAGAAAACCTGCACTGTTGGTGGAAGGTAAAATAGGATAGCTTCCATGGAAAATGGCATGGCAGATCCCAAGTGCAAGAGGACTTTAGGGATTCAGCCAAAAGCATTGGAAATAGAGTCCCAAAAGGAGAGTTTTGTGTCCATCTTCAGAACAGTATTATTTGCAAGAACTAAAATATAGGAGCCAGTTTATCAACAGGTAAACATATAAACAAAATGTGACAAATATAATGAAATATTGTCTTGTCAAAAAGGGAATTTTGGGAGCAGAAGAGATGGCTTGACAGTCAAGACACTTGCCTGCAAAGCCTAAGGACTCAGGTTCAATTCCCAGTCCCCACATATGCCAGATGCACAACATGGCACATGAATCTGGAGTTCATTTGCAGTGGCTGGACCCCCTGGTGCACACATCTATATATCTGTCTCTCCCCCCCTCTTTCCAATAAATAAATAAAATACTAAAAAATGAATTTTTGATGTATGACATGAAATAAATAAACATTGGGGATGTTACAACAAGTGAAGTAAGTTAGTAATAAAAGACAAATACGGTGCAATTTCACTGACAAGAGATACAATGCCAAAATGTCAAGATCAAAAACAAAAACCAGAATAGTAAATGTTCACAGTGAGGAATAGAGGAATAGGGAGTTATTAAAAGATACATAATTTCAGTTTTTACAAAATGGTAAGAGCTCTGGAAATGGATGTGACATGGTTGCAGATATATATATATATATATATATATATATATATAACATATACATTACATATACATTCATATGTTTCTCTCTCTCTCTCTCTCTCTCTCTCTCTATATATATATATATATATATATATATATATATATATATATATATCAGCTGACCTATATTCTTAAAGATGGTTAAGATGGCAAATATTACATTACATTTATTTCATATGTAAAAGAAAACATGTTTTCAGCTTAAGTGACAAGACAGTATCTCAAAATTTCAATATAATTTCTGAAATACTCTCTAGTAAAATATTTCCTTCATTTGACCAGAAACATAATTTAAAAATTGTAGATATTCCCAAGAATTAGATTTGTTCACTAAGAAATTGAATCTATGATCTGTATTAGTAAAGCATTTAATAATTCTTAAAATATGTATAGAAAAAATTCTTAATATAAAGTATCAAACATAAAACATGCAATAGGTTATTTCCCATCTTCCATTGATGCCAGATCACATTTTCTCTGAAAAGAATATGAAAGTCACAAATAAACCCCAACCATCAAAACCATGGGCCTGTTTACCAGAAACCTATCAGACTGGCATTAGAAACTATGGGTTTGAGAGTCTACCATCAAATCTCAGCCATTCTACTGCTGGAAGTGTGACTTTTCAAAAATTCAGTTAACATTATGCCTCAGTTTTATCAACTGAAATATAGATATTTTAACTTTCCTCATCTCACAGGATTGGTGTAAACTTTACTCGCATATCTGTGAAACATATAAGACAATTTTGCCATGCAATAAACCCAAAGGGTTTTTTTGTTGTTTGTTTGTTTGTTTGTTTTAGGTTTTTCAAAGTAGGGTCTCACTCTATGTCAGGATGACCTGGGATTCACCATGTAGTCTCAGGCTGGCCTTGAACTCCTGGCGATCCTCCTACTTCTGCCTCCCGAGTGCGGGGATTAAAGGCGTGCACCACCACTCCCAGCTAACCCTAAGTTTAATGTGCTACTGCCACTAGTTATTAAATTACATTCATATTTATTTATTTATTTGAAATATTTATTTATTTGAACATTCATCATTAAAACCACTTCACTGAAATTAGGTAACAACCCAATTGTAGCATAAGATGCACATAGCCAGTGTAAGCTTGGCCAATGACTATCATTATGTCAAATGAAGAAACTTATCAATCTCTCCCAAAATGTTCCTGCTCCTTAACATCTATGAGTAATCTGCATTTTCTAGGATCTATTTCAATAAATGGAATAATGGAATACACACTCCTTTTGTCTGAATTCTTTGTTAGCATAGTTATTTTTGATTATTCATGATGTTTTGGATAAAGCTAATCATTCCATTTTATTGCTACATACTTTTTAAATAAATTGATACACAAATAAGGCTGTTATAAGCACTTCCTTACAAATCTTTATGTGGGATATGCTTTTATTTTCTCTTGTGTGCAATAGTTAGGCAATGTAGTATATATACATTTAGCATTTTCTGAAACTAGAATACTATTTTTTTAAGGTTTGAGCCAATACCACACGTGGCTCATATGACATTGTTTCTTTTATATATTATTTATTTATTTGAAAGAGAGAAAGAGGAAGAGAGAAGGAGAGAGGGAGAGAGAGAGAGAGAGAGAATGGGCACGCCAGTGCTTCCAGCCACTGCAAACGAACTCCCGACGCATGCACCACCATGTGCTTCTGGCTTACATGGGTCCTGGGTGCTGGGTAATCCAACCAGAGCCCTTTGGCTTTGCTGGCAAACACCTTAACCCCTCAGATTTCTCCTCCAGCCCTATCATACTGTGCCTTGGTCTGGAAGTTCATCTCAGTAAAACTGAAGCCGTCTGCTACAGTGGTATATGACACAATTCTGTTATATTCATCTGTTGCTGGGCATCTATATCGTTTGATAAGGAATGAAAATATGCTTGTGTATTGGCCACCCATCTGCTTTAGTATCATGTTAGCTAGATTCTTCTTCATACTAATCAACATTAATTTATCACAGATTTGTAGATTTTATTCATTTATTATTTGAGATAGAGAGAGAGAATGGGAGAGCCAGGGCCTCCAGCCACCACAAACATACTCAGGACGCATGTGCCACCTTGTACCTCTGGCTTAAGGGGGTCCTGGGAATTAAACCTGGGTTCTTAGGATTCACTGGCAAATGCCTTAACCTCTAAGCCATCTCTCCAGCCCCCAGATTTGTAGATTTTTATTTATTTATTTATTTATTTTATTTTTATTTTTATTTTTTGGTTTTCCGAGGTAGGGTCTCACTCTAGCTCAGGCTGACCAGGAATTCAGTATGTAGTCTCAGGGTGGCCTCGAACTCTCGGCGATCCTCCTACCTCTGCCTCCCGAGTGCTGGGATTAAAGGTGTGCACCACCACGCCCGGCTTTGATTTGTAGATTTTTAATGTCTCTGTTCATTTTTTCTACTTATTTATATTTATTCCAATAATCAATGCAATATCATCATGATTCTCTCAGCTTTATAGGAAATCTTGAAGCCATGTAGCAGCATTTCTCCAACTTTGCTTTGCTTTGTAAAAGTTTCAGGGAATAGTCTATGCTGTCAGCCTCTCATAAACTTTAGAAGCAGTAAGTTAACTTCTTCAACAACCTCATTTTACTAGGATGGCATCACTCAATACCAGCCATAGTTCTCTTTTTTTAATCTTTTAATTTTGTGAATCAGTCAGTCTGGTTTTGCTCAGAGATGCAGAATGGCAAACTGATCTTATGGAATTTGGTGACTTGTTGAGTGTGGTAGTTTGAATGTATGTCCCCCCAATAGATTCAAGAGTTTTATTCAAACTGTAATTTGGATATTGAGCTGCCTAGCTGGAAGGGGTGTCACTGTAGTTGGATCCTAGGGTCCAGCCCTAAAGTGTGTTTGGGGGCAGATCTGGAATTCGAATCTAAAGGTACGCAGAGTGCTGGGTCTCTGCTGGGATTCCTGGAGTGTGCTTGCTTATGGTGATGCTGGTAGTATTTCTCTCTGAAAGGGGGCAGCTTCTTCCACTCTTATGGAAGTTCCCCTGGATCTGTAAGGTTCAATAAATTCCTTCCTCCCATAAACTCTGTCTGGTTTGGAGGTTAATCCTAGCAACATGAATCTGACTGCTACATTGAGCCTGTGTTAGTCTCATGCCTAATGTTAAAGCTTATACTCTACGGGGCAGGTAGCTAGGAGAGGAAAGTGGATTTCTGGTATCTTTGACTGGGGCAAGGACAAAATCCAACCCTCTAGCATGAGCTGGAAACCTTGAGCACATTCTGAAACCACATTAGCTCTTGTTGCCTTTAAACTGAAGGCATGGGTTTCCTCCCAAAGAAGTTGATGCTGCCCTTCATCTCTTCCAGCGTGGAGTTTGGTTCACACATGGCTTAAGACTAGAAGGATGAAGGGGAGTCCAGTGACATGGAGCCATTGTTCACCTGGCTGCTGCTTATACCAGGATGATGAGTCAGAAGATAAGCAACAGCGTGTTTGCACGACAAATTTACTTTGGCTTCATTTATCTGCTCTATAAATCTTATGCAGTGATCCTTCGTACAGCCCATTTTAATCTAATAGCTTACTGTGAATGGGACTCATGGAAATAGATTGCAACCAAGTCAAGCTGACATGTTGCAGAGCCTTTTCAATATTCATTGGTGGGTTATAAATATTATTCAAGTTCTGTAGTCCTTGGAAAGAACCTATTAGGTCAGGATGTGCTAATGTTTTGACCTATTATCAGGTATCTCATTGTTTGCAATTATAGTGTACTGCTCAAGTTAAAACTATTAAAGAAACCCATCAATAATACATTATCTCTGTCTGGCATTGCTATCAAAGTATTGGTGGCTTTATGGAATGCGTGGATAAATCTTCTTAATTTTTAAGTCTTTATTTCATTAGTTTTTTTTTACTTTTATTTATTATTTTTATTAAGAATATAATTTGTATAGATATACCATGTGTTGGTACCATCTTTTCCCTTCTTCCTGGCCCCATTCCACAAGGGGGCCCTCCTCAGTGGGGTTGCTGGTATTCCCCATGGAGTTGAGGGTCATGTGTTGCTGGAGCAGCTGTAAGTTACTGGGGGTGGGGGGGAGACAGTCCTCTGGGTATAACATCCCAACCTGTGAGTCTTACAATCTTTCCTCCCCCACAAAATTCTGTGAGCCGTGGTGGGTGTGTTTTAAGTCTACTTCAGTGATGAGCTCTTAGAAGCCTCTGGATCTCTGCTTTGGTAGGTGTTGAGTATCCTCAGGGTCTGTATCCTTCACCCTGGTGCTGACTGTCAGGCTCACCATGGAAGCAGCACTCTTGCTTATCTCCCCAATTCATCTGTGGTTTTGCCTGTGCCTTGGGTCTCGCTACTTTCTGAAAAAGAAAAAACAGATTCTCCAATGGATAGTGAAGTCAGCATAGGTTAAATTGGATGAGCGTTATTAATTTGAAAAGAGTTGGATAAATGTACCCCTTCTATTAGTCAAAAACTAGTGGACATTGGTGATCATTTTTTCAAGGTAGGGTCTCACTCTAGCCAGGCTGGCTTTGAACTCAAGGGGATCAATGCACCTCTGCCTCCCAAGTTCTGGAATTAAAGGAGTGCTCCATCTCAACTGGCAAGTGTTTCTTTTTTAAATAATTATTTTCCTTAAATAAAAAAGGTCACGACTAGAGTATGGTAGATGGGTAATTTCCTCTGTAAAAGTGCTTTTTGCTATAAATTAATATTCTATAATATCTAGGGCTTGTATAAATGTACTTTCCATTGCTATAACAAAATAACTGAGCCTATTTAACTGGTATGAATAAAGTTTTATTTAGCTCACAAGATTTGGAAGCCCAAGATTTGACACTACCTTGTTCTCAGCCTTGGTGAGAGGCTTTATGGTCAGTCCCATAGATCCCAGCCAAAATGGGGAGGGGTCGAATGTACTCTTAAATAGCAGCTCACTTTCATCAGGACCCACTCTCTCCATAAGGCCAGCATTGGAAGACAAGGGTTAATTCTAATATGCATACCATCCTCCTCTGTCTTACCTCTTAGTGGATCTTATTCCACCACATCTATGCCACCATACTGACAACTAAGTTTTCAGCATGTAGGTTGTAGCACATAAATCTGGGAGAGACACTCATAGCCCTGATGATGTACTGCTCCTTACTGCTAGGTATTAGAAGACACTCAAGTTGAGCAGTTGGCAGTGGGATACACGTACAGGATGGATGGAGCTGAGAGATCTGTGGTAAAACAGGAAAGGTTCAGTTTTCACATGCTATGTAAGGAATGAACCTTTTTGTCCAATCCCAAGTTCACTACTATTTAGTTTTATTCAATGTGCTCTTTACCATCCTATCTATTTCTGGAAATATATCGACTATATCCTGTCCTTTAAAATACTGGTTATTCTCCATATTGATTGAAAAAGTGACCTTGAATAAACCACTTAAATTTTTGATGCCTGTGTAGGCCACTCCTATTTTCTTTACCAGAAATGACATGGATATTAATATTTGAATTTTCCTATCTGGCATTTGGTCTGGCCAAGAAGCCAAGATGACTTTGATAGTTGATTAAATCCCAGTGACAGTCACTGGAGAGAAGGGAGGGGAGGTGTAAACAGAGCAGTGGTAGAACTTAAGTGGAGAACAGGACAAGGCAAATGTTATGGTAAATTATAAAGAACCTGATGAAAAGACTGGGGTGCTCTGCTGTCTCCATCATCATTTAGTGATTCATGCAACAAGCCCCTGGATATTATTGTGAGGCATATAATTTTCAAGAAACTTATTTTATCAGTGAACAGATGATTTCTGCTTACATTGTCCTCCTTGCATTTAATAATGCATGGAAACAAGTGGGAGGTAAAATAAGCCTTGAAAGACATAGTTGCAATAAATAAATTTACTATTTTACATGTCTTGAGAAAAAGAAATAGAGTAAAATGGGGTCAGAGATGATAAGGGCGGTGACAGGTAGAATCTGCTAATTGTGATTGTAAATAGGTGAGACTAGCTCAAAAGAACGAATTCGCCGGAACTGTCATGGAAATGTCTGCAGAAGGCCTCGCAGCTGAAAAAATGGCTAAACATACAGTAAAAGACTAGATTGTCACTGCTTTCATATTTCATAATGAGACTTAGACGACATGACCAAGGTGGAAAAGTGCTCAAGACAAAGTCATAGAGCAAGTAAGAGGCCAGCAAGCAGAGAAAGCTGAGTCCAAATTCATATCAGCTCACTGCTCTGCTTAAAGCCGTGCAGCACCACCACTGTGATCTTACTAAAATGTGGATGCTGTATGGCTTTTCTCTGCTTGCTGGGTTGTGAGTAGACCATATTATGGGACAGCAGAAATAAAAACAGAGATGTGTTTTTTTATGGCTTCACAGTATTTCATGAAAGATGGTGATCTGAACAAGGATGAAGAGGGTAAAAAGAGCTGAGACTCCAGATCCAGGTAAAAGATACATCAGGACTTGCAAGTGGCTTGGATGGATGTTGTACAAGGAGGTAACAATGCCCAAAGGCCTTTGTTCTAATATCTATAAAGATTAGGATGTCATAGAAAAAGATGAGAAATAAGCTATGTAATTGAGAATGATCTTGAACACCTGGTACTACTCTCGAGTGCTGGGACTATAGGAGTGCATCCCTACATAGTTTTATGTGGTGCTGAGGAACAAACCCAGGGCTTTGTATATGTGAGGTGAACATAGCCAACTGAGCTATGTCCCCTGTCCCAGCCATAGGGTCTTAACACAGCAATCTCTTGTTTTCCTCACATGTCCATAATGGAGTCAGTCTTTGTGGGGAAAGTTCACTTCTCTGTGTGGAATCATCTGGGATAACTTAACTTGGGCCTGGACTCAAGTTTACATTTTAAAACTTTTATTTACTTATTTATTTATTAGAGAGAGAAACAGGGAGAGAGAGATAGAGAGATAGAGAGAGAGACAATGGGCGTGCCAGGGCCTCCAGCCACTGCAAACAAACTCCAGAGGCATGCACCCCCTTGGGGATCTGACTTACATGGATCCTGGTCAGTTGAACTGGGGTCCTTTGGCTTTTCAGGCAAACACCTTAACCACTAAGCCATCTCTCCAGCCCAAGGTTCTATTTTAAGATGAATAGAGCACACGGCTGGCTAACTGGGATTCGTCGTCCATTTCTCTCCATGAGTGCTTCCTGGAATTACTCATCTCAGTAGCAAGCTTTCGAAAGAAATCCAAGCAGCACATAGACACTGTTCTACTGCCATTCTGTGGGAAGAATAGCCAAGTCACATTTTCAGAGGAACATGTGGAAGGGGAGCTATTTTTATTGCCAGTGTTTTGAATCTACAATCTACCATCTTCATCATTATTTCCACCCTACAGTAAGTTTCCTGACCTATAGTAGAGGCTCAATAAATATCTTCAAAGTAATTAAAATGTCTCTCCCAATAGCTTTTTTCTCTATCCACTGTGAGAGACTGCCCTTTATGATGGATAACTCAGGAACATAGAGGATCAACAGGCCTCAGTGTCTTCTGGCTTTGTTTTTATTACAAGGAACATTGGACACAAGTGCATGTAACTACTCTGACTCACCTGGATTTTTGCTCTGTTGGAGCCATTTAATCTATAAAAAGTTTATTTTCAGAGGACAAGAGTTTCTAATATTTCTTAGTGTTATTTTCATTAAGTAATATTCTCATATTACCACATTGCTTTGAAAAAAAGGTTACATAAAACAGAAACCATTACAAGGTTAGACTATGTCATTTTTCATCTCGAAGCCAAATGGCTAGTCTTTGCATTTGGCCTTCCAAAAAAAAAAAAAAAAAACAAACAACTTTGGACTTAAACATTAATGTTTAGCTATTACAGTAAAAGAACTGACGATACACATATTGATTTGTAAAGTGCTTTCTGTAAAGTCCACAGTCTTCACTTAGAAAAACGTGCATTTTGAAGTAATAAATTAAGAACCTTCTTTGCCATTCTAAATCAGAAACTATTATGTGTAATTAAACAGAAGGCCTCTCTAGACTCTCTTCAGAAAGCAAGCATTGTTTCAGATTTGTGACATTTCTCTACACACACACATGCGTGCACGCACACACACCCTACATACACACATACCAATGATTATAAATATCCCCTAAGTGTGTAAAAACCAGCACTGTCATATCTGTATACTTTGCAGAATGGACAATACATTTTCCTGAACACAGTGGCACAGTAACCATAGGATCTGCAGCTAAGTCACAGAGCGCATATGACTTTGTTCATACTAATCTTATGCTATAGTCTAGGCTGTCCACAGTCATAATTAATAGCCCTTCACAAATCTACACATGCTCGCTAATTTCAGCAGAGGGACTGGATATTAAGTTACTGTTTTCCTCCTAATTTACCATGTGACAAGTTCCCCAAGTAGAGATGATCCTTTCCTTGTCAATATTCCCATAACACCCCAGTGACTATTTTTACTTTGATAGAACTAATTTAGACTATTTTGTTTTTAAAAAATATACATTTCAAATCAAGATTTTGAAATCAAAGAAAGAAGAGGAAAAGAGAGAAAATAATCTTCATCTCCACCTTTCTCTTCACAACACCTGGTGCAGTATCAAGCATATAATGTTTTAATGCTTCAGTTTATGTAATAGGCTTGTCCTCTTATAATGTCAGTATTCCTACTTTGATTTTCTATTTATTCCTTCAAATTTGATTAGCAGTGAAGGTTGCCCATCATTTAAAGTGGAGTCTTCCATCCTAAGTTTGGGTTCCGATTAGTTTCCCATCCTTGTAGTCAGATTTCTCAGTAGGAGGTCATGGTATTTTTGAATGCATGCCCCCACATACTCAGGTGTTTTATTAAATCTTGTAACTTGGGGCTCCAGTTGCCTAGTTGGGAAAAGTGTCACTGGGGTAGGGTGAGGTCCTGAGGTCCAGCTCTAAGGTGTGTTTGGGGACAAATCTCATTCCAGTCCAAAGGTGTAGAAAGCAGTATGAGCTCTGGCTAGGTCTTTGCTGCTTGCTCCCTGTTCCTGCTTCCTGCTTCTGGTGTTTGCTGGCTGATGGTGATTTTTCTCTCTCTGCTTGGATTTATGAACGGAAGCCAGATTTATCCACCATTAATGGAACTTCCCTACATCTGTAAGCTTGAAATAAATCCCTTCCTCCCATAAAACTGTGTCTGGTTTGGATGTTCATCCCAGCAGCCTGAAGCTGACTCCTACAGATGTCATTGTTCTTTCTGCCCTTTCTTGATCACCATTTCTACTGTCTGCACATATATACGTTCACCTTTTGTCTATTTAAGAACTTCTTCCACTGAAGGTCTACTTGGTGTCTGTGTCCCTATGATCTTAGACAAGACTCAGTCTGACTCTCTTACAGATGCATGGTCTCTATATGACAGAAATAGAGACAAAACCCAAAATTCATGATTTCAGATCTTCACATATGGAACAATACTTTCATTTGAGTGCCCAGTGAGTACATTGAACATTCTAATAAGCAGTCACTATAAGACTGCCTAGAGGCAACTCTAGAAAGTGGGAAATGCAAAATGAAAATAACATGCAGCTATCCTTCATGTTTAAAAATCACTTGGTAGGTAATTTTTTGCTCCTCTGTCACAGAGGAAACTGCACTAGGCTTTTGCTGAGTCAAAGCTACACACATCCTATTGTTTCACTGTAATCCTGATGCACAGAGCCATTATATATAGGGAAAAAGAGAAGAACCATCTGTACCATGACAAAATGATGCTTACAAAAGGCACAGGCATGGCTGGAGAGATGGCTTAGTGGTTAAGGAATTTGCCTGCAAAGCCAAAGGACCCAGGTTTGATTCCTCAGGACCCATGTAAGCCAGTTGCACAAGGTGACACATGTATCTAGAGTTCATTTGTAGTGGCTGGAGGCCCTGGAGTGCCCGTTCTCTCTATATATATCTGCCCCTCTCTCTGTATCTTAAATAAATAAATAATTTTTTTAAAGGCACAGACATGGCTGGGGAGATGGCAGTCAGTAGATCACATGCCTCACAGACACGAGGACCTGCATTTACTCCCCAGGAGCCACGTAAAATTCTGGGCATGGTGGTGTGTGCTTGTCATCTCAGCACTGGAGAGGTGGAGGCAGGTGGATCTCTGGGGCTCGCCTAATTTTGAGGTAGTATCTCTCATTATCTACTTTCCTTGGTGAGTTCCAAGCCGATGACAAACACTGCCTCAACTTTAGGTGGACATTTCTCAGTGATGACACACAAGGCTGTCCTCCTTCCTCCACAATCACATTCCCGCATGCATGGGCATGTGTACCAGCCCACGTGCATGTATATATATATATGTATACACATATACAAAGCACATGCATAATCAAAGGCATAGTCATTCAGAGTTAGGGGGAGAGGGGGTGTAAGCATATAAATCATTGGGAATACGACCAATGCACAATTTTTTCATACAGTAAAGTTCATAATTTAATAAAAGGAAGCAAAAGAAAACCAAGATAGAGGTGTTTAGTGAATACATATCAATTCTATGCTTCACTGTAGGACAAATTCCTCTTTTTATTTGCAGACTTCCACTTGAGTCTACTCGCCATGCAAACACAGCCTATGCATGTTCAGGTGACAATGCAAGGAAAGGAGATGAGTTCCCTTTTACAGCTGCAAAGAACGGGGAGAAGTGAAAGGCTCCAAGGGGATGAGATGTGAGTTGGTTCAAGAGTTCTAACAGCATTGGGATTTTTAGCGAAAGATGGCGATACATACATAAGCCCCTTTGCTAAGTTACAGAAATCTTTCAGAGGCCCTTAGACTATCCCCACGATATAGAGCAAGGAACTCAATTTAATTTTCCTTAAACTCCAGAAGAAAAGGTGACCTCAGCTGACATCTACATGATGATTAGTGATTCCGGCTGTGCTATGATATTTATTATTTGCTTTATATCCTGCCATTTGGATCAGGCTTGGGGTGAAGGGTATTGAACTAGTGGGTAAAAAGCCCCATTGTCATTTATTCCATTTGTTGGCGGGCTTTTGTTTTTTTTTTTCTTCTTCTACTCAGAATAACAAGAAAATATCACCTATGAAAGCTCGCTATCTGCTCATTTCAGCGAGACAGTACCCTGAGTGAAAAAGCATCCATCATGCCTGTGAAATATGGGGCGGCTCTGCCTCTCCAGCTGTGATGCGACCTTCTTACAGAAGCAGGGCACTGTGGAGGGCTGAACCCCTGCTAGAGGCACACGGTACTTTCTCTTGCTTCGCTGACACATGTAATATCCCTGGCCCAAGATCTTTGGGGATGAATTCTCATAATTAAGCAACTCTGTCAGATAAGTTAAGCCTAACCCCCAAAGCTTTTAAGTTTCCAGTGCTCATTTGTAAGCAGCTACTTAATCAGCAGAGGTATTATAAAATCAAACTACGTGGGGTTTATGCACTTCTCTCGAGAACGAGAAATAATTTTCGCAGTATTTCTTTTTAAGGCAATGTTCTCTAGTCTTTTAGTCATCTTACACATCTGTGAAAATAAGATCTCAAAAGGATGACTAACTTGAGTCAGAGACATTACACTGATCTCTTGCTTCCCTACCAGGCTTTAAACCTCTTTAGTTATCAGAGGGAATTGTGGTAAACAATTCAAAATATCCAAGTAATTCACAAGTTCAGACATTTGCTCTAATTGCGGTGGGAACTTGAACTCTCATGAGAGTAGCATTTATGAAAACAAGGTAGTAACTTCTACCTTTTACTCACTGAAAAGAAGTTTTATTGTAAGCCTTTTCTGAGTAGTAAAAGTACAGTCAGAAGATATTGACTGTTCAAGACCTGGGGATTGCATTACTTACCAGAGCAAAGTCAGTGCTCTGGTCAGTAAGTCCAAAGCTCAATGCCTATCAGCAGCAGCTTTTTGTAGCTCATACCATAGATATCCATGGAACCCTTCTGATTTAGTTCAGCATTCAGAACATGTTAAAAGGAGTCATGATTCCCGCTTTCACAGGAACATTCCTTGAGGTAATTGTTTATGCATTGTTTTACTCCAGAAGGATTTCGAACGTGTGGGTAGGTTTAACACAGACAAGATAGAATAGGAAATGGGATCTTACCATTGGCTATTTTCATGATTAAGATAGCTAGCATAGTCTTTATGTCGAAATTTCCTTTTCCTTTCCCTTTCCCCTCCCTTCCCTTTTTCCCCTTCCTTTCCTACCCAAACTTCCTCTCCCCTTTCCTTCCCTTCCCTTTCTTATACTACAGAATGAATCTACTACCTGCACATGCTAATAAGTACTCAGTCACCGAGCTATATCTAGTCTTTCCCTTCCTTCCTTCCTTCCTTCCTTCCTTCCTTCCTTCCTTCCTTCCTTCCTTCCTTCCTTCTTTCCTTCCTTCTTTCCTTCCTTCCCACTCTCTTTCTTCTTTTCATTCTTTCTTGTTTTGAGACACTGTCTTACTAAGTTGCCTAGTTTGGCAATGATATCCACAGTTCAAGCAGGCCTTGGATTTGTGATCTTTCTGCCTTAGTCTTCCAAAGTATCAGAGATAAAGTATTGTGCCAAGAGGTCATACTTAAAATATTATTTCTTGTCTGGATAACACCCTGGCAGGTCACAGCTTACTCTATGATTAGAATGATGCACAGTTCCACCGTAAGCAGCATGCGCACCGAGATTGGAAATGTTGCCCTGAGGCATTAGGTGGGACACCAGGTTGCAGTATGAAGGGTCAATGGCATATGTCTATAATGGCATGAGAATAAGACATCGTGTGCAGTGACTCAAGAGTCCGTCGTGCCAGTGTAACTCAAACGTGGCAAAGACAGAAAACCCCCATCTGCTCAGTTGCCTGTACATGTTTCCTCTCTCTTACTTCCTCCACATCCTTCCTTATGGCCTCTTCTCTACCCAAGATTCTTTCAGTAGCCTATGACAAACCATCAATGATAGAATGTTGAGACCCTGACTGGCTAGGGTGAAGCAGGAAGATAGTTTTCACTTAAAATAATCAACACATTCAGAAATGATCCCTGATATGACTCCTTTTTATATAAGGTAAAAGGAAGTCTGCTATAAAAATTCATTTCTAGAAGATTCTGGGTGTTACTGTTCTATGTACGACCCTGGCTTTTGGGTAATAATTTTCTCCCATTGTCATTTGTTCTGAAATAAAATTGAACAGAAAAAGGGAGAGGAGTATTTTCTTTTAAATCTAGTTAAACTAGACTTGGCAAGAATCACTGAGATATTTAGAACATTTACATGAAATCTCTTTCTCTCTCTTAATCTCATATGAAAAAATCACATGAGATTAATGTACTTGGTCATCAAGAGCCCATGACAGTTTCCTTATTTCTGATGATATCTAATGAAGGAGTTGGTAAATCAATCATTCTTTCTCCTCACCCAACGAAAGAGTCTATTGATCTAGCTCTCATTGCCATCTGGGCCATTGGTGGTGGCCAGCCTTAGTAAAGAACTCAACTTCATTTTATGAGTCATTTTACGCAATGGAAATTGGCAGGATGAGTTCAGGGAAGAAGGGAGAATGAACACGACTCAAAACAAAATCGAGATGCGCTTGGAAGTCCCTTGAGTATCAACCTGGGAGTTATTTATGTCAGAGCAAATTCTCCTGTAAAGCAAATGTAGCATCTGAAAAGAACATGGAGCTGTTTGCTGGTCCCCTGTGAGGGCCCTCTCTGTGCAGGCTACAGCCATTCTGGGAATAAAGGCCCATTTACCAGGAATTGATGTTCCTTTACTTTTAGTTGTTAAGACAGCTACTAGCTTGGGACCTGACTTGGTACTGATTTATCACTTTGAAGTTTTCATGCATCTGTGTTTTTATTTTATTTTTTATTTTTTATTTTTTTGTCTGTCTATCCAGAATGATTTTAGCTGGCAATTCCCATTTCTCTTCCATTTTGTGCTTAATAGTATACTTTTAAGAGAAGTCTGTTCTTCTTTTTTTAATAGGTGGGTAGAATATACTTCCCGACTGTGTAATTAATTTTAGAGTTTATTGAAAGTTTGAGGGTAGAGCTGCCCCTCTAAAAAACACAACATTCAGAAAGGATTAAAAGCACAGTGAGTCCTATTTCCACCCTTTTCTCCACTTTGGGCACTAAAGTGATACCCTGCTAATATATTAAAGGATACTTTTTTTTTTCATTATGGCAATTATTTCAACATGTTTCTTCTTATTCCCCAAAGCAAAGCTCTGAAATTCTAAGAAAGAAAATGGCTATTGTATATTTATGTCTAAATTTGAAGAGTTTTTTTCACTGTTTTATCACACAAGATACATATCCAAATATGGTCATAAAAGTAAAAAAATCTGTAAGTCCTTTCCACTAAGGCCTTACAAAAGAAGGATGAGTTTATACTCACTGTGTAAGACGCAGGGTTATAAAAAATAAGATAAGAGGGTGCTAGAGAGATGGTTGAGCAGTTAAGGTGCTTGTACCTAAGGACAGATTTCCCAGTAGCCACCTAAAACTAGATGTGCATGGTGGCAAATGCTTCTTGAGTTCCAGTGCAGTGGCTAGAGGCCCTAGTCTGCCCATTCTCTCATTTCCTATCTGCCTCTCTCTCTCTCTCAAACAAATACGTAAATAAACAAATAAAATGTTTTAGAAAGTAAGATAGACAACAGTGGGTGATAGTACACATGGCCTAGCATAGATATCTCTAGTCAAAAGGATGAGCTATGGAATTACTAATGACTAAGTTTTTCTTCAGAGAGGATATAGGTGGACATTTTTGCTAACAGTTGTTGCACTTGTACTGTGTGTGAGACAGTCATGTTATTTGCTGGAGATTATTATGTTGAAGAAAGATGACTTCAGGTGATAGAAGACATAATGGTGGTAGGAGGGCTTGGTATATGCTCACAATATTCCAACTTTTGACAGGTGACCTTGAACAAGTGCATCCTGCATTACAATTTTCTTATTTCTTTACAATTATCACAATGAATGTTACATAATGAATTGTTCTGAATTACAAGTTATTTCTGGAAAATACAGGCACATGGTTGATATTAAATAAATTGCCACTATTATTGTGACATGGTTTTTCAACTTTGGGAAATTTCTATCCTTTGGGAGAAGAAAGTAATGCAGAGAAGCAAAAACCAGCTTGTTTAAGGTAGGGTTGCCATGGAGAATCAGGTCAATAGAAGCGACTGGACTGTTAATTTTAAAGTCTTCATGGAAAAGTGGGGCTTTACTGTGGTCTTTGGAGTGTTACTAGTGTCAAACTTAGAATAGATAAAGTGACAGAAGGAAATGTCTGAAGGTAGGAATAAGAAATCTACCATGTCACCGTGTTTGGATAGAAAAAATACCCATCTCAATAAAGGCACTTTTGAGAATTTTTTACCTTCAATTTGAAGAGTATGACTTTGTATGATGACCTGTATGAATACTGTATTCATTGGGATGGTATTTATAAAACTTCTAGCATATGCCCAGCTATATTTTAGAGTGGTGAAGAATGAAGACACAGCTTTTGTTTGCTGGAGTTTCTACCTTAGTATGGAAGTCTATCACCAACAAAAGCAACCAAAAACATATGAAAAATAGAATAATACAAGAAAAAATAATTATATATATATATATATATATATATATAATATTATAGTGTATAATTTATAAAAAATTATAATATAATAATTATTGTAAGGAAAGTGTAAGAGAAAAGAGATAAGGAACTGTAGCTATTTGTGTCCTTGCTCAGAAGAAGCTTTTTTAGCCAAATTGTCTATGGAGGATTACCCACCAGACAGTTTCTGTTCCCTCAAGGTTTTCTGAGCTAAGGGAAATTTAGTTTATCATTTGGGAGTAGACAGGCCTGTCAAGGCCATGTTTCTGAAGTTTTTTATTGCTTATTGGTCTTAGGGATAGTTATCAACTTTTCAGTTCCCTCTAGTTTTCAGGGAAGTCTATTAACCCTTCAATTATATTAAATTATAATATAATAATTATATATAAATTATCAAAAATCTAAAATATATATATAATCAGGTATTCACTCTAGAAGGATGATCTTGAAAATGTTTTTTTGTTTTGTTTTAAAAAGATCCTCAAGTGATTCCTATGTGCAACAAGTTTCTTATGTACACATAAAATTATCAGTGGCTCCACATGTAAATCTTTGGTAATATGAGGAAAAGTTGTTCAGGTCAGATAAAGAAGAAGGCATATTGGATGAGTTGAATGACCTGGATGTAAGGAACAAATAGACCTTGAGTAGTATTATTTTATAGAACTGTAACTGGGGACAGCAGCTGAAAGGATACAGAGGGTCAAGAATGAAGTTTGGAGGTTGAGGCAGAAGAATCAGGAGATCAAGGTCATCCTTGGCTTCATAGTAAGTTCAAGGCAAGCCAGGGCTTTCTGAGACCTTGTCTTAAATAAAAAAGGTATCTGAATGATGTACACTGTCAACACCAAGAACATGTAAGGCAAGAAGGGGAGTGGTGATCAAATCATCGAAGGAATGTCTAACGATCCAGAACATGTGCCCCAAAGTGCAGTATGACAGCCGGTGCCAGAGGAAGTGACTCTTCCATCACGGAAGCCAGAGCGAGGGTGGGAAGGGTGCCCGTCCTGCAGATTAACTGAGGGAGATGTGAGTAGCTTCTGGCACAGGAATTGTCCCTGGCCAGGGAAGCGCTGAGCCTGGGTATCAGCACACACAAAGAGGAAAACAAAGGCTAAGGATTTTGAAAAGGGAGAATTCATGAAACAATTTCTTCAGAAAGCAGAAAAGGCATCTTACAGAAAATTGGGAGAACTGCCACAGTTTGGTGCCAGTTTGTGTTCAGCCTTAACATTTACCATAATTTTTTTTTCTCTTTTTCTGTTTGGAAGCTTATGGTTTCAGATATAGAGAAAGCACATGGTTGGGTTCGTATGAGGTTGGGTTAATAGTCAGATCCTTTAACACTACCGTTTTGTATAAATCAAGTTCTTAGCAACTGTTTCTGTTAACTAGCATCAGGGGTGAGATGCAAACATGTACCCAGATCATAACATGGTGCTGTTAATACCTTATTGTGCGCTGAGATTTTCCATGCATATTCTGGAAGTCTCACAATAATGCTTTGGTTTGGGAATTATCAACCTCATTTTATTATTGAAAACACACACACACACACACATATATATATATTGTCCAGTAATACTGGGTCAAGATAAGATCTACTTAATAATAAATCCCAGTAAGCAGGCTCATTTCATTATAATAATCAAAGGACTGTTTTAAGAAAAAGAAAAGAAGCTTTGGGGAATACATTTTTCCTTCTTTTGCATTAAAAATAAATAAACACGTGAACAAAATAGAACAGAAATCCTGCTGGTTTTTACTGGACGTCTTTTTCTCTCTAGCAGAGTTATGACTTTTAGTGAAATTTGCCATGTGTTCTCTTTTCAGCTTTATACACTCAGCAAATAAATATGCAATCTTGGAAAACTTACTTCTTACATTTCCTGACCATCACCTGAGGAAGTGAAAAGAATGTTCAATAAGGATATATAGCACAACAGAGAGATAGCAATAACCTCCCCACCCCTTTCCTTTGGTAAATATTGAAAACAAAGTCTCATCCATGCTAGGCAAGCACACTGGCACTGAACTACACCACCAATCTCTTGTTGGGTTTGGCGACATCATTGAAGACATTGTCAAAGACTATCTATAGTTTCATATTTCTTACCTTGCAAATTATAAGAATATGCCATTTATTTGACTGGCATAAATTACAAAAAATTTTTAAATACAATTCCAAAATAAGTAATAGAACTAGATACTAGAAAACAAAAGTATCAAACACCTGTGGGAAGCTGGGAATAGACTTTAAAGAAGCAAAGAGTGATGGGGAAGGCTTGCTGCTTGGGTAAAGTGGGTTGACATGCATTACTGTGATCTAAGTACTGGTGTGTAGAAATTTAAGCTCATCATCCAAGAAGATGAGCAATGTAAATGCTGTGAAATTCAGACACGTTCTGTCTCAACACCACACATAATCAGCTATGTTAGACCAATCAACTCCCATCTTAATCTTTTGTGAGAAAAAGTTTTAAATCTGTGACAATGTATTTTAATTACCAATGTTAAAATTGCAGTTTTATGTTAAATTTAAATTGTTATTGATGCTAAATTTTAAAACTTCATCATTGGGGCTGGAGAGATTGTTTGGTGGTTAAGGCATCTGCCTATAAACTCAAAGAAGCCAGGTTTGATTCCCCATGACCTACCTAAGCCAGATGCACAAGGAAGCACATGATCTGGAGATCCTGGTGTGCTCATTCTCTCTCTCAACTAAATATATTTTAAAAAAATAAATTAAAACTTGGTTATTGTGGTTTATTTGAGACATAAGTTCTACGGATGGCCCCTGGCTTATGATGGTTCAATTTGTGATCCTGAAACTTTATGATGGGGCAATGGTGATATAAACTGAATGGAAATCATGTTTTGGACATTGGATTTTGAGCTTCGCACAGATGAGTGATACATGGTAGAGTGCTCTCTCGTGATGCTGGGCAATGGCACGGGACACACTTCTCAGTTTGCTCCATAATCAACACACTGTGATGCCCGGCTATGATGTTTCATAGGCAAGGCAGCTTGTCCACTTAAGATACATTCAGTTTATGATACATGCTGTTTCCCCGGGGTAAGCAGAGGAATATCTGGGATATAAACACCGGAAGAAATCTTTTAATTTGTTTCTCAGCTTTCAGAAGTCACCTAAGAGAAGGACTTACCTTCAAACCTGATGTAAAGAGAAATAAGGAACTTTCTTTTCTTGAGTCAGGAGCCTGTCTTTGACACATGTATTACCACAGCGTGGGGTAGGGGAAGCTTTGCTATGATAAAGAATAGAGACTATCTTTGTTCAGCAGTGTTTCTCATTCATGTATCAAGGAGTTGACGAACTTGATCCATTTATCATAATGAACCCCCAGGGGTGTAAACAAGAATATTATGAGCACAGCACGTTAGCCTTCCGGCAGTAATGACATACTGCTTCTTTCGGCATAAAAAGCAATTTTTGCAGCTTAATGTTTCAGACAACTTAAAGTCCATAAACACACAAGAACTGCACTGGCCAACATGCCAGCGAAGATTCTGATGGGACATTATCTACTTTCATCCCAGGAATACCAAAAATATGAATAAGGTTCCAATCTAGGTGAGTTTCTTGCTGTTCTATATATACAGCTCAAACTTTTATAGCCTTATATTTGGTCTTTGATTGCTTTCCTCGAACTGGACGATACATTCTTATAAAGACCTGTCTGTCTGCCAAGTTCAGACTCCAAACAATTTCTTTTTTTTTTTACTGCTCCGTGCTGGAGAGGAATCCCCCGCAAATTCTGATATGGTAACATAGCCTGGGACAGATAAGGAATATGGATTATAGAATTTCTGACAGAATACAAGGCGCCTCAGGGGAGAATGAAACTGACCAAGCACATTGATTTGATAGTTATACTTCACAGAGCTAGGGTTTCCAAGCAATTTGGAAGGATGACAATCCTTTGTTCTTACAGGTTGTAAGTCTGATTGCAACAGGCACAGTTAAGAAGATCAGAACCCTCCCCCTCCAAAATAGCACAGGGAAGGCAGAATCAGTGGGGGGTATGCACACCTCTGGGAGTAACAATCAACATCTTCACTAGGCCCATCACTAAATTCCCAAGAGGATGTCATAACAGAAGTCATGTATATGGTAAAGAAACCAAAACCAAATAGCTTGATATTTTATATGGTTCTCTGCCTGGCTAATTAGGTGTATTTACAGATCTATGTTCCATTAATAGCTACACAGAGAGAATATATACACATCTGGATTTTGTTCACAGCAACTGAGAGGCTTCTCTGTCTTCCTCTCCCTCTCTCTGTCTCTCTCTCAAAAAAAAAAAAAAATACACAACTTTGGCAAAAGGCAACTTTGGTTCCGTTCCTGTTAAGGGCTGTCTCCCTTGGTGCAAAGGGATAGCTTCTTCATGCATAATCACACAGTGGGCAGATATTCTCTTTCATCCCACTTTTTTATATATCAATTTTTCATGCTGGGGATGAAAGAAAAGGGCTGTTTTGCACATTAAGAGAGCACTCTACTGAGCTGCATCTCCAGTTCCTTGCTCCCATGTCTCTTTTGGAAGGACCACAATTCTGTCATGAAGGCTTCACCCCCATGATGTAATTATCTCTAAAAGATGTCTCTTACAGACATCATGACATTGGGCACCAGAAATTCACCATATTTGTCTTAGTTCCATTGTGCTGTTGTAACAGATTACCATAGACCCAACTTCTGGCGAGAGTCTCCTTCTGAGGGTCTCCCTCTGTTTGTTAGTCTTTGTTGTTGTTGTTGTTCTTGTTAAGTAAGTTCTTTAATTTGATGCTACTCAGTCCAAATGCTTAGCAGCGAGTGCATAGATCTCTCAGGCTTTCATTTAGCTGACATTATATAACTCCACCTCTATAAAAATATAACATTCTCTATAGCCTTTGAGATCATATATTGCTTAGCTAAAAAAATTGATATCAATATTTTCCTGATAAAATCACCTTTTAGAATATATCTATCTACCTCAGAATGCTACTATACATATATTTAAAATGAAGCTATAAAAGAACATATTTTCTTTTTTTGTTTGTTTTTTATAATATATTTTTATTAGTTATATATACAGTATATATACAGACATGATGGTACCATCATGGGTAATGTGGGTCTTGCCTTATGGAGTATGGAGGAAAGTGGACGGGTACGGGCAGTACAGTACCTGAAGAAGAGATAAGGGGCCAAACTCCCAAGGTAAATAAACCTTTCCCATGAAAAGGCATGAGTCCGTGCGTGAAGGTTCTGATCCCATGACTTACACACTCCGTTATCAGGCCACACACCGACCCTGCCACACTGAGAAATTAAAGTTCCAACACATCAACTTTTAAAATTAATTATTAATTCCGAGCTGTGTAAACAGTCCATAGCAAAATGTTAAAGAGTGAAACAGAACATGTGCTGGATTTCTGTCTTGCATACAATTACCTATGACAACAATCCTGACAGACTTTATTTTCCTGATTTTAAATTTTACACACTGGATTAGACATAACTCTCATGAAAATATTTTTCTACACTTGAAACTATATAATTCTATCTCCTCTGGACATGACATTTTACAATGTTTAATCAGCTGTTTTTTTTTTTTTTTCCCTTAGTTGCACGAAACATCCAGCAAATGTCTAGATAATTCAAGTTGCCAACCGCTAATATTTTCTGCTTCAGTTTTGCTTCCTAGATTAAGTAAGCAAGTATCATCCCAGAATGACCTGGGCTTCTTATAATCTTTGTTGGTAAGATTTCTAAAGCTCTGCTCCTCATTCCTATTTTCAGTCATCTCTATTATTATTCTTTCTATACTTACAACTATAGTTGTGTTACACACTTTCATTTGTTTGTTTGTTGGGAACATTTGCACCCATTTCTGTAATGCATTTAGAAATGAACCAAATTGTGATGCTCCAGCCATGATATTATTAATAATAGCCCCCTTTTCTGTCATCCAAACATTTTTCAAAAAAAAAATAATCTCACTCATCTTCTTTCTTTTTTTAATGTTTTAAAATATTTATTTATTTATTTGAGAGAGAGAGGAAGAGGCAGATAGAGAAAGAGAGAATGGGCATGCCAGGGCTTCTACCCACTGCAAACAAACTCCAGACACATGCTCCCCCCTTGTGCATCTGGCTTATGTGTGTCCTGGAGAATCAAACTGGGGTCCTTAAGCTTCACAGGCAAGTGCCTTAACTGCTAAGCCATTTCCCAAGCCCTATTTTTTAGAATTAAAATTTATTTTTATTTGAGACAGAGAGAGGGAGAGAGACAGAAACAGAGAGAGAGAGAGAGAGAGAGGGAGAATGGGTGCACCAGGGCCTCTAGCCACTGCAAATAAATTCCAGATGCATGTGCCACCTTGTACATGTGGCTTACATGGGACCTAGCCAATCAAACCTGTGTCCTTGTGCTTCATAGACAAGCACCTTGACCATTAAGCCATCTGTGGTGGTTTGATTCAGGTGTCCCCCATAAACTTCAAGTGTTCTGAATGCTAGGTTCCCAGCTGATGGCAACTTGGGAATTAACACCTCCTGAGGCAGAGTATTGTTGGGGCGGGCTTATGGGTATTATAGCCAGCTTCCCCTTGCCAGTGTTTGACTCTCCTGAGCTATTGTCTACCTTATGTTGACCAGAGAGTGATGTCCACCCTCTGCTCATGCCATCGTTTTTCCTGCCATCATGGAGCTTCCCCTGGCCTGTCTTTTTCCCAGGGCTGCTCTTAGTCGCCATTTCTGCCAGCAATGCGAACCTGACTGCAACAGTAAAGTGGTACCGAGGAGTGGGATTGCTGCTAGACACCTGACTGTGTGGCTTTGGCCTTTTGGAGCTGATTTTCAAGAGGAATGTGGAAGGATTTGAAATCTTGGCCTAAGACATGCCTTGCAGTGCTGTAAGTACAGCTTAATGGACTATTCTGGTCAGAGCTGAAAGACCTGAATCAGTAAGAACTAACTGTGAGGTTTGGCTTATGAGGGTGAGAAAGAGCTTTACTTGGACTGGGCTAGCAGTTTGTGTGAGACAGAAGATGTGCAGGGTTGCTTTGCGTAAAAATGAACTGGTGTGAGCAGAGGGATATGAAATCTTTGGGTGAACCATTCAGCTGCAATTGAGAGATTACAACCTTTGAGATTGGGCCAGCTAACCATCAACAGGAAGAAGGTTTCTTTTGAAGGGGCCTGAATGCTGAAGGAGTGTCCTGTTCTTCAAAGTCTGATTTATTCCCCCTGGATTAACAAATTGGCACCCTACCTGGTATTAAGTATAACAAATGCAGGAAACAGGTCATCTGAATTTTTAGCCTGAAAATGGCCATGGACAGTGTCAGGTTTGCTGGATGCCTGCAGGAGATCCCATGGGGCCATGAGGATGGACCATGGGTTGCAGTGGAGACAATGGAGATTATGAGATGGCTGCCAAGGAGAGCCGGCCTTGGATGAAGTTTTCCAGGACTGTGAGTAGCCAAGCTGGAGGGGAGCATCTTGAACTCCAGAGACTTGTTGCTGCTCAGAATTATCGGACTTGGAGATTTGTCACTGAGTAGTTGTTGGATTGGAATTACAGAGTTTGATTTTGAGTTGTTTAAAATCTTGTATTGGTTAAGTTTGTTTTGCCCAATGCCATCCTTTGCAATGTTTTATTCTGTTATTATTTTTTTTGGGGATATTTTTGCATTATGGCTCAGTTAAAAGATCTTGGATTATGGGGATGTATGAACATCATTGGAATTGATAAAAACTATGGGGACTTTTAAATTTGCATTGCATTACATTTTACAAGTTTATAAATGTGGTGGTTTGATTCAAAAAACTAAACAATGCTAGGTTCCCAGCTGAAACTAAAACACCTCCTGGAGGCAGAGTATTGTTGGGGGCGGGCTTATCCACCAGCTTTGTGTTTGGCTTAGCTATTGTCTATTATGTTGACCAGAGAGTGATGTCCACCCTCTGCTCATGCCATCGTTTTTCCTGCCATCATGGAGCTTCCCTCCTGTGAAGCCAAAATAAACCTCTTTTTCCCAATATCAAAAATCTTCTTTCTTTTCAAAGATTTCCATAACAACAAGAAACAGGTCATCTGCATTTAGCCTGAATCATCTAATTCTTCATGAGTTAGAAGCTGTGGACAATGTTTAGGAGATAGATCTGAGTTTAGACCAACTTTACAAGTTTCTGGGAGCATCTTCACTTTTCTGGATTTGAGCAGACAGTTCAGTTGCATTTATTTTTTAGCATATGCAAGGCTCTGGGCTGCTTTTGCAGCATTGCTACAAATAAACAAAAATAAACAAGCAACAATCTAAAACCTTTCCACTTTGTCTTAGCTATCAAATCCTCCTCTGAGGAATATCAAAAATATTCATAGGGACTGGAGAAATGGCTTAGCAGTTAAGGGATCTGGAGTTCAACTTCTAGGACCCAGTGGCTGATGCACAAGGGGGACATGCATCTGGAGTTCATTTTCAGTGGCTGGAGGCCCTGGTGTGCCTATTCTCTCTCTCTCTCTCTCTCTCTCTCTCTCTCTCTCTCTCTCTCTCTGCCTCTTTCTCTCTCATCAATCAATCAACAACCAATCAATAAATAAATAAATAAGGAAAAAGAAAAAAAGATTCATAATATTTGACCATGTGCAAATAACCCAGCAGAACCTGAGGACAACCAAAGGCTGTCAATATCACAAGAAAAGATTGCTGAATTGCTACCATGAGATGAACCACCTCTTACACATCAGCCACGGTCCAGGTGAAACCACAGCAGAATTGGTGAATCAAGCATTAGAGCTGCTCTCTTGGTTCGCCTGACAGCTTGTGCCAAGGTAATGGTGATAGATACTAAGGACACTCAAAGATTCAAAGCAAGCCGGCGTGGTGACGCACACCTTTAATCCCAGCACTCGGAAGGCAGAGGTAGGAGGATCACCATGGGTTCGAGGCCACCCTGAGACTACATAGTGAATTCCAGGTCAGACTGAGCCAGAGTGAGACCCTACTTTGAAAAACCAAAACCAAAACAAACAAACAAAAGATTCAAAGCAAACATACAGAAGGTGCTGAGACCTTAACACTAAAGTAGGTGTTGGCAGCTTGTGGTGTCTTTAGCAATCAGGTCTTTCCTTTGACTTCAGGAGAGTAATTAAGTGCTTTGACAGAAGCCTATCTTGTTTTTGGGATGTCATCGGTATCTCTGACCGACAGCTCAATGTGGTGTGTAACAGATTTCTGGTGCTGGGAGTCACAAACCAGAGGCAATTGTTTTAGGATTAGGCTTAATTCCATTCTCTCCAGGGACCTTCTATCCAGTTGATTCCCCACCCCCCCATACTCCTATTGAGGACTATATCCAAGAGAAATATTTCTATGGTACTAATTCATTTTGGTTTTAGTTTTGACTTTTATACCTTCTACCCTGGTCTTTTTTTCTGTTATTTTTCAAAAGATAGAACTTAGGCAATAATATCTCCAGCATTTGTTTCATCTAATGTAGACATCAACTTGTATCAATAACAAACAAAACTAGTGACTCCTTCAGTGAAGAATTCAGACACAGGGCTGGAATATGGCTCAGCAGTTAAAGGCACTTGCTTGCAAAGCCTGGTTCCTGGGTTCAATTCCCCAACACCCATGTAAAGACAGACTCACAAAGTGGTGCAACTGTGGAGAGTTTGTTTGCAGCAGAAGGATATCATGGTGTACTCTCTCTCTCTCTGTCCTTTCTTTTATTCTCACTTTTGATCTTGCTCCCTCTCTCAGATAAATAAATTAATTAATTATTTTTTCAAGGTAGGGTCTTGCTCTAGCCCAGGCTGACCTTGAACTCACTGTAACTCACTATGTAGTCTCAGGCTGGCCTCAGACTCACAGTGATACTCTTACCTGTGATCAAAAGTGTGCACCACCACATCCAGCTAAATAAAGATTTTAAAAAAATGTACACACATTACTTTCAGAATGGCTGTATGTGAGCCCCCAGCATTACAGTTTAGTTAAGCATTGCTTAATTACAGAACACAGTCTGAAAACTGCATCATCACTTGGTGATGTTATCAGTGTGTGTCCATCATAGAGTGCTCCTAAAATACTGAGATGTCTACAATATTTTAGATGATTTTTAATATACTTGGACCTGCATTACATATGAGGTCTGTCCTTGACTACAACGTCACTTTGCACAATATGGATGTATGGCCTTTCCTAAGTCTCTCAGAAAATTTCAGCACAAGTATTACTCTCTGTGACCCATTTTGCAGCTGAAGTTCTTGGGAACCTGCGCTGGATGCCTTCCTGTTTATTCTCTGTATTCCTTGTGTTCCTCCCACTGTAACTGCATTCTACATCAAACTTGAGAATGCATCACCTACAGGATTGGTCAAGGCAAAGGAGCAAGTGTTTGTGTTGTGGAGCTCGAGGATGTGCATCACTAACAAGTGCCCAGGTGATACGCATGCTGTGGGCTCATGAGCACACTTGAAACATCATTCGACTACTCAGTCTAGCACTCAGTAGCCTAATAGGCAATTTCAGGGGCTGAGTAGGAGGCATAGGAGAATCAGCAGCATTTCTTACTAGCCAATGGGGGAGAACTTCTGCTGTCACAGAAACCTACTTTCTGAGCCTGGAGAGATGGCTTAGTGGTTAAGTACTTTCCTATGAAGCCTAAGGCCCCAGTTCGAGACTCAATTTCCCAGGATCCATGAAAGAAAGTAATAAAAATTAAATATTTAATATTTACATACACAAGCAAAATAGAATGATATTTCTTTGTCATATCAAAACCACATATGGTCCTGGAATCTTAGTTTTTATCTTATTTGCAAATCTTAAACACCTGTACTATATTGAACCCATTATTGAGGGTCATGTGCCTCTTAGTTTATCAATAACCTGCAAGTATGATGAAAGGATGTTTAAAACATTGGCATCCATTGTATAAAGTACTTTCACATATATCTTCTTACTTCATACACTGTAAAATTTAAAATAGAGCTGTTTATAGAAAATCTGATGCTAAGAGGTGAAGTGATCTGAGATTCTAAACCTCTTCCTTCAGTGCTTTTTTTTTTTTTTTTTTTTTTTTTGAGAGAGACACAGAGAGAGAGGGAGAGGAAGACAGATAGAGATGGACGCGCCAGCAGCCTCTCAGCCACTAAGAACGAAATCCAGATGTGTGTGCCCCCTTGTGGTCAAGTGTAGCATTGCCCCCTTGCATCACTTTGCATCTGGCTAAACGTGGGACCTGGAGATTGGAACCATTGGAGATTGGAACCAGCGTTCTTTTAAGCTTAGGAGGCAGGTGCCTTAACCTCTAAGCCTTCTCTCCAGCCTTTTTGTTTTTTAGCTCATTACATATACTATGCTGCCTACATGTTCAGTTCAGTTCTCCAGAGAAAGTTCCATCTGAAGTAGATGTCTGTATTTCCAGCCCAAGAGGAGTCAGAGGCCAGCCTGTGCAACATAGTGAGTTCTAGGCTGCCTGGGAGACCCTGTTTCAAAACAAATAACAATAGCAAAACAAACAAACAAAACTATGAAAGAATTCCAAATGAGAAAAACAGGTATTAACTAATGTAGTATTATAAGTTTAACATTTTTCAAATAAATTCAATATGATATAAATTCTGTGACATAAATGGTAAAGCCTACAGTGATAATTTTTATGTGGTTTTCAATCCTTAGACGGTGAGTATTCCTTGGCTCTGTGAAGCTATGATTTCTTTTTCCATTTAACAGCTGGCTTGAAGAATGTTAATGTATTCTAGGTGGGGGACATTCCGGAACTCCTAGTGTGTCACTGTAGCAACACGGAGTATGGCTAGTAGACTGTCAGCCATTAGCACTTCTCAGTACTTCTCTGTGGTGTTACTGAGTGAAATTCTCCATGAGAAACCTTTTCTAGAATATTCGTTCTTTATTATTTTCATTTAAAATAAAAACTTAGATAATTCACATTGCATAAGGTTTGTCCCTGCGGCTTGGGGAGATGGCTCAGTGGGGAATTATCTTGCAAGCATGACGATGACCCGACCTTAGACCCTCATAGTTTATGTTAAGCCAGACACAGCAGAGTGCCTATCTGTAGCCCTGGTGCTCCTACAGTGACTTGGGAGAAATCCCAGAAGCCTGGAGGCAAAGTCGTCTGCACACACACTGGCAAATGTCAAGAAACTTGCCTCAAACATGGTCAAAGGCAAGGTGTCCTTTGACCTCCATATCTGTGCTATGCCGCGTGTACCTGCACTCACATGCAGTATACACATAAACACATAATAAACTGAGATTTTTAAAAAATGATTTGCCCCATTAAAACATACAACTCAGTGGTGTTTCATGTGTTTATAAGTCGTTCAGTCAGTCCTGCAGTCAAATTCCAGAAAGCAGTCATTATCCCCCAAAGAAAAGCTATTCCCCAAGTAGTGATCAGTCATTTCTCTCTGTCGCTTCTCTTTTCTGGCTAATAATCTAATTCTGTATTGGTGGACTGGACATTTCCTGCAAACAGAATCATCTGACATGTCTGGTTTCTTGTACTAAGCGTAAGATTTTCAAGATGTACCATTACTGTACTTTTTATTTGCACTTTTCCCGTCTTTGTTGCTGTTTAATATGCTGATGTATTAATACACGTCATTTTATCTGTTCATCAGTGTTGTAGCTATCTTCTCATTGCTGAGACAAAATACCCAATCAGAAACAGCTTATAGGAGGAAAGGATTTATTTTGGCTTACAGTCCTGAGGGGAAGCCTCATGATGGCAGGGAAAAACATGTCATGAGCAAAGGGTGGGCATCACCTCCATGCCAACAGCAGGTGGACAACAGCAGCAGAAGGGTGAGCCAGACTGTAGCAAAGGGGGGCTGGCTATGAAACCCCTAACCCGATTCCCCATAATACACCTCCTCCAGCAAGGCTTCACTTCCTAAATTGCTATCAGCCTGAAATCCAGCCTTCAATACACATGAGTTATGGAGGACACCAAAGTCAAACTCCCAGTTTTTAAATACTCATGTAGTTTGCATATTTAGATTACTGTGAGCATATAAATTGTGTGCCAGACCTGGAGCTACAGGATCTAATGTTTGCCCTGCTGTTGTGTTAAGGTTTTCTGATCATTTCTTGTCATTTCCTTATTCTTCCCTTTTGTAATGGGAATATAAGCTCTTCGTCACCGTAACACGGAGTGTGTAACTGAGGCTCCTATCTGTGCATGTGCTTTGAGTCTCAGAGGAAATTTGAAACTTGGGTTCATGAACAATTTCAGAATTATTAAGACTATGGGGACCCTTAGAGATGAACTGAATGCATATATATATATATATTTTAATTTTACATTCATGTCGGTGCCTTTGGTAGCCTCCTCCCTGTCCTCCCCTGTGGTGGTTTGATTCAGGTGTCCCCCATAAACTTAAGTGTTCTGAATGCTAGTCTCCCCAGCTGATGGCAATTGGAAATTAAAGTCTCCTGGAGGTGGTGTATTGTTGGGGGTGGGCTTATGGGTATTATAGCCAGCTTCCCCTTGCCAGTGTTTGGCACACTGCCTGTTGCTGTTGTCCACCTTACATTGACCAGAGAGTGATGTCCACCCTCATGGCATCGTTTATCCTGCCATTATGGAGCTTCCCCCTCGAGCCTGTAAGCCAAAATAAACCTCTTTTTTCCCACAAGCTGCTCTTAATCAGGTGATTTCTGTCAGCAATGCGAACCTGACTGCAACATCCCCCTTCCAAAGGGACCCTCCTCATTGGGGAATGAGGGTCATGCATTATGGGGTAGCCAACAGTTATGGGGAAGAGGCAATGTCTCTGTGCATAATGACCCAACTTGTGGCTCTAACACTCTTACCACCTCCTCTCATGAGACGGTCATGAACCTTGGAGACTAAGGAGAGAACATTATGGTTTGAATATGAAATGTTCTTCGTTGGCTCATGAGTTGAATATTTGGTCCACCGCTGGTGGCACCCTTTTGTGAGGTGCTAGAACCTTTGAGAAGCAAGGCCAATAGCCAGGAAGAAGATCACTGGGGACATGTTTTTGAAGGGTATATCTTTTATCCTGGCCTTTTTCTGTGTCCTTCTGATTCGTTTCTACCATGAAACAAAGAGCTTTCTCCTCCACCTGGTCTTATCACAATGGTGCTCTGACCAAGCACTCAGGAACTGAACCCTCTGAAACAAGGAGCCAAAATAAACATTTTCTTCTTTTAAGTTGCTCCATCAAGTATTCTGTTCACAACTACATAAAACATAAGCAAGAAATGGATCTCCCATTTCCTCCCCTAGGACTGTGTGTGCATTGCTACCTGTTTTCCACACTCAACTCATTTACCATTCTTCCTGAGCCTTACTTCTGCTTGGCAGAGCAGTAAGGTCAATTAGAAGTGAGCACAAAGAACTCTCTAAGGTCTTTTCTGATTATATATGTCATTACACATACATGTAGCTTTCTAAATTCCTAGGAATATTTTGGAGACTTTTAAAACTCCTATGGACCTCTCACTTTGCAAGTACTTTCTCTCTCTCTCTCTTTTTTTTTTTTTTTTTTTTTTTTTGGTTTTTCAGGGTAGGGTCTCACTATAGCTCAGGCTGACCTGGAACCTGGAATTCACTAAGTAGTCTCAGTCTGGCCTCAAACTCTTGGCTATCCTACTACCTCTGCCTCCTGAGTACTGAGATTAAAGCCATGTGCCACCATGCCTGGCTTTTGCAACTTTACTTTTTAAACATTTTTACTCAGTCTATTATGTCATCTGCCATTTTATGCCCCCAACATCAGTGATAGTATAAATAAATAAATAAATAAATAAATAAATAAACCCACTAAATGTGGTGGTAGGTGCACTCAGGTGGCTGAGGCAGGAGTATTGCAAGTTTGTGGATAACTGGAGGTATATGGTGAGTTCCTCTCTCAAAAAAAATAGGTAAGCAGCCCCTGAAGAGAAACCATAGACACAGGCAAAATGCAACAGAGATAAAGTGAATACATATCTTCCAGTGGAGCCTTCCAAGGAATGACCAGGAAATGACGGCTTGACATTTTTCATGCCTGTTCTGCTCCCTTCTGCCCTTGGCTGTTGCTCATTTTTGTCATGGTGCATGCTCATTGTCCATAGTACTGTCTTACATAATGACATTATTACACAAGCCTATGTGCTACACAGCACATATATTTGCCATATCCTATGTACCCTCCCTCCACTTTCTCACTCTCCCTGCCATTAGTCCGATTATTCCCCTACACTGCTTCACTTCTACTTTGAAGTCATATGTACATACATGATTCCATGTATCTATAAAATCCAGGAACAACACGTGAGAGAAAACATGATATTTGTTTTCTGAAACAGACTGAATTCACTCAATATTATTTTCAGTTGTCCAGACGCTATAGTTTCTCCAAAAACAACAAATAGATTTACTATATGACCCAGCTATGCCAGTCTTGGGGATTTATGTGAAGGACTTTAAGTCAATACATCACAAAGATACCTGAACAACAATGTTGTTTGCTTGTTTGCTTGTTTTCAGCACTATTTCTAATAGCTAAGACATAGAACAAATCTACATGACCCACAACAGAAGAATCAATTAAGAAGCTATGATATTTGTGAAGAAAGACATTTTTTCAGCTATAATCAATGAAGTTATAATATTTTCAGGAAAATCAATGTTATAATTTTTAAGGCTTCCACAGTATTACAGAGAAATAAAGTGGATAAGCCTAACATTCAGTGAAAAATGCCATGAAGCTCACTACTTTTTTTGAGATTCAATTGCTTTTCTTCCTTCATTCTCAAGTTGTGTGTGTGTGTGTGTGTGTGGCCAGGGCCCCTAGCCAATGCGAAAGAACTCTAGATGTATGTGCCACTTTGTGTATCTTCCTTTACATGGGTTCTGGGAACTGAACCCAGGTCTTTAGGCTTTGCAGCCAAGTGCTCTAACTGAGGCACCATCTCTCCAGTCTCGTTTTGTTTATTTTATTTTGTTGTTGTTGTTAAATTGCTACAAACCTTTGGCAAAATTCCAGAGTTCAGAAAAGTTGAATGTAATCCTTCTTCTCTCTCCCTCCCATCCTCTTCTGCTTCCCTCCCTTCCTCCATCTCTATTTATCTCCAATTATTTATGTTATTAGTTCTGCAGAGAGGATACATTTCAGGGTCCTTACTCTAATAATTTCAGTGATGTCACTTCAACATTGATTCTTAAACTTGTCATTGTTGCTTGGTTTAGTGTTGTGTAATCATTTTATAGATCTCATAACGGATATAGGTACAGTTATGAGTATAAAAAACACATGTATAGATTCATAGATATATTCCACTGGATTCACTCACATGGAGTCTGTTGGTGACCCTAAAATTCACAACTTAATACCCCTGACTTAGAGACTCAGGTTGAACAAGCATGGAGCCCTACTACAGAGAACCAAGGAGACATCACTTCAGAAATAAGCTACTAGCAATTTTAGGAGGCAAATTTAATGGGCAATATCCATTGTATTGACTGTCACTTACCTTATTTAAAATTCATTCTTCATAGTACTGTTGTGATAACAGTCAAGGAAAAACTGTAAAATACTCCAGAATAGGTCCAGGCATTTAATAAGAACTTCAGGAATTCTATTAATATTCTAATATTCATTTTTTTCTTAAAAAATTTCTTTTAAGAACACAAATTGTTTTTGCTCTTTGAGTATCTTTTGTAAATAAATATTTGAATAACATTTTTAGAGGAGGTATTTGAATACTAATTTCTACTATAAAGCAGACAGTTATTTTAACATAAGGAATTGCATCAACTGGAGAGTTGTCCAGACTAAATACAAATACACAAAAGTACAAGAGAGAATTGTGGATGACATTGTGACATTATACTAGATTTAAAGTACAACTTAGATTTCTGTAATTTTTTTGAATTGCTTAATTTCCCCAGGTATTTGTTAGATAAAATCCAGAACCAATTTTATTATGTAAAGTGCATTTCAATTAAATAAATCTGTGAGTTTAGTGAGAATATAAAGTTCTTTTTTCAAGTGCAAGTGAGCAAAAAACCAGATAAGCAAAAATGAGGTAATGGAAATTAAAATGTGAAAGTTCTAAATTCAATTTATGCGCTTAGAAACTACAACTTCTCAAATTTACTCATCATGGTTTCTCCATGGAATTAATTATATGTTAGATGATTCTTCATAGATGACTTCATTGATCCCAGGATCAAATCAAATTAGTGTGTATAACATACCTAGTCTATGATGCACCTGGTAGTAAGTCAGAGAAGAAGGCATTGAGCACTTTAGAATTATGGAAAAATACTTAAAATGAGCATCTCTTTTATGAATCCCAGATGTGATTCATGATGTTCAAAGACCAAGTTTAAAGGAGACAGTGGGCTATGGGGAGAAAGTACTATACAAATCTTCTGGCCTTTCTGCAGTCTGTAGGAACCAGAACTGGCATACAGGGAGGTCTCTGATGTACCCTGAATATGCATTGGGCAGCTCAGAGGTTGGATTAAATCATTTTAATCATGTAAAGCAAGTATTTCCTCATTTTACAAGGTCAAAATATTATTTTTGTTTTAACAAAATTACAACCATGAATAAAATACCACAGTGAAAATAAAGTCTTATTTCATAACTTTCTAAAATACTAGAGAATGACCCAGATCGTTTCCATGTAAATTCATTTATCTCCTTTGACTACTAAGAGAAATTATTTGAATTCTGAATTTTTGGTCTCATATACTAAACAATTCTAATATTTTGCATATTCTTTAACAGAGAACAGTGGGATCAGAGTGTCTTAAAACTATAATTCATATATTTTAGTCTGAAATATACTAAATGTAGGTTGTAAGTACTCATATAAAAAATAGGACACTTAAAATTAAAGGAAGCTTCATTCAATTTATACACATGTGATCAAGATCATTTCACACTACATTATTTACATGGATGGTGAGCTAGTTCACTTAGGAATTTTGCAACCTTGTCTGGGTGGTTTTATAATTAGACCTTCCCAGGTAGCAGGAAATTTTTCTTTCCCTTCCCATTTAACAGCTGTGTTCCCAGCTGGGTCTGTTTGTTATAAATGAAAATGGCTCTTTAAATTTACATTCTCTGCATGACCAAGCTTGCCATCCGATGCAGCTTGGGAGATGGTGCCAAACTAAGCACCTAAGGGTGTCAGATTGACAATGAGCCATGGCATGTTAGAGGGCATGATCAGCTGGAATTGTATGTGTCCATTAAAGCTAAGGGATGTGACCAATGGCTCTTTTGTGAAGTAAATCACTTTCAGCCTTGGAATGTTTTTGTAATGCGATTGAGATGAATCCCCGTGTTATGTCTGTGGAGCACAATGGACTGTGAAATGTGCATGAGTTGAAGTTGTAGAGATATAGGACACTAGTTGACCTGAATGGTAATAATCTTTTGCTCCAGGCCACATGCTTATGAGAGATGTGGATCATGTCTCCAAACAGTACCCATCAGACGTCATAGGGTAGTTTTCTATTTCTTGCTGTTAGAGTTGATATGATTTGCGGTTCACCCTTCTGATGCCCTCCTTATTGAAATCAATGGGCTGTACAGATTCTTTTCAGGAAAATCTATGCACTGTGTATTCTGGTTTAATAAAAAGGGACAATGTGTTATCAGAATCAAAATACAAAATAAACTTAAGAGTTTACCCTTTCTACAAAGCATTTTCAGCTAGAGTCTATGGGAAAAAAATAGATGGAATGAAAATTCCCCAAATATACACAGACATGAGTACCTCCTTTGACTTTGCTGCTAATATCTTTAATTATTAAATATTCATCGGTTAGAAAGCCACTAGTATGCACTTTATTTTTTAAAAAAACTTTATTTTTATTTATGTGAGAGAGAGAGAGAGAGAGAGAGAAAATAGGCATACCAGGGCCTCTAGCCACTACAAATGAGCTCCAGATGCAAGCACAACCATGTGCATCTAGTTTACATGGGTTCTGGGGAGTTGAACATGGGTTACTGTGCTTTGCAGGCAAGCACCTTAATGGCTAAACCATCTCTCCAGCCCTAGTGTGTTCTTTAAATGTGACCTTTCTCCATAGCCCACAGACAAGCAATCTATTCTTAAATTCACTTACATGGTTAAAGCAAAGAATCACGTGTGCCATATCTTTCTCTGAGGAGAGAATACTTTATATTTAATTTGCTATTTTGCTTTTAAGATCCTCAAGCAGAAATGTTTATGAACCACCACTATTGAATCTATTTTTCTTTCTGGTAACATTTCATTTGAAGCAGATTCACCTTGAAATGTCTCATTTCACCTCTACCTAATACTTCATAATCATCACGTAGGCCTTTGACTGGTTGGCTGTCTGTCTAGTTAAATAACTTTTAATTGTTATTCTGTTTTGTATTATGTGATGAATCTGAATATTGACTATGCCTAATTGAAATAAAGTAAGGGATAATTCAAATGTCATTTCAAGTAGGCACAGTTCCCGAGCAGTTCTTAGGTTAGTAATTAATAATGTGACTTTTTTTTTCTTTTCTCTGGTATCACAGATGTGCTGTTAAATGCTTCAGTCTGAAAATATATTATGAGGGTTTTAAGCAAATGTTAAAGTTATTTAAAATGGATGTTATTTACACACGCAAAGAGATAAGGTGGTATGTCATATTACTATATTTCTGTATTCGTACCTTTCCAAGATTGAAATCAGACCTTTAGAGACAAAAGCTCATTTCTATTGGGTCAGGATGGGCCCCCAAGATGGAGTCACTAAGGTCAGCAGAATGGTGACAGAGGCATAAGGAAGTGAATTATCCACATTCCTCAAAAAACCACTTGGCCATTATCCCTGCCTTGCCTAACAATGCCCCAAGTCATGGTTTTCTGCCTCCTTATCTCCTAAGTTACATGGTCACTGTTCTGGTATCACACCCTAGCTGTTTTAAATGGCAAATGTTATGATCTCCCCTAAAGAAACGTTTCTATTCAACTTAACAAACGAGCTCTTTTTCTTTCTTCACCATCTCCCAACTGAAGAAGCCCTATAAAGCTCACTACCTGAAAGCTCAGGTGGGCTGTGCTCTGCTCTTGAAAGTCAGCCCTAGCAGCTCGTGCTTTTCCTGAATAAAAGCTTTCATCTTTGCCTCAGAGTGGTTTGCATGGTCTTGGTCACCCCCAGGCCTTACAATTTTTACTTCTTTAATCTAGGCAAATACAATTAGGACTAAGAGTTCACCATTCTATTCCATTTACATTAATTGAAATTCTAATATAAGACCCCATTTAAACTTAGCTCAAATTTTCAATGACACTATTGATTTATAAAACTTTACTCAAATAATTTTATATTAGAATCTAACACTATTCATATATATGCCGTGAAAATTTGCCCCCCCACATACACAGAACATTTAAAAAAAGAGAGAATTGTTCTGTCAGATCTTCTTCCTCATTACCTTTAGGTATATTAAGAAATTCTGGGCTGGGAGATGGCTTAGCCATTAAATGTGCTTGCTTGCAAAGTCTGCTGGCCTGGGTTCAAATCCCCAGTACCTACATAATTCCTTGGTATCCACATAAAGCTAGATTCACAAAGTGGCAGATGTGTCTGGAGTTCATATACAGTGGTAAGAGGTCCTGGTGCACCCGTTCTCTCTCTCTCATTCTCTCTCTCTCTGTGCTTGAAAAGAAATAATAAATAAAAATGTAAAAGAAGGAATCTGTACCTCTGTTTGTTAGTTCTTGTCACTATTTTTTTTTTTTTTGGTCTTCCTTAAAATGGGACGTGTGTGTGTGTGTGTGTGTGTGTGTGTGTGTGTGTGTGTGTATAAGACAGAGAAAAAGAGAGAGAGAGAGAGAGAATAAACTGGCTAACAGATCCTCAGTCATTGCAATTGAACTCCAGATGCTTACGCCACCTCCTCGTTGTTCAACTTGTTCAACCTTTGCACTGGAGATGCCTCAATGCCTTAACCGCTAAAGCCATTTCATACTTTAAACAATTATTTAACATGCACCTAGTAAACACTGGGATCTGGAGATAATGAACATGGGTTTTTAGGCTTTGCAGGCAATGCCTTAACCGCTAAGCCATCTCTCATACTTTAAACAATTATTTAACATGCACCTAGTAAACACTTTACATAGTTTCTCAATGAATGCCCATCACTAATAGAAGTTTTAATAGCTAGACTATTATCACTCTTGCTTCACAGATGAAGAAACTGTGTGACTGAAAAAGGGATGAGCCACTTATTGAAGAACATTCCAGTTGTGAGTGACAAAAGCCAGTTCTTCTAATGACTGACCACAAGCTCTTCATGACAGCATATGATGGATCTTACTTATTCCAGAAAATTCCATATTCACAATTTTTCCTGCTTACTAAACCTTATTTTAAGTCAATTTATGTGGCACTATTTCAGTCATTGGCAGATGGATAAGCTCCAAATGGCATACATATACGTATTTTTTTCACCAGGTCTTCATGACCAGTGGAAAAAGAATGTATTCTATCCTCATTCTACAGCTCTCATGACATAACATAATATAATTAATATAAATAATATAATAAAATAAATATAATTAATATAATGTTTATTTCAAGTTTTATATAGTGTAAAGTTTTTTAATTTTTTTTTTTTTTTTTTTTTTTGGTGATTTGGCTATTGAGAGTGACACCCAACCAAAAGTACTGAAGTATAACTACCTAGTGTTCTAAGTGCAAGGGACTTTGACATTTATAGGGATCACATGTAGGTGAGGTCAGCTCCTGTAGGCTGAGTTATAGCACTCTTGTCAGTGAGTCCAAAGTTGATAAATCAACAATGTGTATTAAACACAGCATCTTTAAGTAGAAGCACACATAAAACAGGCCTACCTAGTGATCTGTTGAGAGACTTGTGATAACCGGAACCTAAACCTGTATTTCTTCCAGTAACAGTGAACTGTTCAGCATGTACTGATTCAATTTAATCTTGTTCTGTTATTATGCAAAGCCACCATGAATGAGACTCACTGGAGAATGACAGTTACCCTTTGTTAAATACTTACTCATGTTTGTTCATTACTTAGTCTCCTGTTTCACCAAATAAAACACTTCTGCCCTCAGTTAAGAATGAGTAAGGCACAAATGTCATCGTTTATTGTATGACACTTGAATGAGGCTACGTCCAAAGATGGAACACTTGCCTGCTGGTGTTCCACTAGATCCCTTTTAACCACGATTCCTTCAAAAAGTACTATTTTTCACATCTTAAATCATATCTATGATCATATGTATGCTTTAAGATGTGGAAAAATATATATATTTAGCAGCATGACTATAACAAGCAAATGAAGTCCAACAGGATGAAACAATAGACCTCTTATATAAAAGCAAAAAGAATAACCCTATGTGTTTTCAGCACATGTGGCTATCTGTGTGAAATTGTGAAGTATTTCTGGGGTCATTTAAAGGTCCTTTCCTCTCCTCATTACTGTTTTCATTTTCATGTCCAAGTACATGCTATGAAGTTTATCATCAAAACCTTCCCATTTCTTTTCTAACTCACATCAGCTGGTGGATACAACACAGTGTGTCTTGCAATCTGAGGAAGTAATCCCTTAAGTCCTGGACTCCACTTTAAATGTTATTTATTTAGTTGCAAGCAGGTGAGATAGAAGAGAAACCGAGAGAGAGAAAGAGAGAGAGAGAGATAATGGACTTAACAGAAAGGTCAGCACATGGTAGCATTGAAATCAGTGCCTGATGAAGTTAATGTTATGATTAATTCATTTTTCAGCTTATCAATTTCTTTATATATGCCAACATTTTACATTCACAAAACAATAGACTCTTTTGTCAGCTTTCCAATGCTTCAGACCTTTCATTACATATCCGCTGTTTTTTCCACATTCCATGTAGGTTATAGTTCTGACTGCAGTATACTTCCTTACTTCCTTACCTTATATGAATAACTATCATTCTGGATAGATTATTTTTCATATTCTCCAATTTTCAGTGTTTGTTCCATTATTCTAATGTCAATATATTCCAATTTATTTTTTAATAGAAACACCATTAAAATTTCTTCTTACCTATTCATTTTTTTGAAAAAAAAAAAACCTTTTCCAGAATGTTCAACCCTCAAATAAATTACTATCTAGAATGTCAAATAAGTCTTCCTTCCTTCAAAAGAATTTTGTTACCTTGATCAAAAATATGCCATTTTATTCTCAAGTTTAGTCTTGTATGAACAAGAGAATTGACCATAGAGAGGACTTAGTAGTTAAGGCACTTGCCTGAGAAGCCTAAGAACCCATGTTCAACTTTCCAGGTCCCAAGTCATCCAGACGCACAAGGTTGCACATGCACACAAGGTGGCACACACATCTGGAGTTTGGAGTTTGATTACAGTGGCTGGAGGCCCTGGCATGCCAATTCTTTTCTATTTCTCTCTCTCTCTCATAAAAATTTACAAAAAAAGAGAATTATGTTCTATTTTTTAATGACATATGACATGACAATACAAGAAAGTCAGTCACTTTTGAAATGAAGTAGATTATGAATGAATTAATAAACAGCCACCAAAAGAGTGGCTTCAGAGAGCACCACAGGCATAAGTGACATGAGCATTTGGGCCAGGGTCTGCACTGAGCAATCATTCTTGGAAAGGCTGTCAGTCACTGTGGGAAATACCATCACGGCTCTTGAATGCTTAAGCTTCAGCACTGAGGACTCACGGACAGGCTTCACTAAAAACCTTTTGTACATCTCCCAGTCTGCAATCTTAGAGACTTTCAGCAAAACTTGAGAAATATTTTATGAAAACATTTCTAAAAATCATGAGTAGAGTCATATGTTTAATATATGTGATGTATTTTATTACATATGTATGTATTTGTACATCAAATTTTAATTAATTTGCTTTTAATATTTTTTGAAAGAAAGAGCAAGAGAGAGATAGAATTGGCACACCAGGGTCTCTAGCCAATGCAATCAAACTCTAGATGCATGTACCACCTTGTGTGCATTCATGACCTTCTGTGCGCCTGGCTTACGTGGGTTCTGGGGAGTTGAACTTGGGTCCTTAGGCTTTGCATGCAAATGCCTTAACCGCTAAGCCATTTTCTAGCCCTGTTTTTCATTTGTATCATGGTTAAATATACCTAACACACATACTATAAGACTTACTTTGATATTTTGTATATTTATAATGCCATGAAGCTATCACCATTAATTTATTCTATTCCAAAAGGAAAAGCTGTATTCTTCACACAGTCACTTTTATTTCTCTTTTAAAGCTTGTGGCAACCATTCATTTCCCTTTTGTCTATTCTGATGACTCTATATAAACCTGGCTTCTTTCACCTGGCATAATGTTTCAAGTTTCATTCATACCATAACATATATAGATCCTCAGTTCCTTTTAGAATGTATAAACTTACTTCCTTACATGGATGTGTCCCCTATTTGCATCTGTTCATTAGTTAACGGGCACTTGTGTTCTTTCTACCTTTTAGTTTTTATGATCCAAAAATCTGTGTATACTTTTATTTTTGTGGAAAACCTGCTTTCAATAATTTAGAGTATATACCCATGTAGTAGTTTGGATGAGAACTGTCCCCCCATAGCCTCATGCATTTGTGACTGAGCCTCATACTTAATCCTCAGCTAGTGAAGCTTTGTTTCACTGGGAATGGACCTAGAGGTTTATTAGTTTATCTTGCCAATGCAGGCTAGTTCCTTTTATTGTGTGTGTGGTGAATCAATGAGTTTATTGGGGTTACTTACAAAGCAGGGTAAGGGGGTTAATTAAAGGAATGTGGAAACCCCAAAGCAGTAATAACATTAAGAGAGGTATTGTAATGGGAAAATTGGGGTTCTGGAGTGCTTCCTGGAACCCAAAGCCCTGAGTTCATATCTGTAAACTAACCAAAGTATTGGCAATTCCAGATTTAAGAGAATGAATTTTTAAAATACCATGTCGTATTTAAATTTTACAAAGGAGTACATAAAGGGGAAGGCTGAGAGGTAGGGGGAGATAAAGTGGGGAAGAGAAGTACACCATGTGGAGCCCTCGTGAACCATGTGTAGCTCAGGAGTCCATGTGACCCGACAGATCTTGGGGAAAAAAAAAAAAAAAACATGGAAAGAAAAGAGGAAAGAAAGTTCAAGGAGCTCCTGCCATGTGGAGAGCTGGAGGGGATAAAGAACCCATGCAAGAGTAAGGGGTAGGGGGCCCTCCCGGATGGGCCTGGGCTGGGGTTTAGGTCGAGCCCCTACCAGCTGGGGCTGAGCAGAGCTGAGCTAGCCCAGGCTCAGTGGAGGGAAAAACTCACCCACAGCTGAAAGTTTCCAAGTGATCAGAGAGCGAGAGAGTTAGCTCACTTTTAATGTTCCATTCTAGCTCCTGTGGGAAGATGTGATTCATCACTTTTACTCTGCCATGGTTTTCCTCCCCTCAAAGCTGTAAGCTTAAAACAAAACAAAACAAGACAAAAAAAAAAAAAACAACAACAACAACAACAAAAAAACCTTTTCCCAAATCTGCTGCTTCTGGCCAGGTGTTCTGTCCAGTAGTGAGAGGGACACTGCAAGGACCCAGGGATGAAAGTGCTTTCCGTGGTTTTTATGACTTCACAAAGGACCCCACAGTGGTTTTCCACAGTGCTTTTAGCATCTCACATTCACCACGCAAATTACCTGGGATCTGATTTCTTCTCACATCCTCACCAACAGTTCTTGTTTTCCTTTTTTCTTCTTCTTCTTTTTTTTTTTTTTTTTTTTTTTTTTTTTGCCTGTTTCTAATTACTATAACAGCTATCCTAGAAGTTGTAAAGTGATAATGTGGCTTATTGTGGTTCCACCTTATATCAAAATTATGTCATAATGAAACTTCTTGAGACTATTTTATTTCCCAAGGCTAGCATAATTGGAACCTAAGGTCATATTTTAGGAAGTTTTTCTAGATAAAAAGAGCTCTAAAAACTCTCAGAAAACTTACTTTTACTAGAATATTGTATTTCTATGAAAGTGTTGTGAAGGAATTTTTTTTTTTTTTTGTAGTAAGTGAGAAAGAGTGCCAGGGCAATTATGGCTGAATTATTTAGAAGGATGAGACTTGAGCAGAGACCTGGGTGATGTTGGGCAACTGGATTACAAACTGTCTTGCTCAAGTTCCCTGAGAAAAAGCTAGAAACATCCTTAAATTCCAAAGCTTGGATAAGATATGTAGCTGGAGACCAGTGAGAGTGAAGGAGGAAGTGGAGGGTGGACTGGGCAGCTGAACAAGGATGGACTAGACAGCTGAACAAGGATGGCATGTTGCTGTGCTTACAAATTATCACGAGGAAACACAGCTGCATTCAGAAGGCCTCTCCGATGAGGACTCTATATAGACTACATGAAGAACATCACCCCATGTACATTCTGATGGAAGGGCAAGGGAAGAGAAACTTAGCTTCTGACTTCCGTCTTTCCCTTGTCCCATTAGACAAAATTCTTCACACAGGGAATGAACTCCTCTTACTCGGGTTTGTTACCTGCTTTGGTAGAGCCCAGGGAAACCTGAGAGCAGAGAGCCTCACTGTCTGAAGGTGATTCAGACTACAGCCACGTGACCACTAAGGCTCAGACAGAGAGTCCTTAGTGTCACTCAAAGTCTATTGCTATGCTGGAGAGCCATGTGGATCAAGACCAGGGGGAGAGATGCGGTGGAGACAATGTACAAAGGCACAGAAGGAGGGACTAGAGGAGAGTTAGTGACTAAATTTACACTTTGCAGGTTGCCTTGGTAATGTGCTTAATGGATTCTCTAGCTTAATTAAACACCTTTACTCAGTCACATTTTATCAGTTAATTCAAACATTCCAAAGTCAGGGATTAAAAATTAAAAGATGAAAATAAATATATCCGTAACATTTTTAGTAACAATATTGTGTTAGGTGTTTTAATCATTTTCAAAAGTGTAAGACAATTTCCCAAACATGCAGAAGTTTATTTCTTTATTTTATATTTCAAACTCCCATGATCTAAATACAATCCTGTCTTTTACCAGTTCAATTATAAATGGAGAAGGAATGATAAAGGTAACAGATGAACCAGATGTCAGAGACAGCTAAGAAAAAACATATGTAAAAGTTGTCAGAAGTAACAACTTGGGCTGGTGACATAGCTTAGCAGTTAAGGCACTTGCCTGAGAAGCCTAAGGACCCAGGTTCAATTCCCCAGTGCCCACATAAGCCAGATACACAGGATGGGAAATGCATCTGGAATTTGTTTACAGTGGCTGGAGATTCTGGCATGTCCATTCTCTATCTCTCTAATAAATAAAAATAAAGTATATATTTTTTAAAATAACAACTTGTTCTTTTCCAGAAGACAATAAAATACACACTTTCTGCAAATTTATCAAGAATACAAAAATAAAATATTAAACAAAGGAAAAATAGAAGAGTAAAGATATCCCAAGTCACGTGAGAACATTAAGAGCTGGCTAAAGCCACTAAGTTGAAATACTATATACATTCCTTTACGGTATAACATTCCAAAATTGTCACACACCCCCAAATTTATATTGATTAATGACTAGTTTAAGTCTAGCATCTACAAAGATGGTTTAAACATGAACTGCCAGTAAATTCATGTTTTTTTTTTTTTTTTTTTTTTGGTTTTTCAATGTAGGGTTTCACTCTAGTCCAGGCTGACCTGGAATTAACTATGTAGTCTCAGGGTGGCCTCGAACTCTCGGCAATCCTCCTACCTCTGCCTCCCAAGTGCTGGGATTAAAGGCGTGCGCCACCATGCCCAGCGAATTCATGTTTTTTTTTTTTTTTAACTACGTTTATTTATTTGTAAGCATTGAGAGAAAGAGAATGAGCAAGTGAGCCAGGGCATCTAGCCATTGCAAATGGTGTCCAGATGCAGGCTTGCCCCAGTTGTGCATACATGGGCTCTGGGAAAACAACCCTGAATCATTAGGCTTTGTAGGCATGTGCCTAAACCACAGATTGATCCATCCCTCCATCCAGAATTCATATTTTTTAAAAGTAATTTCTCTCTTGTTGTCCAGTTTGACTTTTGATTTTTTTCAGGCAAGGTCTCACTATGCAGGAAACTGCAGCTGGCCTAGCACTTGATATATAGACTGTACTCATTGAAATTTGTAATACTCCTCCTGCTCCTGAAATTTACCAGCAGGTGCCACATCACCCAGCCCAATTTGCTTCTTTTAGATTAAAAAAGAATACTTTTTAGAAATGAATGCAATTTTGATATCTATAGCAGTCAGCATCTCTGTTAGGAAGCGTCGAGCATGCTCAGCTGGGAGAACTGAGACTTTAATGAAGGGACTCTGGAGTGATTTGGGATAGATTTAATAAAGCCAAACATCAATAGTTTCTGTTCCCATCCTTATCAATGGAAGTCACCAGTGCCACTCGGTCCAAAGAAGAGCAAGTTGGGGGTTGAAGAGATGGCTCAGCTACTCAAAGCACTTGCTTGCAAAGGAGAGACATGACAGAGAACCTTTACATGGAGGGATCCATTGAACTCTGCCTCTGAACAGAGAACTGGGCAAACCAACATGCTCCACTCATCTCCTGCCCCTGAGTCTCCTGTTAGAAGCCACAAGACAGAGTTGCTTACTGGTGAGTTAATTTAATCACTTCCTATGAATATGCAGAAGAAAAAAATAATCTTGAAGGGCCAGTGAAAAAGCATCCAGAATAGTACCAAAGCTATATGAAGACACAGAAAGAAATAATGAGCCCATTGATTTCTGAGCATACATTAAAACGTCTAAATATTAATTTGCCAGCAAAATTAAGCAATGTATTTTTAATAACAAACCATGAACTGAAGAGGATTTATCTCAGAAAAGCAAGAGCAGTTGGCACCAGAAATTATAAGAAGATACTTTGTCACATTAATGGGCTATAAGAGAAACATGTGGTCATCTCAACACTCACATAGAAAGCTTTGGATAATGTACAATATATATTTGAGATTTTTTTTAACAGACCTTTTAAAACTATTTACTTTATATTAATTATAACAGGTTATTCTCTTTTGGCTCATGGCCCCAGCTCCCATTATCCTGGACCCCCTCCTGAATGGGGGTATGGTATTCATTGTAGGTTCACAAAGGCCTTAGCCAGTCCCTGAGCAGGACTGTACCATATTCCTACCCACTGCTGTGGCTTGTAAAATTTTCCCACTCCTTCTTCTGACGTTTCCCTAGATATTCCTTCACTCATGCAATGAACATTCCCAGCGTTTGCTTTTGTCTCATTTCTTTTCTTTTCTTTTTTTTTTTTTTTTTTCTTTTAGGAGAGAGTCAGAGAGAGAGAGACAGACAGACAGACAGAGATAGAGAATGGGCTCTGCTACGGCCTCTAAGCCACTGTGAAAGAGCTCCAGACGTGTCCACCCCCTTGTGGGAAAGTGCAGCATTGCACCCTTGTGTCACTTTTGCATCTGGCTACACGTAGGACCTGGAGATTCTTAGGCTTCACAGGTGGGAGCCTTAACCGCTAAGCCATCTCTCCAGCCCCCTTTGTCTCATTTCTAACTTACCAGTGTCACATTTCCCAAGCCTGTGTCCTTTACTTTCATGACGATTACCTTTGTTTAAGTCACCATCACATCTAAATTCCTGTTCTATAAAGTCACCGTAGACACAATTAATAGACAGTTGGCAGACTAGGAAAATATTAGCAACCTAAAAACTAAACTTTTCCTTTTGAAATAAGTTTTTGGGTTTTTTTTGTCTTTTATTTTTTTAATTTAACAGCAAGTTGCAAAGCAGGTAGAAAGTTTCCATGCATCCTGTAGAAATCCCCCTGCTGTGTTTAACATTAGACATCAGTGTGGCTCATTCGTCACGACGACTGAATCTATGCACCCAGTGGATCATTCACTAAAATCCACACTCTCCAGGTTACCTTCGTTCTTATCGACTGCCCCTTTTCTATTTCAGACGCATATCTGTGATAGGTCTCTAACTTTTCCAAGTGAAACTTAGTCATGATATGTCCATTACACAATCATGGAAACTGTGACAGTTTCTTAGATTTAGTTTTGAAGATCAGAACAGTCTTACGGAGCACTAGCTAGCTGTTTTTGCAGAATATCCTTCCATCTGTGGAAGGTGGATGCTTTTGTCATGGCAGCCCAAGTGAAGTGCTTGATAGAGGAGAATTAGAAACAAAGTGCCATTCCCATCACACATCGAGGATGGCATTTCAGCAGCAAGAAATGCCACTCTCGGAGTTAACCCATATTACCTCTTTACACAGCACTTGCCAGGCTCACCCGGCACCATCCACCTCTCCTGTACTACACATTTTTAAAGGAATTCAACTGTGAATAACTCATATTTAAGGTTGGAGATAGAATACTCCACATTCTTGAAGGAGAGAGCAATATCTAAATAAAATATTTGGAATTCTGCACAGATTGTTTTGCCTATTCATCTGTGTTTCAGCCACCTGCTCTAATCAGTGTGTGCTTGAGGATCATTGTTTGTTTTTTGGTATGTATGCATATGACATATGTGTGTGTGTTAGTATAGATATGCGGAGACCAGAGGACAACTTCCAGTGCCAGTGGGACTATAGAATCCTGCCATAGTGTCTAGCTCTTACACAGTACTCAGACATATGTTATAAGTACTCTATCCACTGAGTCATCTACCAGCCCTTGTGTATTTATTTTATAGGTCATTGAAAGCACTTTAGATTGTATTGTAGTTGCTTCTAGTTGCTGGGACAAAGCACTCAACAAAAAGCAGCTGATGGAAATAAAGGATTTATAGTGGCTGGCTGTCCTGAGGGTGAAGCCTCATGATGATAAGGGACAGAATGGCACTAGCAGAGACTGGACAACAGCTCCTTGTCAACATCAGGTGGACAATAGCAACTGAGGATTGAACAAAACTAACACTGGCAAGCTAGGGTTAATGAACCTCAAGCCTGACCCTAACAAAACCTCCTCCAGCAAGGCCCCCCTCCCAAATTGCCTCCAGCTGGGAACCAAGCATTCAAACTATATGAAAATTACCATTTACAGGTTAGTTCTTGTACCTCTTTACATACCCAAATTTACTTTATTTGTGTAATACTGTATTTTTGGCACCATGTGAGACATATTAGACAGCCAACAGTCTATTAATTGAGATTATAGAAGAATACCAATATTATGAGTAGATAAGGATTTTAAATGAGCATTTGAAAAGGTAATGCATTTAATAAATATTATAAATTACCTCAGAGGGCTAGAGAGATGGCTCAACAGTTAAAGGCACTTGCTTACAAAGCCTGATACCCTGGGTTTGATTCCCCAGTACCCACATAAAGCCAGATGCACAGAGTGGCACATGTGACTGGAGCTCATATGCAGTGGCAGAAGGCCCTGGAGAACCCAAACTCACCCTCTGACTGCCTCTTTTTCTCTGTTTTTTTGTTTGTTTCTCTCTCTCACTCAAAAAATAAATAAAATAGTTTTAAAAGATCTCATATAGACTCATAACAAAATATGAATACACCCATATATTGGAAAATTGAATAAGTCAATTGCTGTCAAAGGTGGTAGGAGATTGAAATCTTTTGCTCTAGTTTAAGTATAAATTAATAAAACCATTTTTGAACACAAGATGGTAGTATTTTAGTAAAACTGATGAAATACCAACTAACTCTGGAACATATAGAACAAATGTATACTCTTTCAAGTAATTATATAAAGAACAATTTACTATGCTGTTTAGTACTATGTAAATTAAGAAAACTGGAGGAAATTCATATGTTTATTATATATGATTGGGTAAATAATATATAGTCATGGATCATAGAAGGAACAATGGATATCAAGACAACCTTTAATTATGAGAGTATGAATTTAATGTAATTTATAGGACCATGTCATTCAGGCAATGTTAAAGTGTATTCAGAAGCAATACCAATTTTACATGTATGCATACAAGTAAATAAATACATAGAAATTGATCTGGGTATATACATTAAATAAAATTGTAGCATTAAATGAATGAGCTGACCTGGAAAGTAAAGACAAAAGGAAAATAAATAATAATGCATTTGACCTATGCAGAATATAACCTATTGCTTTTCAATAAACAGAGGAGGAGCTGGAGAGATGGTTTAATGATTAAGGTGTTTGCCTACAAAGCCAAAGGATTTTGGTTTGATTCTCCAGGACCCACGTAAGCCAGATGCACAAGGGAGCACATGTATCTGGAGTTCATTTGCAGTGGCTGGAGGCCCTGGTGTGCCCATTCTCTCCCTGTCTCTTTCTCTCTCCCTGTCTCTTTCTCTCTCATAAATAAATAAAATATATTTTAAAAATAAATAAATAGAGGAGTAACATCATTCTTGAGGGTTAAACATCACTTTATAAAACCCCAATCAAAGCATCCCAACTGAATTGGTTAAGGCTGTGTTATAGTAAGCTCCATGTTGCTGGGACAAACATCTAACCAGATACAATTTATGAGAGGAAGGGATGTATTTCAAGCTTACAGATCCAGGGGTAGTTCCATCAATGGCAGAAGCAGCTTAGTCCTTTTCACAGATCCAAGCAGAGAGATGTCACCAACATGCAGCACCACACATACAAACAGCCACCACTCCACCTTTGTGCTAGAATCAAGATTCGCCCCCAAACACACCTTAGGGCTTGACCCCAGGGTCTACCCCCAGTAACACTCCCCCCAGAAGGCTTCTAGAGATTAAGCAGGAAACTTAACCTTAATCAAAAATACCTGAGGCTATAGGGAACATGCATTTGTATTCAAACCATTCAACCCACCACAGGTGGTCTAGATGAAGAGAATCCATGGAAAGAATCTATATTAAAAAGGGAAATTGGGCTGCACGTGTGTTGCACAAACCTTCAATCACAACCCTCAGGAGGCAGAGGTAGAAGGATCACTGTGAGTGTGAGGCCAGACTGAGACTACATAGTGAAGTCTAGGTCAGCCTGGGCTAGAGTGAGACCCTACTAAAAGAAAAGAAAAAAATAAAAGAAAAAAAAGGGAATTTAATGGATTAGCTTACCACATATGGCTGTACAGACAAACAATAGCTGTTTACAGCTTGGAAAGTTGGAGATTTGGGCAGTCACTCAGTTCACAAGGCTGGTTGCAGACTGGGTTCCAGCATACTCCGAGGCTGGTCAAAAGAACAGTAGAGGCATGCACAATTAGGGAGCATGGGCAATCAAACAAAAGAAAAAAAGACCCAGCATCTTCCTGCAGTTTTCTTGCATACAGACCCCACTCTCCACTGCTGCCCACTCGGAAGGAAGAACTTCAGAATCAGTTAACCAGGCTGGGAAACAGCCTCTCATTTCAGCCCAAGATGCTTTCCCTCACTCCATCCCTAATATGCTCAAGTTGACAACAGACCTTAACTGTCACACCAACCAACTAAACATCATAACCATCAATAAAAAGGTTGTAAGATTAAAAAAAAAAAACACTCATTGTGTCAGATATTACTATGACAATGTTTATTAAAATATTTATACTTATTTACTAATTTTCCAAATAGTTTTGAATTTTGAAGGTAGTATAATGGGCTCAATTGAAGAATATAAAATGCATTTCTAAAATAAAGATAAGAGTTTTCTAAATAGCTTAAAATAGTAGAGCCAGTAGATTCATTCATTAGTGTGGAAATTATTGTGACATGCAATGGTTTGTCTGAAATTCACATTACCATTGTGGTATGTTGATGGTGAAGTTGATTACTGTTTTTCAGCTTGTATTTTTTCAGCTTATATGTTAAAATTTACTTTTTAATATACTGCAGTCACTGATGTAAAACCATTAGGAGAAATTCTATTATTATGCTTTTCATTCAGTTTCTAATTTTTGATTGCCTTTTGCAATAAAATTTGGCATTAGTCATGCATGGCATGCTTGTGTATGAGGAATCTCTCTGAAAATAATTTCTGTAGACATGTTGAATTTGAACTTATACTCACTTTCCTTTCCATTTCTCTGTGAAACTTGTCAGACTCCATGTTTTCCTTAGAGTGAATGTTATCATTTATTTATCATTAACATGCAGCTGCTTTTATATGCAAAAGATAACAAAGTTAAAGAGGTCTTCTTAAGTACTGGTTCTCTTATTCTCACAATAAGATAAAATCAAGACACAAGCCAAAGAATTCCCTCAACATTTCTTTAATCTCCTTCTATTGTGTCTTTTGCATTTTAATTTGAACATTAAACATTCCTTACCATAGATTATCACTAAGTATATTTCTCTTTTGGAAAAAAAGTTACTTATTTTCTTGCAAGGAGAAAAGGGAGAGAGGAAGAGAGAGAGAGAATGGGTGAGCTAGGGCCTCTTGTCACTGCAAACTTTGTGCGTCTGACTTTACATGGATACTGGGAATTGAACCCAGCCCAGCAGGCTTTGCAAATGAGCACCTTAACATCTCCCTAGCCCAGTATATATATATATATGTTTCATACAATAATAATATCCTGAAAGGTATTCCTAACAGTTATTTAATATGGGGATTTTTTTTCTTGCCTTCTTTGTACAGTCACATTAGAGTCTATTGCTTAGATGTCCTGTTGTTTTTTAACCAGTCCCCAGATGATGGCCATCTGGACAGAAGACACAGTTAGCATACTTTTCTAGCTTCCAGGCATTCAAATAAGAATAGAGATATCCTTACCTAAAGCTCTTTCTAGTTGCTGACTTCTTTTCTTTTGTATCTTTGTTCCTTTTCTGATAACTGGATTCTGTTTCAATAATGTTTTCCTTTTATACTTGGGGAACATAGAGTTACTGAGTAGTCCCAGATAGATAGGCTGAGGTGGACTTCCTTGCAAGCTCCTACCACCAAAAGACTGTGGAGAATGAGAAAGGCCCACCCAGTCTATTGTTCTGTGGCTTGCTCTTCCTTGCTTGCTGGTAGTACTTGCTGGCCCTGGGGCTCCTTCTATTCTCGCTTCTGCATACACATTTACAATTCTAGCATTGTCAGGCTAAGAAAGTAAAGTTTTAGATTGATACTTTGTATTTTTAGCATAAGTATATCCCATAAAAATATTTGAGATATGCTTAAACTAAACAAAAAACATCTTCAAACTTAGCGGGATGTCTTCTACTAAATCTGACACATATGTTTCTCCTTTTATACTTTTTGGTGAGTGCTACAGGTCATAGTTTTATTTTTACTATTTTGGCCTCTGCAACTGTTTTATGGGAGACTTCAGGGAGACTTGAAAACATTGCAACTCTGAAGGCCATCAACAAAGCATTCCTTGGCTTTTTGTTTTCTTTTTAATTTTTATTTTGGCTTTACCTTCTGGTTACTGATGACACTTTTTATGTGTTGAAATCATAATAATGTTTGCTATATCTCCAGAAAGATGTAGCTTTCTAGTTATACTTTTCTGGAGATGTCCAGAGATATTTGTAAAATGAGATGCTGTTGTCATAATTCATCTGGCGTGGTTTTGCATGTGTGTGGTCAGCGTATTGACGTGCTTGGTGTTAAGGGGTGATGCTAGGTCACTAACTTACAGTAAAATAGGATGTATTTTTTTGAAGTGATAGTCCAATATCTAATTATAGTGATGTCTAAATTTCTGTGTAGCCAATCATACAACACTGTGATATATTATTAAATATTATATATTTAATGATTCAATAATTATATCTACTCACATAATGATTTAAAGGAAGAAGTTATGGTCTTAAAAGATTAGAAGATCTTAGGAAACATGCAACTGGAGAAAATGAACCAGAGAAAGTAACATGGTGTTCTAGTGGGAAGGAGAATTCCAGTGAAACAAGCTGCTTTAATTATCTGCTCATAAATGTTATAAGGGCAAAAAAGACAGAGAGGAAGATATAGTGTCTTGTGTTCATAAGAGGAGAAAGAGCTTAAGAGAACTAACTGAAGAAACTGCACATCTGCTGGTAACAGATGTGTCAACACTAAAGAACACGAGGAGGGCTTTTAAAGGTCATGATAAACTCTTGGTACATTAAAGCAGGAGCGTGTGCACACGCACACACACAAACACAGGCACCAAACATAGGAGAAAATACAAGTTAACAACACCAACCATAAAAGGAACTAATATTCTATACATAAAGGGGCTTATATCCAGATAAATAATGAACAAATAAACCTCCGTGTTTAGGAAGGAAGGGTGCTCTTATTCTGGAGCTAGTGGATGCTCTAAGTCTGACTGTCTCACAAAGCTACGATTGTAGGCAAGAAATAAGAATAGCTAAGCAACAATAAAAACACCTGGAGACCACTAAGCATCAAATGGTGCCTTTGAGACCTGCCATGGTTTAGGGTGGCAGCTATGATTCTGCAATCTTTGAGGGGACAGAACAAGGGTAATATGTGAGAGTGCCATATTATAAAATTTTAATGAAGAAGGAGGCATGAATCTAAAATAAGGATGTTCCAACCTTCCTATCTACCAGCTCACTATGTGTTGTGCCATGCAGGAAGTAACACAACAGATGCAGAAGGGCCAGGAAAAATTGTGAAGGCATTTCTGGACAGACTTTGACCTTTCTGCTTGGCAGTTCAAAAGCTACCATTAGAGGTACCTTTGAAAGTCTTGTTAACCACTTTTATGTGCAAGAAAGGGTGCCGCCTAAATATATAGTATTTCTTTTTTTTTTTTTTTATCTTAATTTTTTGGAGAGAGACACAGAGAGAGACAGAGAGAGAGAGAGACAGAGAGAGAGAGAGAGGAGGAAGACAGAGAAGACAGAGATGGGCCCGCGAGCAGTGTCTCAGCTGCTGCGAATGAAATCCAGAGGTGTGCGCCCCCTTGTGGCCAAGTACGGCGTTGCGCCCTTGCATCACTGCATCTGGCTAAACGTGGGACCTGGAGATTGGAACCGCTGGAGATTGGATCCAGTGTTCTTAGGGCTAGGAGGCAGGCGCCTTATCCCCTAAGCCATCTTTCCAGCCCTAAACATATAGTATTTCTAAATTGCTTCTCTTTAAAAGTGGATTAAATACGACATTTGCAATGAACTGAAACTGAGGAATTCTTGGGATTTTTTTCCTCTAATAGGCAAAAGAATTTCATAGTCAGTGTTGTCCATAAAATAGGTAGGCTCCAGATAATTTCAGGGTTTTTGGAAAAACTTGTGAAATATTTTGGATATTCAAGATAAACATAAATTATGTCAAGCAACTCTTTTAGAAGGGGCGGGGGCTGCACATGCACGTGAGAACATTTACATACACATTCTAAAATTCTCGAAAGCCCTATACTTATTATACTACACTGCCAAACATGCTATCAGAAGACCTTAAACTTTATACAGCTTCAAACCCACTAAAAGTATGAAGCTGAATTGTAACTGATGAAGTACATCATCTACCATGGAAGTCTCATGTTAAGGGCAAAAAAAACCAAAAAACAAAAAACAGCCTACAAGTAATAAAAGTATAGTAGAGAAGGACAGTATGTAGAAGACTCCATATAAAGCAAAAATCGAACCTGTACCCTTAGGCTTCATAGGCAATCATCTTAACCACTAAGCCATCTCTCTAGCCCCTCTAGTAACTTTTTTTTCTTTAAAAAAAAAAAAACATATTTTTATTTATTTTCAAGAAGGAAAGAGAATGGGCATGCCAGGGCTTCTAGCCACTGTAAACAAACTCCAGGTGCATGCAGCGCAGCACTTTGTCCACCTGGCCTTACATGGGTACTGGGAAACTGAGTCCTGGTCCTTAGGACCTTGTAGGCAAGAGCAATCTCTCCAGCCCCTCTAGTTTCTTTGAAACCCCTGCCATAGCTGATAAGACTGTCTCTCCATAGACTAAGAAGCCTTACAGCATGGCACACTGCCTAACACTGTGACTTATAGCAGCGCCTTTGCATCACATGGTATCAGCTCAAATTTGGGAGTGACTGGAGACAGAGTGTCTACACATGGAAAGCCAGTCACTGTCACTGCCGTGTGACTGAGTTCTGTTGAGAAATGTGGTCGGAGAATGGTTTGAGCTTCAAATGGGCATGCTTCATGACTGTACTGGGAGCATTCCATTTTCTTGGACTCTACTATGCATGTTTTTTTTTTTTTTTTTTTTTTGGCTATTGAGGTAGGGTCTCACTCTGGTCCAGGCTGACCTGGAATTCACTATGTAGTCTCAGGGTGGCCTTGAACTCTTGGCAATCCTCCTACCTCTGCCTACCAAGTGCTGGGATTAAAGATGTGCGCCACCACGCCCGGCCTATGTATGTTTTTTATCTCCATAGATTTTAGCACATATCATTTCATTTTATGAAACCCTAACTATAAGAGTTTAACAGCTTTCAGTCAGTTCTGACTCATTCTAGCAAGTATCACACCTGAGGATGGTCTTACAAGCCCTGCACTTGTGTTGACATCCAAAGGGGCATCCAGGGTCTCTGAACTTACAGTTGGTGACAAAAGTGACAATGGCCTCCTAGATGTCTCCTGACCTTTGTGACCTTTCTCTTTACTTAGTGTGTCTAGACTAAAACATTTTAAGCTCCACGTCTTGGGCTGGAGAGATGGCTGGAGAGATGTAAGAATTTGCTTACAAATGCCAATGGCCTGGATTCAATTGCCCAGTACCAATGTAAAGCCAGGTGCACAAAGTGGCACATTCATCTGCCATTCTTTTGCAGTGGCAAGAGACCCTTGTGTGTCCATTCTCTCTCTCTCTCTCTCTCTCTCTCTCTCTCTCTCTCTCTCTCATAGACAAATAAAAGTGCCTGTCTCGTGTGTGTAATTTATATCATATGTATATATATTTTTTGGATGGCACTGGGATAGAATCTGGAAATTATGCCACAAGGCAGTGTGAGGTGCCATAGTTTGATGAAGGAAAGTAAATATTTGACAGTTAATTATATAAGCACACAAATTCCAGTTTGCATGCCTGGAGCATAATATTACAGATATCAGAAGTTTTGTCTGAGAAAACATTGAAAAGGAAGGTGTAGTGAGTTGCAAAGGAAGTAAAAAGGATGATAGCATTCTAGCTGAATCTATCTGTCTATTTACGAATAAGCAAAGTGGAATACAACCAATAAAGAAAATGGTTAGAAAGTAGTATGCAGAAGGACTATTGTTAACTGTATCCCAACAGCCTGGTGTGTTGAGCCTCACCTCCACCTTTTGCTAGGTGGGAGAACTTAGGGAAGTAAGTTAATTTTCTGTGTCTCAATTTAATTGTAAGAATGGCAAGGGTGATAGAATACACATCTTCTAGGACTTTTATGAGGATTAAATGGCTTAATATCAGCCAGTTACTTACAACACTGCCTGCCCTACTGACTGTAGGGTCAAGAAATGATTTACAATTATTGTTTCTCTTGGTACGTGGGGACTTCTACCAATGGTGCCACCACCAATGTAAATATCTTGACCTTATCTTCCATTTTTATTGTCCCAATGGGATGATTTTGTCATTCATTTTCTTAGTATAGAGTTAACTCCATTTGAAGTAGTTAGAGAATAAATGAAACATCATTTGCTATCATAGCTTATCTTTGCTCTTATTTTCATTTTCTTCCACCACATTCCAATTGTGTTAGTTTACTCAAATTCTTCTAAAAACATCAAGTGTGTTCTTTTTAATAATGCCACAGCTAGAATATTAATTTCTGCTGTAAATCTTTGCCTTCTCTCATGGCCTTCTCTTGGCCAACCTTGGCTTGCTGGTCTCTTGTATTATGTTGACAATGCTGTTGAAGCAGTCTGGCCACGTTACAGTACCATTCTGCTCTGGGACTCTCCTTTTTGCCCTTCCAGATTGATGCCTTCTCCCTCCACACTCTGCTTCATGTCTCTAAAATGCTGAATCATATGGAATGGAAAAGGAACCCTCTTATCCTTTCTGTCTTTGTTTTGCTTAACAAGTGATGATCATTGGTCACAGGAGTGTTTATTTTCTACTTGCTTCTTTCTTACTGGTTCATTTATCCCTTGTTGAGTATATGCCTGTGATGCTTTCTAAGAGAAAATTAAGTGAGATAAATTCTCTGATGGAAGGATTGCAAATGGGATAATAATTCAGGATATGTATACATATTAAATTTTACCATTTTTTCTTTTTATTGGTAAAAGACCCAATTTGCATTTTGCTTTGGTTTATGTTCTTTTCTCTAAGGCGTTTAAAGCATATTTGATCTGTGGGCTCATTGATCCTGGTCAGGCTGTATCTGGCATCAGGAAAAAGGATATAGAGCCGTGAAAGAGGTGTTAGACAGGAAGCAGAAACCAGTAACACATTGTAAGGGTATCAAGAGCTATATCAAGATATAGGATTTTAAATACCAAAACAAGGAATGTGATAAACCTTTAGAAAATAGGAGTAGAACCAGGGAGTAGCTTCCAGGTTCAAGGTAACCAGGGCATTCAGCAAGATGCTGACCACAACTTGAGTTCAGCATCATCTTTAAGGTGAGCTGGTTGTGTGTCATAAAAAAGGCATTGCATAAATATTTACTGAAAAAAATGAAAGTGAAATAATGCACCAGTGCCAGACTCAGAGACATTCACGACTCTTCTATTAAAGATTCTTTTCTAGCTGTCAGGGCCTGATGTGTTTTCTGTGAGGATTTAAGGCACATGAAGGGATATTGATTGCTTAATGGGTACTAGAAACACTTGTAGGGACAGTTAATTTGCCATAAAATTCAAATATGTGAATATTAAAATTTTATTTTTATGGTGACATCGAGGTTCTCACAAAAAAAAAAAAAAAAAGGATTAGTAGGCCAAATACCCAGATGCTAGTCTGACTTTTTCCAAATTCCATACAGATTTAAGTCAGTGCCATCTCCACAGCGAACAGGGAATAGATCTACATTTATTATTGATGGTATGGAGATAGGAAATGAAGTAAAAGAAAAGAAGAAGGAGGAGAAGGAGAGGAAGAAAAGCCAGGCATGGTGGCGCACGCTTTTAATCCCAGCACTCTGGAGGCAGAGGTAGGTGGATCACCATGAGTTCGAGACCACCCTGAGACTACATAGTGAATTCCAGGTCAGCCTGGGCTAGAGTGAGACTCTACCTCGAAAAAGAAAAAAGAAAAAAAAAGAAAAATGGGAGTTTGACCCCAGGCCACTCCTTTGCTCTTGTTGGACGGGACCAAAGCACAACAAAAAGATTTCCCTGGAGGCAGTTTAGTCCAACAGTCTAGAACACCCTACAGTAATTGTTTCTAACCCTTCTGGAAGGTAGGTTGACCCATTTCTCCGAGTCTTTCGACGGTACAGTTTGTGTTCATGATCTATCAGAGGAAAAATAGTTCTGTTCTGTTGAGACTAATCCTCCTTCCGTTCTTTTGGTCTTGTTTGCCCTGGGTTTTGACATCCTAGGCAGCTCTTGGTCCACTTTTCTCTTTGACTATAGGACACTTTCCCTCCACTTAGAGGCCTTCATATTTTCTTGACCCTCCTCCAAATCTTTTATTTAACCCTGTAGTAGATTCTCAAGTATTCTTGTCATGGCTAAATTTTGACAATGACCGTTGTCCACAGTCTTCCACTTTATCAAATACTTGTCCTTTATAAGTCATCATTTGCTCTCACCTTGAAGTAGGACAGACCTTGATCGAAACCCAAATGTAAACTCTCATATGAGATATTATCTGTGGAATCTTTGATGCTTCAGTTAATATCTAGAGACCTGCATTGTCTCTGAACACAGAGCTAATGCTACCATCATCACCCACAGAATTTCTCCTAATCATGATAAAATTTTGGAACTCATTTTAACCTTTTTATTATTAGATATATTAGTTGGGGTATTACTTTATTCACAAATGTCTGTGTGTGTGTGTGTGTGTGTGTGTGTGTGTGTGTGTGTGTGTGTGTGTAACAAGTAAATTTTTTTTTCTTTTCTTTTCTTGAGACAGATAGGATCTCATGTAACTCAAGATAGCTTTGAACTCTCTCTAGTGGAAGATAACCTAGAGCTCCTGATCTTCTGGTTCAGACACTGTTGTTAGCCAATTTGCTTTCTTAAATAGACTGGCAAAGCTCTATTTCCTTCTCAATAATAAGCATCATATCACTGATAGTCTTTTACTTCCCCTTGGAAGCTCATATGATATATATACAATTTACACCAAACTGAATAATCTAGGACACTATGAAATGCATAGTCATTCCCTGTTTTCGTCTTACTAGTTTCAGGTTTATATGCTGTATTTCCCCCTGTCCTGATTTTTACTTTATTATAATTTTTATGAGCTGCCTTTCTGGAAAAAGTGTGATTATGTACTGGTAGATAAGCCGACTAGTACATGGATAGCTAACAGGAGAGACATCAGTGTGGCCGTGTGGGTACTAACTAATCTTGGGATTGCTCAAGCTATTCATTGTATTTTAAAAATTCATCTCTGTGTCATCCATGTCTATCAAAATATTGTCTAATTTTTAGGGACTATTATGCCCAATACCCATTTCCTTACACTTAGCTTCAATGAGAAGTTCTCTCTCCCATCATCTTGCTTGCCTCACTCCTTCCTGGAATTCATTCTCTGTCTGTGTGGCCTTTGTGGGCTTGTCTAATGCTCTTTGATCATTGGGTTTTATTTATTATTTATTTATTTAATTTGAGAGAGAGAGAGAGAATAGGATACCAGGGCTTCAGACACTGCATTCAAACTCCAGACACTTTTGTCACCTTGTAGACATATGCAACCTTGTGCTTGCCTCATCTTTGTGCGTCTGGCTTATGTGGGATCTGGAGAGAGATTGAACATGGGTCTTAAGGCTTCACAGGCAAGCACCTTAACAATTAAGCCATCTCTCCAACCTTTATAGGGTAAGTTTTTAATGACAGGGTACATGTCCTAGTTACTACAACCACTCATGCACATGTGACTGACCACATAATTAATATTCACTAAATACTTGAATTTTACTAAAAAACTGGTATGAACTCAGGTGAGGAAACAACCTCAAAATTTATTCAAAATTTGTATGAAAGAAGAGAAATTTTAGTGAAGTAGAATGGTGGAGACAAAGAAAAGTGATGGGAGGGGAATTATGTAAAGTTTAAAAATATTTTTTAAATTTTAATTTAAACTAAAGCAATGAAGTTACAAAGGATGATTATAGTGGCCTAGAAGTTCCCTTCTGGTTAAGTAAACTGGAACAGAAAAGAAATTGACTAGGTATCACTACACATATTTTTTTTCTCCTTGATGATATCAATATTCATTAAAAATCTACTCTAGGGCTGGAAAGATTGCTTAGCAATTAAGATCCTGACAAAGCCAAAGGACACAGGTTCGATTCCCCAGGACCCACATAAAACAGATGCACAAGGTGTCACATGAATGTGGAGTTTGTTTCAGTGGCTGGAAGCCCTGGCATGCCCATTCTCTTTCTATCTGCCTCTTTCTCTCTTTCAAATAAATAAATTGAGCAATAAAATATATTTTTAAAAAACCCTACTGTATTCAACCATAGAGATAAAATGGATTGCCTGAAGATGTTGTATAATAAAATTATTCAAAGTATACATAGCTTGAATAATTTTTATGTTTTAATAGGTTTCATATATACTCAAATGTAAATAACTTTTTGTTCTTAGATATTTAGGTAGAAGTACATAAAAGAATTCTGAAACCTTATTTTTTTTTTCACAATGAATGTGAGTAATTTACCTAATACCACTTTTGGCTTCTTGTATGGAGGTGTCTGAATGAAATGGTTAATAGTAACTCTCGAGAGAATTTACTATTAAAGACTGACACATTCACATGTGAATGATAATTCAGAATACATATAAAACAATGATAATATTGGCACAGTTATATATATATAATTCCCTAGGGAACTGAGAATGAGGAAGCATGTATAACTTTTAAAGAGTAAGTGTAATTATTTGACACTTACATATAGCTATTTAAAATCCAGTGTCTTACACACTTCAAATATTTTACTTACTCAGTGAAATGTGAGTAGATTCATTGTGCTGTTGAGGAAAGCTATTAAATTAAACCATATGAAATTGCCAATTTCTGATAAGTTTTTGCAAAAGAAGTTGTTTCATATAGTTGAGGCTAACATATAATTAAGATGATTTTTAAGGCTTAGACAATACCACCCCCCCACACCATCAGATTTCAGTTACTTGCCATATGTTCAGTATTTTTAAAAAAAGTCACTGCTAAGAGAAGCAATTTTGTTTGCTTGAAAATAAGGACTATAATGAATTTTGCTTAAAAACATTCCTATACACATTCTATAATTATAATTGTTACTGTTTCATTTTAGATGAAGATATTTTACATTTTATAAATTGAAATGTTTCGATTTGAAGACTCATTTCATACACTCATTTCACCTTGTGCACCCATTGTGGACAGGCATCACACGGGCAGCATAATATTTATAGCAATATTATTTTATTTCCATACTAACATCAAAATGTAGTACTTTACACTTGAGGCTCAAATTGTTCTCTAGACAAAAGTTATAGGTGAGACAAAGCTTAAAAGCCTAAGAAATCATGAAGTTTTTGGCATGAATAATGTTTGAACAGTGAAGCCAAACTAAAGAATTAATAGTCTCTTGTCAAAATGATAAATTAAGCTAATATTTACAGTTTGGGGGTTTTCTTAAAGGAAATTCTGAGTGGCTTTTTTCTTTTTTCTTTTTTTTTTTTTTTTTTTGGTATTAGTTACTTTTCTCATTCCTGCAAGAGAATACCTTACAAAAATAACTTAAGAGGGGTTTATTTTGGCTTATAGACAATGGGTTTATAGGAATCATCACCGCAGGAAAGGCATGGCAGCAGAAGTGCAGAAAGCTGCAAGCTGGTCACATGGCCTCGGTAGTCAGGAAGTAGAGAGCCATGAATGCTGATGTTCAGCTATCTCTCCTTTTTGGTCAGTCCAGGAACCAAGCCCATGGAATGGTACTGCCAATAGTTATACTGGTTTCTCAATTTAAATAATCTGGTCTAGAAACTCCCTCACAGCCATACTCAGGTTTTTTTTTTTGTAATTTTAAAAATTTATTTATTTGAGAGTGACAGACAAGTAGAGAAAGAGGGAGAGAGAGAGAGAGAGACAGAAAGAAAGAGAGAGAGAATGGGCACACCAGGGCCTCCAGCCACTGCAAACGAACTCCATATGCACGCACCACCATGTGCATCTGGCTTACATGGGTCCTGGAGAATCAAGCCTCGGACAAGGGTCCTTAGGCTTCACAAGCAAGCACTTAACTGCTAAGCCATCTCTCCAGCCCCATGCTCAGTTTTTTTTTCCCTTGGTGATTCCAGATCTAATCAAGTTGACAATAGAGATTAGCCATCACCCAGCTAAAATTTAATATTTTAAATTATTTATACTTTAAAGCATTTTTATAATCAGCAAGCTTTTTTAAAATTGTAACACTGAATTCACAATATTTATATATATACAGTAACATGAGTGTTCCTGGTTTATGATATTTGAAGGGGCTAAGAATCTATCCATGTTTAGTAATCATCTTCTTTGTCCACCCTAACTGAAATTGTTACACATAATGTCCTAAGATTAAGAGGAATTATTTCTTCCAGGTATTGGACATCTAAGCCCTGTTTTCATGAAAGACTAAATATGAGACCCAATTGCACTCCTTCTCCCAATACACAAACACATACCTAAAACGGATTAAAGTAAATAACCATTTCTGAAAACATGACTGCAATTTAAATAATCTATTGTGAAAATGGTTTGCAAATGATATTATTTCATACATGCCAGTTGATCACATTAATTTTTTTGAGACAGAGTCTTGTTTATTTCTTTTTAAAATTTTTGTTATTATTTATTTATTTGAAAGCGACAGAGAGAGAAAAAGAGGCAGATAGAGAGAGAGAGAATGGGTGCACCAGGGCCTCTATTCACTGCAAACAAACTCCAGATGCATTCACCACCTGTGCATCTGGCTTATGTGGGTCCTGGGGAATTGAGCCTCTAACCGGGTCCTTAGGCTTCACAAGCAAGAGTTTAACTGCTAAGCCATCTCTCCAAGCCCGAGTCTTATTGATTTCTGTTCTTGACTCCTGTGTATTTAAGGATTGTTGTGATCCTCCAGCCTTCACCCTTGGAGTGCTGGGACTACAGGCATGGGCTTGTACATTACTGGGGATCAAACCAATGGTTTCCTGCAGCTAAACAAATACAATACCAACTGAGCTACATTCCCAGCCCCCTATTGATCATTTTTTAAAAATATGCCCAGCATAACTTATAGTAAAGTTTTAGAGAAAATGAATCAAAATCTGTAGAAACATTCTTGATTTGGGGGGAGGATTTAAGCTCACCTTAATCTTTCATAGTGTTGGTTTAAAATTTCTAGAACACATTGTGATTACATTTTATGGAGTTGTTTAATTTCCTGCTAAATGTGAATAGAATATAAATACTCCAAATTTCCTAAATACCTCCTTTTTGAATATTTCTCACCATGCCATGAGGTTATTGACATTCTCACAAGTGATATGTGAGATTTGGGGTGAGCTAGGTGTTCTCTGCTCCCAGCATTCTTCAGCTTCAAGAGGACTCCTAGAGTTGCCAGTCCTTCCCATGTCATCTTCGGTCTTGTTGCTGTAAAGGTTAAGCCTGTACTGTTTGCTCAGGCAGGAAACCCTTCAGTTCTTACATTGTACAATGTCATATGCCCAGAAAATAACTTCTGCCCTCGCCTGCTTCTCCTAAGAGTCATGTGTGCTGTCCATACGTTTCTGTTATAGGATTTTGTAAGAGGACCATAAATTCTTTAACGATTAGATTATTTTTCTCTTCTCTCTGGAGCCCCCCTCTCCTGCTATAGAGAGAAATACTAGTGGTCCCCATTCTATGTGTTAAATGACCCTACTCAAATACTGAATCCCACAGTGTCTACTCTTTACAGTTCTGTGGAAAAAGTCTTTTAGATTGGTTTTCTTATCCAATCCTCAAAACACAGGTGTTTTTATTTTTTGAGAAACAGACGCTGTAAAACTATGATTTACAATGCAGTAGCCACTAGCCACATGTGGCTACTAAGTACATAAGATCATTCTGAATTGTGATGTCATAAGTATAAAATATATACCTTATATTCAAGACCAAAATGGGAAAAGTAAATTATTTCATTCAAACTTTCTATATTGATTATGTTTTGAAATGACAGCATCTTGGATACTCTAGGTACAATAAGCTATGTTATTGAAATACTTTTGTTTTGTTTTGTTTTTCAAGGTAAGGTCTCACTCTGGCTCAGACTGACCTGGAATTTACTATGTAGTCTCAGGGTGGCCTTGAACTCTCAGTGATCCTCCTACCTCTGCCTCCCAAGTGCTAGGATTAAAGGCGTGCGCCACAACGCCCGGTTGAAATACTTTTGTCTATTTCATGTTTACTTTTAATGAGGCTAGGAGACATTTAAAGTTAGATATGTAGTTTTTATATAGACACATATCTTTGCTTTTGTGCATTTCTGTGTAATTTGGGTGTTTGTGTCTGTATATTGTGGTGTGGTATGGTCCTCATGTACTCCTATGGCCTGGGAAGACCAGATTGGAATATTGGTGTCCCACTCCACCATTTTGTCTTGTTTTGAGTTGGCGTCTCTACTAATTCTAGAGCTTTCAGGGCTCCAACAATTCTTGGGTTTGTTCTCCAGTGGGACTAGCATTACAGGTACGTGTGGCCATGCCCAACTGCCCAACTGTTTGCATGGAGACTAGAAGTCTAGTGGCTTCAGGCCCCTTCATGCTCTCGTGCTTGCACAGAAAGCTCACTTAACAGCTGATCCATTTCTCCAGCCCTAGTTTCCATATACTTGTAAGATAAAATTGCTGTAAAATTTTCAAAGAAAAAAAAATTCCATCCCTGAAACTGGCTAGAATCTCAGGACTTTTACTTAGAATTATAGGAGAAACCTGTAAACTTGTTATTTTATTTTGCTTTGATCAAGTTTTCAAATGCTTTAAATAAGATAAATAGATACCAAATAGTGTCCTGAAAATGAGAACATTTAGTCTAAGAAGAAGCAACTTCAGATGGTAAATTAGACCTGGTCAAAAAGATTGAAAAATGTTAAAAAACAAACAAACAAAAAAGACTGAAGAGATGGCTTAGTGGTTAAGGCTATTGGCTGTGATACCTAAGGATCCAGGTTCAATTCCCCAGTCCCCATGTAAGCCAGATGCACAAGGTGACCCAGGTATCTGGAGTTTGTTTGCAGTGACTAGAGGCCCTGGAACACACATTCTCTCTCTCTCAAATAAATAAATAAATAAATAAATATTGAAAAAAGAAGAGACCCAAGGTAAATCAGATCTGTGGAATTATATATGTGGCATGGACGGTAACATACGAAAGACCACAACCAACAGAGATCGGGAAGGACTTGGTAGTAGGAGGATCTGCCTGATGTTGGACATTATGACTGCATTTTCCCAGGTTTTCAGGGTGAGTCCAGATGACTAGAAGAAAAGCAAATGAATATATATATATATATATATATATATATATATATATATAATGTTTCCTAAATCATTATTATTATTACTATTATTATTATTATTATTGGTTTTTCAAAGTAGGGTCTCACTCTAGCCCAGGCTGACCTGGGATTCATTATGTAGTCTCAGGGTGGCCTCTAACTCTGAGCGATCCTCCTACCTCTGCCTCCCGAGAGCTGGGATTAAAGGCATCACCATACCCTAAGTTATTTTTTCGTGGTGCTGAACATGGAACCCAAGACCTAGAATTTGGTAGACAAGAACTCTACCATTAAGCCAGATCCTTATACAGTTTTCTACTTCTGAATATTAGATCCATCTAAATTAAGATGTGGCTTTGCTCCTATCACTTGAAACAGATGTAACAAATACTGTGAACTCCATCAAGATAGGTCTGTTACCAGAAGCCACATTGAAGCTATAAACCTGCAGCTTTTATTATTTCCATTGTTTCTAAGTGGAACTGGAGGTTTAGAAATTAAGAAATTTGCTGAAGCTAGAAAGCTAATTACATTTAACCCAGTTCAAACTGGAACTATGAATCCCATAGTTGCCTATTAGATTCTTTCTGTCCTACCAAGGAAGAAATGGCCTCCCTCTCTCCCTCCCTCTCTCTCTCTCTCTCTCTCTCTCTCTCTCTCTCTCTCTCTGTATTCTTGTGCCTAGTATAGAAGGTGTCATTTTGCTATGTTCAATTACAAATCATTGATGTGTTTCACTCTGGACTAATTTAACCTGTGTGGCTTGTTGGTGTGCTTTTTTGAAACAAACTTATTTGGCAGTGTTATTTTAAAATGTATTAGAAGTGGGATCTGGCAGAGTTTCTTAGGAGAAATTTCACACCTTGTTTTAGTGCTGTAACTACTTCTTATGATCACGTAGGTCTAAGGAACATGAATGGGGTCTGTGGTTTAGACCAAATAGTACTGATAAGCGCTTTAATCATTGCTTACAAGTGGTCACTCATCTTTGCCTCCCCCACTTTTTTTGTTAGCTCTGAGTCTGTTTTGATAAGCATGCTCTTACTTGTCTTGACTTTAATCACGGAGCACTCATTTCCACAGTCTGGTCTTAGCCTGGTGGCCAGCACACAGGGGATGCATAGACTTCTGTTCAGAAGGTGAGCACATTGCTATGCAGTGAACATTCCACAAATAGAGAGTGGCTACCTCTCATGTGCTCAGCACCACTCTGAGGATGGAGTCCTGCATATGGCTGAATGGCACACTTGCAAGCTGGTGGGAGGCAATTCAGTATGATAAGCCTTGTTCATGTAGAAACACAGGGTCCTATGGGAACACCTGAGCAGGGAACTTAATGAGGTTGGATAACACAATGGAAATATTTCCAGAGGAAGTAATATTGATACTGGGCTCGGGGGGGGGGGGATGGTAAATAGATGGAGGGATGAAGTTGTTGGTGGAAGAGGAAGGGGCTTGGCTGCAGCAAGAGCAGAGACAGTTTGGCCTGCTATTTGCTCACTTGGGAGTTGGGCTGGAGAATATAGATGGGAGAGGATATAACAGTACAAGAGAGAAGAGATTAAGGAGAGATGCTTAGTCAATGTTGAAGAGATAATTTTAAAAACCAATATATCACATGGTAGAAATGCTCACACAATCGGATGTATTATGAATTTCTAAGATGATTCATTTAGAGAATAAAACTTAGACCATCTATGTTATGCACCACACTCATGTTAAGGACATTTACTTCATGATAAATGGGCTTCATTAGTAGCTGTTTGAGACATTATTATTTATTCATCTATGAAGGTTATAAAGCTTTTATTATTTCATTTTCAGAAACTATTATTTTAAACCCCAAATGTTTTAATATAGTTCAAATGAAGTAGAAAATAATGTACCTTTTCGGATTATTTCAATGCCCAATTTCAGCTATTACATATAAAATGCTTGAATCCATTTTCCAACCTCATTTGATCCATCACTTTCTGAATTTGGGACACAGTAATAGGTTTGAGGAAGGGGACTGAGGGGACATGCATACTGCAAGCCTGTTTTTAAGCCTTCTTCCTCATCTGGTAAACATTCTGTCCTTTCATAAGTCCATTAGGCTCTCTCTCCTTCAGGTAATCAAACTTCAACATGGATGAGTCATTCTCGATAGATGTGGCTTATAAGGATCAACGAATTAAATATAGTTTGTAATGCTAAACCCAGAACATATTAATCATTTATGAACATTTAAGGTTACAAATGAATCTCACATCCATTACTAGTTTTGGTGAATTTGAGTAGGAGGAATCATACATAGATAGACATTTAGGGGTTTTAAAATATTCAAGTGTGTATGCAATTTTAAAGGTTAATGGATACATTTCAACTATAACATTATAATGTTTTTGAAGCAAACTACTTTATGTCACAATATGCTTCATGCATTCTGTACCTTTTATATCAATAAGTCATGTTTCTGGAAACAAAGTTTTGTGCAAGGCTGGGCAATGGGTTAAGATTCTTCCCCCAGAAGGAGGAGTTTTGTTGTGTGTTTTTCTGTTATTAAGCAACATCACAAATAATATTGATTTCTCATTTTGTAACTGCGCTGTGTGCAGACAGAAATTGTAAATGGGTTTCAATTCATGTAATTTTCACTTGTGACCCTACCTGCTGTGGTTAGGGGGCTCATAAAACACAACCTATTCTCTTGCTCTGAGAAGCTGAAAGAAAGGGAAATGTTGAAATAATGCAGGAGCGGATGCGAAGGTCAGGGTTACCAAGAAGGAACAATTTCCCCCCTCATCTCAGTCCCTTCCTCCATAAAACGTTTATGAAGCAGTCACCACGCACCGAGCATGGCAAGTGCAATAGAACAAAAGTTGCCTTATTACAGCCAGTCCTTTATTCCTTTTGTGAGGTGGAATCAAATTTTGAAATTTAAATCCTTAACTAGATGTAGAGCATCAGCGCTTAGCCGCGTGTGGTTTTGCTGTTTGATTGCAGGAAAAGACAGTTTTGCTTTCCACCTTTCAATTTCAAAAACTATCAGAAAACCACCAGCAGAGATCCGATCTTCCCTCCCTCCTTCCCTCCCTCCCTCCCCCACAGTCTTTTAGCAATCGCTGTTTGATGATGCCGACAGCTGGAATCATTTCAGAATGGGAACCTGGGGTGGTGGGTAGTTTAAACTCTCCTCTGCTCCTTAAAGAGAGTAACAAAACTAGTTTCCTGGATAAAGGGAGAAGAAAGAAGATGGATGGAAGAGAGTCAGTGAAGAGAGAGAGAGAGAGAGAGAGAGAGAGAGAGAGAGAGAGAGAGAGAATGAATGAATAAGGGAGGGAAGGGTGGATGAAAGAGGAAATAAACTGAAAACACTAGAAATGCCTTCCTTTCCCTCGCATCTGTTTTTGCTGGCCGGAGGGGCTTCTGCACCCGCAGCTGCTGGGTACCATCTCTGTAAGGCTCTGCCTCGGCCCCGCCCCCTAGCGTCGGCGCGTGAGAGGGGCTGGAGCCTGTCTCTTTAAATGACAGCTGTGGCTCGGGTCCCAGTGCGGGGCTTGACGTCAGCTCAGCCTCCCCTCCCCGGCTGCGAGTAGTTAGCGCCACCGTCCGCGCTCGCTCGCTCGCCGGCTCGCTCGGGGCTGGGCGGCGCGGTCTCTCTCCCGCTCGCTAGCTGCCGGCGCTGCGAGTTGTCATCTCCCGAGCCCTTCCTCCAGCCCTCCCTCCCGTCCCAGAGCCCCGCTGAGCCGCAGCCCCCCAGAGCCTCGGGCCAGGCTCCCTCACACTTGCCCAGAGCGGCTCCTCCTGTGCGCATCCTTCCCGGATGGAGCTGGAGCGCCGCCGACGCCGCCGCTCTGAGGAGCTCTGAGGACCGTGCGCCCGGTGAGGAGGATCGTGCGCCCTGGGAGGAGTTCCGTGCGCCAGGAGAGGAGGACCGTACGCTCCGGGAGGAGTACTGTCAGCCTGGGAGGAAGACCGTACGCGCCGGGAGGAGGACCGCTCGGGGAACCCCGAGGGCGCACGCCCTGGGCACTAAGCGGAGTCCCTAGAGGCTCTGGGAACCACCAAGTGCCACTCGCTCTCCCTGGCTCACCTGGCCCGCGGCGGTGGACGGACCATGGCTCTGAAGGACACGGGCAGCGGAGGTGGCACCATCCTACCCATCAGCGAGATGGTGTCTGCGTCCAGCTCGCCCTGCGCTCCCGCCGCGGTCGCCTCGGGGCCCTGCGCCCCGTCGCCCTTCCCCGAGGTGGTGGAGCTGAACGTGGGCGGCCAGGTGTATGTGACCAAACACTCGACGCTCCTCAGCGTCCCGGACAGCACTCTGGCTAGCATGTTCTCACCCTCGAGTCCCCGGGGTGGTGCACGACGCCGTGGAGAGTTACCCAGAGACAGCCGCGCGCGCTTCTTCATCGACCGGGACGGTTTCCTCTTCAGGTACGTGCTCGATTATCTGCGGGACAAACAGCTGGCGCTGCCCGAGCACTTCCCGGAGAAGGAGCGGCTCCTGCGCGAAGCCGAGTACTTCCAGCTCGCCGACCTAGTCAAGCTGCTATCGCCCAAGGTCACCAAGCAGAACTCGCTCAACGACGAGGGTTGTCAGAGTGACCTGGAGGACAACCTCTCGCAGGGGAGCAGCGATGCGCTGCTGCTGCGCGGGGCGGCGGCCGCTGCGCCCTCCTCGGGCCCCGGAGCGCACGGAGGCGGTGGAGGTGGAGGTGGCGGAGGTGGTGGCGGTGGCGGTGGCGGTGTCGCGCCGGACAAGCGCTCCGGCTTCCTCACCCTCGGCTACCGAGGCTCCTACACCACCGTGCGCGACAATCAGGCGGACGCCAAGTTCCGGAGGGTGGCGCGCATCATGGTGTGCGGGCGCATCGCCTTGGCCAAGGAGGTGTTTGGGGACACTCTCAACGAGAGCCGAGACCCCGACCGGCAACCGGAGAAGTATACGTCGCGCTTCTACCTCAAGTTCACCTACTTGGAACAGGCGTTCGATCGCCTGTCGGAGGCCGGCTTCCACATGGTGGCGTGTAACTCCTCGGGTACCGCAGCCTTCGTCAACCAGTACCGCGACGACAAGATGTGGAGCAGCTACACCGAGTACATCTTCTTCCGTAAGTTCCACGCCCCGCGCTGCATCTCCTACCGAGAAGAGCCCGAGGCGGGTTCGAGCCCCGCTGCACCCTGCAAATCACACCCCCCACCCTGCGCGCCTCCACGGGGTGTTGGGGAAGGAGTGGGTTAACCAGGGGGATAGGGTCTTTCATCAAAGCCTTCCTGGGATAATGCAGTTTGTGCTTTTGCCTCTTAGCATCTCCATCTGGCGTTCTCGGTTCAGTTCCTTAACTTTATTGATCTTGTCCTTTTGACCCGTCCAGCTTCGGGACTCTCTGGGCTAGATCCACTGCCAAGCGCGAGCGGGAGACTCAGCTCTAGGCTGCTCAAATTAGGCTGCCCTCCCATCCTCTTCCTCTTTCTCCCCCTCCCTCTCCTAGGGTCCACTTCTGAGGTCTCAGGGGATCACTTTAAGTGGCTCTCTGCGGTATGCCTCCAGAGGGCAGGATGCCCCCGCCCCTCTCCCCCACCCCCCGCACTGCCTCACCACGCCAGGAGTCTCCTGTAGGTGCGGTCCAGGTCTCAACGAAGGCGAGCCAGTGGTGGGTGGATTCGGAAAGGGGCAAAGCAAGAGATGAGCGCTGTGCATAGAGTCCCTGGGGAGCCTGGACATTAGAGCCCCTGCTGCGGAAGAGGCCTTCACTGATCAATAATAAACCAGATTTCTCCTAGGCAGTTTTCCAGCGCAAGTGCCCAGTGCTCTGGACAGGAGTGTGCCGGAAGAAGTAGAGTTTGGATGTCTGAGTGTATCTCTGGGGACTGGAGATTACAGAAAGTGTGTGTGTGTGTGTGTGTGTGTGTGTGTGTGTGTGTGTGTGTGTGTGTGTGTGTTGGCCGAACATTTGTCTAGATGCTTTTGATCCAAAGCTTTGAGAAAAGTCTCTGGAAATTTCAAAACCGTCACTAAAGGCTATAGTCTCAATCTGTGGGTACATCCGGAGTGTGGCAGGACTGATTCTCAATGACAGGTTCAGGGCGGGGGGGCGGGGCTAAGATTCTAAGGTGACATGGACAAAGGCAAACCTAGTTGAGATGGCGACAGAAATATCCTTTGGCAAGCACTTTGATTTGGCAAGGCGTGTGAAGCTTTAAAAGCGTGCTAATAGCAGGGAGCAGCACTGAAAGCCTGTAATGGAATAGCTTTCCATGTGTTTCTCTTTGGTAAATTGCCCTCTGTTGGAAACCGAGTCTTTTGCCTTGACTAGAGAAGGGGGAGGAGACCATCACAAAGGCAAAGTTGGTTAGAAGGTGGCTCTGTGGGCGCACAGATTCTGGAAATATTGGAGGTAGCATGTCAAATACAGCACCTTCACTTTGAGAGTTGGATGGCCTTTTTAATAGTGCTGAATTCTCTGACAAAACCATTTCAAAAAAAGAAGCAAAGTAATGGTCCAGGGAAGTGACTGATAATTACTGAAGTTTTTTTTTTTTAATACTTTATTTATTTATTTATTTATTTACTTACTTACTTACTTACTTATTATTTATATGTGAGGCAGGGTCATCCTGTGTAGCTCAATCTGGCCTTGAGTTCTTAGTTTTCCTCTCTTTGCCTTGTAAAGGCTGGGATTACAGGAGTTCTGCCACAGGCTGGATCCCTAATTATGTCAAAGTATTATTTGTTTAACAGTATAAAAATGATAGATGGTCAGAAAAGCATAAGAAGCAAAGCTATTTTATTATTTCTGTATAAAATTGGCTCCTCTTTGATGTGTATTAGAAGTTAAAATATTTTAGCTTAAAATGTATCCCACATCAATGAAATCTTTATCAGCACTTTTTAGAATGTAAACATTTAAGACATTTCATCAAAGATGTATTTCCACTATTTCAGGATTCAGTACATGTGAATGTTTGACTCCCATGTGATTAGTGGTTGTTTGTTTGTTTGTTTGTTTGTTTCAGAAGCTGTAATGTAAGCTCTCAGTGTTTTTACAGATCTTTCTTAAATTTTGGAATTATCATGGTTTTGGCCTTTATCCCTAGAAAGTAACAGACAGATGAGAATGTTCATTACTTTCACCATAAAAAAAAATACAGTCTCTAAATTAGGAGAAAATGAGTGGCTTTGCAATAGCATAATAAAATGGTAAACTGATAATTGAATTAATGAGATAATTTGAGATATAGTTTAAATTTAGATCTGTTGCACCTCAGGAACTAGAGTTAGTATTGAATAAAATCAGATTTCTTGTTGTGAACAACCACTTGTGAAGTATTCACTTCCCTAATGAGCTCTGAGAATCCTTTACAAGAGCCCTAGAAATTAACCTTCTTCGTTGGTTATCTTCATAGAGGGGGATTGCACAATTACATATGAAATGCTCTCTTGAAATTGTAATCCAGTTAGGAATCCACAAAATATAGCTGTCATGCTTAATGGATGTGAAATTAGCCTTATGTGCTACCAAACATGTATTTGTTTTGTGTTTTATGCAGTTTTCATTATATTTTCACAGATAAATCTGACTGGAATTTCTTTCAGCATTTGGTAAATGAACTTATACTCCAGATTTTTCCCATTTCCATCATATTCTTCTTAAGTAATTTCAGAATGTTACAAGTCTCTATATGATTATTAGTGATATTCATGTAACCAAAATTATTGGATGACCTTGCTGTTCCAGTCATGTTGAGGTATAGAAAAAGATGATATTTATTTCCCTTGGATTCAGTTCTTTCAACAAATATTGCTGTATAACATGAACTTATTTTATTTAGTTATATATATGCCATTTTTACATCTTTTTGATATCAGGGTACATGTAAACTTAGTTTTTGAGACAACCCTAAAGGTGGCAAAGATGTAGCTACACAGGGGGATATCAGTTCAATGTGCTTTTGAACATCTGCATAAGTGAAGATGATGGTAAACAATTCAGAGATCCCAGACACTGCTGTTTCCCAAATGTGAGCACTTGGTTAAATTCTTCACTTGTTCAGTGTTTGATAGTCCTCTTACCTGTATAATGGAGTTTGTCATACTACCCATTTTATAGAATTTGAGAATCCCTGTGAAGTCCTTAGAACAGACTCACATAAAAGCACAACCAACATTAGCTACTGCTATGCTACAGCTTAGTATTCTTGTTAACAGAACTTGTGTTTTTGATTTTGCTAGAAAGTGCAGTTAATTTGGGAATTTAATTTGAAATTATTTTCAAAAATAGCATACTAAATTCTCAGAGGTTTGCAATAAGTAATTAAAATGCCTAACTTCTTTTCTGCAACTTGAGTTTTCAGCCCAAGTAACCTAGACATTCCAGTTATACTCCTTTGGTGTTTCTGGATGGACTTCATTGGAACCCACTTCTGATTCAGGGACAAGAAATGCTTGAGCACTCTGAACAAGGACTTGAAATTTTGTCAATATTTTCTGGTAAATACCCAGCAGGATTCATAAGTCCTTAAGTGCTTGGTGTCCAAGTTATTGAGCTCTGACCTCAAGGTTTATACACAAGCTAGGAAACATTAAACACAAAGTACAGGAACACTTTTACCTATTCTTTTTGTGTGTGTGTGTGTGGGGGGTGGTTCTGAGGTAAGGTCTTACTGTAGCTCAGGCTGACCTAGAATTCACTATGTAGTCTCAGAGTAGCCTCAAACTCTCAGTGATCCTCCTACCTCTGCATCCCGTGTACTGGATTTAAAGCGTGCGCCACCACGCCCAGCCCTATTCTCATTCTTAATCCACTACATCAAGTCCTTTTAATACATTATCACATGAACCTGTGTGAGTAAATTTTGTGATACTCTTCGGAGAGTGAATACAGATTATATTTTCTTGGGGAAAAAGTGGTTTATGATGCTTTCTATTTGGGGGGGGATGTCTGATTAATACATGGATAGCTGTTTTTTTAACAATAAATAACAAAAATCATCCTATGCTAGTGTCATATTGCATAGACAGGAGATGGTTGCATAGCTGAAGTGGGATATGTAGCTCACTCATGGTTAACGCTAATATATGTTTTCCTTTACTTCTCAACATCATGACTTCACATCAGCAGTGGGGCTGACGTGCTCTTCTCTTCTTACAGCACTTGAACTTTTGAACTCCACATGTTGCTTGAGTAATGTGTGTATTTGTGTGTAGGTACCTAGTTCCAGTAATGAAACAAATAGAAAATGACACAATGCTTGACATGAAAATGTTTGCTGGCAGTGGTACAATAGTGGCTGATGTACAAAAGCCCTGGACTTTTATGTTTGGAAGAGTTTTCTCTATAAGTTTGTATACTTCATCGTACAAAAGTTTTAGCTTCCTTTCCTTGACCAGACAGCTTTGTGTGGGTCAAGAGTTATGCATGCTTGAAGCTGAAAAACAAAATTTATTTGGCATGGTTCTTTCCCTCTGTAGCTTAAGTTGCTGGAATTCAAAATTTGTATGAATGCACGGATATGCCATAATTGATAGGAAAAATCCTCAGGAAAAAGAAATAATTAGTACCTAAATAATATCCTATTGCTATCAGTTAATAGTGTGCATTAGTTAAAAATTGAAAATTATTGTCCACTTGTCATTTAAAAGTAATCCTTTGGATAATATTTCTCATGTGTAGGTAGGTAATAACATGGTATTGTGTATTCTAAATGTTCTGACCACAAGCACACAAAATAAATTCAAGTAGCCTTTGTAACTGTGAAAGTGATACATGCCTTTTTAGAATCTTAATAAAAGTAAAACTACAAAGTCCACCAGCAACTTCTTATGAAGTTTTGGTTTATGTTTTCAAGTTTTTCTGTATGTACATATAAATTAAAACATAGTCTTAAAAGTTACAGTTTGTGTGGTGTTTGGGGGCTTCTTTTGTTTTATATGATTAATTTATACATTTGATGTGACTTTTTTCCACCTAACATTAAAATTTTGGTTGACATATTTCATGGCTAAAGTACACCACCTGCCTTTTGAATGGACAGTACTATAAAATATTTGTGTGGGTTAGTTTCCTTGAGCTCTTAGGTTGAAACAAAATATAGAACCTATAAACAATTCACTACATACCTAAATGTGTGATCAGTGTTTTTTTTATGTATATTACTTGTTTACTTCTCTTAATATTCTTTTTATCAGATATTTATTTATTTATCTGGGAGAAGGAGAGAAAGAGGCAGGCAGAGAGAGAGAGAGAGAGAGAGAGAGAGAGAGAGAGATGGATGTGATTGATTGATTTCTTAATATTCTTTTATCAGATATTTATTTATTTATCTGGGTCTTTTGATTGATTTGGGGAGCACTTGGGTCTTTTGCCGCTGTAAATGAACTCCAGATGCATGCACTGCTTTGTGCATCTGGCTTTATGTGGGCACTAGGGAATCTAACTCTGGCTGTCAGGCTTTGCAAGCAAGTGCTTTAAACTACTGAGCCATCTTTCTAGCCCCCACTCTGTTAACATGCTTTGATCTTGACCTTCCTGGCCTGTTGCTTCAGTTTGAATATTGACTTGGAGTGTAGAAAGTATGCAGGGTCATTGTGAGACTGGCTGGAATTTGAATTTGAATAGGCTCGTTTTTTTTTTTTTTTTTTTTTTTTTAATCTCTTCCAGAGGCCCTGTGCCTGAGGCATTTGAAAACAATGACTATTCCATGCATTGAACTGAAAAAAAAAAAAAAAAATTCAGTGTTTGTTGAGATTTTTAGGAATTTGATCTACAAGTACAAAATGGTGTGACGCGTTAATGAGAACTATTTTTAATCTGTGCAAAATTTTCATAAAATAGACTATTTCACATATTTTATTGATGAAAAGTTTATTTCATTTATTAAGTTTGAATCAATATTCACAAATGGTCTTAAAATGAAAACAACCCACCTGACATCCATTAACCCATTTTTCTTGCAGGAGGGGGCACTAGTAACACCAATAAGTTTGGTAAACTGGTCATACCTATGATCTTTATAGGCTGTGTAAAGGCAAGAAATTCAATTTACTTTATGTAAATAGAACATATTGCCTTCTTTCTTAGAAGCTGGCAAAATGAAGAGCAATTTTAGTTGAAACTAATTTTGTTGTTAGTTTGTTTTAAATTATGGTTATTCCCATTAAATAATATACTTGGTGTAATGGTTACAAAGTCATTAAATATGTAAAGGGTTGAGATCTGCTTTCAGTAGTTTTGGGGTCTTACAGCACTGTGGAGGAGTCTGTGAAGGATCTGATTGGGAAGTATGTTTCAGCTTGACATCACTGCATACTTAATTTCAGATATTCTCAGGGCCTCCTTTGAAAGAACTTCAAAATATTTGCCCCACTCAGCAGCCAGAGGGCACCTCTAACATAGTGCATGCATGGTTTTAGTTATGGGGGAGGGGGGGCACATGATCAGAGGGTTTCCCAACACTAAAATAAAGACTGCAAAGGTTTTAATTCTACAATTTTAGTCATGCACCAGGTAAGTGAACTCTACAAGTTGTAAGAATAATGGGGATGTTTCTAGAAATCACATACTTCTCCTTATTAGTTTCATCCCATCCCTTAAAGTGTCTGAGGCATCTGTATAGCCCTGGCTAGCCTTGAACACCCTATGTAGGCTGACCATGAACTTGTTTCTTTAGTGCTCAGATACAGGCATGATCCACCACTCCCAGTTATCTATTTATTTTTCTCTCTCTCTTTTCTTCTTTTGTTTCATTCCTTCTCTTCTGTTTAAAAATAAATGATTTTAAAATAAATATTTATTTATGTGCAAGCAGAGAGAAACAAAGAGAGAAACACACACACACACACACACACACAGAATGGGCACACCAGGGCCTCTAGCCACTGTAAACGAACTCCAGATGCATGTGCCACCTTGTCCTTCTGGCTTACGCAGGTGCTGAAGAATTAAACCTGAGACTTTAGACTTTATAGACAAGTATCTAACCCTCTGAGCCACATCTCCAGCCCCATTTCTCCTCTTCTTTTCTTTCATTTATCTATGATGCTGATTATGGATAAATGCTATACCACAGAGTTCAAGCCATGACTCTTGTAATGGTACAAACATAGATGTATTTTACAATTTCAAAAAAAAATGCATAAGGTATTCTGTCTGACTTTAATTACTATTTACTTGTTACTATTACAACTTATTTTCTGACCCACTGGTTTCAGTTGGTATCACCATCATGTGATGCTGAGTGAACACTTGCATCTCATGGTCTTTCTTCACTTCCTACTGTTTCATTGGACACAAGTGCTTGGTCTCTAATTGCTTTCCCTACATATTTATCTATTCTCATGTTGGTTCCCCACCTTATACAGTAGATATATTTTTTTCTTTTTATGAGTTTATATCATCTCAAGTTTGTGCTCTTAACACCCAGCACAATGGTCAATAACAGTGTAAAGATTTCATATAATGTTTGTTTCTTAAATGCCTGTGTTTATTTCAGAATGGGCTAGAGATGTTGGAGGTTCCATTAAGCTGGTCACTAAATTTGAGGTCTAGTTTTCCTTTTGCTTAAAGTACACTTACTGAACACGTTCTACACATACACATTTAGATGAAACAGACACTCGACTTTTAAGGTAACCACAGGAAATTGCTTGGATTTGTGACTTATGTTGGAGACAGATCATCCAGTATGTTCACAAGAGGCACCATCACTTATACAAGAAGTTGGTATGTAGAACTAAAAAGAATGAAAACAAATAAAATTGTTTCTGACCGACTAAAGGTATCTTAGAAATTAAGTTGTTAGAATTCTGAACATAGTTACCTACAGATTTCTTTATATTTAAATTTTGGTGGAATAGACTGTCAGAGGAGTCAAAAGTTAACTGATTTTGTTTAGTATATGAAAGATGTTGGGCAAATGTTGAGTACCTTAGCCCATCTACAACCATCATGTTGACTATCCTTTTAGAAAATCTTTGAATATCAAATGACTAAAAACTCCTGGTGTGGTCAGGTTCTCCTTGGTGTAAATTAGGTTTTGGAAGTATCCGGGTGTACTGATGAGTATTTGCAAATGCTAAAATCCAGCTAACTCTGCATTGTTATCGTGACTCAATTTTTCGAAGACATATGAAGATACACACTTAACAAGCATTTGTTTTTTAATAATCAACATAAAACCCAACAAATATCAGTGTTGCTTATGCCTACTAATCTGTTGTTGTTACTTGAATATAATGGCCCCCAAGGCTCATGATTTTAGACCGGGAAAGCGGTAGTATTTTGGAAGCTTGTGGAACTTTTTTTTTGTTTTTGTTTTTTTTTTTTTTTTGTTTTTGTTTTTTTTTTCAAGGTAGGGTTTCACTCTAGTCCAGGCTGACCTCGAATTCACTATGTAGTCTCAGGCTGGCCTCAAACTCAGTGTGATCCTCCCACCTCTGCATTTTTTTTTTTTTTTTTTTTTTTTTGAGAGAGAGAGAGACACAGACAGAGACAGAGGGAGAAGGAGATAGAGAATGGGCACACCAGCAGCCTCTCAGCCGCTGTGAATGAATTCCAGATGCATGTGCCCTATTGTGGGCAAATGCAGTATTGCACCCTTGCATCATTTTGCATCTGGCTAAATGTGGGACCTGGAGATTGGAACTGGCGTTCTTAGGCTTAGCAGGCAGGCGCCTTAACCACTAAGCCATCTCTCCAGCCCAACTGTGGAACTTTTAAGAGGTAGAACCTTGCTGGAGGAAGTGTGTCACTGGAGGCAGGCCTTGAGGTGTTACTGCCTTCCTTTTGCTGTTTTATCTCTCTCTGGTTCTTGCTCAAGGTTACTGCTCCTTGCTAATATGCTGATACAATGCTTGCTCCCTGCTCCTGCCATGTTTTCTTCCCTTCTTGAACTGTAAACCAAAGTAAAACACTTTCCTTCCCTAAGCTGCCTCTGCTTGGGAATTTTGTCCCAGCAATGAGAAAGTAACTGATATACTTAAGTCAAGGTAGTTATGAAAAATAAATACATTTATCTGGCACTACTCTCACATAGTTTCATGCTAATAGAGTGCTCATTAGATTGTTTCTTAGCCACTAGTTAAAATTAGTGGCATATTTATCCAGTAGTTAACAGAGAATGATATTCATCCCATATAGTATCATTATATGTATATGTTTCTATAGAAACAGAGGATTGAAATTCCACTAATGAATATAAGAAACTTCAATAAGTAGAGCAGTGAGTGAACAAGAACCTTGACCATGGACTTTGTAATATTCGGCTTTTTCTCATCCTGTTGCATAATGATTTTTTTTTTTAAATTTCTTATACAAAGAAAGCCCTGGGGATCAGTACTATATTTCAGCAGAGACAATTCCAGAACTGCTCAGCCCTGTCAAAAAAAATTAAAACACCATGAAAGACATATTATTTGTTAGTCAGAATATTGAAAACCTCTGTCTCTGACTTAGAGATTGTGAGAAAATAATTTAATGACAATCTTAAAAGGAAAACAAAAGTTTTCACATTATAGATTTGTTATAAGGATTAAATGAAATAATCCTTATAAATCACAAAATAGTTTCAGACAAAAATTAAATGTACAGTAGGTATAGTTATTGCCATTTATTAATTTAAAAGATCCAAAATACATAACAAATCTATTTTACCTGACAATTGTTAATCAGCAATGACATATTTCTTCATTTTAGGGAGTAAATGGCAAACAATGCCTATTCATGGTTGACCTAAGAATATTTGTTATCATTAGTGATTTTTTTACCTTTTAAATCATTCACTTTGTAAATATACATTTTGGTATGTCATTAAGACAACTTTATTGCAGTTGGTTGTTTATTGCTCAGAGCACACACATATTCAAGGTCTAATGCTGGTACCAGTCCATTTTGATACAACTGATAAGAATACTGGTATTCGATGGCTAGTCCCTCAGTCTACAGGGTATAGTTCAGTAAACACCTCTTCCTAATATTTGTTATTTATACTTCTGTTAGGAGCTTTCAGTCTTAATTTTCAGCAGTTTTATGCTTGAGAACAAATTGTCACAGAGCCACATGGGCTCAAACTTCATCCAGAATTTGGGCATTTGGCCAAAATTTTAAACTACGTTTGGATTCAAATACACATCTTCTCAATTCTGGGAAAATGGTTAGCTGAAGTTCAATCAGTTTCTATTGAAACCATTCTGATACATTCTGCATATGTTTTCTAGTTGCTGAAATCCAGGTATTTGAAGAATAAAGGGAGAAGCTGGCAGACCATTCAGGAGTGATTCTCTAATACTGTGGCCTCTTTTCTTCTGGTTGGTGAAGGCTGCAGCTAGCACCTCTCTTTGAAGGTAGAGGATAAAGAACGGGTATACAATGCCAAAGCAGCCTCCATGGTAATCATACAGTGAATGGTAGAAGGAAGTATGTGGGGAATTATTGGTGGTGTTTCTATGGCAGATCGGGCGTAAATTTTCTCATGCTGATTTGATGAATAATAAGAGAAGGGTGTGACAATGGAAGTCCTAGTGCTGTATAGCCACAGAGTTCATCACAGGTAGATGTGGTTTGTTTTGTGCTCTGCTGCTTTGACAGACTTCAGTTCTTCATACCAATACAGGTAGAGATGCACATGCTTTCTTGTCCTACCTCTGTGGATGGTGTAAGTGGTATGTGTCAAGTACTGAAGAAAAATAGGGAATTTCTTATTTTAGTGTGTCCAATCCATTTCTGAAAATGAATGCATTGTGTATCTTATTATCAATAAAGTATGTCTGGGGGGGATAAAGACATATATGATCTCATATATAGTAAATGACTATAGAATTCGATTTTAAAAAACAATCCAACTAAGAGGAATTCAGTTAGAACTGATTTAAAACTATTGAATGACACATATTGCTTATTTATTTATGAATCATGAATTTCTTGAGCAGTGTCATTCACTTACCAGTCTGTCACATGCTGAAGATGTGGTAAAAACCAAAACCATGATGAACAAATTTTGAGTCGTTCATGACCAGAGCCATGACATATGGATTTTATTTAGAATGTCCTGCTTGTCACTAGGTTGCATATGAGGCACATGGCAGGTTGAGTACAAGTATAATTCATCAGTCTCTAGGATCTGTGTGAAGGCTGTGCTCATGGTCAAAGACTGGCATAGCTCTTATTCATTTCTGACCAAAAGACTCTAGGAATCAGTGTGTGTGTGTGTGTGTGTGTGTGTGTGTGTGTGTGTGTGTGTGTGTGTATTGCAGTCAGTTTCGTATTACTGGCAAAAACCACCAGACCAAGAGCAGCTTTTGGGAAAAAAGGGTTTATGTTGGCTTACAGACTTGAGGGGAAGCCCCATGATGGCAGGGGAAAACAATGGCATGAGCAGAGGGTGGATATCACCCCCTGGCCAACATAAGGTGGACAATAGCAACAGGAGAGTGTACCAAACACTGGGAAGGGAAAACTGGCTATAATGCCCATAACCCTGCCCCCAACAATCCACTGCCTCCAAGAGGTGTTAGTTCCAGAATATTCTTTAGCTGGGAACCTAGAATTCAGAACACCTGAGTTTATGAGGGACATGAATCAAACCACCACATTCCGGCCCTGGCCCCCATAAACTGATAACCATATATGATATAAAATACAATCCATTCATCCAATTTTAAAAGTCCCCATAATTTTTATGAATCCCAGTGATGTTCAAACATTGCCATAATCCAAGGTCTTTTAACTCAGCCATAATACAAAAAAAAAAAAAAAAAATCCCCTTCAAAAACCCCATAATGGCACAGAATAATCACTCATACTGCAAAAGATGGCATTGAGCATAGAAAAGAAATATTCAACCAATATAAGATTTAAAAGCAAATATCGAACTTTGTAGCTCCAAGTCCAACAACTCTAGGCAATGACAAATCTTCAAGTCCAATAATCCTAACCAGCAACAAGTCTCTGGTGTTCCAGTTCTGCCCCGCCATCTAGGCTACTCATAGTCCTGGAAACTTCATCCAGGACTGGCAGCTCTCCTTGGCAGCCATCTCATGGCCCTGGCATATCCACTGGGTCTCCTCTGCAACCCACAGTCCATCCTCATGGCTCAATCAGGTCTCCCTGCAGGTATCCAGCAAACTGTTTCATACTGCCCATAGCCATTTCCAAAACACAAGACCATGATGCAAATTTCAATGACCTTCTCTTTCTTGCATTTCTTATACTTCATAATACCAGGTGGGGTGCCAATTTTTTAATCAAGGGGAGAATAAAGCAGATTTTGGAGAACAGGACACCCCTTGAGCACTCAGGCCCCTTTAAAAGAGTCTACATTCTTCCTGTTGCCCCAGTACAGTTAAGCTGGCCCAATCTCAAAGTTTTAATCTGATATAATAGCAGCTGAACAGGCAGAAATTTCATCCCAAATATTTCATTTCTGTGCCATATCCCTCTGCTTATACCAGTCTATTTCTATGTAAAGCAATCCTGCACAAATTCTCAGGACATGGGCATAAACAGCAAGGCTCTCACACAAACTGCTTCTAGCCCAGTCCAGGCAAATTTTTCTCACCCTCACAAGCCAAACCTCACAGTCCATAGCTCTCACTGCATTCAGGTCTTTCAACTTTGACCAGAATAGCCCATCAGGCTGTACTCACAGCACTGCAAGGCATCTCTTAGGCCAAGGTTTCAAATCCTTCCACATTCCTCTTGAAAATCAGCTCCAAAGGCCAAAGCCACACAGCCAGGTGTCTAGCAGCAATCCCACTCCTCTGTACCAACATTACTGTTGCAGTCAGGTTCACATTGCTGGTAGAAATCACCCAACCAAAAGCAGCTTTTGGGAAATTAAAAGGGGTTTATTTTGGCTTACAGACTGGATCGGAAGCTCCATGATGGCAGGGAAAACAACAGCATGAGCAGAGGGTGGACATCATGTCAACATCAGGTATACAATAGCAACAGGAAAATGTACGAAACACTTGCAAGGGGAAACTGGCTATAATGCCCATAAGCCTGCCCCCAACAATACACTGCCTCCAAGAGGCATTAATTCCCAAATCTCCATCATCTGGGAACCTAGCATTCAGAACACCTAAGTTTATGGGAGACACCTGAATCAACCCCCCACAGTGTATGTATGTACACAAAGAAGCAAATTTTGGGAAGTATGAAGATAATTTTGTGGTCACCACTACTGACAATCACATCATCCTGTGAACTGTGACTGAATTATGGCCAGTTTATGATATGAAATGAAGAACTATCATTGACCTTTCAATAGCAATTGATATGTAGAGAAAAAGTCTTTGGCTGGCAGTAATATTTCTTGTCTCTATATTCCTTCAGAATCCTTTACCAAAACTTTTTTTCCATCTACAACAATACAATCTACTCAAGAGTGCTAATTTTGCTATATTTCTGGTAGACACTGTTTATTCTCCAAGAGTCAACCCCAATGTCAAAGTTAAGTTTCCTGCTTACCTTTGACAAGTACCTTAATATTAACTTAGAATCTGAAATATCCTTTTTCATTTTGGTCAGTGAGCCTGTAATGATGAGTAGGACCACACAACAAATGTGTGTGTGTGTGTGTGTGTGATATATATGTAACAGAAAAAAACATGATTGACAGCTGTTAATACTACAGATAAGTGGAACAAGGGTCAATGTGTTTGGAAAGCCCAGAAGCTGCTGGTCATCACACAGCAACCCTTTTTTCCTGTGTGTCTGATGAACACATCCATCTGAAGCATGCAAGAACCATTATGGTATTTCAGCTCTTGCTCGCAGCATTAGCATTTTTGGTTTGTAAAACAAACAGTTCTTTCAAGCTGTCTGTTTTATAGCTGCTACTACCAAACCATATTTATTATCATGATAATATGGTACTTAGCATTCATGTTTGGGAAGCTTACTAATATCCTGCATTTGATAAATGGAAAAGAGGAAAGATTTGCCCCCACAGTTTCAGCACAGACACTGCACTCCAGGGACTAATAGCAAAATGTTTCGTATGCATTGTTTTATAGATGATATCATATCCTCCTATAAAGTTGTGTTGAAGAACTAGCCATAAGTCCTCCTTGCTCTATACCTCAATATATGACCTAATTTGGACATGATATCTTTAGAGAGCTAATCAGTATTATGAGGTCATTGGGGTGGGCTCTAATCCAATATGACCAGTGTCATATATAAAGGGGAAACTTGTATACATTGTTACAGACAGACCTGCATGCAACCAAGAAGGCCCATTTGAACACAAAGGCAATGCTATAAGTGATGCTTTTTATAAGGCGAATAATGCCAAACCTTGCCAAGAGAGCTCTACACGTCAGGAAAGAAGATTGAGGTCTGTTTTCCCTGGTGGTTCTCAGGGGGAACCTACCTTACTGACCTTTGAATCACACAACTCAACATTCAGAACTGTGAGAATAAATTTCTGTTGTTTAAGCCACTTCGTTTTGGAGGCATGGGCTTCACCAAATGACTACAGAAATTTCAAACTACTTGCCTTAGTTTTAAAAATCAAGTAAAACCTGGAAAAAAAATGCATTTTCAAGTAAACTTTTTTTTTTCAAATTCATTATTCAATATTCAAATAGTTTTTTCTCAAATATTTTTCAGAGGTCAGTTATAGAAAGCAACCTCCACTGTAACCAATGAAAGCTGGTGAGAATGTGTTAAGTCTAATAGATGAGCAGACTGCTTGCCAGTACCAAGCTTTCACAGATCCTATGTAGAGTAGGGGTGCCAAGGAAAGGGCTGCTTTGTAAAGATTCAGGAGCTCAGAATAAGCAATCTCCCAGGCAGCTTCAGGGGCACCCCACACTCTTGATGCTGTGGTGCAGGGCACTCAAAACGAGATGCTCAGCACATTTTCCCTATCTCCCTTTCTGCCTCACCACAGTCTCTACTTGTGGAAATTAATACATGCATGGAGCCTAGGTCACAAGATTATGTGAAAATAGACCTTTAAAATGAAAACCACACCAGCACACTCTCATCTTGCATTTTCTTCATTGGCTAGTATAAGCAGATTTCTCATATGTATTAATTTTTTTTTTTTTTTTTTTTTTTTTTTTTTTTTTTTTTTTTTTTTGTTTTCGAAGTAGGGTCTCACTCTAGCCCAGGCTGACCTGGAATTCACTCTGTATTCTCACAGTGGCTTCGAACTCACGGCAATCCTCCTACCTCTGCCTCCCAAGTGCTGGGATTAAAGGCGTGCGCCACCACGCCTGGCTGTATTAATATTTTTAAAGTTTACACTAATCTCCATCACTTCATCCTCTGTAGGTAATTATTCTTAGGTATCTAATGAAAGTCTTCATTTATGAGTGATTTAAAATATGTATTTGGTTATATTTTGCTTATAGTCTTATTTACACACACACACACACACACACACACACACACACACACAATTTCTCATTAAACACTGTTTTTACTATCCCTTCATCTTCATCTTCTGTTGCCCATTTAAGCTGAGAGATTTTGTTTATTTTTTTCTGTCAGATGTTACTTGCTGGTGTGTACTTTATCCAAGTCAGGTTACCTTCAGTTTAAACATGACTAAATCTGCCCTGCACCTTTGAGATACTCTGAGCTTTACATCCCTGGGGGAATTGTTGATTAATACTGTCAGAGTGCTCAGTAAATGAGTGCACTAGAATCAGTGTTTGGGGATCCTCTTATCTCCAATTTCTGCCAACTTTTGACAAAATTCAGCTTTGAAAATTTTGCAAAAGTAGATGATGTTTGTTCTATTGTTATTTTATTCTAAAACTATAAATTAAAAATAATTTTATTTTTTTTTATTTGGAGAGAGAGGGAAAGAAGGAAGAGAGGGAGGGAGGGAGGGAAAAAGGAAAAGCACATCAGGTTCTCTTGCCTCTTTCACTCCAAATAAACTCTCTAGACCCATGTCCCATTTTATCCATCTGGCTTTATGTGGTTCCTGAGGAATTTAATCCCAGGCTGGCAGGGTTTTCAAGCAAGTGCCTTTAACTACTGAGCCATATCTCCAGCTCCTTCATTGTTATTTTAAAATTTATGCTTGTAATTCTTAATAATGGAAATTTGTTTAATTAGAAGGACATTAGAAAAATTTCAGTGAGGATTCACTATGTTATCTTTGTGGCTGTTTTCTCCCTGTATTAAAATTCTAACCACAGCATTAAAATACTATCAGCACAAGCCCTTGCATAAGATGACCTGCCCTTTATGTAAATGGTTAGACCCCAGCTGTCAACAGCCCACCTCTAACTTTGGGTCATGTGTATGAGTGCTATCCTGCACAGGGTGTAAACGGAACTCGCTGTGGAATGGACATAATACATTATGCTAACATAGGTCTCTTGCCTCCAGTGCTTTGGAATATCATATAGGAGCAGGAAGTCTTTTCTTTTGAGAACAGGAGAATGGAAAAGAGGTCTAAGCAAAAAAAAAAAAACAAAAAAAAAACAATCCTGCTCACAGTCATAACAGAACTCCTTTCATCATCGAAGGAGTCATAACCCTGTTAAACACATCTAGTAGCACCTGATTTATCCACCCACAAAACCTTCTTGTCTACTGCCTTCCTTAGGGTCTTTTTTTTTTTTTTTGCCTTCTGAGAGATTCCTTCTGCTATCTTCAGCTGCCAGCTCAGAGGCACACTGGGCAGTATGCCCTCTATGAGCCACCCAGATTTCACAGCTCACGTCCTATCTTTGTAGGTCAGGGGATCGTGAGTCCCTGTAAAGGACTGTTGCTGTCCAGGCTCAGTATCCCAGTTTCTTTTGCAAAATAATTTTTCAAAATTGCCATGAAAGTTCTCACCACTTTCATGAATGAATGAACCAAAATGTGTGTTGGTAATTTTTAGAGGTGAGGAACATTTGATGGCTTCAGCAAATCACTTTATTTCCCACGGTCTTAATTTAATGACTTAGGAGGACATGGCCAGCTTTGTCAGCAGGGCGGTGGCTTTTGTGTAAAGAAGCATCAGTCACAGATCCTCTTAAGCCTGCAGTTTTTGTAGCTACTTAGATTCTGTTACTGCCATTGCTTTTGTTTAAACAGATATTATGCAAATTTTAAGCATAATGAAGAGACGGAATGGTTCAAAAAACCACCCACATATTCATCTCCCACATTTAAGGATCACCAACCCATTATTTCATCTCTGGATTTTTAATTCCTGAAGACCGAAGGAATTGAAAGATATTATGTTATTTCACTCTTACATGTTTGCATATATAAAAACTGTATATTTTCTTATATAACCACTATTATATTTTTAGACTTTAGCAAGATTAATTATGATTTCTGATAATCTCTGAGATATAGTCCAGCAACTTATTCTTGAGCCAGTCTAAAATATGTATATAGCTTTTCTTTTAGTAAATTTAGGATGAGATATTTTATTTTTTTAAAGTTTTTCCCCCTTTAATATAGGATGGTGTCTTCTCTTGGCTTTTCTGTTTTGATTCTAGTATTTTACTTTTACCTGTTGTCTGGTTAGATGTCAGGCAATAATTTAGACATATAAATCTGTCTTGTTGACCTGATTAATGTTCTATGTTCTGGAAAGGGCAACATTGTATGGTTTCATTCCAATTGTTTCTTTGTTTCTATTTTCTGTTGGTGGACATGGACTCAACCTTGACTAGATTGAGTGTCTTTCTTGCTCTCTCTCTCCCCCTCACAGACTATTAACAGGTGATTCTCATATCATTTATTTCATTTTGTATACTGTCCAGTTGTTCCATTTCTAACAATGCTTAGTTGTTGGATGAAGTGGCATCCATTTGATCAATTATAGATTTCCTTTGATCATCTATCTCAGACTTTAATCAAATGCTTAATTAAATTATTACATTAGGGCTTCACCATTGTGATTGTCCAATCTTATCACATTTTTTATACTTATTAGTTTGAATGTTACATTTATTGAGGAACTTTTTCTAAATAACTACTTGAGATATAGTAGAGGAAAGGCAGTGCAAGAACATGATTAATTCTTATGTGTTGATATTTTTCACAGAAGGAGCACAACTGAACACTCAACTCCATCTCCACAGAAGCAAGATAGCCCACCTTTAGTGGTCTAGTTTCTTTATTCCCATCCTCAATACCCACACATCTTTTTGAGGACTATGTGAAAGAGAAGAATTTTTGTTAAAATACATGCATCTATATACTTATTGATTAATAGCATGTTTCTGCAAAGATAGTCTGTATAGGTCAACTGATGACATGTCTTTAAATAGTATGGTGTATATGATGATGGAAATGACACTGGTGGTTTGAGTCTCACTATTTTCAGTACTTCTTATTTATAAATTATTTATGAGAAAAAAGTCAGGGAAATAAGTCTGGCAAAAGCCCATGAATAACAGTTATTACAAGATGACTTCAAATTCCCTATAGAGGGTCACTCCTAAGCCTTCATCTGCTGTTCCATACAATCAGGTTAAGAAGGTGTGTTATACATTATAGCTGGTCTTCCTTTGTTATGCTATGAAGTCTTACACATAGCTGACATATAGTACTAATTCTCCATTGGAGTAATGAGACATGATTTGTACTCAGTAGGAGATTTTAAATAAAATTAAAACTGGTAATCTTTCCAATAGGAGTTACTTTATGTACATATGTGTGAGCACACACATGCTCACATGTGTGCAATTGCACTTGTAAAATGTATACGGAAGCCGAAAGACAACCTCAGGTGTAGTTTCTTCAGACAGTCTGCATCTTTTTTTGACAGGGTCTCTCATTACATCTTCCCCTCCATGGTGCTATGATTAGGAACACATAACAAGACATAAGCCATTTTAAAAAAATAATTAATTGATTGATTGATTTTACAAAGGTTATAGTGTTATATCCCCTCTTTCCCAGGCCCACTTTCCCTGAGGGTTCTCCTCAGTGGGGTTATTGGTATTCTGTGTGGGGAAATTAGGCCTTAGTCCATCTCTATGGGGGGAATGTCTGTGCTTCTGGTAAGTTTTACCCCACTGGTGTTCTTGCAATCTTCCCATCCCCTCTCCCTGTTCCACAATGTTCTCTGAGCCTTGGTTGTGTGTATTAGGGGTCTAGTTTAGTGCTAAGATCTCTGTAGCCTCTGCATTTCTGCTTTGATGTCTTTTTTAAAATTTTTATTTATTTATTTGAGAGAGAGAGAGAAATAGGCAGGTGGAGAGAGAGCGAATGGGCACACCAGGGCTTCCAGCCACTGTAAACAAACTCCAGATGCATGTGCCACCTTGTGCATCTGGCTTATGTGGGTTCTAGAGTCAAGCCTCGAACCGGGGTCTTTAGGCTTCACAGGCAAGCGTTTAACCACTAAGCCATCTCTCCAGCCCCTGCTTTGATGTCTTTTGATTAACCACTGAGTCTGCTGCCATCTTCCTAGAGTTGGTTGTCAAGGTATGAGGGGGAGCAATGCTCCTGAAGCTGTTTCCTCTGTAACTTTCTCCTGGGCCTGGGTAGGTGTGGTATACATGGCATATCCTTGAAGGCAGTGGGGTATCTTTACATGTCATACTGAGGGATCTTGGATCTCCCCATTATTCTCTGCTATCTGTAAAATAAAACTGGAATAACCAAGGGTGAGAACGGCTTTGATTTAGGGGGGGTATGCAAAGTAATTTGAGAGACTTTTTGATGTGCATACCCACTCTGCTTATCCAGAGAGCCCTGGAGACGTCTTTCTGGGATCTTATGAGATTACTGACTGTGAGATTCGGATTTGGTTCCCAGTTCCAAGTATGAGTTCTCTCCCACTGAACGGGTCTCATATCCAATTAGCTGGCAGTTGGTTATCTGCATGGGCTGAATGCCATTTTGTTCATATGTGTACCTCTTGTTCTGCTGTTTGGCTGCATAGCTTGCAGAATCCCCTGCTTATTCATGCTATTGGTGATCTTCATTCCTCCAGCAGCAACCTTGACACTTTCCTGCTCCATGAAAGTCTGACAGGAGAGTTCTGTTTCCTCTCGGTTCCAACATGATCTCTCAGTGTTTGAAACATAGATTCTAGGGATTAAATTCAGGTCCTCAAGTTTGCAAGTCAAAAACTCCACAGACTGAACCATCTCCCCAGCTGCAGTATTTCAGTGTTTGTGTGTTTGTGTGTGTGTGTGTGTGTGTTTGTGTGTGTGTGTGTGTGTGCACGCTGTATGTGGCTTGGGCATACATATTTGATTTATTCTCCATGCTCTGTAAAGCCTTACCCTATGTCTTTTATAAAACTGTTATTTGGAAAATGTTCATTGACTTAATTAGGAGAGCTTTCTGTGGTAGGTATGTAGAGACATTTGATGATTGAGTTTTGTTATAAGTATTTTATTTAGTCATTTGCAAGCAGAGAGATAGAGAGAGAGAGAGGAAGAGACAGAGAGAAGGAATAAAAAGAGAGGGAGAGACAGAAACTGTATAGGCACACCAGAGCATTAGCCATTCACTGCGAATGAACTCCAGATGCATGTGCCATTTTGTGCATCTGGCTTACATGGGTACTGGGTAATGGAACCCTGGTCTTTAGGCTCTGTAGGCAAGGACCGTAAGTGCCGAGCCATTTCTGCAACCCTGACTGAGTTTAAGAAGGGTTCAATAGTAAACCAGAACTGCATTCACACACTAGCTTTTCTTAGCCAAGAAGACTGTGACTTTAGGCAATTTATTTGTTGTTCTAAAAGCTTGGTTTCTACTCTTGTAAAATTGTGGGAATAGTAGTATGTTATTCCAGGCCTTGCTGTGAAGAATCAATGATATTATGTTTATACAGTCCTCTTTACAACACCTTATTTAAAGTTTACTAAAATTAACTGTTTTATTTATTCTTTATCAACAGTAATGGCAGTACAGAGGGACTAATTGACCAAATGGAATAGAGGGTTCACAGAAAGGAAGAAAGGAAGGGTGGCATTGTAAATTACTGACAGAGCTGTGGGAACATTGCTAGTTAGCATCATATGACCTGTTCAGGGATTATCTTGGTTGTGCTCAAATGTCAGAGAATGTCATGGGAGTGGGGTACTGTGAAAGCTCAGGCAGAAGAAAGACAATATAGCATATTAGATACCATACAGTGATTATTCAGTACTATCAAGCAGCAGAGCGACACATTAAATTGGGAGAACTAAATTTCTTTGGCTGTTTGCAAAGGCCCAGGCTAGAGATAAACCAATGAGTAAGGCATAAATTCTGCTTTGAAGATGTTCTACTCACAGGAATCTAGGGAGAAAGGAATTCAAGCAGCAGACAGCTGTCCTGTGATTCATTCATTCACTTTACTAGGGGGATGACAAAGGCGACAGGTGACCTTTACTAATCTCCTTGTCAACTCTCTGGCCAAGTAAAAGAACATTCCTCATAGGGAGAGACCTTATCTGGTGAAGGTCTTTGGCAGGTGACCCTGGATATAGGATGACATACAGTAAACAGTGACTTTGAATCTAAGAGGCATGACTCTGTAGGGGATGACATGTAAACCAGGTACTTTCTGGGTGTATAAAATGTAGAAGTTTTCAGACTTACACACTTCCATCTCTGTGCAGAAATGAATAAAATTTATGATGAATTCAGAGTTCCCTGTGGATCATTCTGAGCCAGGGAATGGGTGTCCCATGTGGGAAAGAAGTTATATTTGGGGCTGGATATAGTGGCACACGCCTTTAATCCCAGCATTTGGGAGGCAGAGGTAGGAGGATCGCTGTGAGTTCGAGGCCACCCTGAGACTATATAGTGATTTCTGGCCAGTCTGGGCAACAGTGAGTCTCTACCTCAAAAAAAAAAAAAAAAAAAAAAAAAAAAAAAAAAAAAACCACCCCTCTCCAAAACAACAACAAAGAAGTTATAATTGGGCAGTAATTATGTGGGAAGATCTAGATTTATCTTTTTATTTGTACCTCCATTTTTATGTATGTGCTTATTTGTTTGTTTATTTGCTCATTTATTTGGGAGATTGTGTTTTGGCTGTCTCTGGCTGGTGCAGAATTGGTTTTGTTGGCCAGGATGGCTTTCAAATCATCTCAGTTCTGCAGCTCTCAGCCTCTGCGCTTGTTGGGATATCAGGTGAAAGCCATTATAGCTGGCCTCTGTTCTTGAGATCACGAGAGGAAATGGGATTCTCATGTCCGACTCGTGAAGTCTGATTTGATTATCTCAGCCCGAGTCTTAGCTCAATCTGTGACCTATGACCTGTTGAGAAGCCGAGAAGGAATTCCCCAGAATTACTCCAGAACTATTTTAGACATGGGGAACATTGGACGCATGGACCATCCTCTACATGTAAGGAGATGATTATCAAGTCAGTATGGTTTTGTTAAATTTAAGTTTTGTTTTTGTTTTTGTTTTTTTTTAATGTAACTCTTTAGGTGGAAAGGCCAGCATAGGCAAATTCTGGAGACTACAGGAAGTGATCAGAGAGGAATGTGCTCTGGGGGTTGAAGAAGTGGGTGAAGAGAAAGGCCTGGGAGACATTGAGGAGCCTCCATGGAGAGGAGTGATTGTGAAAGCTATGGGGGGTGGATGAAGGCTGAGGTTTATATTCAATAGCCAATGATGTGGGAAGTTGGATGTAGATTGAGACCAGAAATATCAATTAGATCTACCAGTTAGGAGTTTATTACTGGCTTTAGAGATAATTAAAGAAAATTATAAGTTTGTAGTGGTCAATTGCGTAATTGGGAGATAGTCTATGGTGTGAATACAGACATTAGAGAGGGAGATAATTGGACGGATTCTGACTATCAATTCTTAGTCTGGAGGTTTGAAGAGTAGGTCAGAGCAAGTGAAGATGCCACCAGGAGAAGCTGATGTAACCAGTACAACTGCAATAGTTGAAGCTCCTTATCCTGCGAGATTTTAATTAAATTCAAGTATTTGTTCCATAATGAATGTAGGCCTCTGCTAGCTATGACTTAGGAATATTTTTCAGCAATTTTCCGAATTAATATTTAAGAATACATTTAATGTAAATGAATAGATTCTGAGAAAAATTATGGACTTTCTAAAATATTAAGAAGACAGCAAGATGATATTTGCATATATTGCACATATATGTTGTTAGTTATATTTAAAAATAGTGGGTTGGTATTCATGCTTCAAAAATGCTACATGAGGGCCAGACATGGTGGTGCACACCTTTAATCCCAACACTCAGGAGGCAGAGGTAGGAGGATAGCAGTGAGTGTGAGGCCAGCCTGAAACTACATAGTGAATTCCAGGTCAGCCTGGGCTGGCATGAGACCCTACCTCGAAAAAAACAAAAACAAAAACAAAAACAAAAACAAAAACAAAAACAAAAAAATGCTACATGAAAGTATACTTGATGATATTAAGATTTGTGAATAATGAGTGTTTAAACAACTTATTTTTCATAAGCCTTTAACTTATACCAAATATCCTTTTGATGATTAACAATTAACTATAATTATTTCAAGTTGGGAGATAATAAATGATGTTTATATCTTTTACTTGTATCTAAGTAGAGAAATTAAGTATATCTTTTAAGAAATTATTTTAGTCAGGATGGAAGGGAGAAAGTAAATAAAATCATTCCAGCTAGCGTTGGCTGGGAAGCAAAAGATGTTTTATGGCAACATAGGTGTAAATTTCAGCTTTCTATCACTGTAATAGAATACCTGGAACAAAAAAAAAAAAAAAAAAAAAAACTTAGAGAAAAGATTTGTTTTAGTTCTGTGGGTTCCAGGCAAAAATTAAAATGTCTTTTTGTTTTGAACTTCTGGCGAGGGCAGTACCTCATGGCACAAATATGGTAAAGCAAACCTGCTTAAATCCCAGCCAGGAAGCAAAGAGGAAAGGGATGAGACCCAGGTCTGCCAGCTCCTTGGGAGGATCCTCCAAAATATACCACCAGTTCCTAGCATTGATACCATGGGGACAAAGCCTTTAACATTGCAGCATTTGAGGACTTTTAGCATCCATTGTACAGATATGGATTTAAGTCAGATCTTTGTGAAAGTTTTGCATATTTTATCACTTTGTCTAGTGCATCCCAGATTCTAAGAGTGCTCAAATGTTACTCACATTTTTATATTTTTATTTGAAGGAGAGAGAGAGAAAGAAAGGAAGGAAGGGTGAGACTGAATATGAATGGATATGTTAGGGCCTCTTGTCACTGCAAATGAACTCTAGACACACACACCACTTTGTGCACCTGGCTTTAAGTGAGTACTGGGGAAACAAACCCGGGCCAAGAGGCTTTGCAAGCAAATGCATTTAAGTACTGATCCATCTCCCCAGTCTGTTATTCATAGCTTTGGACTTAAGAACCCACATGTCAAAGACTTATGAGATACATTTAATAATGATGATGCTAATAATCATAATTTTTAATAATATAATAATAATACAGATCACTAAGCAAAATCAGTATAGTGATATGAAGGGGAAAAAATCAATTTGCAAAAACCTGAGATCATGAGTCCTACAGCTGTAAGGAAATTCTAGTCTGTCTCTCAGGAATGGCTGAAATATGCCACAGATACCTGGTGACCTAAGGCACATCTGTCAGAAGTTCTAAAGGTATCTTGGTAACAAAGTTATTTTGGTAACATGGAGTATGGGAAAGGAGACTATTTCTTGAGAAGCAAAGACCAAGGCATTTTTCTTCTTGATTTTTAAGGTCTTAGTGGAGCTCAGCATTGTCAGAGCCAAGCAACCATGTCAGATTTACAGATGTTCACCGAGTAGTCATTACCAGCTGGCCTCTTAGGTTGTGATATCAAAATATACACAACATGGACACTGGTCTTACCATCAGGGATTTTACTGAATGGATGAGCAGACAAAGTCAATGAGATCATTATTGTGAAGATAAGAGCAAATATGAAATACTGAGGCAAGAGACAAAAAACTGCTGGTGATACATTGACACCGCCTTCCCTTTCTTCCTTTTTCCTTCCTCCTGCCTGCTCTACTGAAGAGCGTGGCTTCCAGCACATAGTGGGCCTGTGCAAACATAATCCAGAAATTTTAAAACTCTACCTAGACACACTCCTCTACCTGCTTTCTTCATAGAACAGAAAGGATTTATTGGAATCTTCTAGTTTCAAGCCTTAAACTGAGGTACAGGCACCACTTGAATGTCTATGACATTTGTTTTACAATTATATTTCACTGCCATCCACACAATTTTAGGAGAGAATAAGGTCCCTGGTATTTATGAAATTTGTAAAGGGATCTGTAATTTTCCTCAAAATTTTGAAAACACTATTTTATATTTTGAATAATGTCTTGTCTTCTGTATACAAAGAAGCTCAGATAATTAGGTGACATCATAGGGCACAGCAGTGACCTTTCTTCCTAATTTTTGTAGGATTCTTTATATATAAATTTAAAAATATTTTTTTAAATTTCTTCCTCTTAAGATTATTTTAATTTTTTTCTTTTTGCCATTCTATTATTATGGTGAATGTGTGCTATTTTGATGCTGTCTTACAATCCTGGATACATCATACTTGCTCACATTCAATCTTATTTTAATCCACCTCTACATTTAAGTGCCACTGCATTTAATATTTGCACATACAATCTTAAATAAGTGAGGTTAAGTTTCCATTTTTTGTACTCTGTCTTTATCGAAGTTTGAAATGTAGATTATACTAGTCTCATAAAATAGGCAATATTGATTTTCTTATTTTACTTGAGGTAAGAATTATCAGCTCCTTTGTCATTCTTAGAAGGCACCTAAAAGCTGGCAGTGCAGAAAATTTGGAGAAGGGTTGGACTGTCTTTTCAATTTCTTTACTATAAATGCATTCTTCTTTTATGTTTTCTTGTGTACTAATTGGATACTTTTCTAAAAATATATCCTTCATCTAAATTTTCAATAAAGTAGGTTATAGGTTTTCTCAATATTATCAGTTTAATGTTATTTAGGCCTGTATCTATTTCTCTCCCCCTTCTTGTGTTTTATGTGAATCCCTTCATTCCTTCTTCCTTCTCTCCATCTCTCATCCATTCCTCTCTCTCCCTTCTCCTATCTTTGCTTCTAAGACGTTAGCCCACCTTTTCTCCCCTTTTGTATTTTTGCTATCTTTTTGTTCCTGCTCAATTTTCTTTACCTGTCTAAAAATATCATGCCTTTTGGTCTGTTAATCTGAAGGGTTTGAATCTTTCCTTTCAGATGTGTTTGCTCTTTATTGATTTTGCTAATATACTTAAGTTTTCTCTCATAATTTCTCTAGTTCTGATCTTTTGTTTCTTTCTGCTTTCTTAAGTTTAAGGATTGGCTCATTTTTGCAAACAGCTTTTCTTTCTCAATGTAGGTGCATAAATATCACCTTAAGTGGTATCCTTTGACCCTGCATTTCCTCCTTGTCCACCTCCAATTACATGGAGAGGGCTGGTTAAATCTGTAGAGCAAAGAGACTATAAGCAATGCTGAAGTATTATATTCTTCAGAACTATGAAGAGTGGGAAAGCTATGTGTTCTTACCACAGAAATAGTAATGGTGTGAGACAGTTCATTTGTTCATAGGTAGATGGAACCATTCCATTATGTCTGTCTACATATATGTGTACACACATACTTCATGTTGTAAATGGTGGAAACATGCAAAGTCACCCTTTAATTAAGGAATTGAACAAATGGTCTTTTATGAGCATTTTGTATAATTTAACATGTATTACTTTAAATTCTCTTATGATTTCTCTTTTTTTTTCACTATTTAGTAGACATTCATTTGGTTTACAGACATTTTTTTTTTCCAATTCTGCTTTTGTTTTTGATTGCTGACTTTAACTGGTTTTGGTCATCTGTCTTGATTACAAATATGTTGCTAATTCTTGATTGTATCTTGCAAATGATATGGAATAATGACCCTTCCAAGATACTGGCCCGGAGAGGCAAGAGCAGTGTCTGTCCCCAGATTATATTCTGATAATGTGCCTGGCCACTCCATTTCAGGGTGATATCCTATAATGGAGTTTTTAGTTTTTAGTATAATAAGTTGGGTTTTTCAGTCTCATTTTTTTTCTGTCTTGTTCTTAGGGTGAATTATAAGGGAAGCAGTAGCCTTTCCTAGTTTTCTACTTGTCAAGAACAAAAATTAGCTACTGTGACTTTCTACCCATCGAGGTCAACATTTAACAACAAATGACAACACTGAGAATTGTTCTAGAGAGCAAGGATTACTGATTAAATATATGTGATGAAACTTATGCTTCCTAGCACTTGTGTTGTTAAAATATTTCACTTTTAAGCTAAAATGAAATATCACCTTATCTTTATTAAATGCACAGGTGGCTAATTTGTCAGTCTTAATGTAAGTATGGTTCTGCAATATTCAATTTGAAGAGAAATGGATGCCTTGCTGAGTGTGGGATACAGTCCATTATCATTTTGCTTTGAGATCCAGACAGGAAAATAATTAGTGAGTCACTTTTGTGTGACTGCGATGTGTATTCATATGTTTATAGGCACAGCTGTGTGTGAGGGTGCATGGATGTATGTGTACCTATGTGTGCTGTGGTGGGCAGAGGTCCATGTCAGGTGTGTCATTAGTCACTTTCTTACCGTGTTTTTTTTTTTTTTGAGAGATGTCACTCATAGCCTCATGTGTTTCAAATGCTTGGTTCCCAGTTGGTGGCAGCTTGGGAGGTGTATCACTGAGCTCCACCTTCCTAGTGCTAGCCAGCTCTTTCTGGCTGCTGTCTTTGCCTAGCTATGGGAAGACCCAATGCCTACCTCTGCTCTGCCATCCTTTGTATTCCATGGTGATGATTCTTCCCAAGACTGGAAGCCAAAATAAACCTTTCCCTCCTATGAGCTGTAGTTGGTCCAGCACATTTTTTCCTGATAATGCAGAGAAGAGAGAGAGAGAAAGAAACAGGAAAAGATTAAGGTTAGTCTTCATGATGTCCTCTCCAGGTCCCTGTGGTTCAAATGTTCCCTCTATGGGCCTGCTGAAGGATCAGTGTTTTAGCCTGTTGTTCAGAGTATAGGATTTTATGGTACCATTTCCATTTGGGTCCCTATTTGTGTCCCCCCACCCTTACCCTCCCTTCCACCCTTATACTCTCTCCCACCTTTACCCTCCCCTCCTGTCCCACCCTCCCTATTGTCTGTTCCTCAGGATACTTATAGGTATGTCAGCATCTCAGGTGGATTCAGGTTAAGAGCCACAGATGAATGAGACCATGTGACAATTATCTTTCAGTGATTGGGTGAGCTCACTGAGAATGATCTGTTGTTCCATGTTCAACCATTTTTCTTCAAATTTCATTGTTTCATTTTTACTTACTGCTGAGTAGAATTCCATAGTATAGATACACTACATCTTTGTTATCCATTCATCTAATGATGGACATCTGGGTTGATTCCAGCTCTCAGCTACTATGAATTGAGCAGCTATAAACATGGTTAAGCAAATCTCTCTGCACTGAGGCTTGGAGCTTTTAGGGTAAATGCCCAGTAAGGGAATAACTGGATCTGTTGATAGGTCTATAGTCATCCTTTTCAGGAGTCTCCATATAGCTTTCCATAATGGTTGTACCATTCTACATTCCCACCAACAGTGAAAGGAGGTTCCTATTTCTCCACAGCCTCACCAGCATTTGTTTTCTCTAGTTTTTTTGAATGCTAGCCATTCTTACTGGGATAAAGTGGAATCTCATAGTTGTTTTAATTTGCATTTCCCTGATAATTAGGGATGTTGAACATTTTCTTAAGTGTGTGTTTGCCATTTGTATGTCTTTCTCTGAGAACTCCCTGTGCAGTTCTCTGCCACATTTTGTGAGCGGGTTGTTTGACAATTTATTGTTTAGGCTTTGGAGTTCTTTGTAAATTCTAGGAATTAGGCCTCTGTCAGTTGTATAGCTGGCAAAAATTTTCTCCCATTCTGTGAGTAATCTGTTGGCTTTGGTTATTGTATATTTGTCTGTGAAAAAACTTTTCAGCATCATGAGATCCCAATGGTTGAGTGATTGTTTAATTTCCTGAGCTGCTGGGGTTTTGTTCAGGAAGTCTTTTTCCACTGCTATATCAAGGAAGGTTCCGGAAAGTCTGCTACTACTGGAAGAAAAAATAGAAGGAACCTCCGGGATTGAAATTTTGGGGGTTATACTTTAAACCACATTACTATTTGCTTAGATTTTAGGTTCATGTTTAAAACAGCTATTAAAGCCGGGCGTGGTGGCGCACGCCTTTAATCCCAGCACTCGGGAGGCAGAGGTAGGAGGATCGCCGAGAGTTCGAGGCCACCCTGAGACTACATAGTTAATTCCAGGTCAGCCTGGACCAGAGTGAGACGCTACCTCACAAAACCAAAAAAAAAAAAAAAAAAAAAAAAAAAAAAAAACAGCTATTAAAGTTATTACTGGTGGGCAAACCAGATTTGTGGGAAGAAACACCTCATTTACTCTACCAAATAGAATTGCTTTAAATGGATAATTCCTCAATCATATTTAAAAACATTTTTTTTTCATTCTCCTGAGCTAATCTCTGTTCATATGTGTAGAGGTGAATTGGATTGACAGAGAATAACTGTTTACATAGCAAACAGGGCTGCATAATAGCAGAAGCCCTTGGACTGCTGGACTTGGAAGGAGAACCACTGGGAAAAACATGGCTGCCACTATGGTCAAATCCAGGTCAGTGGAGAGTCTTTTCATCATCTGATATATGAGGAAGATGGTGAGCAATTGAAACTGGTCTCTTGAAGGTCATGGGTACTAGTGACTTTTCTCATGCCTGTGAACACATACTTGACAGGCACAATGTAAAGGAGGGGAGGTTTATTTGGACCCATGGTTTCAGGGGAGGTTCATTCCGTCCTGGAGAGAGAGCACAGCAGTGAGAATGCCTTAGCCTCTGGTGGTTGGAACTTGTGACAATGACTGTTCACAAGGAAGCAGACCTGATGAGACTGGAACTAGGGAGGGATGTAACTTCCAAAGTACCCTCTGCTAGTGACCTGAATCTGCAAGTCAGGCCCCATATTCTAAAGCCTCCGTGGCCTTTGCAACAGGGCCACAAGCTGGGGACTACGTATTCAAAACAAACCAATGGAGATGTACTCAATTTCAAATTCTAACACTATGGCGTAAAAGCTATAGAGAGCATAAAACACTGCATAAAAGATTTGCCAACCCCGGTTAATGAATAGTATCTCCTTGAACCTATCTACAAGATCCATGACCTAAAGAGTCAATGGCATTCATCGTTTTAAATATAAATAGAGGAGTTAATGATGGAGACTATTAGGTAAACGTATAGAAACTGTGTACCCAGGAATGCTGTGTTCTATGTAACGTCAAGGTGAAATTATGAGCTCATTGGAGTATTACTATCAGCACCTAAGCATTTCCCGCATAAGCTTTCCTATCACATCCAACCTCAAGAAAAATTCAGATTTCTCATTAAATATCTGCTCTAGAAATTAAACTTCTCCTCAGGATAAGACATCCACATATAACTTCAGGATGAAGCGGCTGGTTGCAGCATTCTTTTTTATGTGCTAAGAAGCTCACCTTCTCTCTGTAGCTCCATGGGATTAGTAAGACATATTTGAATGACTGTTCAAGTAAGTGATAGTTTTCATTCACGTTGATTACTTATTATTATTCTCTTAATCTCTGTTGCCTCTTACCCGGCATTTGCCTGTAGTATTTTGGATTCTCCTTGACAAGGAAATGAAGTTCACTGTCTCTGGTGGGCCATTGTCAAGAAAGAACTCCATACAGCTTAAGGGAACAGAGGAATCAGGTCACTTTATTAAGTAGACTGACTTGCCAAATCACAACTGGGTCAGTAAATGGACTTAACAGAAGCACTTGAGACCCTGCCATCTTGATAGTTCACAGAACTGCTTTACTGAAAGACTGTTTTGCGTTCTGTGTGTTGCCATCCCTTAATTCAAAATTTCCCAGGGAGGGCTGGAGAGATGGCTTAATGGTTAAGGCACCTGCCTGCTAAGCCTAAGAACCCGGTTCCAATCTCCAGGTCCCACGTTTAGCCAGATGCAAAGTGATGCAAGGGCGCAATGCCGCCCTTGACCACAAGGGGGAGCACACATCAGGATTTCGTTCACAGCAGCTGAGAGACTGCTAGGTGCACCCATCTCTATCTGTCTTCCTCTTCCTCTCTCTCTGTCTCTCTCTAAAAAAAAATTCCCAGAGAGAGTAAAAGCATGCCATCTTCTGGTTTTTTAGTAAGTGAAATTCACTGGGTGAACTCTTAACTCAGGCTAGCTCAATCTAGGAACTGTTACCATGCTGTATGCAATGATTATTGGTTGCAGGAGAACAGACTTCTAACCTACGTGGGATGTTTTGCAACAAACCTGACTTCCTCCCAACAATGCCAGCTACGCATTCTTCTCCTCTACTCTTCAGTGGTGACAATGAAAAATGTCTGCAGAGTGTCGGATATCTTCTAGGGGTGTGTGTGTGTGTGTGTGTGTACAAAATTACCCTGGTGGTCCCTCTATCTATGAAAATTAAAGTGACCTTAAAGTATAATTTTCTGTGGTCACCACAGTGAATGTACCAATTCACTCACTAAAGAATGTGAAAAAAAATTTTTTTTCATTTCTCTTTCTATATATCTGTCTCTGCCTGTCTGTCTGTCAGTCTGTCTGTCTGTCTCTCTGTATGTATCACCTACCTACCTACCTACCTACCTACTACCAATTTAAACAAATTCCCTTTTGCCCAAGCTGGCCTACTGCTCTTTATGTGTCCCAGAGTAACTTAAAACTCTCTATATAGTGAAGGATGACCTTGTACTCCTCTATTTGTACTTGCCTCTATTTCCCCTCCCCAGTACTGGGGTTATAGGCATACCCTTGCCACTCATGGTTTTAAGATTTTCCAGGTATACATTTTTTCTTAGCTTTTAATTATTTATATTTTCTATAGCTTATGATACAAAATTCAGTATGCATATATTGAAAATATGTGCAGAAAAGTGGCTTTAGATTTGAAAGTCACTTTAGCATAACTGATCCTCTTTTCATCAGGAAAATTCATCTAGATTATGTCAGTTTTCTAAATTAAACAAAATACAAGAGAATGACAAAGCGAATGTCAAGAAAAAAGAAAGATGGAAGGAAGGAGGGAAGAACGAAGGGAGGGAAGACAAGTTTAGTAGAATGTTTAAGAAGGGATTTAAAAATCTTTAATATTTATTTATGAGAGAGAAGGGGGAGGGAGGGAGAGAGAAAAAGGGAGAGAGAGAGAGAGAGAGAGAGGGAGAGAGAGAGAGGGCATACCACAGTCTATGCAACAAAACTGCAGATACATGTGCCACTTTGTGCATCTGGCTTTACATGGGTACTGGGGAATCAAACCTGGGTGGTTAGGCTTTACAGGCAAGTGCCTTATCTACTGAGCCATCTCTCCAGCCTCACGGGGATTTCAAAATTTTTGATTTTCAATCTAATTCTTATTCTTCTCCTCCTTCTTTATCACCCCCTCTGTCCTAAAGAAAGAGTAGCTTATATTTTTCTGGATGAGAGTCATTTCAGATACTGAAAACACTGGTTTGATTTTAAATTCCCTAGTTTCATTTCTTTCAAAGACTTCATTTCTGTCTGTCTTATTTACCTTTCTTGAGAGTGAGTCTGACACTCAGACAGCATATGGAGTGATGCTCAGACAGCATATGGAGTGAGTTCAAGATAACCTGGATTTCCACCCAGTGAGATTCTGTCTTTAAAAACAAGTAAAAATAAGTAATTCAGTGGTTAGATTTTCCCACAGTTGGTTGGTTTTGTTTACTACTAAAATGCATGCATGGTTCCTTTTTTGTTGAGATCTCTTGGCTTATTGAGTAGACTGCATTTTCCTGGGCTTTCTCATTTTTCTCCCCTTTCGTGCAATTGCAACATTCACCCCTCTCCCCCTTTTTTTGTTTGTTTTTCGAGATAGGGTCTCACTCTAGCTCAGGCTGACCTGGAATTCACTCTGTAGTCTCAGGGTGGCCTTGAACTCATGGCAATCCTCCTACCTCTGCCTCCCCCCCAGTGCTGGGATTAAAGGCATGCGCCACCACGCCCAGCCATTTCCCCCCTTTTATGGGATTTTATTCAAGAAGAGAGATTGGAAGACCCCTTTCTAGAAGTCAGTAGCATTCAACTGTCCCAATACCTCATCTCTTCCTGTAGGATAATTCGTGTGGGAAAAACCTCTGCCATTAGGGTGCTGTTCATAAATTAGCCTTCAAGACTTTTCCATCAGGAACTACAAGTACTTTGAAGTTCGGATATTCTCGAGTTGATCTACTGATTTTCCTTCTTTCTTCCCACTTATCGGTGACACCGGCCAGGTCTTGTAGCTGTCACCCATTTGCTCTCACTCTTGTTTACAATTGGGGTTTTGCAGAGCATCTTATCATTGAGATTTGGTTTCACTTCCTAGTGATTCTGCACTTTTCTATTTGGAGAGAAGAGTACTTAAAATTATCTTTCCACAACCATCACCATCTCCAGAATTTCTAATCCAACACTCATGGGTCAGTCAAGTGAGTTAGGTGTATGACATTATGATGTTTGAAAATTAGAATAATAAAATCAATTCAGTCTTTATTACACACCAAGCCCTGTTTGGGTGACATGAAAAGTATTTGTCATATGAGCAATTGGTACTGTATATAGTCATTTAAATATTGTAGAAGTAGAACCATTTGTTTTCATTTGCTGGACTTCATGTGCTGTACATTCTTTGAGGCAATCCCAATAGACTGGACTGGCCGTTTTTTTTTTTTTTTGTTGTTTTGTTTTTAAACGTGAAAGTGCAAGAGCAAAAGTGAGAGTGTGAGAGAGAATTAGCACACCATGGCCTCCAGCCTCTGTAATCAAATTCCAGACCATGCATCCCCTTGAGTGCATGTGCAAACTTGCATGCTTGCATCACCTTGTGTGTCTGGCATATGTGGGATCTGGAGGAGTCAAGCATGGTTCCTTAGGCTTTGCATGCAAGTGCCTTAACCACTAAGCCATTTCTCCAGCCTGATATACATTCTTAATCAACACTGGGGCATGTGTAGCTTTTGTTCTTACAATTTCACACATGAGGAGGCTGAGGCTTGAAGAACACAAGGGTCACTCAGCATGAAAGAAGTCATCATTGGAGAGCTGGAATTCCAAAAAGAGGCATGTCTTATCACTAAGGCCATGCCTTCAGCATTGTGACACACTTGGAGTTATTCATCAAGACTTATTTTTATTCCTTATTCTTTCCTTTCCTCTCCATTCCTCATTCATTGCTTTAATTCTTTCTAGAAACTTCAAAACTAACCTTGAATTACTCTTCTGGTTTCATATATATATATATATCTGTATTTTCTTTTTTTTTTTTCCAAGCAGGATATTACTCTAGCCCAATTTGACCTGGAACTCATTGTAGCTTTAGGATAGCCTTAAACTCACAGCAATCCTCCCACCTCAGCTTCCCGAGAACTGGTTTATGGCTATGTTTTGATCATATGAACATAAATAAAAAATTAAAAGCCTAAGAAACTCTAATGCATTGGAAAATATTTGAATAAAAAAAATTACAGTTCACAGCTGGAGAAATGGCTCAGAGGTTAAGGTACTTGCCTACAAAGCCTAAGGACCTGGGTTCATTTTCCCCAGTACCCACGTAAAGCCAAATGCACATGGTGGTGCATGTGTCTGAAGTTTGCTTGCAGTGGCTAGAGGCCCTGGCATGCCCATTCTCTCTCTTTCTCTCTCTCTATGTCTCATTTGGTCTCTTTCTCATAAACAAATAAATTGAATTAAATTTTAACAATTACAGTTCATATTGAAGTGAAATAGGATTAAAAAGTTGAATAATCCAATTGCTGATTCTTGCTCACCCTTTGCCTTGTTTCCAGTTACTGCTGCACATTACAAATGGTTGGTTCTGGCCACATCCATCTACTCATTTAGTTCCATCCTCTCCCATCCTTGTGTTGCCATCTCTTTTTGTGATGTCTTCCTTTCTGTTGTCACCTTTAAAACCAAATGTCTACATGGTTTGCTCCATGAATATTTCCCCAACATCCTTCAAAACTGAGGCATAGCCGGGCGTGGTGGCACACACCTTTAATCCCAGCATTCGGGAGGCAAAGGTAGGAGGATGGCTGTGAGTTTGAGGCCACCCTGAGACTACATAGTGAATTCCATGTCAGCCTGGGATAGAGTGAGACCCTACCTTGTAAAACCGAAAAATGAAAAAACCAAAAAAAAAAAAAGATGCATAATTTACAGCTTTTAGCGGTCGTTGCATAGTGACAGAACAGGTCTAGGCAGTAGCGTTCTTCAGCGTGTCCTTAAGTATGTGAAGTATGTTCCTGTGTTCTGTTCGAATCTGAGCATACCCAGGTACGGGGCCTCTTACTTGTCTTTCCCATTCCAGACCATCCAGAATGCATGGAGCACAATAGTTTCTTATATTAGTTTTGTTGGATAAAGTTAATTAGTGCCAGTGAAATCATATCACTAGTTATGACTGGTTTGTTTTTTGGAAAACAAAAAGCTTAAAAAATGCTTATTCATTTTGTATTTTTCAATATACCTAATAGCATATATTCAAAATTACACTCTAATAAGCATGGCTAAACATGAAAATAGCACTTTGTTTGCCTCTATTTGCCACAAATTAACTTTTTATCTTGCATGGCAGTTCTCTGGAAATTGCCTGAGTGTGAATAACATTTCTTCATGTAGCTTATCCTGCTCAGCAAAATTAAATATTTTTAATTAACATTTGTAATCAGCTTTCCCTATTCTTGGGTCTAGTGGTTTATATTCATTTAAACAAATTGAATTCAAAAGAGAAATTAAACACTGCATTTATAAACCCAAATTTAGATTGATTTTCTTGCTTTTCCAATCTCATATACTTTATCAGTATTGGCAACCTAAGTTTCCATCATTCATTTAGTTTATTCACCAACTTAACAAATCTGATAAATATTGAATGTTAGGCAGTGCCATCTATAGATAAGTCTAGAATTCTTTCAAACAAGGGGTGATGAACCGATTGAGAAAAGACTCTAATCTGATTTTTAAAATATTTAATTTTTAAAATTTTATTTATTTGCAAGCAGAGAGAGACAGTGAGCTATAGAGTTAGAGATAGAGTGAAAAGAGGCAGACAGAGAGAGAATGGGTTTGCCAGGGCCTCTAGCCACTGCAAATGAACTCCAGACACATGTGCCCCCTGTGTATCTGGCTTACATGGGTCCTGGGGAATCGAATCTGGGTCCTTTGGCTTCACAGGCAAACACCTTAACCACTAAAAAAATCTCTCCAGCCCCTTAAAATATATTTTTAAACATTTTTTATTTACAACTTCCTTTAATTGTAGACAATAAACCATTATAATTCCCTCCCCTCCCCCACTTTCCCCTTCACAAATCCCCTCCATCATATCTCCTCTTCCTCTCAATTAGTCCCTCTTTTATTTTCATGTCACCATCTTTTCCTCCTATTATGAGGGTCATGTGTAGCTAGTATTAGGCACTACAAGATCATGGATATTGAGACCAAATTGTTTCTGGAAGATAGCATTGTCAGCAGTCCCACCCTTCCTTTGTCTCTTACATACTTTTCGCCACCTCTTCCACATTGGATCCTGAGCCTTGGAAGGTGTGATAGAGATGTTTGAGTGCTGAACACTGCATTGACACTTCTTCTTAGCAGTATGGAACCTTTTGAGTCATCACAGTAGTCACCATTATCTGAAAAGAGAAGCTTCTCTAACAAAAAGTGAGGGTAGTAGTAATATGTGGGTATGAATGTTAAGAAGAGTGCTTACTGGGCAGTTTGGTGAGCATAATATATGCATTTAGCCCAACAGGCTTTACACCCCTAGGGCTTGTGACCTCCCCTGCCATAGGTTTTTGACTAGGTTTTTAGTATTAGGCATGTATTCCCTCCCATGGAATATGCCTCCAGTCTAATAACAGAGTTGTTAGTTTACCCCATAACAGACATGCCACTATTGCACTCGCTGACTCATTTGACATGGCTGGCCAAACATAAAGCTTGCAGTGTCCACTGTTGTTTATCACTTTTGATGACTTCTGTCTTCCACAGGACTGCTTGCACTATAGCTTTTTCCAGCTTTCTGTCAGCTGGTCTACAGGGAGACTGTTTTCAGCTCAGCTCCAGCAGGATTTCTCAATGACTTTGAGGCACAAGCATGTGGAGTCTTCAGCAATAGGGTCTTATCATCTATTTCATGTGGAAAACCAAGAGCCTTGGCAATGGCCTGTAATATTTTGGGGACATCAGGGACTTCCCTGGCCAACAGCTCACTGGAAAGTATCCCATCCCTGACACTGAATTTTTTCTAGAAACAATCTGTGGATTCTGGGTGTACCACCACTTTCCAAAAAAGTAGGTTTCTATATGATTTATTCAAAACATCTTAAATTTTGATTAACCCTCCCCTCACCTTTCCTTACTCAATCTCTTCCCAGATCTCATTTAGGCCACTTGAGCAGAAATTTTAGGACATTACAAAATATAACTAAAGGGCTAGCTCAGTTGGTAAAGGTAAGTGTTCTACAAGCACAAGGACCTGTGTTTGATATTTAGAACCCACAAATAATAATCTGTCATTGTGGTGGACACTGGTAATCCTAGTGTTTAGGAGCTAGAGACAGGCAGATCCCTGTGGATCACTGGACATGTAATCACACAAGGCCAACAAAAGCCCCTGTCTCAAAGAAAAAATGGACCATGCTACCCAAGGCTACCCTCTGACATCTTCAAGCATGGACACATATGTACATGTGTATTGGTATACATTTACACACACACATGTAGTTACACAAGCACATTTGTACACAAAGACATAAAATAGACAGATTGGGCCTCCTTCTTGTTTTCTAATTAAATATCAAAACAGTATATGGAAATGAACTGAACTACCTCTGTTCATCTATCTAAGGATGATATGTTTCAGTTTTGACATTGGGATAATTTTCTGTCCTTAATGACCGATAGTGGCTCTTGCCAACTTTCTTTAGAAGGCAACTTTCCTTATAAATGTGAATTCTCTACAAATTCTGTCCAGTTTGTAATTGGGAAATCATTGGCTCTTTCCTCTCAGGATAAAAATTTTAGGTGTTTGAATTAGAGCAAAATATTTTTATGTCATTTGAGACACTGTCAAGTAACTTCATTTCTTTTAAAATAGAAGTAGAAGTAGAAGTAGAAGTAGAAGCACAAGCAAGGGTAATCACTAAAATGAAGGTTTTTACCTGGAAATGAGGATATTCTATATTCTCCTTCTGTGTTCTGTTACAGTCCCTCATTTTGGAAAAGGACACATGTGTAGGTATAATAGTCGTAGTATGGTTGACTAATGCCATCAGATTCTTGCTAAAGTGCCTTTTTTTGGTACAGGTCAGTATCTTTTCAGACTTCATGGAAGAGATTGCATCAAGACTCTTTCAGAGAAGGGGATACAAAACCGGTAACACATACTTTCATCCTCATATAGCTTAACCATGAAAGCCCATCAACAAATCTCTAAAACAGGTGGAAAGTTCCTTTGAACCAGAAGATTACGAGAATAGAAGGTGATTATTTTATTTTTTAAATTTAATTTAATTATTTGAAAGAGAGAGAAAGAGGGAAGAAGAGGGAGAAGAGAGAGAGAGAGAGAGAGATACTGGGCATGTCAGTGTCTCTAGCCACTATAAACAAACTCCAGATGCATGTATTACCTTGTGCATCTGGCTTATGTGGGTACTGGGAAATTGAACCTGGGTCCTTAGGCTTTGCAGGCAAGCAACTTAACCACTAAGCCATCTTTCCAGCCCTATTATTTTATTTTAAACTCAATGATCATGTTTTCTTTAAACACAATCTTTAAAGATAGTGATATCATGGTAACTAATAGTGTTTGAGGTATAATATAGACAAAATTTTGATAAGCTCTGCTTTTTAATTTCCATAGGGGGCACAAATTCAATTCTGGTAATGTTATAAGAGAAACTTAAATTAAAGACACTGTTCAAGAATGCCAAAACTCTATCCTCCTTTGCTATTTATTATAGGTGAAAGCTATTAAGTATAGCTATATTTACTATAGGTGAATGTAGTATTCAGTGCCTTACCAGTAGGGCTGTATTACTGTAAGTATATTATAGAAATTGGGTTTTTCAGTCAGACACACAAGGATTTGAGTTATGGACACTTTATAACTCTGTGTTCTTGGACAAGTTACTGAACTATTTTAAATATCTTTCCTCACTTGTGTAATGTGGCAGAAGTTATTTTGAAGATTAAAATACATCATTTCTATAAATATTTGGATGACCTCGATGAAGTTTTATAATGTTTCAAAGAATATGTATGATAAACTTATTATGTTATAGTTCACCACCTTGTGCATCTGGCTTTATGTAGTTTCTTGGGCATCAAACCTGGGTCCTTATGCTTCACAGGCAAATGCCTTAATCACTAAGCCATCTCTCCAGGCCTTGAAAGTCCATTTGAGGACAAAAAGCTGATCTCAATGGCAGTTATTGTTTTGTAGATTTTTTAAAATGCATCTTTTTTAAATACCCAAAGATCAGTCTTTATGAAGAAGAGCATAGCTTTCTAATACCCAGAACAATACAATATGGCATACGATCCTTCAAAAATGTCGTTCCATTTTAGATTGAGACAAGGTCTTATGTAGCCAAAGGTGTCTTGATTTTTTTAAGGTCCTACCACATGCTGGGATTATTGCTGAGAGCCGCCACGCCTGGCCTTGCTTTTCTTTTCTAAGAACACAAAGGACCAGTGCACTAGTCTCTTCCCACTACTGTCAACAAATTTTCACATATGTAATGGCCTAAAACTACAGGAAATTATATCGTTTTAGAAATGGAGCATTGGAAAGGGTTCTCAAAGACTAAAATACAGCAGTCACCAAGACTGTGATCTTCTGGAAACTCAAATGCCCTAACTCTCTTCTCACCCTATTAGACTTCTGGAGGTTTCCTGTCCTGTGTGCTTCTGGGACTCCTTTCACTTTCAAACACATTGCTGTGGCATTTTAAATACAGCTCTCGTCAGGCATGGTGGTGCATGCCTTTAATCCATGAGTTCAAGGTCACCCTGAGACTACATAGTGAATTCTAGGTCAGTCTGGACTAGAGTGAGACTTTACCTCGAAAAAAACAAAACCAAACAAACAAACAAACAAACAAATAAATAAATTATAGCTCTCTTTCATACTCCCATCACTCCTTCTGACTTGCAAGGACTCCTGGGATAACTTGGACCATCCTGGCGAGTATAAGGTTATTTTAAGACTCTTAATTTTGTCTCATCTGTAAACTCATTTTTTTTTTGTTGTTGTTTTTGTTAGTACTTATAAACTCCAAGACTTAAAGAGTGGACATGTTTGGGACTCCATTATTCTGTGCATCACAACCAAGCAGACTTTCTTTCTTTGGGTATGTTATTATGTTTACTTTACTACATGCTAGAATATTTTTGTACTTAACAAATCTTAGATTTCCAAACTGCTCTTTAAGCATAGATCTTAGATAAATCTTCGTCTCATTTCTGCCGTGTTCTCTATATAGGTCACCTTATCCTTTATTTGTTGGATTTAGTAGTTCAACTTTGACAGGCTACTGTTATGTTGAAGTTCAAGTAATCCTCTTACCCACAATATATCCCAAAGATGTAGGTTATATATTTTGCAGATTTTCATCTAGACAAATGGTTATTGCTTTTCCAAAGTTTTTCTTGTGAGTTCCAGGTATCTGGGAAATTTTCTACTATGGAGCTGTTCTTCCTATAAGGGCCATAATTTATTTAGACATTATTGTAGCATCTATACAAAATTTTAAATTTAAGCAATTATCTAATTCATCTTCTCATTTAGATGGGCACATGCTTCCCATTGTCAATTATTCAATGATTTTTTTTTCTTTCTTGGGCCACTCAGGTGTTGATTTAATTAATATGTGGCACCATCATAGTTCTTTTTCTTTTTTTTTTTTTTTTCAAGGGAGTGTCTCACTCTGGTTTAGGCTGACCTGGACCTAACTATGTAGTCTCAGCATAGTTCTTTTAATATAGAATTTTCTGTATTAAACAGCAAAAGATAAGAGAATAATAAGTAGATTTTTATCTATTAATCTAATAAATACTGAATTAATAAATGAATTGCCTTGTCAAAGATACATGATCACAAGGTGAGTTTCAAAGGATTAAGAGAAAGAAAATATTTCTACTTTACTTTTTGCTTTGGACTAACCTTTTGAATAATTAAAATTTATCTACATTAAGCTTCTAGTAAAATAGTTTAATCATAGCTATCATTCATTTTTAAATTCTTAAGTGTCATTTTAGGAATTACTTTCTTTCTCATCCAATTATCTTACAGAGGTTGTTTGGTTCTGTTAAATACTATTAAAATCTATGTAATCACAGATGAGGGCCTACCTACCAAATTTATTACTAGCATGCCAATCTTTTAGGAATCCTTTTTATAGAATGTTTATCTTCAAAGGTAAATGATTTTTAATATTATCTGCTGGTAAATGTACTGTTGTCAGTTTTCTTACTTCCTCTAAGGGCATGTTGTGAATGAATCCTATGGATATTGACATTTTCCTCATAGCTGACACAATCTCTTCTAACTGAGGAAATCATATTTTAATGAGATTTCCTTTCTACCCTAGATAGCACTGTTGTATTGCCTTTTGAGGGCTGTAAGGTAACACAAAGTGCCAAGAACAGCTTGAAGTATTGTGATATTCTGCTTTCCTGTGTGTTATAGCTCTTAGTTAATCCTTCTGCTCATCCAAGGTGGATCTGGTAGCTTTATTTTCCCCCTAAGAAAATTGAGTTTCACGGAGAATTTTTTTAACTCTAGATTAGTTTGTTCTTAAATGTGAATATGATCACTTCTCAGTTGATCAAATAAATATATCTTCTCAGATCTCTTTCCAATTTAATGACCATGTCCAGTTGTTACATACTACCTTACAGGGTGCTGGTGGTGGCTGTCACTCCTTGACATTGCTTGATTCCTAGCTGAAGTATTACAGTGTCTGCCTCTAATGTAATTTGTCATTTTCTTTCTACATCTCTTCTAAGAGCATTGGTCATATTATAATGGCCCATTCTACTCAAGTATATTTTTATCCTAATTTTATTTGTAGTGACCCTATTTCTAAATTAGCTAGCATCCTTATGTCTTGAGATTTACTATGTCAACATATCTCTCTTCTAGAGTAAAAATTAATTAATTTATACAAATATAGTGCTTTTTTATAAATTTTATGGAGCATTGTATCCTCAGCTTTATATCAAATGACACAAAAATAATGACTATATGAAAATAAATAGTAGATTTTGTGTTTCTCTAAGCTTGTTTTTTTTCTCCAAAGAATAATGTTAAAAGGTGGCTGTCATCAACTAACTATCCTTTATTTTTTTGTGTGTGTAGGTGTGGCATTTTTTGGGTGTGAGTGCAGGCCCATGTCATGTTATATGTTTGGATGTCAGAGGACATCCTTGTATATAAGTCCTCCCCTACTTTGTTTGAGGCAAGGTCTACCACTGCATTCTCCAGACTAGCTGGCTCATGTGCTTTGACAGAATTCTCCTGTCTCTACCTCCCATGTTGCTTTAGGTGTACTGGAATTACAGATGCCAACTACATCAAGAGCTTGATTCTCTGAGCCATCTCCCCAGCCTTTCTGCATTTTTTTTGGAGAGAGACAGAGAAGACAGAGAAAGAGGGAGAGGAAGACAGATAGAGAATGGGCACACCAGCAGCCTTTCAGCTGCTGTTAACGAACTCCAGATGTGTGCACCCCCTTGTGGGCAAGTGTGGCATTGAGCCCTTGTGTCACTTTGCATCTGGCTAAACATGGGACCTGGAGATTGGAACTGACGTTCTTAGGCTTAGCAGGCAGGCGCCTGAACAGCTAAGCCATCGCTCCAGCCCCCTTTCTGCATTTTGACAGGTCCCTTAGGAATAGGGAAGTCTATAAGAAGAAATCCTTTGTTATGTTAATTGCATGTAATCCAAAATTCCTCAAACACATACAACTCTGGGAACTCTATCATGATCCTGAGTCTCATGCTATTTTATAAAACTTTCTTGAGAAATAGCCAATTAAGGGATAAACACATACATGATGTTGTCCTCATTCATTAAGAACTTGGAAAGAGGGTTGAGGATGTAAGCTCATTGGTTGAGGATCTTCCAAGGATACTCAAGGCCTGGAATTTACTCCCTTATACCACACACATACACAAAGCATTACTTAACCTTTATATGAAAGTGTTCTTACATGTAAAGCTGCAATAGTAATTGCTATCTCAGGACCAATTTGAGACTATGGAATTCAATAATATAAAGACTCTGACTCAACATTTGATCCCAGAAAGAGCTCAATGAACATATATCATTTTTTAATTAGTGCTATATTCAATCAATATTTACTACTAGCACTTAATCCAGATAGCTGGCTTAATCCAGATATCCATCAAAGCAGAAGGGCATACTAAATAATTTCAATAGCATCTTTATATAATATATATATTAAAAGAATTTTACAGGCCTTGAAAGATGGCTCAGCTCTTAAGACCCTTGCTGGTGAAGTCTAAGGACCCTAAATTTATTCCTCAGTACCCACATAAAGCCATATGCACAGGCTGGCACATACATATGGAGTTATGCAGTGGCTGGATACCCTGATGTGCCCATTATCTCCCCCTCAAATAAGTAAATAAATATATGTATTTTTTTAAAGAATATACAGATTGTTCTCTATAACTTTGAGTGCTATTGTTTCATAGCCTCATCTCAGAAAGCATGAAGGAAAAAAAGTTATGTTAAAATTAGTATAATCTGCACGCATTGCATTGAATTGGAATTGTATAATGAATTTTAGAAATAGTTTTGTGTAGAATGGATAAAATTGAGGACATTCCTCATCAAAGATATCAGTCAATTTATTGTGCCATTCATAAAATAGTTCCCATGGAGTGATTTAAATATAAATGGCTAACAATTGCTGCAGTGAAAAACTCAAGAATGATATACTATGGATGGTTATGCGCTTTCTCCTACTGCCCATTAAGCCAGTCATTGAGTTGACCTCTTTTTTCTATTTTCCAGCTGCTTTATTTGAACACTAATTGCAAGTCCTTGCCATTTTCAAATTCACTGCAAACTGGGAGCTGGAGAATTAGGGTTATTCAACTGTTTTTAAAGCAGTAAAGATCCTGAAAGATTTTTAATGATTTTCCCCATGTAGATTATTTTGTACTTGTTGTTTTTATAAATGTGATATATTTTTTAAACTTTTTATTTATTTGTGTGTGTGTATGTACATGTGTGCATGCACATGTGCCATGGCACACATGTAGAGGTCAGAGGACAACTTGGAGGTGTCTGTGCCCCTCTTTCTTTGAGACAGAATCTCTGGCTGCTAACAAACTGCCAAAACTCCAAAAAAAGAGACAAGTTGGCAGGTGAGCTTCAGTTTTCCTGGCTCTGGTGGTATTGAAGGTACCTTAAGATCACAGATGCATGGGTCACTTTGGATCTGGCTTTATCTGAATTCTGGGGAATTAAACCCCAACCTGAGAGCTTGTCAAGCAAGTATCATTAACTGCTAAGTCATCTTCCTACTTCATCCTGCAAATTCTTAAGTATCTTTTTCTTTGTAGTTGAAATATCTGGCTTAGTGATATCTGTCTAGTTGGTAAAATGTTACAGTAATTTATTTGCCCATTAAAATGATTATTGTTGTGTTAGAGATTATTCCTAAAATACTACTTCATTATTATTGCTTAATCTCGGAATCATTTTCTTTCTCTATTAGTTGCTCATGATTTCTCTAAATGGGGGTTACTTCAGCTACCACTGTACCTATGAGAACCCTTGAGTCAGTCTTCACTCTGTTAGAAACACTATGTGCCTTTCCAGTTCAGCTCTCCACTGTATGGCAGCTCTATCTTGAAGAAGTTTTTAATTATGCTTACAGCTTCTTAACTGGAATTTACATTATAACGCCCTCATCATCTTTGTCAATCATTTTACATGGAACAATTTTGATATTAAAATGATAGTAAGAAATATTTATTTCAGAGAGAGAGAGAGAGAGAGGCAGAGAGAGAGCAGGCAGAGAGGCATATCAGGGCCTCTAGCCACTGCAAATGAACTCCAGACACATGAGCACCTTGTTCATATGGCTTTATGAGGGTACTGGGGAATTGAACCTGTGTCTTTAGGCTTCACAAGCAAGTGCTTTAATCACTAAGCTATCTTGCCAGCCCCTCAAATCCTTCTTAAGGAAAAAAAAAATCACACTTTTCTTGATGGTTAGATAACAGTGATCATGCCATTTAATGACTTATTTACATTAATAAAGCATTCTAGCTCAGTGTAGCCTGTATAGCAGGTAAACATTGTCAGTTTTGGATGATCATAAAATAATATAGGCAACAATAAAAATGTGGTGGAGACTACTCTTTTCTTTAAAGATTTATTTATTTATTTATTTATTTATTTATTTATTTATTTATTTATGACAGAGAGAGGGAGGGGAGAAAGAGAGGGAGAAAGAATGGGCACAGCAGGGCCTTTAGCCACTGCAAATGAACTCCAGATGCATGCATCATCATGTGCACCTGGCTTATGTGGGACCTGGAGAATCAAACCTGGGTCCTTTGGCTTTGCAGGCAAGTGCCTTAACTGCTAAGCCATCTCTCCAGCCCGAGACTACTTTTTTTCTAAAGAGTATGTAGGCATCATTTAATGAGTCACAGTCATCACTTTAATAAGCACCTTATGAGTGTACTTAGAAGCATGGACTTATTATTTGGTAGATTGACATATATAATCACTCACTTATGCCAGTATCTTATATACGTTGTTTTGCTTCGTCTTTCATTGGCCATAATGTTAGTTCCTATATTGTGGACAACAGACCAGCGATCTTGGGTTTTCCTGCTCCTTTACAACGAAGAGATGACAGCACTGGGGTTTAGTTTCAATGTTGCTTCAAATTACAAAACACAAGTTTCCCAATTCTGTACCTTCTCTGATGATAGGGTGGGTAAAGGGAAAGGAAAGAAGGAAATATGATTCACTCTTCAAGTATGTAAGATCAGTAAGAACGTGGGTGAGTGTTCCTTGCACATGATGTGGAGTAGAAGATGAGCAATAAGAGATATAAAATTTGCAAACTCCTGGAGATCGTTCTGATTGCAATGATAGGCCTTAATAAGACATCAATGCAGGAGTCACTGTTATCTTTAATAACAGTCTAGAAAGCTTTAAATAATTCCTGTAGGCTAATGAATGGTTGAAGGATTAGATTTACGGTTTCTGAACATCTCATTGGATTATCCTGATGAAAGTGAAGAAATAGAACAATTAATGTCATGATCATATTGGGTGAGTGAAAGTAAGTGGTATAAAAATGAATTACATGTTCATTGCTGCAATTGAAATGAGGATGAGGACCTAGACAAGGATGAGAAAAATGGATCCTTTGGGAAGGTTGTATTTCTTCCCTTTGTTGGCAATGAAAAGGGATGCATGAGAAGATGGTGCTCCAGAAATATGTGAGTTAAATAAGCAGGTGTATTTGGTAATATTGCTTCAGATAAGGGCAGTATAAAGGGGAATATTTTAGTGAGTGAAGAAAAGAATACATTTAGAAGATCATGAGGCAATGATGAGCTGAGTTTTTCTAGTGGGCTATGAGGTGGAACTGAACTCAAGATTTGGCTGACAGTGAGAAAGAGAAAAAAAAATAGTCATCTATATGCATTGAACATGTAAACCTTGTGTTCTCATGTTTATTTAGTTATGCTTTATTCAAACATTAAATACCCAACTTGAGCTCTTAAATTTAACCCGAGAACAGAAACATTTGTAAATACAATATGTAAATTTGAGTATAAAAATAATGTGAAAAGAAGCACAGATGGGCTCATCTTTAGTTGAAGCAGGAATCAGTTCTTTTTCTGTAAATTTTACCTCAACTTCTTTTCTTTAATTCAGGCTATCATTTGCATATGATATTTATGCTCATAAATCCTTTCCTTTTGAGTTGGTATTTTATAGCTCATGTTTTAGTTAAAGAGATTAAAGAGTCATACTTTGCGGTGACTGTAATTATACTTTGAAGATGATGGACTGAGTTGTACTTAACCACAAAAAAATACACCAATTTTGTACTCTAGATGCTACATGGACTACCGATGACTTTTCCTTTTGATATCTTGAGCTCAGAGTTGGCACTCACTATATACACTATGCACTGCTGTTCTCAGAGAAAGCTCGCACAGCAGGGCCATAAAATTTTTCATTGCTAGATGAATGACTGATCCCAAATTATCAGGGAGTGTTATTATTATACATCATAGTTATTTCTGTGGATTGAGGTAAAGGTATGTGTGAGTGTGTGTGTGCATGCATATGTGTGTGTCTGTTTAGAGAGTTCTAGAAAAGAAATGATAGAAGAGTAAAGTGTGGCTGTGCTTACTGCCACTCTTCTTTGATTCTAAACTTAGTTGACTGAACCTCTGGCCTTAAGAAAATCCCATTTTACAAGCTGTATTCTATTTTAACCAGAAATAAAGTTGAGGTATTTTAAATGGTTTTTCTTTGGTTCTGGTTGGAGTAGTCTTGTATCTTTGATCATAAACACTAGACCATAGAAGGTAGAAATCTCAACTTTGTAAGTTGAAAAGTGAAGTTGCCTCAATCGTCTTTGAACTGTTAATTTCATTAAAACTTTCAAAGTAGTTTTTCCTTTTAAAAAAAAAAAAAAAGGTGTAGTATTTTACTTCAAACATATCTGAGAGAAGGTGAACTGTGATTATTATGAAACAAGAAATGCATTTAGCCCCTGCAAGTCTGACCCACATTCTCAATAATTCAGGGAATGTTCAAAGTGTGGTTGCTTGAGAAGCTTCATTATTTTTGTGACTTCAAAACATAAAATTAAACATAAAATGATAGAATTTTGAATGAATGCAAGTTGGGATGTTTCTTGAAATGCAAAACATGAGAGAATTTTATAAATTGAAACCCAAATTCGTCTACCTTATTACTCTGCTACCCATCTATGAAAATAAGCTAGCTTTTTAGGTCATTTCTCATTCTGCATTCTATCTACTTAGCTCTGGAGGCAAAATTTGAATCAAACTTAGGACTAGGAAATTTCTGTATTGGATCTATACAATTAGTGCCCCAATTATGGAATCATGTATGAGATTTCAATATAAGTTATAAAATGGCATACTTTGTCTTCCACACTGAGATTGTTAATTTCACTAGGCAAAATTTTCATTAATTGTAGCTTCAAAACTTCACACATTTGTACACAGAAACAATGGAGAATGGACTCTGGCTTGCACCATTGCAAGCAAGTACGCTTATTGCTGAGTCTTCTCCCCCAACCCTCATGTCTACTTACTTTTAATGACAATAACATAAATTCAGTTTTTATTTTTTTTAATTTATTTGTTTGAGAAAAAGGTTGCAAATGAAGTCCAGATGCATGTGCCACCTTGTGTATCTGGCTTACATGAGTCCTGGGGAATCAAACATGGGTCCTTTGTCTTTGCAGGCAACTGACTTAACCACTAAGGCATCCCTCCAGCACAATAATTTCAGTTTTACAGTTTATCAGTAGACTTCTGACATCACTTTAGGGCATTTAGCATAAAGTATGGATTCCCACGATTCTTTTTTCTTTTCCTTCCTTCCCTTCTTCCTTTCAGTTTATGTTTTTTTTCATACTAGAGATTTAACCCAGAGTTTCTCAGTTCTGAAGTGTAGATCCTGGTTTTTTGACAAATTTAAAATGATGAAAACTATGAGAAATGTCACAAAATGTATAAAAGCCATATACAACATTTTAATCTAATGTGATAACATACATTTGAACTACAATTTTTCATCTATTTACTTTCATAGTCTGTTATAAACTGACATGAGTTTCTTCAAATTTCACTATAGAACCCTAATCTCCTGTAGACACCTAAGAATGTGACATTTGGAGATAAAATGTTAAGAAATGATTAAATCTAAATGAGGCCTTGAGAATGTACCCCCAATCAATCTGACTGGATTTATTATTTATTTATTTATTTTTATTTTAGAGAGAGAGAGAGACAGACAGACAGACAGACACAGAGAGAGAATTGGTGTTCCAGGGTCTCAGCCACTAAAATCAAACTTCAGACACTTTTACCACCTAGTGGATATGTACAACCTTGCGCTTGACTCACCTTTGTGCATCTGGCTAATGTGGGATCTGGAGAGTTGAACATGGGTCCTTAGACTTCGCAGGCAAGCACCTTAACCATTAAGCCATCTCTCCAGCCCTGGATTTTTTAAAAAAGAAGAGATTGTGACATGCAAAGGAACTCTAGGGAAACACAGAGGATGAGCCTCATGGATACAGAGAGAAGGCTTCCAGCTGCTTGCCAGGGGGGCACCTAGAAAAAACCAGCCCTTCCACACACCTCAACCTGACACACTCAGCCTCTAGATTTTGGTGAATAAACTTTTATTATGTAGACTTCCCAATGTATAGGCAACAAAGTCTCTATCTCTATCTTTTACCCATAGGACATGCTTCTACCTTCTATATATTAATATGTATTTTTATAAAAAAGATTAAAAAGTGAATTTAGCCTTTCTTTATATGATAGATGGGACACTATTTTTATTATTGGGAGACATGAAACATGTCATGTTACACACAGATACACAATTTTTGTGTGTGTGTGTGTGTTAGAACTTTGTGGCCAGCAAAATAATCTTTAAGTATTTTATCTGTTTATTTTCAAGCAGATACATATATAACTTTGTGCATCTGCCTATACATGGGTGTTGGGGAATCAAACCCAGGTCATTAGGCATTTCAGCCAAGTGACTTAACTGATGATTCATCTCTGCAGCCCCAGAAACGTAATTTGGATCAGTGTTTTTGTTTGAGTCTCACTCCCCAAAGCAAATAAATTTGTTTATTTATTTATTTATTTGACACAGAGAGAGAGATGGAGAGAGAGAGAGAGAGAGAGGGAGACAGAGAGACAGAGAGAATGGGCACGCCAGGGCCTGCAGCCACTGCAAACGAACTCCAGATGCATGCGCCACCTTATTCATCTGGCTAATCTGGGTCCTGGGGACTTAAACCTGGGTCATTTGGCTTTGCAGGCAAACACCACAAACAAATGCATTTGTAACTGTTCATGTTTTAATAAAAATTGTAGCCATCTTTGGTCATACTCTGATGAATTTCTGTTTTCAGTTTTGTGAAACAGTTGCTAAGTAGGAAGTCAGGGATCCAGGAAATGACTATTGTGGTTTGAGTCACATGTTCCCCATAGACTTGTGGGTTTTGAATACTTGGTCCTCAGCTGGAAATTTGGGAGGTGGAGCCTTGCTGGTGGAGCTGTGAGACTGGGTATGGACTTAAATATATTACAGCCAGCTCTCTCTTGCCAGAGCACAGCTCACTCTCTTGCTGCTTTCTGCCAGATGCTATGGCAAGAAATGATGTCCAGCCTTTGGTCTCTATCTTTTCCTTTCCTCGATGGAGCTTCCCTTTAAGACTGTGATCCAAAACAAGCCCCTTTCTCCCATAAATTGCTTTTAGTAGGGAGTATTGTCCCAGAAATGCAAAGATAACTAAAAAATGACTAACTTCCTCATTCTACTTTCCTGTCCTTATTTCTCATACCCCTAGACAAACTACCCATCCCTTTCTTTCAATCAGAAAAGAAAGGGACAGTGCCCTACTGGACATGATCCTCTTGTTAAAATCCTAAGATCACCACTAGATGGACCTTCTCTTAGTGGTGCTTGAACAGTGAAGACACATTGAAGGGAAAAAGGAACCCCAGTGCACATTCCCAGTAACTTCAAATCAACAATGTGCATTCCTCTGGGGCAGGGTTATATAACTCATTAACTTGATTATCCTAAAAGTTTAACCAGTACAATCATCTCCACACAATATTCCCAACTCATCATCACCTCTGAGTCCATAAAAATAACACCCCAAATACCTCCCATGTGGTATCCACTCAGAGTGCAGTTCCTGGGTGGTATTTAAATCAAGATAGAATCTAGTCTCTCTATCTTGTGTGGTAAGGTAAAATTGGACAGAGTGTGCTTGGAAGCCATTTTAATCCAGAGATGTCTAATATAATAAAAGTTACTTTACTTAAAATAATTTCAGCATGCCCCACTAAAGGTATTCATAATTCAAATTCCCCACAGCTGGGTTCCTGAATTACTAGGGTAAGTACAATGACATATGACAGGAAGGAAGGTGTGACAGATGTTAGTGTGGAACAGATAGCAATTATAATTAATTTTAGTTAAAGTACATTCTGCAAATTTTGTTAAAAACCCAAGTGTGAATATGTTTCGAGGGCTTCCCCAGGACTAGGAGGCAGATTTGAAGCCTAAGATTTATTAACTTCAGGGTAAATTAGCTTCGGAGTCTCAAGAGGACTGCTGAAATTTACATAGCAGTTAACTGGGGCACTGTCTTAGATCTATGTCTACATAGAGTTTCTTTCTCTCATTTTAAAAATGGTGGATTTACACATTTTTATTTAATCTTGTATATTGAAATGTCATATGACCATTTCCATTAAACAGAAACCAAACATTGGCAATCTATTGAAGATTCTCATGCTCATAGGGAATACATCTTAGAACAATTGCATAAAAACATTATTATTTACATTAGGTTGCTGAACTAAAGGCTGTGTTGTAAAGAGAAAGTAACTAGATGTGGTCAGAAAGCTTATATTCAGAGATACTAAAATGAAAATCCAGTAACAGTATGACTAGAAGAAGGCCATGCCCTGTTTGTGAAATTACTAGGGATGGCCATGTCACACACAGACTTGCAGAAAACAGAGTTCATTTAATCAATGCATACCATAATGTTGTGGTACTTTCTGTATAAAAGAGTGAATGCAATATGATGCGTATAGAGAATATTAAGAAATGAGAATAAGAGGATATGACTACTTAGAAGAATAATTGCTGCCATTTACTGAAGATCTAGTATGTTTCTCTATACTATGTTAAACAGCCTATACATATAAACTCCTTTAATAGTTGAGGCAACAGTAATGTATGTAGTATTTCCATTACAGATGAAGAGGACAAGGCCTAGAGAAGAAATGGGTCTTGAGTAAGATAGAGTATATTCAGATTTTTTTTTTTTTCTAACTTCAGTGCCAAGGTACTTAGTCACTGGCCTATGCTGTCTTTTGCTTTGAACAGTGAGTGTTGCAGCTCTAAGAAGGTGCATGCTAGAGACATAGAATTGAAACTAGCAATGTTGAAACTCCATTCTGGGGAGTTCTAAAGTCCTCAGCGTTTCTGATAATAGTGATCCGTGGAAATGTACTGAAAGTATGAATTATAAAATCTTGCTTTAAAAACCCCTGCACCAAAACCCCACAATGATCCATTTATCATACCAGAGGGCATCTTAAGAACATGAAAATTAAGAAAAAAAGTTAAGAAATGTACCCACTGAACTAACGTAAACTCATCGAATTCAAGTCCCTTGAGATTGATGATGCTTACAGGAGCAAAGGTGCTGGAAGAATTGCTTTTGATGTCCTTTTTTAAAAAATATATTTCTTGGGCTGGAGAGATGGCTTAGCGGTTAAGGCACCTGCCTCCTAAGCCTAAGAACGCTGGTTCCAATCTCCAGCGGTTCCAATCTCCAGGTCCCACGTTTAGCTAGATGCAAAAGTGATGCAAGGGCGCAATGCCGAACTTGACCACAAGAGGGTGGACACATCTGGATGTCGTTCTCAGCAGCTGAGACACTGCTGGCGCGCCCATCTCTGTCTTCCTCTCCCTCTCCTCTCCCTCCCTCCCTCCCTCCCTCCCTCCCTCTCTCTCTCTCTCTCTCTCTCTCTCTCTGCGTCTCTCGCCAAAAAATAAAAACTGAAAAAAATTTAAAAATATATATTTCTTTTTCTCTCCAGTCTGAGCATGGCAGCAGCATGCTATAAGAGATAGAGACAGGACTACCAGGATTTTTTAAAAAATATATTTTATTTATTTGAGAGAAAGTGGCAGAAAGAAAGAGAGAGAGAGGGAGGGAGAATGGGCACTCCAGGGCTTCCAGCCACTGCAAAGGAACTCCAGATACATGTGCCCCCTTGTGAATCTGGCTTACATTGGTCCTGGAGAGTTGAACTCCATCTCTCCAGCCCCTACCAGGCTTTTGACCTGACATCACTCACTGGTTGAAGTATTGGGAGAGTGGATAAAATTCTGTTCTTCAGAAGCATTTTACAAGTCTTATGTCATTCAAAACCTCAAGAGTTGTTATGTGTTGTTTCAGATAATGTGACACAAGTTGACTTACATGGAAAACTATAGACTATGTTTCACTTTAATTTTTTTTAGAGTGAATGTTTGGCAAAAGCTTCATCCCCTGGGCAGTTGGGTGGGGTGGGGTGGGGGTATCTGTCTTCCAAATAACTGGACCTTTTTCTTCTGTGGCGTGACTCATGCTGTGTAACCTGATTCAGGTCTTCCTATGATCTGATTTATGATTTATTGCACAAGAAAAATTGATTATCTGCATTCCCTCTTCTAATTTTACTTTCTCTTCAAGTCCCCAAGCCTTATCCTCATTACTGATTTAGGAGATGGTTCCCTGCTTGGGAACCATCAGTTGTGCACTCTCCTAGATTCTTCTAATTCTAAAAGTAAACTGGTTACTTTTCTTTTAGGTAACTCTTTCAGCTCTACCTTAGAATCCTCTTGGTGTCTTGATTTTACCACTCAATCCCGCCATGATGAAACTTCCCCTCAAAACTGTAAGCAGAAGTAAACACTTTCCTCTTATAAGCTGTTTCTGGCTGGGATTTTGTCCCAGCAACAGAAGGTAACTGCTTCATGGTCTAAATGATCTCGTTGGAAGGTTGCATAAATAGCTACCAAGTGATATGTCTTCTAGGAGCCTTCCACCAACTGTGTGTGCAGGTAGAGTATACTTAATTCACAGGGATGCTTGTTGAAGAAGTTAGGGTCAATCACTTTTCTAAAAACTTCCTCTTTGGTACTTATTATTCCTTTTTGTTTTGGTGAGAAGTCACACAGAGACCCTAATCTTGTCATTTATGCATTAGATGAGAGCATTTAGCAAGGTTTGAAGAGAACACGTTAATGCTTTCAGATGACTTGGAATTATATTTTTGTCACCCCGATTTAATAGACTGAAATATTGGACATTTAAATTTACTTCTGAGCAACTGGTAGGCAGTAAGAAAAATGGTAAAGTCAAAGATAAAACTTTTAAACTCATAAAACATATAGAGTTATATAAATTCCAGTTATTTTCTTGTCATGTGTCATCTTAACACTCTTGCTCATGCCTCCTTTGTAAAAATACTTTTCTGAGTTTCATTCTCAGAACCTAAGAATAAATATTTGACTTCCCTGTCAATGATTTCCCTATAGCAACACCTCTGTGAAACAAGTCTCGTGCACTAAAGAAGTAATTGTTACAGTCCAAAGGAAATTTAGCATTCTTGTAAATGTAGTTTTAAACGTAGTTCATTATACCACAGCTGCTTTGTAACCACAAACTTTTAATTATATTTGTTAGGTACAATAACTGTCATACATTGCACTTGAAAGACTTGTTTAAAATTCTTACTATTTCTCTTTCATACTAAGAAAATTTGACAACATGTTCTTATTCCAACTCATTACCAACAATAAAGCCTTATTTTTTTTTTCTTTAAAAAATTACTTCATTCATTTTGTGGGAAAAGATGCAAACTCATTATTATAAAAACAGTGAATAGTTACAGAAATATTTTTAAAAGTGTTTTAAAAATGTCTACTGGATGCCAAGCACAATAGCTGGGAACCTATCCCTCCCTTCTCCTCTTCTCATTTCTGTTCTTCTATAGTGCCTGGAAATGTAAGCATTTCTTGCTGCTCTGGTTGGATAGAACACAGCCGTGGTTACTAGACAAATGGAGAAGTCTGCTGGGAATGTTCCAGGAACGATCTTGCTTTGAAATTTAAACTAGCCAGGAGTGGGAGGTGGTGGAGAGATTGACTTAAAAGTTAAGACACTGGCCTGCAAAAAGCCTAACAACTCAGGTTTGATTCCCCAGTACCCACATGTATCTGGAGTCCCTTTGCAGTGGCTGCAGGCCCTGCTACCCCCATTAATTCTCTCTCTCTCTCTTTTCAAATAAATAAAATATTTTTAAAATCTAGGGGCTGATGCTTTCTTATTCCTTCACTGAAGAGCATTTAGTCTGAGCACTTGGAGTGGCCATCTTGAGGACTTAAAGCCTAGTATTGTGGAGTCATTTGGTCAGGTCCTATATCAGAACACAAGTATTTCTTTTTGCTTTGCTTACTTTTAAAGATGGAGTGTCTGTAAGCAGGACAGACTGTCCTTGAATTCTCAGATGTCCTAGCTTACCTCTGAGTGGAAAGAATTACTGAGTGAGCCACTAGGCTTAGCTTCCTGACTATTTTGTTTTTTTATGAAAATATGTTTCTCACTGTCAGTACGTTTTCCCATTACTTTCAGGTATATTTATGTCAAATTGATGCGATGCCTGCTTTCTTCATTTCATGTAAGACAAGAGGTTTTCTTATTTTCAGAATGTGATCTGGTATTGATCTGTTATAATCCAAAGTCCCTAGATGATATGCTTCACTTGTTTTATATTACACATGCAATAGTAAAAAGTTTGTGCATTAAAATATCTGACTGACTGAAGCTCAGTTATATTTTATATGATTTAGACTGAATTTGATCATTTGAATTAATATTAAGGAATCAACTGAAAATACTGATAATGACTATACCATGAAGTATTGTGACATATGATAATATGGCAACAACACATAGGATGTAAAACACTGCCTTTATCTCCTCTTCCCTCCCTCCCTGTCTTCCTTACTTTTTCTTCCTTCCTCCTTTCTTTCTTTCCAAATTTCATCATGTATGTGTGTGAGGCATATCACCCAAGTCTTACACAAGCTAACCACATGTTTTATTACCAAACTATACTCCTAGTCCCTAATGTTTCTTTGAGACACACTATGGTTGGATGTTGAGATCATGAAATTTACAAGCATCTGCTCAAACTCTATTCATGTCAGTTGTGAACTTGGGTTGTTTAATTGATCTTTCCAAGTTTCTTTGTGTGATTTTGGGGGGTGGTATTGAAGGATATGGTCAACTAGATGCTGGAGATGGTGTGGATGAAAACCTCAAGCTCTTGCCATGTAATGACATGCTATGTTACTGGACATTCCATAAATGCTATATGTGCTTCTACTCAGAATTATATTTCTATAATGAATGTTTTATATTTTGAAATAAACATTACTTTGGTACATTCTAATTATTTAATGAGAAAGTAAACTAAAAATAGTAACTAAAGCCTGGAGAAATGTTGGACAATGTTATCTTCTCTTGAGCTCTATGTGACACATTAGAAAACTTGAAATATTTAGAGAGCTACATGGATACTTAGTACTGCCATGCCACTTAAGTTTAATATTTAATAACATTTTGATGACCATTAATTCCATTGTTAATGATTGTTAGTATTTAAAAATGCTCATTCGAACTTCCTGACTCGATTTTTAAAAACTAGCTAAATGTTTGTAATGTTAAGGAGATAGATTGGTGCTGTGGTTTGGACCATCAGATGACCTCCATAGACTGATAGCCTCATCTGGTGGCACTGTCTGGAAAGGCCGTGGACTCTTTCAGATGTGGAGCCTTGCTTGAGAAAGTGGATCACTGGGGGCGACCATAAGCTTTTGTAGCCTTGCCCCCTTCCTGTTTGCTCTGCCTCCAGTGCTGTAATGTGAGAAGCAATTTCCCTGCTCTTACCATGGTGCCTTCTTCACCAGGGTCCCCTTGAAACTGTAAGCTGAATTAAATCCTTTTCTTAGTGTAGTGGCTTCTAATCATGTGTTTGCTCAAAATGATGATAATATGATGAAGTAACTGACACAGTCGGCTTCCTTTTCATCCTTTTCTTTTTTGTTCTAATGGAACCTGTAATGGCTTCCCTGTTTTGAAAATGTATTACATTTTCCAACAGTATTTGGTGCTATTGTCATGTCCTATTTTTTTCTGTTCATAATTTGTTTTTAGCTCTGCCCATCTGTGAATAACTTGTTATATATTTTAGAAAAATATGGATACTAATTTCTAAGGAATATATTATTTTTTAAGATGAATCCACATTGTCCTTTAACTTACTTTACAGAGAATTTAGAATAACTTTGTTAATTTCCTCACCTTTGCTTAAACCTGGTTCTACTCTTGAAGAGACAATGGAACTATACCACTTTAATTTGGCTAAAAATATCACACCCACCTAAGGCCACCGAACTCACTAAAATCAGTGCTTAAACATGGAATGAGCACAACTCCACTGTAGTGTCACATCCTTACATCATTCTCATTTTTGGGGTGTAACTATTTCCAGTGGGACTGGAGAACCACTGTCAGCACTTTTCCTGTATTTTCATAGATGATCAGTATTCTTGCTTTGTAGGCTGGGAAGAAAGTGTGTTTTTGTCCATATCCATTCTGACAATTTAATATATTTAGGTTTATCTCATGAATATCATTCAGTGATATTTTTGGCATTTTGTAAAAATAGATATTTTTCAGCTATACAGAGCTATAGTGTATAATAAAATTTATATTGCAATGTTCAAGGCAGAAGTTATGATGTAGCTAGACCATTCTTTGCATATTATCCAATATTACCATTTTTATACATTTTGTAATTTAACCTGAAAGGTAAGTTATATCCATAATTTAACATTATTATACCTGACTATTCTTATCTCTTGAAGTTTTTTATCACTAATATGATGAAAAAAACACTAATTAAAATATCCATTTAAATCATAGTATATATGACTAAATCTGACTTGATAGGATCTGTAATCTTAGGATACACATCAATATTGTCAAGGAAGCCCATGTGCTTTGGAACCACTTACAGTCTTTTCCAGGCAAAGCCACACCATTTACCTGATGTTTGACTTTGATCTTGTGGGTAATCTGACTCATCAATGATGATTAAAATCCAAGATTATGAAGTCAACCTATGTTTCTATTAATATCACAAGTCATGTGGCAAAAACAAATCATTTGGGGCTGGAGAGATGGCTTACCAGTTAAGACGTATGCCTACAAAGCCTAAGGATCCCAGTTCGATTGTCCAGGTCCCACGTAAGCCAGATGCACATGGTGGCGCATGTGTCTGGAGTTCGTTTGCAGTGGCTAGAGGCTCTGGCACACCCATTCTCATTCTCTCTCTCTCCCTCTCTCTGTCTCTAATAAATAAATTAATTAATTAAATTAAAAATAAATATTAAAAAAGATCACTTAAAATTTTATTGCCTTTTTGAATGCAGAAGGCTATGTATCCCTATGTTTGCAGCAACCCTATTCACAATATTGAAAAATTGAAAACAACATGAGGTCCTTAATTAAGATTGTACCCATATTGTGGCACACGTCATAATTTCCCCTTGTGTTCATTTCAATAGTGCTTTATTTTTTTAAATATAACATTTTTCCATTCATCCATGTGTAGAAACGTCATTGCTTCCACAATCTGCTTTTGTGATATGGTTACTAGAAATATGTGTGTAGAAATATCACTTAAATACCCTGCTTTTAAGTCTCTCTGGTAAATACCAAAAGTGGAATTGCTGGACCATATGGCAGCAGTGCGGAACTCCAACAGTGGTTTGCATACCGAGGTATGGTTCTATGTCCCACAGTGTATGAGGAACACAATGGCTTCACATTCTCCACTTGTCTCCCTTATACGATGTTTTGCCCATGTTTTTTCATAGTAACTAGTGTAATGAGTATGAGGTTATAGGGTGAGAATCTGGGTTTTGATTTGATTCTTGGTGATTTATGATGGTGAATATCTTTTCATGTGTTTATTTGGGCATTTGATATTTTCTTTGGAGAAATATCCACTTATGTCTTTTAACCACTGTGGTGGTTTGATTCAGGTGTCCCCCACAAACTTAGGTGTTCTGAATGCTAGGTTCCCAGCTGATGGAGATTTGGGAATTAATGCCTACTGGAGACAGTGTATTGTTGAGAGTGGGCTTATGGGTCTTATAGTCACTTCCCCTTACCAGTGTATGGCACTGTCCTGCTGATGCTGTCCACCTGATGTTGGCCAGGGGGTGATGTTCACCCTCTGTTCATGCTGTTGTTTTCCCCTGCCATCATGGAGCTTTCCATTGAGTCTGTAAGCCAAAATAAACCCTTTTATCCTACAATCTTTTCTTGGTTGGGTGATTTCTGCCAGCATTGTGAACCTGACTACAAAAGTAAAGCTGGTGCCAGAGGAGCTGGATTGCTGCTAGACACCTGACTATGTGGCTTTGCCTTTTTGGAGTTGATTTTCAAGAGGAATGTGGAAGGCTTGGAAACCTTGTCCTAAGTACAGCTTGATGGACTATAAATCAAGCTGTATGGACTATTCTGGTCAAAGTTGGAAGACCTGAATGAGGTAAGGAGTATGGACTGTGAGATTTGGCTTGTGAGGGTGAGAAAGAGCTTTGCTTGGACTATACTAGAAGCAGATTGTGTGAGAAGCTTGCTGTCTTTCCTGTGACCTGATTTGCATAGAAACAGACTGATGTGAGCAGCGGGATATGGCACAGAAAAAAATGAAATCTTTGGGCTCAAACTGCTCCTTGTTCAGCTGCAATTTTTTTTTATTTTTTCAAATTATTTTATTTATTTTTGGAGAGAGACACAGAGAGAGAGAGATATAGAGGGAGAGGGAGACAGAGATGGGTGCACCAGCAGTCTCTCAGTTGCTGAGAACGAAATCCAGATGTGTGCGCCCCCTTGTGGGCAAGTGCAGCATTGCGCCCTTGTGTCACTTTGCATCTGGCTAAACGTGGGGCCTGGAGATTGGAACCAGCATTCTTAGGCTTAGCAGGCAGGTGCCTTAACCACTAAACCATCTCTCCAGCCCTCAGCTGCAATTTTTTGAGAGATTACAACCACTGAGACTGGGCCAGCTGACCTGCATTGGGACAGCAGAAAGAATGAAATCTTTTGAAGGGGCCTGAACGCTGAGGGAGTGTCCTAGTCTTCAAAGTCTGCTTTATTCACCTCTGGATTAATAAGTTGACACCCCATCTGGTATTATGGAGTATAAGAAATGCAGAAAAGAGAGGGTCATTGAATTTACAACACAGTCTTGTGTTTTGGAAATGGCCATGGGAAGTGTGAAGCAGGATTGACTGCATGGAGACCCAGTGGAGCCATGAGGATGGACCGTGGGTGCAGTGGAGATCCAGTGGAGATGCAGGGACCACAAGATGGCTGCTAAGGACAGCTGCCAGCCCCCGTGAAATTTTCCAGAACTGTGAGTAGCCTACTTGGAGGGGTGGAATTGGAGCTCCAGAGCCTTATTGATGGTTAAAGTTATTGTTCTTGGAGATTGTCACTGACTAGTGTTGTTGGACTGGGAATTATGTTTGCCCTGTTTTGAAACTTGTATTGGTTGAATATTTCTTTGCTATGCCCAGTGCCATCTTTTACAGTTTGAGTGTTTATTCTGTGCCATTAGGGGTTTGGGGGGATGTTTGAACATCATTAGGATTGTTAAAAACTATGGGGACTTCTAAAGTTGGACTGAATGCATTGTATTTTACATCATGGATGGTTATAATTTATGGGGGCCGGGGTCAGAATATGTTGGTTTGATTCAGGTGTCCCCCATAAACTTAGGTGTTCTGAATGCTAGCTCCCCAGCTGATGAAGGTTTGAGAATTAATGACTCCTGGAGGCATTGTATTGTTGCGGGCGGTCTTATGGGTGTTATAGCCAGTTTTCCCTTGCCAGTGTTTGGCACACTCTCTGTTGCTATTGTCCATCTGATGTTGGCCAGGAGGTGATGTCCACCCTCTGCTCATGCCATTGTTTTCCCCTGCCATCATGGAGCTTCCCCTTGAGTCTGTAAGCCAAAGTAAACCTTTTTTATTTCCCACAAACTGCTCTTGAGTGGGTGATTTCTGCCAGCAATGCGAACCTGACTGCAACAACCACTGTTTAATTAGGTTGTTTTTGAATCATATATTCTGAATACTAACTCCTCATGAAATATTTGATTAGAAAATATTCCTCCTACTCTTTAGGTATATCTTTGGATGCACAGAAGTTAACTGTGATGCAATTGCAAATACATATCTATGTATATTTTATTGTATATGCTTCTCATTCGAATCCAGTCATTGTGAAATCCAGTATTGAGAAGGTTTTCTAATTTTATTCAAAATGTTTTATGGTTTTACTTGTCTTTTACTTAGTACTCTGAACTCCTTTGGCTCAATTTTCTTCTCTTTTCATTTTTTTAATAAATATTTTTCCATGGCCCTTTCGTGCCATACATGTTCATTGACAACATTTGCTTTAAAAAAAAATATATATATATGTATATATATTTACCAGCAGAGAGAGAGATAGAGGACGGGCATCCCAGGGCCTCTAGCCATTGCAAATGAACTCCAGATGCATGTGCCCTTTGTGCATCTGGCTTATGTGGGTCCTGGAGAATCAAACTGGGATCCTTTGGCTTTGCAGGCAAATGCCTTAACCACTAAGCCATTAATCCAGCCCTTTTTTTTTTTTTTTTTTTTTGAGGTAGGGTCTCACTGTAGCTCAAGATGACCTGGAATTCACTATGTCATCTCAGGGTGGCCTCAAACTCATGGTGATCGTCCTACCTCTGCCTCCTGAGTGCTGGGATTAAAGGCGTGCACCACCATGCCCGACTATCCTTCAGTTTTGATGACTATATTTATTATTCCTAAGACATCCCTCTTTTGGAGGAACAGTCATCTTTAGAAAGAGTGAAACACAGATTTAACTTAGAGTGAAAACTTCATGTGAGACATATGTTGAAGCTGAAGTATATATTAGGATAAAGATAAATGCTGCAATTAGGTATGATTGTAAATGCTATTTTTATTAACAAAAGGTTGCAAATTTCCAAATAAGTAAATTTGGAAATATGTTGAAACATAATGGCATTCGTTAAAAGTGATTGCATTGTGCACAGAACTCAGCAGACATTATATTCCTTTTGAACTCACAGATGTTCATAAAAATTTAATAATGAAAAGCAGAATAAGAACATCATATAGCCTCATCATTCTATTATTTAAAATTTAAAGAAAAGAACTTTTCACTTTGAAAGTCTTCCTTTTTATTATCAAGAATGAAATAGAATACCAATTAGGTGCTTCAACATTTCATGAGGAAATCTTTGAAAATTATTTAGGATATATGATGAGTCAGTTTCAATTTAGACATGGTAAGAGGAATATAAAATGTATAAGGAACAGATCAATGTTTCAAAACCATAAAGATGGGTCTTAAATAACGTGTTTATTCATCGCAGTTTAGCATATGATTAGGGTTTCAGGTCTTTATTGTATTTTTGGAATGTATAACATTTTAATGGAGATAATAAATTATATTGATAATTACAATTGTTTGGTTACATATTCCTTCTATAGGCTCACTGTGTAATAGTCATTTTGGTCATGAAGTATCCCATGGACCACAATAGAAAGAAGAGGAAAATTTATTGACAATTTCTCTATAGCCGATCCAGAGGCTTATTATGATGGATAAATTACACATCTAAGTGTGAAATTTCAGGAAATAAATAGATCTGTATCTGTTTTAAAATGGGTGTATTTTTTGAGATATGATATCATAATGCCAAGGCTGTCCTGGGATTCACTATATAGCGCAGGCTAGCCTTGAACTCATAGTGGTCCTCCTGCCTCAGCTCCTGAATATTTGCTGCCATACCCAGTATCTATGCTATTTACTGTGAACATACAAGAGATTGATAAAGTGCCAGGATAGCTTTTATTTAACTGAAAAGTAGATGCCTAATTATATATGGAAGATTATAGAGTAAATTAATAGAAAAACTTAGAGCAAGGGTGACCTTTTACAATGTGTGTCAGGTATATGTATCTGCTAGATTACCATAGTGCATGTGTTACTCATACAGTAAAATATATTCAAAGGAAAATTCCATTAACATTAAAATTAATGTAATTTTACTTGGTAACAATACATAAATCTATTACTGGGTTATCCCCAAATTATAAATTTTATATCCTTTGCCATTTATCATATCACAGAAGCTATTTATTTATTTGTTTGTTTGTTTGTTTGTTTACTTATTCTGCTATGGGGTCCCATGTAACCTAGGCTGCCTTCAAATTTGTGATATAGCCAAGGATGAACCTAGATTACAAGCTTGTACCAACATGCTCAGTTTTATGCCATGTGAATACTAGCCAAGCACTGTCTGGTGTGACCAACATCCTCTCCTCCTCCCAGAAGGTATTTCATGCTAAAATATGAAAAAGATAGGATTTTGATTTTTTTAAATTTTTATTTATTTATTTATTTATATTTTTTTGGAGAGAGATGGAGAGAGATAGAGAGAGAGGGGGAGAGGAAGACAGAGATGGGCGCGCCAGCAGCGTCTCAGCTGCTGAGAACAAAATCCAGATGTGTGAGCCCCCTTGTGGTCAAGTGAGGCATTGCGCCCTTGCATCACTTTGCATCTGGCTAAACGTGGGACCTGGAGATTGGAACCGCTGGAGATTGGAACCAGCGTTCTTAGGGTTAGCAGGCAGGCGCCTGAACCCCTAAGCCATCTCTCCAGCCCGGATTTTGATTTTTAACCCATAAATCTACTGTGAAATGTGATCACTCTTCTTACATAAGCACGTGTATAGGTCAGCATATGCATGCTCACATGCACTCTCACATACACACATACCTCTCACAGTCAGCTTTGTGGTTTCTGTTTTGTTCTCATAGGCAAATTTCATGATTTACATAGGATCCTCAAAGACAAAGTAGAAGGCTCCCATGTCTAATACACAGTGTACACTGTGAACATACTCAGTATGCAAAAATGCATCCAAAGGTCTCAACAGTTTATTGATTGAACAACATCAATATACGTCAGTATACTCTAATTTGAATATGTGCTTACCTTAGACGGTTAGGAATAAATTTGCACAATTTCATTTCATTTAGTCCTTTTCCATTTAAAATTGCACTTGGAAAAAAGTAGGAACCTTGCATGAAGGTTTACAAAGTGTTTTACTTACTCACTAGCAACCATTGACCTCTATGTCAGACTGAATGCCGGAATCTAAGGTACCCATGTCCTGAACTATGTTATTTTATATGGCAAAAGAGGCTTTGCCGAGGCAGTTCACTGAAGTATTTTAAGCTTAAGGGGATTGTACTGGGTTATCAAGGGTGGGGTGGGGGTTCAGTATGATCATATTGAGTCCTTATAAGAAGGAAAAAGAAAGATTGTAAGATGCTCTGTAGCTGGCTTTGGAGATAGCAAATGCTGCTATGAGACAAGGGTTGTAGGTGCTCTCTAGAAGACAGCCAAGGGAAAGAAACAGACTTGCCTAGTGCCTCTCTAGGAGTGACCAGCCCTGCCACCATTTTATTTTATTAACTCTTTTTTGCACACTACAACTGATTCTATCTTTCTGACCTCTAGAAGTGTTGGTCAAAAAATGGTGCTTTGAGTTTATGGTAGTCGATAGTTACAGAAAAATTTTGTTAAGTGCCCAACAGTCAACGGAAACTAATCCAACCCTCAAGGCTTCGTGAGAGTTGAAATTTCTCAAAGTAGCTGTACTCCGGCAGAATTTACCTGTGAGATATTGATGGCTCCTACGTGCTTTTCATTTTCTGTTTTTTACTTATAGATAAATATAGATATAACTTGGGCTTTTATCCTTAGCCAAAATAACAATGTGTGCCTTATTCAGATACTACCATAATTTTAAAATCATGCAGCAGGTAATACTTTCTCTTAATGAAAAAAAATCTCATGCTACAAATGGCAGGCTCTGTGTTACAGAGCCCTAATTACTTCACAATGGAGGAAAGCATAGATGTGCAATAAAGCTGCCATGGGGAAATAGGATTTTACCAATAGTTCTTTAATGAGATAGAGTAAAAGTGATTTTTTTTGTTGTTGTTGTTGTTGTCTGTATTTTGGCTTCATAGGAAGAATAGGGAAATAAGACATGATGAAACTCCTTACATGGTTACAAAACAACACATCTACATGGTTTCTGTCATGGCTTGCCCGACAATGTGACTTTCTTCAGTGAAATTATATTGTCTGTAGGATAATAAAGTCATAAAAAGCAAAAGCAGTTGTGCATTACAGCTCATGCATACAGCCCCGTCTCTTGGGAGGTGGAGGCAGCAGAATCAGGAGTTCAAGGCCAGTCTCAGATTCACAGTGACTTAAAGTCCAGTATGAGCTACATGAGACACTGTGTCAAAACAAAACAAAACAACCACCACCACCACAACGAAGCAAAATCCCCATGGCTCCTTCTTTTCTACAGGAGAGCTCACTTGCTTTTGAGCAGGAGGAAGTTAGTTGTTTCCTAGGTGCCATGTTTAACTAGATCTATGCTGGCCCTTGTGCAGTTGTATTTTCTCCCACACATGCAGTCTGTCCGTCCAAGGACTGGTTACCACTCTGTAGCTGTGCATTTTCTATTTTAGACTAGGCTTGAGATACTGAGAATGCCATAGCCATAATCCCCCAAAATGCACCCCACCCTGCATCCATAGCTGGTACTGGCCTCTTCTATCCATCTTGTCCATCCCAAGTTTTATCTTTGCTAATCTGCTTTGGTGGAGGCACAAGGGATGGCTCATCACTAGTGTGGTGTACTAGACAGCCTCAGGGTGCTGAGAAGAACTTCCGAACCAGGCAGTTATGGAGGAAGGAAAATTTGTTGATGATCAAGGACAAGTTTCATGATGGCAGAGGAAACTGGCCTGCTTTCACGGGTCCAAGCAGAGAGAGGTAGCCACAAGGCAAAAACCATACAAACAAACAAACAGACAAAAAGCAAACCCAAAAGCCACACCGCATAGCACGCTCCAGGGACTCCAGGCAGAGCTCAGGTACTTTGCATATCTTTCCATTGGAATTTCAAATCCACCACCTTAGGGCTAGACCCTAAGATCCGTCCAGTGACACCTCCTCCTCTCAGGTGACTGCAGATCTAAATTGCAAACTGTAATAAAGTCTGGAATAGATTGGGAGCCAGTCATTTAAACTACCACATGTGGTAATTAAAGAACAATGGCATTTAAATGAGAAATATCAAATGCTGTGCTGCCGTGAAGTCTCATGATCTGAGTTTCACATTATTATGGCTCCTGCTTCTCAGGCCTTCACATTGAATTTCACCACATTGCAGACCACGGACCACCGTGTCTCTTCCTGGCTTCAATATGTGTGGTCCATCTCTTATTTTCACATTTCAGGATCACTCTGCCATTCATCTCTTTGTCTTTCTGTCTATCATCTATCTATTATCACTGTATCTGTCAATATCTATCATGTCTGTCTGTCTGTCTGTCTCTCTATACATACTTTTGGGTGTAATTCTCTGGGAAATTCTGACTAAGATGGTGGTCACTACTGTCAAATGGCTGGGCCGACATTTATTTCTCCCCACATCTCTCTTGCCACTCTCAAAATTGAAGCTGGAGAAGAAATACCCCACACTTTTCTTTCCGTGAAGAGTTGGCCATGTAGCTGTTACAGCCTGTGATTTAAGTCGATGTCTGTTAGTAGATTTCTTAGAGGTTTTTGCTTTTTTGATCAAAGGGACTGATACACTGAAATTCTTGATCATTATTCCCTTCTTTCTGCCTTAAAAGAAGATAGGATGTTTGAACTGTGTCTGCCATCTTTCAACGATGAGAGCACAAGAGCCCTCTGAGGACTTCAGAGCAAAAAACAAAAAGAAGGCCTGTGCTCCTGGTGGTGCTGCTGAACACCTAAGCAGAGAAAGCCACCATGTGTCAGAAACTCATTATGTCAAAGAAACTAACTCTTAACTGCTAAAACCTCTGCTCATCAGATTTCTTGGTGTTTACAGATATACACAGTCCTAATGTCTCATATTGCATAGCCAACCTGCTATTGTGGTAGCTTTAATTTTGTGGGTTTTTAAAGTTTTTTTTTTTCTATTTTTAATTTATAGTATAATGCATGACTTCATTTGAAAAAAAAATTTAGCCCATTTTAACTCTAAGATAAATTTTGTGATGTATAATAGTTAGACATGAAAATGTAAGTTTGATGCTCTTTGGCTATATTTTGAAACATTTTGTATTTCCAAATATAGAAGAGCACTTATTGCAAATGACAGATAGGTACTTCTCAACTGTATATATTTCCAACTCTTAATTTGCCTTTAACGACAGGAAAGGTCTATTTGAGTTCAATGTTCTCATATGATCTCAATGAGAAAGCTGGACTTCAAAAATCACGAAAGGTTGGCAATAGCTCAGTTGGTAACATGCTTGCCTTATAAGCATAAGGAGCTGAGTTAATAAAAAAAAAAAAAAAAACTGAGCACGGCAGCTTATAATCCCAGTGCTGAGAAGACAGAAATAAGTAGAGCTCTAGGGTTTATTGATAAACTGATCTAGCCTACTTGGTATGTACTAGGCAAGAGAGAGACATTGTCACAATAAAAGGTGAATGGAACCTGAAAAATGACACCCGGGGTTATCCTCTGCACACTATATGTGTGCACACACACTAATTAATTAATTGAATATAAGTAAGTAAAATGTGGAACACTAATGAGTATGAAGACACCTTGTTTATTCATTTATTTATTTGATAGAGAGAGAAAGGTGAGGGAGACAAAGATAGAAAGAGAGAGAATGGGCACTTCAGGGCCTCCAGACACTGCAAAGGAACTCCAGATGCACACGCCCCCTTGTGCATCTGGCTTATGTGGGTCCTGGAGAGTCGAATGGGGATACTCGGGCTTTGCAGGCAAACGCTCTAACTTCTAAGCCATTTCTCCTGCCCAATACCTTTTGTAAGAGAATTAGTTCCTTGCATGAAATCTGCAAAAGAAATAAAATAGAACTGTGTTTAAAACAACAAAAATGAATGTTACCTTGCAATGAGACCAGACATTCCCAGACCATTTTTATTTTTTTCATTATGCCAAAATACCTGAGTATGTTTAAACCAAGAATATTTTGCCAAATATTTGTAGAAATAAAACTCCAAAACATTTGACTGAAGATTCAAAGAAAATAAATTTAAGTGGAAGACAGGGCTCAAAATTTATGGGCGGGAGAGATGGCTCAGGGGTTAAGACACCTGCCTGTGAAGCCTCAAGGACCCAGGTTTGATTTGCCATGTAAGCCCATGGTGGTGCATGCATCAGGAGTTTGTTTCCACTGTCTGGAGGCCCTGGCATGCCCATTCTTCTCTCTCTCTCTCTCTCTCTCTCTCATAAATAAATAAAAATAAAACTTTAAAATAAATTGTGCAGATTCCTTCACATTAAATGTGTGTATCCTGCAGGCAGGCAGGTTGGAATGGATGCTTTTTCCCCCCGAACTTATTCTTAGCTAGTTTTGAACTGTGGATCACATATTAAACTAGACAGACCAGACAGTATGTTTTGCTGTCCTAGTTAGAGTACAGAAAACTTGCCTTTGGGAATTGGCTTATGTGGGATCTAGGGAGTCAAACATGGGTCTTTAGGCTTTGCAGGCAAATGCCTTAACCACTAAGGCATCTCTCGAGCACAGTGGGAATTGTTTTATAGGACCCTAAATACACCCTGATTTGAAGGGTATATATCACCATGAAGGCATTTGCATCATCTCTGTTAAATCACTTATGCAAAGCTACGGTCAGGGGTGTCTCCTCCCATGTGTATCCATTTTTCCTTTCCTGCTAGTCAGTGCTCACTTTGCCCCTCGGCCTGAAAGGAATCTCTTCACGCCGTGTCTTCTATGCGCTGCCATGCATTCAGCTCCTGATCAAATGGAGCTGTTGGAGCAGAAAATCCTGATGAGCAGCTTGCACTTAACTTCGCAGCAAAGGACAGAAAGAGCTGAGCAGTGTCCATACTGATGACTCGCCAGAGTCCAGTGAAGTGTAAAATCAAGTTACAAGCAAGCTACCACAGGCCCTGGAATGTGTGAGCTGGCAGAGATTTCTAAAACCTGTTTTCTTAAATGACGATGCAAAGTTCAACCCTTTCCCAAAATATCTCCCTTGCCCTTCATAATTAATTATAACTTGGTGTGAGGTTGTTTCCTTTGAGGTAATTTTGAACCTAAGAGACCAAGGGAAGGGAAACAGACATCGTTTACTCTCTCTGAGCTCTGTTCCTTTACCTGGTAGCTTACATAACACTATTTCTCCTCAAAAAGCTTAATCCTGTTCTGCGTGCGCAAAAATCCATATTGTCTTCCTACCAGTGACAACTTCCAAAAATCAGGGAATGCACCACATGGCAAATTCTCTCTCTGTTGCTCAGAGGTTCTTTGAACACTCAGATATGGCCTTCCGTTTTATGATCACTGAAAGGTATCAGCGACACTGATTTATAGTGATGACTGGATAAATTCCAAAGCCTGGCTGTTGGCTAAGCCGATTTGCCTTCAAGGAAGACAAGAACCAGATGCTGATGGAAACGTTCAGGAAGTTCATCTACGATGCCTGGGAGATCCTAACTTTGATCCTGACTCTCACCGGCTGGACATGACTGCCTCTATCAGGAGCCTCAGCTCAGTGCCATCTCTGTGGAGCAATGAAAAGATTGTCTGACAGAAAAGAGCCTTTCCTTACTCTGTCAGTTCCTTTCTTTTTAGTCCCTAACATAGCTTAAGATAGCCACCTAGCAGTGATGGCTTTAAAGATTATATCAAACCATGCATATTTCTGGATGGAAGATGAGTCCTGTGGTGCCATTTCCTATATTTTAACATCCCTTAGCTGGAAAGATTTAAGGAGCAGCTGCCTACAAAGTCAAGCTTGTAGAAGAAAAAAAAAAAAGATACACCCTTATCATTTTCTCTGTAGCTTAGAGATTTTTAATAATCACATTTATAGGTAATGGTGATATTGAATATAATTTTAAGTACACTGGGGCCAAAATGAAAGCCTAATATTGAGAGAAAATACATTCATTTTCTTGGGATTTAAAAGTACTTCCTTAGGTAGTGATAGTTTGTTCAGACATGGCTCCTTAATGCTACCTTGTTATCAACTGAATGGGCAGAATATGCCTCAGAACGTCAAACAGTGAAGAGTGCCCATCTGATAATGGAGGGAAAACCACTAAGAATTCTGTCAGCTTTGTGGTTGATGGATGGATCAGCAGGCTAAATGACTGGTGCATGGACTCAGTCAATGAACGATTTTCTGAGTTCCTTCTCCTGTATCAGGTTGTGTGTTGCCAACACAATAAGCAAGTGTAGACAGTTCCCGGGACTCGTGGAGGTTATTGTAAAGTCAGAAGGCAATCAGATTTGTTATGGATTGTGACTGTGGTGAAGGCAACAAAGAAAGGGTGCCTGCATCCAGAAGCTGTAGACTATAAATAGAAAATTTTCCATGCCTGGGATGGTATACCTTCCAGTGAGTTGTTGGCCAAGGAGGTCCCAGTTGCCTCCAAAACATTAAAGGCTATTGCCAAGGCCCTTGGTTTCCCTTGTGAAACAGATGGTAAGACCCTATTGCTGAAGACATCTCATGCCTGAGAGTCAAAGTCACTGAGAAAGCAAGCTGGTGCTGAGCAGAAAACCTTCTCCCTGTAGACCAGCCAACTGAAAGCTGGAAAAAGCTGCACTGCATGCAGCTGTATAGGAGACAGAAGTCATCAGCAGTGAAAACAGTGGACACTGAAAATTCAAGTTTGGCCAGACAGGCCCAATGACTGAATGGGTACAATAGTGGCATGTTGGCTCTTGGGGTAACCAACTGTAGCAGACAGCTTCAGGTTCACTGAGATGAACTTCCAGACCAGGCACAGTTATGGAGGAAGGGATATTATTTATTGAAGCTTACAGATCCAGGGGAAGTTCCATAATGGCAGAAGAAGCAACCTGCTCTCACAAGACCAGGCAAGAGAGAGCAAAAGCCCCCAGCCACACAGCACACAGAGCAAAAACTACAGCCAAAAGGTCACACAGCACACTTCAGGAACTCATGCTAGGCACATTTGCATATCTTTACAATGGAATCTCAAACCCACACCTTAAGACCAGCCCCCAGTGACATTGCCTCTAGCAAGGTGATTGAAGATGCAAACTATAACTAATAAAACACTGAATATATTGGGGGACATATATTCAAACTACTGCACCAATTGCTCCATAATTGGACTGAAGGCCCTCTCTACGGAAGGGAATATATGCCTGGTACTGAAAAAACTAAGCAAAAGTCTATGGCAGGGGAGGTCAAGAGCCTTAGGGGTATAAAGCCTGCTCTTGTCTGGCTAAATGTATATGTTATTCCCACCAAGCTGCCCTGAAAGCACTACACTTAATGTTCATATTCACAAATTAATGCTACTCTCACTTCTGGTTAGAGAAGCTTCTCTTTTCAGATGGCGATGACCACTGGGATGACCCAAAAGGCAACATAGTGCTGAGAAGAAGGGATGGAGGAGTGTCTAGCACTGAAACATCTCTGTCACAACCTCCAATGCTCAGGGTCCATTGCGGAAGAGGGGGCGGATAGAATGGAAGAGCCAAAGGAAGGGTACGACTCCTTACAATGCAACTGTCCAGACAGAAATTGGCCTTGATATCCATGACCTTGCAGTGCCTAGCAATACCTTCACAAGACTCTCATAATAGAAGAAAAAGATGATGACATCAAATTAAAAGAGAGACTAATGGAGAGAGGGAGGGGATATGATGGAGACTGGAGTTCTAAAGGGGAATGGGGGGAGGGGAGGGAAATATCATGTGTTTTTGTATGTAAGTATAGAAGTTGTCAATAAAAAAAAAGAAACATAAAAAAAGAAAGGGTGCCTATTCTTAGGACACAAGGCTCCAGCTAACTTGCAGAGGATAGCAGGAATTTTAAGGAGGAGAAAACATAGAGGAATGACAAGCTATGTAAAAAATCCTGTGGCACTAGGGGGCATGATAGAGACAAGCCTGCTAAGGCTGGAGTGTGGACAAGAGTCCTCACACTGAGGCTGGAGGCATAAGTGGCAAGCTCCCGTGAAGCATCGTGAAGCATCTTAACTTCATTAGAAGAGCAATGGGGACTCATTAAAGGTTTATAGGTCATTGATACAGCAAGCGGTGCAGAATACACACAACATGATAAAATGCCTTCTTCAAAGAGACAGAGGGAATTGGTGGTGTGGGGGGGAATAATTTGCCATCGGCTTAGGGTTTTCTAAGCCTCTGCAGGTGATAGAGGGGTAGGAGAGGAAGACTAGATTGCTGAATCAGGTTTCCAGGAAGTAGTACCAATGGCTACAATTCCAAACCCAGCAAGTAGGAGCCACGGGTGCAGCTTACACTACGGTGATGACACTGGCTTAACTAGTTGACCCTAATTCCACGTGTGCTCCTTCATGGCAATCTTCACATAGAAGCTGTGTGGTCTGGTCTGTTTGCTTGTCCACTGGTTTCATTGACTTTTCTAGGTCCAAATTTTATTGTTATTATTATTATTATTTATTTATTTATTTATTTATTTATTTATTTATTTATTTATTTTTGGAGAGAGAGACAGAGAGAGGGAGAGGGAGACAGATAGAGAATGGATGCACCAGCAGCCTCTCAGCCGCTGCGAACAAAATCCAGATGTGTGTGCGCCCTTGTGGTCAAGTGTGGCATTGCACCCTTGCGTCATTTTGCATCTGGCTAAACGTGGGACCTGGAGATTGGAACCGCTGGAGATTGGAACCAGTTCTAAGGCTTAGGAGGCAGGCGCCTTAACCGCTAAGCCATCTCTCTAGCCCCCAAATTTTAATAATGCAAGTTATAAATAATAAAAAAGCAAAACCCCTCTTTTTTCCATCCCACTCTCCTTGAACACACACATAGAGACATATATCTAAATGTATGCATGTATTCAGCTTATATATAATTGGAAATAAATCATGTTATAAATGTAATTTCACAAGCTTCTTTACAAAATCAACATGAACTCAAGGCATTTCCTTGTCAAAGAGACACCTAGCCACCATGCTATGAGGACTGCATAGTCATCTATTGTAAATGTGACTAATTTATTTCATAGTTTCCATTTGATGGACATGTGGGTTACTTCCATTTCTTCCCTATTATACAAGATTGGAAAGGATATCCTTACCCATAAATCTTTCTTGGTTCTGATTATCTCCTTAGGATAAACTTCAAGATGAAATTACCAGGTCACTTGTTATACATATTTAAAGTTGCAATATATTGGTGAATCCTCTGCCCTTCAAAAAGTTTGAAACAATTTCATCTTTATCAGTTTTGAAGATTGTGCCATTTTCCTGTGTCTTTGCTAAGGCTGGGTGGATTCCTTTCATTAAGTTTTTTTTTTTTTTTTTTTTTTTTTTTCCTTTCTGATAGGTGATTTTTTTTTTTTTTTCTGTTTGGTAATTTTTTTTTTTTTCAAACTTGGTGTCATTGTTCGTTGTATCTCTATGCCACATTTTGGTGCATTCATTTTCAGGGATTCATATAGAATGGTTAAAAGGCGTTTAAATTATTTTGATGATTAATATAATATAGCCTGTCCTTGTGGAGCTTGAGGTTATCTTTCCCATTAAAGGAAAGTAAAAGTATTTTTATGTTGTCAGATACCATTAACATTATACTGGCATATTTCCTTGATGTTGTTATGCAAAACTCTGTTGTAGTCAGCTAAATATTTCACAGTTTCTATTACAAACTCAAAGGGGCTGAGGGTGCTGGCACACACCTTTCATCCCAGCCCTCTGGAGGCTGAGGTAGGAGGATCGTCATGAGTTCAAGGCCAGTCTGATACTATATAGTGAATACCATGTCAAACTCGGCTAAAGCAAGACCCTACCACAAACAACAACAACAACTAAACAACAATGACAAAAAAACACCAACCTTACAGGTGTTTGCTTTTCACTGCTGCCATAGGTTTACAGAAGCCCTATGCATAATATACATAGAGGACCTATATGCCAGCCACATTCTTAACACACTTTTTGTAATGAAGACCAATACACTAATGCCTTACATTCCTGTGTTATAATTGTTATAATTGATGAGTCAGTGTAGATGTGCTGTTATTAATTATAGTGCATAGTGTAATATAGGCTTCACTTTTTGGGTTTTAATGCTATGATTTTTGGAAAATGTCTGTTATCTTCCATGACAAGTTTTATACAAAATAATTTTATAGTCCTCAAGTGTGCCTGTATTCTATTTGCTCTTCTTCCCTTTGATACTCTGCACAACCTCTGGTAAGCATTGCTTGTTCTTGTTTTTTTTTTTTTTTTTTTTCAAACTTGTCTGTAAGATTTGGCCTTTTCTAGAATCCACATTGTTGGAATTCAATATAATGTTTTTTTTTTAACTTAACTGAACATGCTTTAAGCTACCCCATGGTGTTTCTGCTTACTAGTTTATATCATCTTATTGCTGAAGAACACTTCAGACCAGTTTATTGGTCAACTTACCTATTGAAGGACATCCTTGTGGATTCTAATTTTGGCAATTAAGAATAAAGTTGTTGGGGCTGGAGAGATGGCTTAGCGGTTAAACGCTTGCCTATGAAGCCTAAGGACCCGGTTCGAGGCTTGATTCTCCAGGACCCAAGTAAGCTAGATACACAAGGGGGTGCATGCATCTGGAGTTCGTTGGCAGTGGCTGGAGGCCCTGGCGCACCCATTCTCTTTCTCTCTCTCTACCTGCCTATTTCTATATCTCTCTCTCTCTCAAATAAATAAATAAATAATAAAATATTTTTAAAAATGTCATTTGTTTAATAAAAAGAATAAAGTTGCTGAAAATATTTTTTGCAAATTTTTGCATATGCAAACATTTATAATTTGTTTGGATAAATATCCTGTGTCGTGTTTTAAGGTTATTTTTAGTTATATAAAAATGTATTATCAAGGAGGACATGGTGGATTTTAGTCATAATACTTGAGAGGCAGAGGTAGGAAAGGTAGGGATCTCCCCATGAGTTTAAAGGCCACACTGAGACTACATAGTGAATTCCGGGTCAGCCTGGGCTAGAGTGAGACACTACCTCAAAAATCCCCCCCCAAAAAAAAAAACCTCTTATTATCAGTCTGTCTTACAAAGTGGCTACACAATTGTATAATCCCACCAAAAATGACTTAGAATTCCTATCACTCTATATTCTCATCAGCAAATTTTACCAGAATAGTACCCATTCTACTAGGCCTGCTATAGTATCTCTTGCTTATTATTGTTTTAATTGTAGTCCCTAGAGACATGTCATAATGAGCAACACTTTTTTCTACTTATTTGCCGTGTGTGTGTGTGTGTGTGTGTGTGTGTGTGTGGGATCACTTTTTAAAATTAGGTTGTTTGTTTTCATATTCTTGAGTTGTAAGAAATTATTTTTGTTTTATTTTTAGGTACAAGTAGTCTTTTCTCAGTTATGGGCTTATAAATATTTTCTCTTATGAACTGTCTACTCATTTGTTTAACAGCAGGATCTTTTATAGAGAAGGAGTTATTAATTTTAATAAAATTTAATATATTTTTTCTCACAGATCAAAAAAAAGTTGTTTATTCATTTCCAAGCAGGAAGAGAGAGGAGGTAGAGAGAGACAAAGAAAAGACAGAGAGAATGACATGCTAGGGCCTCTTGCTATTGAAAACAAACGCCAGATTCACGTGCCACTTTGTGCATCTCTTTTTATGTGCATACTGGAGAATTGAACTCAGGCTGTGAGGCTTTGAACTGCTGAGTCATCCTTCCATCCGACTTAGTACTTCTGATGCTGTGTCTAAAATATCATGGCTGAATCTAAAGTCATACATTTTTTTCCCTAGTTTTTAGGGATTTAAAATTTTTGCATTTTGGATGTAGATACATATTTTTATTGTCTTTTAAATAAGTCAAAGGACCTATTTAATAATGTTTTCCATGTGGAAATCCAGCTATTCAATTATACAGATGTGTCCTGCTTTGATTGTAGACCTCTCTGCTTCTGTTATTCATACCAAACTGACAAAGGCATGAATGTCTAATTCTGAGTTCTTTGTTTCTATGGATATAAACATGATTTAAGTTTCTATAAAATGATTTTAATTCAGGATGATACAAATGGTGTCCACACTTTCATTGTGTTCAATTTAAATAGGATAGTGTGTTGTTCTGAACACAGGAAGAATTATTTAATTATAAATGTGCCTGGTAGAGAAATTCTGTTTTCTCTCTTCTCTGTCTGCTTGGGCCTTCTTACAGCAGCTCGTTCTGCGCAGTCTGCACTGGTTGTCTACTGTCTGAAGGTGGACGTCCTCCATGGTTTCATGGTGGACACAGACAGTTTTGATGTAGATTCCCCAGCCGTTGCTCTCCCTCTTTAGAGACTGGCTCTAGTCACAACATGACAATTTGCTTGAATACTTCAAAGGTATTTCTTTTCATTTTTTATTTTTTGGTTTTTCAAGGTAGGATCTTGCTCTAGGTCAGGCTGACCTAGAATTCACTCTGTAGTCTCAGGCTGGCCTCAAATGTATGGTGATCCTCCTACCTCTGTCTCCCAGGTGCTGGGATTAAAAACATGCTCCACCATGCTTGTCCCATCAGGTTATATTCTTATGTTCCGTCTCTACTGAGGACCATCCTCAGAGACGGACTTGTTGGTTAAAGTTTTAATGAGCTTCCATTATATTGATTTAAAATTTTAAAAATATTTTTTATTTATTTTTGGAGAGAGAGACAGAGAGAGATAGACAGAGGGAGAAAAAGACAGAGATGAGCGCGCCAGCAGTCTCTCAGCTGCTGTGAACGAAATCCAGATGTGTGCGCCCCCTTGTGGGCAAGTGCGACATTGCGTCACTTTGCATCTGGCTAAACGTGGGACCTGGAGATTGGAACCACTGGAGATTGGAATCAGCGTTCTTAGGCTTAGCAGGCAGGCACCTTAACCGCTAAGCCATCTCTCCAGCCCTCGTTTTATTGATTTTAAATAATGAAGGAACTCACCGCTTGAAGGTTTTTTTATGTTTTTCTTCGTTCACTAGAGAGGCCATATAGATTCTCTGGGACCACTTGGAATGTTTCCTTCCCATTAGGTTCCTGGGTACAGTTGCCTTTGCTTTCCACTTCATCTCGCAGGGACTGTTCTTCCAATGATGCCACCATGTCCCTGATGAGAGTCCTGTCCTAACATTTTCCCCATGCTCTACAACGCTGCGTTCCTCCAACAGGAACTGCACAGCACATATTTTCCTAGTATATAATCTGTTTTGTATTAAGAAAGACTTTGTTTGTAACAGATACCTCCCAGGTTCTATGGATCTATGAAAACTCTTTAATTCCTCGAAGGCTCAAAGACTTTTTACTAAAATGGAACAAAACTGGCAAACTAATAAATATCGAGGTCTGATTAAATGGAAGTAACATTTATTCCCTTAGGTCTCAAGTGCCTAAGGAACAAAGTTCAAGTTTGCTACTTTTGAGCCAAAATTTGGATGTAAACCATCTCTCAACATTTTCATTCACTCCCCTGTCCCTTAACAGCATTTGCGGCCGAGCTCATTCAGAATTGGCCCACCCATGGTTGGCTTCTGGGTTTCCATGTTTCCATGTTCAGTTCTACCTCTGTGACCTGGAATTGTCTTTTCCTATACTTCTAGTGCTTATCCACATTGTCTCAGTCATTTCAAGATAACTGAAATAAATTCTCCAAATTCCGGACTAAATGTCCTTAGCTTAAGGTGACCCTTTTACTCTTGAAGTTTGTAGGATGCTAATTTTTTAGCAGTTTTTAAATATTTTATTTATTTTATTTATTTATTTATTTATTTATTTATTTATTTATTTATTTATTTATGAGAGAGAGAGAATGAATGGGTGCACCAGGGCCTCCAGCCACTGCAAACGAACTCCAGATGCATGCGCCCCCTTGTGCATCTGGGTTATGTGGGTCCTGGAGAGATGAACCAGGATCCTTTGGCTTTACAGGAAAATGCCTTCACCACTAAGACATCTCTCTATCCCAGGATGCTGACATTTTTACTTTCTTATGACACAAGCTAGAGGCTTTGGGTTACAGGTACTTGTGTGGAAATCCTTTCCTAGAAGATGATGAATGTTGATTGTGCCCATCACATACTGACGAAAAGAAACATTTCTACAACCCTTTGGTAAATTAACATGCCATTTAGAGTTTTTAATCATTCACAATTAAATTATCCCTTAAGGCATGTCTCTCGCAGATACTCTTTAGATTTTTTTCATTGCTGGATAATGGAAAAATTGGCCAAATTTGGTGTAATTGTGTTTTTCTTGTTGTGACTCAAGGAGACACTTTAGCAATGCAAATACATATCAGTTGGTGTATTTTTCAATTAGTATTGTCTAGAAATTTAACCCAAATTGTCTCACAGCAGAAATGTTTCCTACTGACAATTTTCGCTGGTCTGACAACTATGACCATTTAGGAAATATAATGAGCTATAATTAGTTAATATTTCATATTTTATAAAAAGTAGCTTGTTCATTCCTGAACCAAATCTGTTTCAACACAAGCTCCACCGTATGACTGAGTGGTTGTCCTTTTATTCATGAGAACATGTCAAACAATGAATCAGTAATGCATATTATGCGTTATACACAATAGCAAAAAGACAGGAGTTTTAACCTGTCTAGTTCATTTTCTGTATTTTTAGGTAAGTTTCATTTTAAATAATTTCTAGCAGGAAGGAAAATTCTACTGGTCCTAATTATACCTCAGGAAGATGATTTATAGTTATATGATCTTCAGCAATACTTTTAGTTTAAAAGAACCATATACCAATTGCAGTGATAGGTGAAAGATATCAGTGAAATATTTGGAGTAATGAGATCAAGAAAGAATTACTCTTGGGGACCAGAGAGATGGATTAGCTGTTAAGGCACTGTTGGCAAAGCCAAAGGATCTAAGTTTGATTCACCAGTACCTACATAGAGCCAGATACACAAGATGGTGCATGTGCCTGGAGGGGCATATTCAGGGCTAAAGACACTGGCATGCCCTATCTCTCTCTCTGTCATAAATAAATAAAATATTTAAAAAATTATCTTTCTGAGCTTGAAGTTGTGAGAGTGGAAGTTCCCTATGGAAGGCTCTCAGGAAAGTTCTACTTTGAGACAAAGAAAGAACAGATAATCACTCGCTAATTAGAAAGGTAAGGGTGGTTAAAAAGAAAACAGAATCTGATAAAATTGAATAAAAACTATTGAGAAGTTATTGGGAAAAGTCATGTGGAAAGAAATACCCTAAAAAAATGAATGAACTATAAAATATAAAATGAAATATAAAAATGTAAATTGTAAAATACAAAATGTCCTCAGCAGGTGGCTCTTCTCATTGTATTTCTAAGAGATATTTCTTGTGTGTGTCTAATTGTCTTTGATTACTTTCCTAAAAATGTTTTACTGTTAAATATGGCTAGTATGTAACAAATCAACTTAAAATAGGATTTACCTTTTTTTCTACTGTTTTCTTGATAATCATGGTTTACATTGAGAAGAGTCAATTTATTCAAGCAAACACTTGTTCCTTGGTGTACTTCTTTGGACTACCAACATACATAAGGCTAATTTAAATCACCTATTAATATCAGAATAATTACCAAGTTCCTTCAGGAAATTTTGAGTATTCACTTGGCTGCTTCTAAATTTTGTTCAGCAAATTCGTGAGCATTTTTGCTGATGAAAAGAGAAACACGCGCAGTGAGAGGCAGCCCAGCAGAGAGCAAGACTTGTCATAGCTCATCACTTTGTACTTGAGGCCAGGAATTCAAAAAAGGAAACAAAAACTGTGTCTTTTCTTAGAGAGTTTGGATGGTATATGCAAAATAGGTGGGATAATCTACCCTTTAATTAGGTTACATTTATCTTTTATACATTCTATAAACTGCCTTTCATGAATCAAATGTGCCATTAAAATATAAAGGAAGCATGTAGGCATATTGATGTTTTTCTTTCTTATTAAAAAAAGAAAAAACAAATGCCAGACATGGTGGCGCACGCCTTTAATCCCAGCACTCAGGAGGCAGAGGTAGGAGGATCGCTGTGAGTTTGAGGCCATCCTGAGAATACATAGTGAATTTCAGGTTAGCCTGGGCTAGAGTAAGGCCCTACCTCGGAAAACCAAAGAAACAACAACAAAACAAAAAACAAAAAGAAGAAAAGAAAAGAAAAGAGATCACGAAAACTCTCTACTTTCCTGTATCATAAGTGAAGGCATTGTGTGTGTGTTTTCTCTGAAACTCCAAAAAGTAAAGTAAAAATATATGATTCTGTTTAGCTATATTTTCTCAAAATATTCTTTTAAATATTTTATTTATTTATTTATTTTATTTGAGAGACAGAGAGAGAGAGAGAAGAAGAAGACATGGGTTCACCAGGGCTTCCTGCCACTGCAAATGAACTCCACACATAGTCACCACTTTTTGTGTATCAGGTTTATATGGGTACTGGGGAATCAAACCTGGATCATCAGGATTTTCAAGGAAGTGCCTTTAACCACTGAGCCATCTCTCCAGCCCTCAAAAATATTTTTATAGAACATTTCTTACCTGTGCATAAATCTGCATGAAAAGAAGAGAGCCTAAAGGGATTAGGTTGTGTGCAATATCTGGAATCGTCTAGTTCTTCACAGAAAGGCGTGTTGACTGGAATTCCTTCTGTGTGGTATTTCTTTTTGGGCCCCTCTGGTGCGGTTAATGTCTAGTTCTCACAGAACTGATGACTTGAGTTGTTAATAAGCTTTATAAAAAATTAAAAACTATAAACATTATTTGCTATTACTTCCAATATCAATGAGGTATGAAATCATATTATCAGATATAGTAAGCCAGAGTATAGAAGGAACCTTAATTAAATATGGCCAAACCTACAGTTGTATAAACACAGCCAGGACAGGAAAACCACCTTCGCCAACACTGCAAAGTCCCCACCTTCCATTCTCAATTAGCCCAACTTTCCTTTTCTGCTAAGTGTACTGCTATTATTATTTCATTCTACTTAATTCCCTTGCTTTGCTGTGTAGTGTAAACTGCTGCAAATGTGTGAGCAACTGCATAGAATGGAGAACTTTGAATGCAGCTCAACACAAAATCATAAATTAACTTAAAACTTGATGAGATTTTTTTTTTTTTTTGGGGGGAGAGACACAGAGAGAGGGAGAGGAAGACAGAGAATGAGTGCGCCAGCAGCCTCTCAGCTGCTGAGAACGAAATCCAGATGTGTGGAACCCCTTATGTAACTTTGCATCTGGCTAAACATGAGACCTGGAGATTGGAACCTGCCGTTCTTAGGCTTAGGAGGCAGGCGCCTTAACTGCTAAGCCATCTCTCCAGCCCGATGAGATGGTATTGGTTGTAACTTAATCACACAGTTTTCAAATGTGCACTTTGTTAATGACAAAGTAGGATTGCAATGTAAAAGGTTGGATATGCTTGCAAGTGTCCATCCTTAAACAGGTTTATTTCATCATTGTTAGGAAATAGAATCTCACAGTGTTCCTCATTTTCTACCCAGCTTCCTTCTCCCAACATGAGATTTGTGACATTGGTGATGCTGTGTTTAGGGTTGTATTTGTTTCATTTTAATTGTTTTTAGGTATTTCTTTTCTAATTTTGAAATTCGTGCTGCTGTGTATAAAGGGCATTGAGCATGCTGGCCACTGTTACCTTTCATGTCTGTTGCATATGTTCTTAGTCAGGGCGTGGCGTATTTGCATCTTCAGAATAGACAGATGTTCCCCAACTGCTCAGTAGTGACCAGCACTGTTCACTTCATCAGTCTTGCCATGCTTTTTAATAGCTGCATCTCCATGCTAATTTTCACATTTGTGGGGTTTTAAAATGCTAGCTACTGTGATTGGATTGTTATGCTGTCTTAGTGTAGTTTTCCTATGCATATTTGACAAAGTTGGATTCTATTTGGTCTTTCATAAAGTGTTTATTTACAATTCTTGCCATATTTTTCTCATCTTTTTTTCTTTTCTTTTCTCTTCTCTTCTTTTCTTCTTTCCTTTCCTTTCCTTTTCCTTTCCCTTTCCTCTTCTTTTCTTTTCTTTTTGTTCTTTTCTTTTTGTTTTTAGAAGTAGGGTTTCACTCTAGCCCAGGCTGACCTGGAATTCACTATGTAGTCTCAGGGTGGCCTTGAAGTCATGGCAATCCTCCTACCTCTGCTTCCTGAGTGCTGGGATTAAAGGCATGTGCCACCACACCTTATTTTTCTATTGAGCTGTCTTTAGTTTCCATTGACTAATTTGACTGACACAGATGCATAGTAGAAAACTGTCTATTGTGTTTATTTGTATATTTCTTTTCCTTTTATGGAGTTAATCTTCTTACTCACTGCTCTCTTCTGGGAACATAAATTCTCAATTTGTATGTAGTCCAATTTAGCTGTCATTTTTTTTTTTTTGTGATTAATGTTCATTGTGTCCTACTTAAGAATTACTTCTCTGCTCTAGTGTAAAGCTACTTCCTCATGCTATATTCTAGAAGTTGTATTATTTTGCCTTTTATACTTCAGCCTATCCAATTTACCTGCAATCGATTTTATGTAGGATGTGAGATAAATGTCAAGTTTCATTTTATTGAATGTGAGCATTAAGTTGCCCTTGACTGTTTATAGAAAGAGATTGTCCTACCCCCTGGATGAAATACTATCCTTATTAAAATATTTGTCTATGCAAGCAGCATCTGCCATCACATTCTCCATGCTGTTATTTTGTGCTCTTCTCTATCTTTGTATCAGTTCTGCTCTCTCTTGAGAGTTATATTTTTATAACTCCTGATATCCCATAGGACATGTTTTTCCATTTTGCTTTTCCTTTGCAATGTCTTGGCTATTCTTGGTTCTCCACATCCACGTATTTGTATCAACTTGAAAAGTTACATGCACGCACCAACATACACAACACACACACACACACACACACACAACACACACACACACTCACAGATAGAAAGTTGTATATTTAATTTAGTTTTATTCAATCCCTAGGGCAATTTGGAGAAAAGCAACACTTTAAAGTTTTGTATCTTCCACTCTATAAATGTGATATATTCCTCAAATTTTTAGGCTTTCTTTAATTTCTCTTGAATGCTGTTCTTTCCTCTATGGAGAGATTTTGCATGTCTTTTTTGTGTTTTAACCCTGGTGTGGGATTGCTTTCCTGCAGTTGTACTTGCCAAGTTTTAAAAACTAAAATTGATTTTTTTTAAAAAAAGAAAATCTATGGACTTAGCACTCTTGTCTTTCCAAAATTATTTTTTTTAATCATGGTTAGTAATTCTTACTGTGTATCTTAACTTGGTTGTTTAAAGTATAAATTCTGTCACTACCCTGTGATAATCTATGGGTTTTGGTTGTCAGCCACAGAAACTGATTATGGCTAACTTTTACAAAGCAGAATTTACAAGAAGAATGAAGGTGAGCTCAGGGATTTCTGGGCTTCTGGGGGCTCTACATTAAAAATAAATGGGAATCACGCCAGTCCTAAATCTTTAAGTAGCTTGAACTAATTCCACAATGCCACCTCTGTAGGGAGCACCTGCAGCCCCTGCTTATTCTTGCATTGTTTTTCTCATTTGAAACATTCTCAGCAGAAAGCATTTAATTGGTCAGGATTACATTTCTTCCTGATTTTCCCAGGTAAAGATAAGGGAAATTTGCTCCTTAGGTCTTTGTAATAAAATCAGTCCCAAAGTTGCTTTTTTAAATTTTTCACTGCACACATATGTGTTCTATATCCATATTGCTGATTTCATGTTGAAGGAGGGAGGTGATGTCCATGTTGTGAGAGACTCCACTGAGTAGATCTGTGTCTATGGTTTGAGCAGGGTAGGCAATGGAGATGCTACACTGTAGACCCTTAATTGGGGTCCTCAAGGTCTGGTAGATCCCTTGAAAGAATAATCTAGCCAAGCATGATGATATGTGCCTGTATTCCCAGTACTTTGCAGGCTAAGAATGAGGGTTGCTACCATTTTGAAGTCAGAATGGCCTACAAATGAGACTCTGTCTGAAGCAAATGATCTCACATTTGGGAAGAGGAAGAATGGTATGATTCTTTCAAAACAAACTCAGTTGCTCTTTGTGGTAGTTTGAATATATGTCCCCCAATGTATTCAGTGTTTTAGTAGTTACAGTTTGCATCTGCAATCACCTTGCTAGAGGCAAGGTCACTGGGGGCCCCCGGTCTTAAGGTGTGATGGTTTGAGATTCCATTGTAAAGATATGCAAAGTGTGCCTAGCAGGAGTTCCTGAAGTGTGCTGTGTGACCTTTTGGCAGTAGTTTTGCTCTGTGTGCTGTGGTGGCTGGTTGGCTTTGTCTCTCTCTACTTGGCCCTGTGAAAGCAGGCTGCTTCTCCTGCCTTTATGGAACTTCCCCTGGATCTGTAAGCTTCAATAAATAATATCCCTTCCTCCATAACTGTGTCTGGTCTGGAAGTTCATCTCAGCAAACCTGAAGCTGTCAGCTACACTCTTAAAAAGAGAATTTGGATGCTGGAGAGTCAAACCTTAGCGGAGGTGGAGAAGCACAGTTTGGTACCCATTAGACAGTTCTCTGAAACTCAGTTAAAACACCTTTCTAAATGTGAATCCATATGATGGTAGGATTTCTGGTTTTTCCATTCTCTGTTCTCAAACATCTCAAAAGATACTGTTTGTAGATAATCAGAATTCGACATCATGCTGCAATGCTTGCCTATCATACACTTTAGAGACGCCATACATCTTTGTTGAATCTCCACTTAAAGAAATACCTCGGGAAGGAATTTGATCCACACAGTGCTTAGATATAGTAACTTAGTATGTATTTGAAAGCTTTCCTGAATGAATAACACTTCTGTCAAGGATAGCACTATTGTTTCTCCATTGCTGGGTCACACTGAAGTCACTTTGCCTAACGGTGACTTAGAGTTCCTAACTCCCCATACATCACCTACCTTTATTTTCTAAATATGCTTTTAAAAAAATTCTAAAAATACTATGAGTTTCTTTCATAGTCATATAGGCAGGAAAAGAATTGTATTAGATACTTTAGAAGTTTCTACACTGATGAAGTAATTTTTTTTTTTTTTTTTTTTTTTTTTTTTTTTTTTTTGTGCCATGGCCTTGCATCTAAATTCAGCCTTCTGGAGTAAGAGAACATGTTGCTTTTCTTTTTCCACATGAGAACACTGAACTTTCATGGCCTTTGTTAAGTATGGGTGCATATGTCCTTTGCCTTTCTCAATGTGTCACACATTTTATGTTGTTAAAATAAATATTTTACATGTAAATAAGACATCTTTAAAATGAAAATGGAATCAATATATAAACAATTTGTATGCCAATTTTGCACTCTGATTTTATTGCCAAAATGCAGGACATTGTCAAAGAACCCACTTGAAAATTTGCATAATGCTTTAACTGTTATATATTTTACATGAAACTGCTTCGTGAATGCCTGCCCCTAGAATACAGGGACACAATGCCATTTGTCTTTGGTATACTGATTCGATAGAAAGGAATATCAGTTTGTCATTAAAGTGATATTTATCTTGTATTGCTACAAGTTCTAAATAATGGAACTGCCAAACAAAGTGTCCTTCTGATAAAATAAAAACCAAAGAAAAGATCATTTCATTTGTAACATAACTTTATCAGTGTTTTTAATATCACCACATCAAAACATGCATCAATTTTTTCATGAATAAAGATGAGTATATATATTTGGGTTCTATGTATGCAATAGCCAATATTAACAACTTTTCTAAATGAGACAGGGTTTTTTATTTCAGTATTAACACATTGTAGCAGACAGCTTCAGGTTCGCTGAGATGAACTTCCAGATCAGGCACATTTATGGAGGAAGGCATATTATTTATTGAAGCTTACAGATCCAGGGGAAGTTCCAATAATGGCAGAAGATGCTGGCCTGCCTTCACAGGGCCAAGCAGAGAGAGAAAAACCAACAGCACACAGAGCAAAACCTACAGCCAAAAAGCCCAGCACACTTCAGGAACTCCTGCTAGGCACACTTTGCATATCTTTACAATGGAATCTCAAACCCACCATCAACACCTTAAGACCAGCCCCCAGTGACATTGCCTCTAGCAAGGTGATTGCAGATGCAAACTATAACTAATAAAATACTGAATATATTGGGGGACATATATTCAAACTACCACATTCTGCCCCTGGCCCCCAATAGATTTATAACTATCACACATTGTAAATTGTACTCAGTCCAATTTCAAAGATTCTCATAGTCTTGATCAACTTAAGATAATGAGTCCTGTAAAATCAAACAAGTTAAATACTTTCAACATGTGAAGGCACAGAGTAAACATTTTTAACTGGTAAGGCATAGCAAGGAGAGACTAGAACAATGCAAACTCAACCACCATCAGCACTCATCAAACTTCTGCAGTTCAAGTTCAATATAACCAGAGACTGACAGTCTCCAGGTTTTCCAATTCCACCCCTCCAGCTGGGCAGAGTCACCAGGGAAAACTTCGATCCCAGGCCAACACTGCACTCCATGGTAGCCCTTTGTGCACAGTCCTGGTATATCTAAAACATCTTCAGGTCTCCATGCAAACCACAGTCCATCTTCCAAAGGCTCTTCCAGCCTATTCCTGAGGGTCTTCATGCCCTGTCTCATGCCGCATCTCAGCAGCGGCTCCTGGAACCATGTGCAATTCATGACCACTCCATGCATTTTTCATGCTTCCAAAACTAATACCAGGTGTGCAGGACACAGCCATATTCTTAATCCAGGGACGAAATAAATCATAGCCTTGAAAAGCAGGTTTCTTCTCCAGTCAACTCTTTCCAAGAGTTTGCATTTCTAACAGTCTTTCCTCAGGCATCCTCTCCATTGTTTAATGTAAAGCAGTCAGGCCACCTTCCTTCCACCTTCCTTAAGATTGCTAATGTGTTTGACAATAGTAGCTCTAGTAACCTAAAACCAGTCTCAGTGCCTCTAATTTTAACTTGCTTGAGGTTTTCCAACTTAAAATCTCAAAATCTCAGTCCATTATCTTTAGCCAAGCACATCAGTCCATTACAAATTTAACCTTGATCAAACTTTCTGGGCCTGGATAGCAGAACGTAGCCATCCCTTATGCCAATAGCCCAGTTCCAACAAAGTCCTCTGCATTCTTTCCTTCCCCTTAGAAAGCTCATAAGCCAAGCCTCGAAGTTCAATACTGTCTGCACTTAGCATTCTCAAACTCTCATCAGAATAGTCCATAAAACTTGGCTTACCACTCCAGAAGGCATCTTCAGTTGCAAGCACCAAGTCCATGCCCATTCCTCCAAAACAAAGGTTCCAAAAGATGAATATCCACAGGGTCTGCTTCATCTCACCCCACTCCTGGTACCACTTTACTGTAGCAGACAGCTTCAGGTTCGCTGAGATGAACTTCCAGATCAGGCACATTTATGGAGGAAGGCATATTATTTATTGAAGCTTACAGATCCAGGGGAAGTTCCAATAATGGCAGAAGATGCTGGCCTGCCTTCACAGGGCCAAGCAGAGAGAGAAAAAACAACCAGGCACACAGCACACAGAGCAAAACCTACAGCCAAAACCCAGCACACTTCAGGAACTCCTGCTAGGCACACTTTGCATATCTTTACAATGGAATCTCAAACCCACCATCAACACCTTAAGACCAGCCCCCAGGGATATTGCCTCTAGCAAGGTGATTGCAGATGCAAACTATAACTAATAAAATACTGAATATATTGGGGGACATATATTCAAACTACCACACACATTAATGAAATTAATAAAATGGTCCTGAGGACAGACTGTATAACTGAGATGCAGTTCTTAGTACTGACATAACTTGTGTAAGCCAAAAGACTGTGATCATGGCATATTATTGATCATTACTCATTTCTAATCAGTAAAGTGAATGGCTACTAACAGACCTATTCATTTTGTAAAATAACTATTTATGCATCCATAGTCTGTTCTAAAAATTATGTTATTTCTACATACACCTCCCCTCCCTTATTTTTTTGTAGACAAGATCTTCTTGTGTAGCTCAGCCTGGCTTTGAACTCACAATCCCTCTGCTTCTGCCTGTGAGTGCTGGGACTCCAGGCATGCACCACCACACTCAGCTCTGTTTAATGAGTAAAAGGGCTTTTGACTATGTGTTATGAAAAACAATGTTGTGAAGAACTGCTCTGTGAGCAAATGTTTTTCTATATAAGTTTCTTGGAGTGGATTTATTATGTTCAAAATGTGTGATTTAAAATTTTTGGTATTAATTCTAAGGGCATAGTGAACTACCTGTTTGTAACAAGTGTGTTGCAATGAACCATAACATCTTCACATTTTTTTGCCAACACTTTTAGTAATCACCAATTTTTTAAAATTTTGTGTAAGTTAATAGTAATAGTAAAGACTATTTTAATATTTATGACCATTTCAATTTCTCCCTATGGCTGTTTTTTATTCTTTTGTTTGATTATTGACTTATTGGAACTCTTTTAAAATTAGGGTTCTTATAAATTTATATTATATATTATAATATAATTATATAATATAATATAATATATTTATATATTTATATTTTTATTTAAAAATTTAAATATATTTATATATATTTATTATATATATTTTTATATATTTAAATATATAATATAATAATATAATATATAATATATATATTATATATATATTAAGAATTAGATGCAAATACATAATTCTAGTATGTTCTCCATTTTTTATTTTAATGACTTTTTTTTACATAAAGCTTTCAATGACCTCTAATCTATCAGTCTTATAGCTTGTAATTTTATGCCATGCTTGGGGTATCCATTGTTACCCTTAAGTTAGAAAGTATGTTTTCATGTTCCTAGTAATGATCATATGCATTTTAACTCAGTGATAAAATAAAAAATAGCACAATAAATGCAAATATGGATTATCAAGTGCTTATGCTGAAAGTTCTTGAGGTATTCAGTTTTTATTTATCTTTTTATAAAATATTTATTTAATTATTTGAGTCAGAGACAGAGACAGTGTATATGTGCATGTGGCCTCCTACCACTGCAAACGAACTCCAGATGCATGTGCCACTATGTATATATGGCTTTTTGTGTTTCTTGGGGAATCAAACCTGGGCCATCAGGAAAGTAAGTACCTTTAACTGCTGAGCCATTTGCCCAGCCTGACTTATGTATTTTTAAAAATTTTTATTTTTATTAGTTATGGACATACTTAGTGTGTAAACCAACACATATCGGTACCTTTTCTCTGCCCCTTTTCCAAAAGGACCCTCCTCTTTGGGGATGCCAGTCATCCCCATGGGGCTTGTGAGTTGTGCATTGTGGGGACAGCAGTCAGTTATGGGGGAGAGGCAATGTCTCTATGCATAATGTCCCAACTTCTGGCCCTAACAATCTTTCTGTCCCCTCTTCCACAAAATTCCCTGAGCCATGTTAAGTATGTTGTAAGTCTCCTTCAGTGATGGGCTCTTAGGAGCCTCTGGATCTCTGGTTTGGTAGGTGTTGAGTGTCCTCAGTGTCTCTCTCCTTCACCCTTGTGCTGATTATCAGGTTCACTGAGAAAGCAGATCTCAATTCCTCTGTGGTTTCAGCTGGGGCCAGGCTGAAGTGCGATGGGTCATTTATCTCATCATGTCTCGCTTTGAAGAAATGGAGATCAGCATATTTCTGATTGTGAAAAAAATTAAGAAGAAAGAGTGAGAGAGAGAGGGACTTCCCAAGCAAGGAAATAAAAATACAAGAACTCAATATAAAGCAGCTTTACTTCTAGAGATCCTTCAAAACAATCTTTTATATTTTACAAAAGAAGAAAATATATGCGAGTCAGCGAAGAAACTGTGTGCATTTATCTTTTGGTAGTGATTCTAAGTCTTGCCCTCCTATCCCTAGCTCCTAAATCTATGTACTTTGTACTATCCTGCAATTCTGCTATGTATCCTCTGTGTTTTGTGCCTCTTGAAATAATTTGTAAACAGCTAATTAGACAGTAACCCTACCTGGCACTTTAAGAAACATTTTATACTTAGATCAAAATACAAGAAGTGTATCACTTCTAGAAGGGTGTATATCCTGACCTTGTTATGCCCTTCCTCTGGATTTGGTAGAAATTTTCAACTCAGATTCTCCTTCTATATTTGGATACTCGAATAGTATCCAAGGTTATTGAAAGGATATTGATGACAGTATTTCTTCCGTGTTGTACAACACATTCTTATGAATTGAGGAGGGAGTGAAGATGTCAAAGAGTCTGGGAGAGTCGAAGTTGAAAAGGTTACAGGGTCACTGCCCAGGGTTACAGGAGCAGTAAACCACTGCTGATCATCCTCTGACTCTGATCAGTGTCCTGCAACCATGTTCTGTGATTGGAATCATTCCCTCTTGAGGGGAGGAGGTAGGCTGTGGAAAGTCAGGAGGTCATGCTTGGGAGAGCTAACACTTAAAAGATCCCACCATAAGGCTATAGAAAGGGTATGTAATGGCTTGAGGAAGAGATTCTTTTCCTGCTCTGAAGAGCTGTCAGTACATCCTGCAGTGAGCTTCAGGGATGCAGCTTCCATGAGTCATCACCTGTGCTGATGTGGGCTTTTTTTGTGACTCAGCTGCCTTTGAGTCGCATAAGCTCCTACAGAAGCAACCTAACACCCTGCTTTGTATGTGAGTAACCCCAGTAAACTCATTGGTTCAACAACACTTGTTTTGGTGCAGTGTGCTTCGGTCTGTCCTCTGTGCCTTATTGAGTGAATGGACAAGTGTTTGTGTCTACCCAGGAAGAAGGTTCATGTAACACTTTCTCTTTATTTTGTTTTTATTTTTAATTTATTTATTTTTCATTCACAACTTTTTAAATTGTAGACAATATCCCATGGTACTTCCCTCCCTCCCCCCACTTTCCCCTTTGAAACTTCACTCTCCATCATATCCCATCCCCCTCTCAATGAGTCTCTCTTTTCAGTTTGATGTCATGATCTTTTCCTCTTATTATGATGGTCTTGTGTAGGTAGTGTCAGGCACTGTGAGGTCATAGATGTCCAGGCAATTTTGTGTCTGGAGGATCACGTTGTAAGAAGTCCTATGCTTCCTTTGGCTCTTATATTTTTTCTGCCACCTCTTCTGCAATGGACCCTGAGCCTTGGAAGGTGGATTTGAGATGTTTCAGTGCTGAGCACTCCTCTGTCACTTCTTCTCAGCACCATGGTGCCTTCTGAGTCATCCCAACATTTCCACCATCTGAAAAGAGAAGCTTCTCTAAGTATAACTGAGAGGAGCATTAATATATGGGTGTGGACATTAAGAGAAGTGCTTACTGGGCAGTTTGGTGAGCATAGTATATACATTTAGCATGACACCAGCAGACGTAACATCACTAGGACTCATGACTACCCCTATCATAGTATTCAGTATCAGAGAGGTATTCCTTCCCATGGAGTAGGCCTCCAGTCCAATTAGAGAGCAGTTGGTTTCCCCCATAACAGACAGGCCATTATTTCACCATTGGCTCATTTGGCCTGGCTGGCCAAATTTAAAGCTTGCAGTGTTCACTGTTGAGTACCTTCACTGGTGTTTTCTCTCTCCGATTCAACTGCATGCAGTGTAGCTTTTTCCAACTTTCTGTCAACTGGTTCACCTGGAGGAGACTTTCAGCTCAGCTCTAGCAGGATTTCTCAGTGACCTTGCCACCCAAGGATGTGGAGTCTTCAGCAATAAGGTCTTACCACCTATTCTTGGTGGGAAACCAAGGGTCTCGACAATGGTCTATTATGTTTTGGGGGTATATGTGATCTCCCTGGCCAACAACTCACTGGAAAGTATCCCCTCCCTGGCACTGAAAATTTTCTAGTAACAATCTATGGCTTCTGAGTGTTCCATTGTCCATAAAAGCAGGTTTCCCTATGACTTATTTATATCCTCTTAGAGTTTGATTAGCCCTCCCTCCACCTTTCCTTTACTCAATCTCTTCCACTGACCTCACTTAGGCCTTTTCACCCCCATCAATCTGTTCTTCTACTTACATACATACAATACCATCCTATTAAAAATGAATGGATCTGCCGGGAATTGTGGCACACGCCTTTAATCCCAGCATTCGGGAGGCAAGGGTAGGAGGATTGCCATGAGTTCAAGGCCACCCTGAGATTACATAGTGAATTCCAGGATGGATCTGGAAAGGATTATACTTAGTGAGGTAACCCAGGCCTGGAAAGCTAAACGTCACATGTTCTCTCTCATATGTGGATCCTAGCTACAAAGGATTGGACTTCTATGTGAGTTAAAATAAAACTCATATATATATATATATATGATGGTATTATATTATGTAAGTAGAAAAACATGTAACACTTTCTCTTCATAGGTTAATTTTGTTTACTAACTAGACTGTGAGTAGAATAAAAAAAAAATCAATCAACAGCATCAATGGAATCTGCAAGGCCCAAGTACAGAATATCTGTGTTGTGTATTTGATTATTATCTTGATTATATCCTGATAGATAGTCATGATTGGTTTTGGTTATAACAGAAGGGAAAAATTTACTAAAATAGATAGTACAATGTATTACTTTTTTCTCCATATATAGAGAGAACAGAAATAACCTATATGCAGAAATTGAGCATTTGTTTTAGGCACATTTCAAAATGATGATGAGTATTTGAGGTAGTCTTACTCATGTACCCTAAACTAGTTATATATCCAGTTCTAATGATTGTTTAAACGGACATCCTCAAGGACTTCAACATTTTCTTGTCTCCTCTTGTCACAGAATTTGCTTTATGATCTGAGTCTGCTGTCATTAAAAGTTGGTTTTCATGGGACCCACACAGTCTAAAGTATTCTTTTTTTCACATTTAAAAATATTTATTTTTATTTATTTGAGAGAGGGAAAGAGGCAGAGAGAAAGAGAGAGAGGGAGAGGGAATGGGTACACCAGAGCCTCCAGCCACTGCAAACGAACTCCAGATGCATATGCCACCATGTGCATCTGGCTTACGTGGGTTCTGGGGAATCGAGTCTTGACCCAGGGTCCTTAGGATTCACAGGTAAGCACTTCACTGCTAAGCCATCTCTCCAGCCCATTTTTTTTCCACATAAAAAACAATATTTTATAAAGTATTCTTGTAATGGAATACCAGAGGCACTTTGTAAATAACATTTCAGCCATTTCATCATTTTTTAGTGGGGGGAAGGAGAACCATTAGAGACAGTTAATGGAATCATTTGTTCTTTGGATTAGAAGCAGAAAGTTTCAATCTTTCATTAGTCATATATTTATTGCCCTGTTTTCTGTGCTACTGATTTGAAAATGACCAAGAAGAAAAGAAGAGAATCATGACAAAGACTCCATGAAGAGCCATCTCTGTCAGCCCACCTGAGTCCCACTATTGTAGCATGTGTTCTCATGCAATCATAGTAAGATGCTTAGGAAATTTCAGTGATTGCAATTAACTTTTTTATAGCTTTGTTTATAAATCAGTTTAACTCAATTGTATCATATAGATGCATACATCATATCTTCAATTTGAGATTTACTTCATCAAATGGAGAGGTGTGATAATATAAATTTCTCAATAGAGCCTGCCCATACCTTGAATATATAGTCTAAATAATTTCCCAATGAATTGGCTGGTAATGTATTCTGTTTATCTAAATGTTCTTAAGAAGTCATACTTTCACAACCCTAAATGTCTCATAAAAAATAACTCAAGATAAATGCTAATCATACTACAAAATCTATATGTGATTATAATGGGATTAGAATGACAAATATAGTAGTAGAGAATATTTTTACTTATTCAAAAATTATTATAACTAACTTCGTAAATTTAAGATCACAGTATAATACCTGGTGGCATAATGGTCCCAAGCCCTACATCACTGCATCATGTTTCCAAAATAGGAAGGTGAGAATTCTATATTTGCATTGATCTTGCCACTTCTAAAAGGACCTTATCAGTACAGAGTTGGGTAACCTTTATTTTTGGAAAAGTAAAGAAATTAGCTGGGTGTGGTGGTGCACACCTTTCCCCCTTCATTCTGGAGCAATGCTGAAGTAGAAGAGTTGCTGTGGGCTGGAGGCCAGCCTGGGTTACATGGTGATTTCCATGTTGGGCTAGGATTGAGTAAGATCCTACCTCGAGAAAAAAAAAGAGCTGAATAGCAAAAAGAAATGAATAAAGAGTAAAGAAACAAAATTTGATGTTCCCTGCTTAAAACACAAAAGACAAGGAGACCAATGGAATAGAACCTAGTTTGTGCTATGAAGCAAGAGCTTGTCCAAAAAAAAAAAAAAAAAAGCAATAAAATAAAGAAAAAAAATCAAAGGCACAGAAAACAGGTATTTCAATAATTTTATCATCCAAAATATTGAGTAATTTTATAATACTGCTATGCTGAATAAAGGAGTAAACCTTTTGGATTTACTCACATTGATCTGTTAATTAATTATTGAAAATTGATTCAAATGTTCCTAAAATTTTCTCTTTGAAGTGTTAGTACTAGGATACCATGATGCAACACGGTGTGCATATCACTAAAGCTGCATCCTAATTCTTGAGAGGTTATGTATTTTCCAACAGTCCTATCAACTCTTCAAAAAGAATAGAATTTCATAAGTATTCTCTGTTACTCTTTGTACATTCCAGAGTATGAATATTTACTCTTTCATGTCTTATTTACAAGGTCTTTGCTAAATGTTTTATAATAGGCCTTCATTATGAAATTTGCAAAATACCTATGATGCTGTAAAGATATTGTTAGTAAAACACTATAGCACAGCGTTTACATGCATTTAATAAATTCACCTAATTATTGTTTTAACTTATGTAAAATTGCAGGAAACTGAAACTTATCTATAGTGATGTAAGATATATTTGTGATTTCTATGGAAAGATATTTTGTTAGGTAGGAATCAGTTACAAAGGAAACTTCTGGTGGTGTTTGGTGTTTTCCTTATATTGACATTAACACTTTATTCTTATGCAAAACTTATTAAGGGAAAGACAGTAAACATAGAAATTAAACATGGTTGTGAAATTTTAATATTACAAAAAGTACATAGGAAAAATTATACATTCAAATACGAATAATGCAAACATTAGAATTAATGGTATATGGAGGCTCACAACAGTTCAGCACTTGTTTGAGATATTGAAATACTAATTAAATGAGTCGGTTTGTGTATTTTCAATGTACAAGCCATATTTTCAATGCCTAAAATCCAAACTCACATAATTCCTGTGGTGAGAATGTCAGGTCATCTAACCCATAATAGTATCCTCAGCACATCATTTATTCATGCAATCCTCATGTATTTCCTGGCAGCTGGGAGCTGTTCTGGGTTCTGAAGACAGGAACATGCACTTTTTCAACTGTACATTCTAGGAAAGATGACCAAAAATCAATAATTTCAGGATCAATATATAAATTATGCCAGTAATGATGAGTAGGTGAGGACAAAGAAAGATGTGGTAACTGAATAAATAGGGGTAAACTTCTTTTTAGATGAGGCTCTGTATTTGGATAGAGATATGTATAAAGTTGAAATATTGAGCAACTCAAATTCTCCGGAGGATTCAGCAGCCAGCAGTTAGCCCTTCAGTGAATGGATAATGTGTTGAAGGTATTGGGACAAAAATTTGGTGTAACAGACAGCAGATTAAGTGAGGGTGAGGACAACACAACAGCATCTGTTGACAGTTTATTCTAGGCTTAGACTAAATTGGGACAGAAAATTAGTGTTTAGTTCAAAAATGATGTAACTAATGAGCTTATTCTCTAGATTCATTGTCATGACATTTTATATCAACATTTCACTAAACAGTGGTGATAGAATCTTTTTCTAAACCATAAACTTAAAATTTATTATTTATTTGAGAGAGAAACAGGCAGATAAAGGGAGAGAGAGAGAATAGCTGTGCTAGGGCCTCCAGCCATTGCAAATGAATTTCTGATGCATGTGCCACCTTGTGCATCTAAATATCTGGGTCCTGGGGAATTGAACCTGGGTCCTTAGGCTTTGCAGGCAAGTGCCTTAACCACTAAACCAACCCTCCAATTATAAGCCATAAAACATTTAAATTCATTTTGCCAAGCTTGTCTTTCATAGAGTTTTCATGTGTAATGTAGATATTTTTAGAATATCATGAAATAATCTGTTGGAATCATGAGCTCACAATTGCTCCAATTGTATTATAATATTGGAACACTATTGTTTGTGGAGTGCTCTATCACAGAAGTTGTTCTGGGAGCTATGCTGTTTACTACTATTGCAGCTACATTTGCAATATTGGGACATAACACCTGACCTGAAGCAGCTTGAAAGCAGAAAGGATTTATTTCAGCTTACAGTTTCAAGGGGAAGTGTCCTTTTGTAAGGGAAAGCATGGTGGAGCAGAGGCTGGGCATCACAACTAGTCACATCAACTGGAAGGGAGGAGCATGAGTGATCTTCTCAAGATCACACAGTAGGGCAGGGCTAGTAAACCCCACCACAGTGACACACCTCCTTCAGCAATACTCCACCTTCCCAAAGCTCTACCAGTTGGGGATTGAGTATGAGGCTTCATCATAAGCACATGAGGCTATGGGGACATTTCACATTCAGAACACCAGAACACCCGAAAACAAATACCTACATATACCTCCTTTGATCTCATTGTACCCTTACCATAAGAATGAGAATACGTGAGTATGTACAGAAATGAAAAGACCATGTAATAGCTCATGAATACTCTTGCAAACTGTTTTGATTTTTGTCTGAGTGGAAATTCTGTATATGGATTGTCAGAAAGGCAGGGCTTGCATAGCTAAGAAAGTGTGAAAAATGGATATGTTAAAGGGAATTAAAATATTTTTATATATTTATTTACAACATAAAGAATGAGATAGATAGATAGATAGATAGATAGATAGATAGATAGATAGATAGATAGATAGATAGATAGGAGAATGGGCATACTAGTACCTCTAGCCAGTGCAAAGGAATTCCAGATGCCACCTTGTGCATCTGGCTTATGTGAGTCCTGGTGAGTCAAACCTGGGTTCTTTGACTTTGTGGGCAAACACCTTATCCAATAAGCCATGTCTCCAGTCCCAAAGGTAAAGAGAAGTGTTTAAAAGGGCAGAATTAAATTTTAGAGAGGAAAGAAAGAAACACATTCAGACATGGAAACTTACTGGGTTGGATGCACACAAAGCAGAAAGAATAATAAAGGGGAGCTAAAATGTATTAAGTGCTTTTCATCCTTAAGCAGTATCCCAATGAATACCTGTTCTTGAAGAATTTATGGTAAAATTGGAATATATTTTATAGGTGGTAGGAAAAAATATGAGTATTCCTGAAAATAACAGAAGGTCTCAAGAGGTGAGAACCTTAGAGGCGTACTCAGCTCTTCCTTTGAGAAAGAACACTGGTCAGCTGCAAGTTGCACAGTTAGTCCTCTGTAACCAGCTATCAGTGCTCTGTGAATGCAGATCATACATTTTCTTGAAGGCTCTCTACCAGAGACAGGACATGTCAGGCATGCTGGGGCTTGGCATTTTCTGCCTATGACTCAGCTTCTTTAATAGGTATTCCATGCTCTTGAGCTTCCCATTGAATTAGACAATATTTCTTTTTCTTATCTTAACCATAGTCAGAAGTGTTCCCTGACCAATCTTGCTCCTCACTCTATTACCAAGAGGATTTTCCATTTTTTTAAAATTTATTTATTTTGCCAGCAGAGAGAGAGAGAGAGAGAGAGAGAGAGAGAGAGAGAAGAGAGGCAGACAGAGAGAGAATTGGCACATTAGGGCCTCTAGCCACTGCAAATGGACTCCAGATGCATGTGCCCTTTGTGCATTTGGCTTACGTGGGTCCTGGAGAATTGAACCAGGATCCTTTGGCTTTGCAAACAAATGTTTTAAGGGCCAATCCATTTCTCCAGCCCAATTTTCACTTTTGTATAATTCTGAAGAAGTGTTTCTCTACACTGTCTTCCTCTTCCCTTTAAAAAATTTGTTCATAGACATTATTACACACAAAATCCATCCTATCTTCATCTCAAAAAATGTTTATCTCAGGATAATTAAAACATGAAAATCAAAATGAAAAGACAATTACTATAGTTATTACTAAACCATGAGGAGGAGGGAGAGTAAGAGGGAAATAATAGACATTAGCACCACTTTGGTGTGTTGTTTTTAACTCTTGGTGAGAAAATTAACATTTTTTGCATGTATTTAGTGTGATATGTGTATGAGATATATACACAAGTGTGCAAATGTGTTTAATGTCCCTTGAAGAGACCAGAGTAGAATGATGGCTGTCCTCCTCTACCACTCATCCACGTGTTTCCTTGACAAGGAGTTGCTCACTGAATCTGAATCTGTCATTTGTGGTCAGACTGACTGACTGCTGTGCCCTGTGATTCTTTGCTCTCCATGGGACTGGGGTGAGAAGTGTACGTATGTATCTGTCTTTGGGATCCTAGGTTCTTCATTTTCTAATCGAGTTTATGTTTATGTTCTACCTTCATGGAAACAAATGGGACCAAACATGATTTCTCTTATATTGACTTACACTTCTATTTCATGGAATTGTGTGGGAATTTCAGAATGGTGCTACACATATACCATGTGTGTTATTGTGGTTTCATAAACACGAAGTTAAACAAGAAGTAGGGAAACGCGGTTCCAAGAAATGTTTTATTCATCTGATACTGAGCCCAATTAACTGTGCCATTTTCTTTAATGATTTTCACAGTCAACCTATAGTCCTTATAATGCAAAATTGCGTATCCTTTTTCATGTAATATAATCATTTTGATGATGGTCTTAACTCTGTTCTTTGTTATTTGAAGTTAGACATACTCATTAGGAAGGCATTGTGCATTTCCAAGCAAAATTGGGTTATAATTTATATACCTGCTGTGTGTATTCTGAGAACAGTTCTCCAACTGTGATATTAATATTACATTATTTATCATGAAGGTAACTTTGCTGGCTTATTCCAAGTGAAAGGCCAAGATTATGCTCTGTAGGGATAATAATGGCATCTTTGTATAAAAGTATTGATCTAATTATTTCTCTAATGCAATCAGGAGAAACGTGTAGCTGCCTACATTATTATTAGCAGGGTTCTGCCTTATCCTTATATTATGAAGTTATATTCAAAAATAACTTTAAAGTCTTAGAGCATAAAAGCTTCCCATAAACTTCTATTATTGAAAAGAAATGTCAAACTATTGATAATGCTGACATACTTAGTCTACCTTACTTTTCTCATTAATTCCATTATAATATATGCAAAAAATATAACATTATACTTTACCTATATTTGGCATAGAAGTAGTATGAAATTGGTTAGGGTATTAGTCAGGGTTCTCTAGAGGAACAGAACCGATAGCATGAATTGTATTAAAAGGGAATTTATTAGGATTAGTTTATGACAGTCCAACAATAGCAGGTTGCAGGCCTGAGAGCCAAGGACCCTGGTAACTGCTCAGTCCATGAGGCTGGAGGCCTCAGCAGTCCCGGTCCCACACTGAAGGCCTGGAGGTGTCCTGGAGAGACTCTGCTCTTCAGTCCACACTGGTCTTCAGTCCACGCTGGAAAGCAGCAAGCGCTAAGCACCAAGCAGCTAACAGCAAGCAGCACGGACAGCCCGAGGGGAGGAGAGAGAGCTTTCCTTCCCAGAGCTTCCTTAGATAAAGTTCCCCCTTCCGAGGGGCCGCCCACTCTGGCGGAAGGGCTCACCCTGGGGGAAGGACACCTCCTTAGTTAATCCTTCCTAGAAACAACCTCAGAGACACTTATGAGGAATGTCTGTGGATTACTAAACAGATCGTTGACACAAACTTAACCATCACAGTGAGTTTGGATGAAAAGTTTAGAAACGCTGAGTTAAATTATATGCAAATCAGAGGAAAACCAGATTGCATCATGGATCAAATATTAAGGATGAAATTTGAAGGGGCCCCAGTGACAAGAGATGTCTGTATTTGTAGTTCTCTACATCCCTTTCCCTGTCCTGTAGTACCCAATGAAGCTGAGTCACTGGCTCCATTCTTCTGCTGTGTTTAGCCAGTGGGGATACTGAAGGGCTTGCTGGCTGTGTCTGGGGTCCAGAGCTTGTATTCCTACCATGACTTCGATGAGTCTTGACATGAGGAACTGTGATGGCACTGTCAATGATTGGACCTACCCAGGGCTCATGTTGTCATGTTTAGTAAGCTCTGTCTGAGCTTAGAACCAATGTGAGGAATTGTTCACTTCTCAAAGCTGACCTGATGTTTAGTTGAACAAGGGCTATAGTAATACCCATTTTCATGGCATCTTGGAAATGGATTTGACTTTGACCTCACATCCAAGGCTTGCATTTGGTGTGAGTCATTGTATCTTTCAAGATAATACCCTTTGGAAAATCTAAATCCTTGGATCCCTAGAGAGCAACTTGATACACAGACACATTTTCTCAATTTCTGCTGTGCTTATGAGATACTCAAACTTGTCTTAGTTGTCTTCTGACAAATGTTTACTTTACTTTTTATGTATATGACTCACAAACCTGGGTCATCATTTCAGTTCCTATTAGCCAGCATGGAAATGTATAAGGATACGTATTACATTAGGAAGAACGCATGTACTATATAAATAATAATAATGCCTGTTTGTGGTGCCTAAAGAACTAAAGAAGGGCAATTGTAGTTGTTTCTCTTTATGTCTCTTTGGAGTTGCTCTAACGGTCACCTGTGGTTCCAAAGGATTGTCCTTTCTACAATAAGAGGAACCTGGCATGCTTATCTTATACATTTGTTATTTATACATTTATTGAAACAGTGCCATCCTTTCTCTGAATCTTGAAGGCTGTCACTAAAAATAGGCCCTGTTCACTTTTTCACAAATTATTTCAGCCATGTACTCTTGCTGACCCTGTTGGTTAACATAAATCACCGAAGGAGCCCTTAGGTCTGTTAGCCACTGGACTTCAGTGTGAGAGAATGTTGTTTACTGATTGAAATTGTCATGTAAATTAGTACCACAGAAAATAGGGAGTTGAATTTAAAATAGCTTTAGAATATAGGCATGGGAAGATATAAAATATCCACCTGTTCTAATCACTGTGACACATCTTTGGAATGAAGTCCAGGACCTCTGGTTATAGTGTCCAACTAAGAAATAATGCCAAGTGATCTTGTGACCCAAAGGTGATCTTGACAAAATTCCCTGTTTGGGGTATACAAATGTGTGTGTCACTGTTTGAAACAAAGCTGGCAAACTGTCATAGAAATTTAAAGTAGTTCATATTGAGATCAGAGATGGTTCAGCTATTTAATTGTAAAACCAAGCTAAAGTTTCTATCATTTTTCTTTTTGAGGCAGAGTCTTGCTTTAGCACAAGCAGACCTATAATCTCAGGCTGGCCTTGAACTCATAGTGGCACTCCTACCTCTGCCTCCCAAGTGCTGGATTAAAGGCATGTGCCACCATGCTGACTTATTCCAGCAATTTTAAAAAATATTTTATTTATTTCTTTGAGCAAAAGAATGAGAGAGAGAAAAAGAGACAGAGAGAATGGGTACGTTAGAACCTTCAGCCACTGTAACAAAATCCAGACACATGTACCAACTTGTGCATCTTGTAGGAATTTGAACCTGGGTCTTTAGGGTTCAAAGGCAAGCACCTTAACTGCTAAGCCATCACTCCAGCCCCCATTTTGACTGTTTTTAATTAATGGTCAAATTGTTCACATTAAAGTAGATATGTTATTATATATATATATATTTTGGAGAGAGACACAGAGAGAGACAGAGATAAAGGGAGAGGAAGACAGATAGAGATGGGCGTGCCAGCAGCGTCTCAGCTGCTGCAAACGAAATCCAGATGCGTGCACCCCCTTGTGGTCAAGTGTGGCATTGTGCCCTTGCATCACTTTGCATCTGGCTAAACGTGTGACCTGGAGATTGGAACCACTGGAGATTGGAACCAGCATTTTAGGCTTAGGAGGCAGGCGCCTTAACTGCTAAGCCATCTCTCCAGCCCAAAACAGATATGTTATGAGCTTGTGAAAATGTTTTCACCTTGTTAAGATAAAAGCACATGGAGAATGCTCGATTAAAATCTCCTCAGGGCCTCAATGAGCCCTTAAGAGTGCTTTCTGAGCAAGCATGTGGGCCTTGGAGTGTCTGAGAACATGGCAATTCAATTCTTCAGCACCCACATAAACAACTGGGTGTGGCTACCCACTCTTAGAACCGCAGTCCTGTGGTATAGGCCTATAAGCCCAGCTACTCAGGAAGCTGTGGCAGGATGATCAGCATTTAAGCTCTGCCTGGCTGTAGAGTGAATTTTAGGCCTTCCTGGGCAACTTAATGAGTCATGGTCTTCAAACAAAAACATAAAAGTAGGGCTAGAGATTTATCTAGTGCTGGAATGTTTGCTTATGATGTGCACAGCCCCAGGTTCAATCCCATCTATACATCACACAGACACACACACACACACATACACACACACCTTAATCCAATAACAATCTTTGAAAAGTTAACATGAGCTCATCATGACTGAATGACTTGGCCATTGCATCAGGACTCCCCATATCAAAAATGTATGTGATATTTTTTAATTTTACTTTTGTAATTGATAAAGCCCTAAAAGCTTAATAATGCTATTTACTTTATTTCATGTTGTAGAGCTTAAATTCACTTTATTTATATAAAGTTTATATTTCTTATATATACAGTTTAATGGAGGATGACATATATGTTCATGTAATACATATATATATATATATATATATATATATATATATATATATACACACACACATATATATTGCTATAGCTATCAATATATAGACCATATTTTTATAACAGAAAATTCAATTCTGCCTTTCCCAATTTACCTCACTCTGTCTATTATGAATGCACCTTTCTGATGGCTACAGTCAATTCATTTTGCCAATTCACGTTACTGTAGTCATACAGATTACCCTCTGGCTGTGTACACTTGATTAGCAGGTTCGTCCATGATGTATTTTTTGTAGTTTGATTTTTCACTGTTGAGTACTGTTCCATTGTTTCAGTGTCCCCTGATTTATTTACTTACTGATTTTAGGTAGATATTAGTTGGCCTCAAACATTTGCATATTTTTAAATATTTTATTTTATTTATTTTGAGAGGGAATGAATGGGTGTGCACCAGGGCCTCTGACTACTGTAAATGAACTCTAAATGCATGAACCACTTTGTGCATCTGGCTTTACATGGGCACTAGGGAATATGAACTGGAGATGTTAGGCATTTCAAGCAAGCACCTTAACTGCTAAGCTATCTCTCCAGCTCAAACATTTGTTTATTTTAAATACATTCTTGCTTTTTTTTTTTTTTTTTTCGAGGTAGGGTCTCACTCTAGCCCAGGCTGACCTGGAATTCACTCTGTAGTCTCAGGGTGGCCTCCAACTCATGGCAATCCTCCTACCTCTGCCTCCCGAGTGCTGGGATTAAAGGCGTGCACCACCATGCTTGGCTTCTTGCATTTCTTTTTGCATACATGCTTTTCTTTCCCATGAGTAAATCTGCACATAGAATTTCAACAAATGAAAAGTGTCTATAAATTTCACAGGAGTGCAGAGCAGTTTTCAAAGTGAGTACCATTTGTACTCCCATGAGGAACATATGGAAGTTCTTATGTGTTTACATTCTGTCAACTACTTGATGATGTAAGTCTCTTTACATTTGGCTAGTTTAGTGGATTTGTGGCAGTAAAAATTGAGCATTCCTACTTTTAAATCTCAAAGTATGAACTGCTCCAAGATTCCAAACTTCTTGAGACTCCACAAGATTGTGTCAGTAGAAAATTCCATACCTCACCTATATTTACCTGTGGGAATATCATATCACTGCATATTATATCAAAGTCTGATAATAGATAATCACAAATCTCCTTTCTCATCACTTGTGCCATTGTTGTCTCATACTCCACATTGCATGTCCAGCAAACATGTAGAACAATATTTTGTTCCCATTCTAAGTTATTTTTAAGATAAATTAGAAAATTAGAATGTGGTAAAAAGAAGCTCTACATTTTCTCAGTCTGTTTCTTGTGCTATTTATTTATTTATTTTTGTGTAGATTTAAGGTGTATTTTTTTTTTTCCTGACAAGGTCCAGTATTTTCTTAAGAACTTTCTATCATTTTCTGTTTTTTTTTCTTCCTTTCTCTCTCTCTCTCTCTCTCTCTCTGTGTGTGTGTGTGTGTGTGTGTTTTCAAGGTAGAGTCTTGCTCGATTCCAGGCTGACCTAGAATTCACTATGTAGTCTCAGGCAGGTTTCAAACTCACAGGGATCCTCACACCTTTGCCTCCTGAATGCTGGGACTAAAGGCTTGTGCCTCCATGCCCAGCCCTCTGAAGGTTAGTTGTTCCCTCAGTGAATTTCCTCAGGGTTTCTTTGTTCCCAAATCCCAGTCCATTCTAGTACAAGCTGTGGTCTAAACACATATTGTTCATATTACTTTCAGGCTAGGTTGTATGAGTTTTATATAAAACAAGTGAATTTGGGGTTTAAAGTTGGGCCCAAACCACAAGATAAGATATAACCTTAAGTATATGAAAACGTTTGAAAATCCAAAGCATTTGAAATTTGAAATAATTTTGGTCCTTAGAATTTCAGATAATATCTACTCAGCTTAGGTCTTCTTGAAATTTTATTCCCCCCATAGTTTCCTGGTGACTAATGAGGTTGACACTTTTTATATGTTTATTGTACATTTGTGTATTTTAAGCTGTATTTTAATGTTTTATTGCTTTTGTTACATTTATTGATTCAAGCAATATTTTTATATTATACATAAGTTTTTATGGTGTTCTAAAATAATCTATTAGTTGTTTAATTTCCAAGTATTTGGCAATCACCTTGGATAAGTTTTATATTTGTTTTTGAATTTAATTTATTGTCATAAGAGGATTTAGTCATATTATGTAGCATTCATATTCTATCATGATATTGGCTTCATTGTATGCTTTCTCTCAAAATTGTGTTGTGATATTCTAATTTTCTTTTCTTTTTTTTTTCGAGGTAGGGTTTCACTCTAGCCCAGGCTGTCCTGGAATTCACTATGTAGTCTCTGTGGCAGTGGACTCATAGTGATCCTCCTACCTCTGCCTCCTGAGTGCTGGGATTAAAGGCTTATGCCACCACGCCTGGCTCTAAAATTGTTAAGTACTTACAATTATCCGTATCTATATGGATTTGTCATTATAAACTTCATGCCTTTATTACAGTGAAAACTTAAAATTTTTAATTCTAACCACAAAAATATTTCTCACTTTATTTGGATCATTCTGCTGTTTTTAGTTTGAAATCACATAGGTTCAACACAATGGGATTATTATATCTTCTTAATAAATGACATTTTTCCTGTTTATATTTTACAGAAATTTTAACCCTATTATTTTGTTTACTATTTCCCCCTGTAATTGTCTTCAGATTTCTATTAACAAGTTAAATATTTTGCCATCTATGTATCCTTAAAATTTGTGACCTTATATTTAAGATGTGACTCTATCTAAGTAGTATATGTTCAACTCTTGCTTTTTTTATCTGCTTTTAAAAATACCCCTTTAAGAATAATTCATACTTAATACAATTATTGGTGTGGTAGGTTATAAGATGAGCTGCTATGTCATTTCATCTTTGTTTATTTGCCCCCCGAATTCTGTTGTCTTCTGAGTAGCTTTCACTATTCCATAGCATCTAATCCACTAGTTTTGTGCTTATGTATTTTTTATTTATATGATAAAATTTAGTCTTTTTGGTTTAGAATTAAAAAGGTTTGAAAAATGCATGGAATGATGTCTTGTCCCATTCTCAAGGCCAAGAATGCTCTACTTACTGCTCTGGCTACATCTAATCCCAGGCAAACACCATTCTGATCTCCATTTCCATAGTTTTGTATTTTAGAATCATCAAAAATATCAAAAATAGACAGTTGGCTAGGACTTAAATGTTATCACTTCATGGACTGGATTGGAGATTTATCTATAGCTTTACAAGTATTAGTAGTTCGTTCCTTTTTATTGCTGAATAATAGCCATTATGTCAGCACAATGGACATTACTTAGATAATCTTTACACAAGTATATCAGACTTATTTATAGTTTGTGGGTGATTATCAATAGAGGAAAGAAATTTATGCATGCATACATATGCAAAAATTCAAGAAATTTATCTTATACTTAGTTATTTGATTTGGCTATATATATATGACAGAGAAAAAGAGTCAAGAGTGAGGAGAACAAGAGAGAGGGAGAGAGAGAGAGACAATGTGGACATACCAGGGCTATTCACCATTGCAAAAGAACTCCAGATATATGCACCACATTGTCCATGAGCTTTAAATGGGTACGAGGGAATCAAATCCACTCAGGCAGTGCCTTTAACGCCTGAGCCACCTCTACAGCCTTTGACTGTTTTGAATTGTCCTTTAAAACTAAGGGTTTTTTTTTTTTTTGTGATTTAGTCCCTCATTTAGCTGAAATTTGATTATTTCATGAATTTGCCTATTGATGTGAATTTCAGAGAATCTGCAATTTATATTATTTGACTTGAATTAAAAAGCAATTAATGAAATTGTTTAAAACTTACAAAATGTATCTTTTATTTTTATTTATTTATTTGAAAGAGAGAGAAAGAGGGAGAAAGAATGGGCATGTCAGGGCATCCAGCCACTGCAAATGAATTCCTGATGCATGAGCCACCTTGTGTACTTGGCTTACATGGGTCCTGGGGAATCGAACCTGGAGCCTTTGGCTTTGCAGGCAAGCACCTTAACTGCTAAGAAATCTCTCCAACCCACAAAATGTATTTTCTTTTACTCTTTTATTTTAATTTTATCCTCATGTCGGTGCCTTCCATCACATTCTCCCTGTCCTCCCCACTCTGAAGGGACCCACCTCGTTGTGAACTTGGAATTATTCAATTACCTGTAACCTCAAATTTATGGCTTCTTTTTGTGATCAGACTTTATATATTCATGTACATCAGGAGATTTCATTGTTAGACTCAAGATGTTCTTAGATTACTGAACTATATATTATCCCTTAATCTGTGTTTTAAATGATTGTATATTTAATATCATCTTGCGGTTTTAAAAATATTTTAGGGGACTGGAGAGATTTCTCAGTGGTTAAAGACACTTGTTTGCAAACCTTGATGGCCCAGCTTCAATTCCCCAATACTCACAGAAACCCAGATAGACAAAGTGGTGCATGCATCTGGTATTGTTTTGCAGTGGTAGGAATCCCTGGTGTGGTCTCTCCCTACCCCTGACCCTCTTTCCTTATTTCTCTGCTTCTCTCAAAAAATTAATAAAAATAAAAATGTTTTCATAAGTGTACAATTCAAACCTTACCAAACTTTCCTTAATTTAAGTTATGCCTTTCTCAATACCCTTGTAAGTACATTGATATGCCCATCTTACTTTTTTTTTTTTTTTTTTTTTTTTGCGAGAGACAGAGAGAGAGGGAGAGGAAGACAGATAGAGATGGGCATGCCAGCAGCCTCTCAGCTGCTGCGAACGAAATCCAGATGTGTGCACCCCCTTGTGGTCAAGTGCGGCATTGCACCCTTGCGTCACTTTGCATCTGGCTAAGTGTGGGACTTGGAGATTGGAACCACTGGAGATTGGAGCCAGCATTCTTAGGCTTAGGAGGCAGGCACCTTAACCGCTAAGCCATCTCTCCAGCCCCCATCTTACTTTTATAGAAAAAAAATTGTCATAAGTACCATCACAGGGTAGAATGGGCATAAAGACATTAAAATAATCTGGAAAGAATTTTGTTTGAAAATGTCTAAATTAATTTATTCCTTTATCATATTGGGGTTAGTAAATGTGTCTCGTACAATTTATGCTTTGGAATTTATTGAAGATTTCTTGGTGATTTGGTTTGAATGCATGCTGCTTCAAATGATGAAGAGACAATTGCCTTTGATTTGCTGTCTCCTAGTAATTAGAAGAGTGTGTGACCCAAAGTGGACACTCGATACATCAAGTGATATTTGAAAAATGTTCAATGGTTTGTAGGACTGAAACATCCTGTCTGTCTGCAGGGTGCCAAGTTTAATATGCTATAACAGCCAATTCAAGTTTATTAATTCTATGCTTCAAATTCTCTACAGCTGTCCTAATTTCTATCTTCTTAATTAGCTACAAATGGATTGTGATGGCCACAATTGTATTTGGTAAATTTTTCTCATAACTCTTTTGCAAGTCTTTGCTCCATATATTTTGATGGTATCTTTTATACTGCATAAAAGATTATGAATATTATATGTTTCTATGAATACTAATTTGGTATTTCTTTGGCACCTAATTAATATTATTGCTTTTCCTTGCTTTGTATTTGGAGTTGCCTTATGCTTTTGCTTTTCATTTGAAAACTTGTTTAAAAAACTTTCCATCTTCTTTAATTCATTTTGTATCATGAAACTCAGTGACCTCAAGACAACAGAATCTCTGGCTGAAATCCTATACTATCTTGTCTGTCCTTTCTGATCTACACGTTTGGGAGTGGAGCTAAGCATTTGCTTAACATGCATGCATTTCTGGCTTCCATCCTTTGCACCAACATAAAGAATTAAGGACTGTGTAAGGGAATGGATAAGAGATCCAGGTAGAAGGAGCTATGTAACAGTTGAGGAGGAACTGTCAGTTTCATATTGTTGCTAGGTAATAATAAGAGATTTAACTTCTGTTACATCTACCCACCTTGTCCTCAGGTCTCTCCTAGAAGATTAAGACTATTTTGGTCCATCATTGGGATCTTGTGACTATAGTCAATCTTTAAGTGGCAACTTACTTTTTAAAGAGTATAGCCTGTGTATTAAAAAAAAAAAACTGTAACACCTCTGATGAAGTGTGTGTGTGTGTGTGTGTGTGTGTGTGTGTGTGTGTGTGTGTATGTGTGTGTGAGATAGAGAGACAGACAGATAATGGGACCACCAGGGCCTCTAGCCACTGCAAACAAACTCTAGATGCCTGTACCACCAGTGCATTTGGCATACATGGGGACTGGGGAATTGACCTGAGTCCTTAGGCTTTGCAGGCAAGCTCCTTAACCACTAACCATCCCCCCAGCCCCTGATGAAAGTTTTAGTTAGATTGTTGGTTACATATTTAAATGCATGTTATTCTATACATAGTCCACCACTATATGTGATTTGAGACAGTAATACTGTTTATAAGAAACCCATCTTTTCCACCTACGTTGGATTTTTATATCTTCCTAATTAATATACATCATGCTTAGTGTATAAGATATTCATTCCATTTTCACCCTATGATTTAAATGGAAAGAGTCTTTTGAAATTAGTTGGCTATTTGGTTAGTGAGGCGAAGGAATGAGACTGCTATCGACGTATCTGGTCAGTCAATGCAAACAACTGTGAATGTAGCAGTCATACTGAAAAGAACTGGTCACTACAACTAACCTCAATATTATGTTGGGCTTTTCCACTGATGGTGATGTTCTATCCATGGAATTAATTACCCAGACATGGAACTACTTGATTTGAAACAGTGTGTAAGGTATCTTATATAAGACCCATATCAAGGACATGTAATCAAATATTACATTAATCAAAGATTACATGGTGAGATGGCTCAGTGGTTAAAGGCACTTGCTTGCAAAGCCTGATGGCCCGTGTTTAATTCCCCAATACCCATGTAAAGCCTGATGCACAAAATGGTATATGTGTCTAGGCCCTGGTGTACACATTCTCAGGCTCTCTGTCTCTCTCCTTCTCCCTGTATCCCTCTTTCTGTCTCTTTCTCCCTCTTAAATAAATAACTAAATAAAATTGTATTTCTAAAAATATCCTGGTTCATGTTTCTTTCAATTTCACTTAATAAAGTAAAAACACAGTCTGGTCTGTTGGAGACACTGACATTCTGTGTAGACTGTTTGAAATGAGGAGTCAAGAGTTAAACAAACCAGGAACGCTGGCTGGTTTTCCTCCTCCTTCTTTGATAGGTCTGAACACTGAAATTTAGACAGTGATTGAGATACTTCAGGCTGTGCAGCTGGAAAATAATTAAGTGATCACTGCAATTTAGCTCTTCGGGTGCCTTGGGGTATTTCTTTCAGCACAGTGTATTAAACTGTGTCTGGTAAAGGACTGTTGATCTGAGGTTTGGTTTGTGTTTAATTAAGGGTGTCGATTATCTTCTGTGAAGTGACTGTATCATCATTTTTTATCATCTGTGCTTTTTTCTGTTTTTTTTTTTTTTCAAAAGTGGTTTGAGAATAACAGTATTTATTTAGAGTGTACAGTTGCATCTCTCTCTTTTCTCTCTCTCCTTTCCTCCCTCTCTCTTTCTTGGCTTAGTGTATATATTTATGTCATATCAATTAAGATACTGCATTTTAGAATCAACAAGGAAGATTGCTAGTGAATTTTCTACTCAACAGTGGTAATGAGTTTTACTTTCACATTGATTTGAGTTCATGTTGTTTCATACTCATTATATCAAGCACAATATGTCATTGTTAAGTCCCCAGCTATGGATTTGTTTCTTCCAAGTCCAAATCTTTTCTCCATGCTATATGATAAAGAATATTATATAGAAAAGACATAATTATCTAAGATAATACAATTTGTAAAACTAATTAAAGTATTAGAGTTGATTGCAATCCTCTTAACATTGAATTAAAATATGGTCAACATGAAATGTATCTTGTATGATTAATATTCTGACCCACACTTTTTTTTTTTTGGAGAGAGAGACAGAGAGAGAAGGAGAGCAAGGCAGATAGAGATGGGCACGCCAGCAGTCTCAGCTGCTGTGAAAGAAATCCAGATGTGTGCCCCCCCCCTTTGTGGTCAAGTGCGGCATTGCGCCCTTGTGTCACTTTGCATCTGGCTAAACGTGGGACCTGGAGATTGGAACCGCTGGAGATTGGAACCAGCGTTCTTAGGCTTAGGAGGCAGGTGCCTTAACCACTAAGCCATCTCTCCAGCCCCAGACCCACACTTTTTATATGCATGTAACATCTGATAGTTAGAGCTAGCATTCCAAACAAAACTCTTGCCCAGCAGAAGGAACGTTGTCCAACTGTTATTTTTCATGTTTTTGTTTGTTTTTAAGCTCTTTCTTTAGAAATCCCAGGAAGTCCTCCTGCCTCCTTGGGCTACTACATGCTAGAGAATATATTAGTAACCTCTCCATTGTCAGAAAAAAAGTTTAACTTGTTTAATCGATAAAGATGAAAGTAATCTTGCTTTATCACAAGACAGCTTTTATTTCTTAATGTTGTGCACAGAGAATGAGGAAAGGGAAGTGCCTCAGCCTGCTAAGTTTCATGCTTCACATACCAGAGCTCTCTCCTCCCTATTGCAAATAGGAAAACAGTAGAAGCTATCAGTCTTCCTCATTGACACATTGACTTCACCACATGTATGTACCATAGTCATCATTATGAACAGCTCAAGGGTGAAACTGCATATCTAGAGTGACTGTTTCTTGTATGCTTTGCATACAGCACCTCACTTATTTTTCACAGCCATCTCTTTCAGTACTCACTTTTCACATGTAATATCCATACATATTCACTTAAGCTAAGAGAAGTTAGGTGAACTCACTCATGTTCACACCTGTGGCCACTGACACATTCAGAATTTATGCAAACACGTCTGTCTGATTGTGTTAACTGCATACACACTTAACTTTGTAGCTATGTTATAATATCTACTGCAAATAACATGGAGCCCCTGGAAAGTATAGAACAGTCTAGGACTCTGATGGCATCTATGAAATCTGAATAACAAATCTCTAGTGAGCACCAGTATTTGAACCTAAAACCAGATATAAATGTGCTAAAGACTCATAACCTAAGGAGAGAAAAACAAGGGCCTTGAGATCAATAGAATGAAATAAAGTGCTCAGATCATCCAGTCTCAGTGTTGTGGAGGAGTGAGGGCAACACTGGCCTGTGGTTTTCAGATAATCAGTGTGGGTACAAATCCAAATTTTTCAATATTTTTATTTCTTTGAGAGAAAGACAGAGAAAGAAACAGATAGAAAGAGAGTATGGGTATGACAGGGACTCCTGCCACTATAAATTAACTCCAAATGCACATGACACTTTGTGTATCTGCCTTTATATGGGTACTAGGGAATCAAACCTAGGGCATCAAGCTTTACAAGCAAGCATCTTTAATCCTAACCCTGGGTACAGCTTTTATAATAGAGATCTCTGTTTTCCCACGTTTGTAAGTTTTATGGGAAATTCTAATAGTGTATTACTGATGTCTGAGAGACTAATTCAAAGCTTCCAACTGCTGTTATTCAGATATATCTAATCAAATAAAAGGTCTGTACTGAAAAAAATGAAAAAAATCCTGCAGGCTCATTGCATGTTTGTTTGAATTGATGGAAGTCTTCCAATATAGAGTATTCAATGAGAATACTGGCTAGATTCGAGCTATTGAGAATAAAGCTTCATGATCTATTTCTCAAGGTATTCATAGAAAATTATTGTCAGCATAAGAGCAGGTGTTCTTAAATAAGAGGTCACAATTATACTCAGTGCTGTCTCCTGTAAGATAAAAGGAATGAGTTATATTAGTTATAGAGCTATCTTTAGATCTAATGTTACAAGGCAAGATGTATATGTATCCTACATATATGTTGGATTTTATACTTATATGTAATCATATATTTCACATATACTCAGATGACAGGCATGGGCCACCATGCCCATTTTAATAATACAGCTATTTATTTAGGTTAACAAAAATGATTCCCATAGGCTGGGGAGATGGTTCAATGGGTAAGAGTGCTTGTTATGTATGCATGAGGACCTGCAGTCAATCCTTTGTGTTCACATAAAAATCCAAGTGAGGCCACACACACCAGAAACTCCAATTCTGAGACGAGCCCTGGAGACAGGAAGATTACCGGGGCTCCCTGTTCAGCCAGTCTAACTGAGAAGTGATATGAACTGCATATTTAGTGAGAGACCATGTCTCAAGGAAATGAGGAGGAAGAGTGATAGAGGACCCCCAACAGTCTTCTTTAATGTCCACTCATTCGTGCATGTACTGTGTACTTCTGTGTACATGTGCATATACAACTTATATACATAACACACACACACACACACACACACACGCACATTCCAGGTTTATTTTTATTCATTAGTAGTACTTCATATGAGCTGCGTAAATACATTTTGGACAATTAAAATATAAAATCCCTTATCTTCTTTGGCTCTCATCCACTTCTCCCTCACACACTCAGGTTGGCTTTATGACATGGAGAAGCTAAAACTGTTGGCTTGAGTCTTTCCATCCTAAGAGAATTCTGTTGCTGGTGCTTTGTTAATACTGCATCTCTAACAAGGGCTCACAATCTCAATCCGCTTTTACACTTAATGTTTTGGTGAATTGCTTATATCTAGTATACACGTTTGTGCAGGGTGGACCATCATTTTCTTTAATCTGTAGAAGAAGCTAGGGATGAAGTGTTTCACTGATTAAGACCAAAGCTGTCAGAATAATGAATGGTACATTTGCACACATGTCACACCAAACAAAGAGGTTTCATACTCATAAAAAGCCATCGCTTTATCAGGTCACCTTCTTTTTGGGGGGTCCCTGAAAGTAAACTGACAGAAAGACCCCCAAAATTAAGTTGGAGAGAAGTTAACGAAAACTCAAAGTCCAACTGCAAAGGGCTTTTTTTGTAGTCTTTATTTTTAGAATGCTGTCTGAGAGACCTAATCTTTGCTGGAAATACAGTTGGTTTATGAATGATTGATTCTTTATACTTCAAGGTGTTTGAAATCGAATAGATTTTTGGAACAAAAATTGTTTTCATCTTTAAAGCAAATAGAAAATGTATCCTTAAATATTAACACCCATTAACTGTTTCAAGACCCTAACATAGTATTTTACTCTCTAATGTCATGGGTTGTTGTTGTTGTTGTTATTGTTTGCTTGTTTAAGATGAGGTTTGACTATGTACCCCAAGCTGTTCTTGAACTTGTGATCCTTTTGCCTCAGCCACCCCACTACCGGGGATTCATGTGTATGTTGGCAAATATTGCTTTATTGGTGTTTGTCATTCCTAAGACAGATCTTGTTTTGTCAGTTTTGGAGTCAGAAAAGCAAAGACCCTTATGAATAATGAGTTATACAATGTGGCACTTGGTTGTGGAATGGGAAGTAGAAACCAGCTCTTCTCCTTGTATACCTTTCCTCAGCTGCTGACAAGAAAGTCATCAGGCTGGTGCAAGTGCTTTGATTCTTCCATCTGTTTCTCTTGGTCTTTGCTAGGGCATAATAGAGAGAACATGCTTGCATTTCTCATGGAAAAGTGCCCAATTGCTTAAATTCAGGAAATTGCTTAAACTCAGGAAAAGTTACATGTAACAGAACCATTGTGATCATTAAAGACCTTCCCAGAGTTTGAGGGCATTTGTCATAGAGGAAAAATATTTCTTGGCTGTCAAAGGAAAAAATTCCCTTAAAAGTAGTCAATTGCAACTTGGTTTCTATTGTCATTCACAAATTTAGCCACCATTTGATTGACTTTTGTTTTGTTTCATTTGTCATCATTGTTGCCTAAGATAAAACAAAATGTGCCTATTTATAAATAAGCAATTCTACTTGTTGAGCTTTTATGTTATTGTGTGTTGCAACACACTTTCCCAAAAAATAGCTCAAATAATTTTGCATTTGAAAATAAACTCAAGGCCATGAATCTAAATATAGGCTATTAAAATATCAATATAAAAGAAGTAATTGTGGCTGGAGAGATGGCTTAAGGGTTAAGGTGCTTTCCTGCAAAGTCTAATGACCAGGTTTCGATTCCCCAGTATCCATGTAATACAAGATGTACAAAATGGCTCCTATATCTGAAATTCGTTTTCAGCAGCTAGAGGCTCTATATGTAATTGGTACTTGATATGAGATTACTTCCCTCCCGGTAAGATATATCCTTAAAGTCTATAAATTCACAATGTGTTTGGAAAATAATGTTTTAAAACTTTCTTAAATTAAGTGACTTTTGTATCATAGTTTTAAAAAATATTTTATTATTTATTTATTTGAGAGAGAGAGATACAGAAATAGGCAGGTAGAGAGAGAGAGAGAGAGAGAGAGAGAGGGAGGGAGAGAACAGGCACACCAGGGCCTCCAGCCACTGCAAATGAACTCCAGATGCATGCACCACCTTGTGCACCTGGCTTATGTGGGTCCTGGAGAATCAAGCCTTGAACCGGGGTCCTTAGGCTTCACAGGCAAGCGCTTAACTACTAAGCCATCTATCCAGCCCTGTATCATAATTTTTAACAGTGCTTGATACCAAATGTTTATATGCTCTTTGTAAAGGTTCATTAAAGTTTTGCAGTTGTATAAGTTAGGAACAGTTTTATTTATAAATGACCCCCTCCTACAGAGAAAGATAACAGATGCAATGATATTGAGTAATTTGCCCAAAATTATACAACTAGTTGCTAGAAAATCTGACATATGAACACATAACTTCTATTTCCCAAACCGGGATATTCTTAATTCCAACCTCCCCTAAACAGTCATACGAAATAGTAGTATTAATAGTGCCAATGATGATAAATAACTTTATCTCATGATATTGTTCTTTCTTAGCTTTGATTATTTCAAAAACCCCTAGGGTTTGTTCTCAGTTTCAGTGTTTATAAAATCTCCTGCAAGCAGAGCTTGTGTGAGGAACATTATGCAAACATTCTTTATTATCCCATGTATCACATTAGAAATATTATCTTTGCTAGAATGTGTGAAACAGAAAACTATAATTATGAAGAAATAGAGAAGCTGAGACAGAGTTTCATGTGTTCAGTACATTCTTGGGAGAAAATAGATTCAGAGACTCATGTTCATGAAAAACTGACATTACTTGACTTAATTTTAGTTGTTTTCAGATGAATTTCTCAAACAGAAGTAGAACACAGCAAAAAAAAAAAAAAAAGTGTTTTCAATTTCACTCCATACAAAGCTTGAACTTACTCGCTCTAAAAACAAGAATGTCTTTTGACCTCTGACTTTATATGCCTCACTGGTTTGAATACATTTTTATTTTCTCACAAATTAAAAACCGTATCTTTAGGCAATGAGCCCATTAGAGGAACAAATCTTCCTTGAAAGTGTTCTGAAACAAGCTTGTTTTCATCTTCGTGTAATTTTATTTCCAAGCCGAGAACCAACTGGAGCATGTCAGAAGCAGCTGATGAATAAATGAAGTAACAAGTTCTTACATAACAAGATTAGCTCTCTCATTCGGAAGGATAAAGGTTCACAGTAGACGAGGTAGTTAATTTCTCTGTTAGAATGTGTATTACTCATGCATGGATACATTTCTGGAAAACAGCTTGATTTCACATGTTTGTATATTAGAAAGACACGGCCATGAGTACATGTAATGACAGTAGAGGAAAAGCTAACTCGACAAACAGGGTGTAAAGCACAGGAGAAAAAAAACAAAACACAACTTGTTTACTTGAGAGAGAGGAGCAAAAATGTGAAAATAAAATGATGTCTGTGCTTGAATTGTTTAGGAAAATTCAATGGAGAAACAGATAAATATTTTAATAGAACAGACTGCAATCCCTGTACGTAAGAATATATACATGAAAATATATGAGTTGATCTCACTTTTTTCTTACTGTTGGCTTAATCACATTCACCAATTGAAACTGCTTTAATCATATTCTAATTCAAGAAAGGTTATGGCACATGGACCAAAACAAACCTTAGTTTCAAGTAAAAATTAATCTAGAAAGTGAAGACAGTTAATAAGATACACAGAAAAACACACACTATCATTTAAATCATAGGTCATTGGGGGTCATACATTACTATTTATGAATGTAATAGTTATGTAAAATATAAAGTAATCCATGTTGAAATATATAAAAGGTTCCTCCAATATAATTAACAAAGAATTATTGACTGCCAATACTAGGTTATTCACAAGAGAATATTCACGCTTAAAATACTATTGATAAAATTGTCCCAGGTTAAGGGGCAAAGTATAGAAAGTTAATGAAACAATGAAGGAAATTTTATGGCAAAAATGTATTTGTCATCTTCAGGAATGTAAACTAGATATAATCTGTGTTGTCAATTGTTTAGTTATATCTTATAACTATGTAGGAATATTTCAAGAGAACTTGGAGAAAAGGGAGATATAATTCTGAAAGGAAAACTATGAAGGCAACACCTAATAAATCTGGTTAAAGACATGCAAATTTAATATAAAATTAAAGATTAATTTCCTGCATTACTAAGTAAATTTTTTGGATGAAAAATGCTGTCAAACGAAAATCTATGCCCATAAGGAAGGTGTTAGCCAGAAATGGAAGTATAAAAATAAGAATGTCTCAGGATGAATAGAGGGCTATAAGTAAATATGGTTTAGGGTAGACATTATCTTCCTAAAAAATTTGAATATGCCTATCAAATTGGCAAAGGTCCTCTTGAGTATATGCACAATAGACTATTTTAGCCTGCAATTAAATAATCATTTAGTTATTTCTCTATTTTTTTAACCTTGTATCATTGGCCCTTCTCTTTATAAAGGATTGCTTCATTTGGTCCAGCCAACAGCTTGTGATTTTTTTTTTTTTTTTTTGGAGAGAGACAGAGAGAGAGAGAGAAAGAGAAAGAGAGAGGAAGACAGGTAGAGATGGGTGTGCCAGCAGTCTCTCAGCTGCTGGGAACGAAATCCAGATGCTTTGGCCCCTTGTGGTCAAGTGGGGCATTGCACCCTTGCATCACTTTGCATCTGGCTAAACGTGGGACCTGGAGATTTGAACCTCTGGAGATTGGAACCAGCATTCTTAGGCTTAGGAGGCCAGCGCCTTAACCGCTAAGCCATCTCTCCAGCCCTTGTGATTGTTTTTGATGGATTACTATAGGTGACTCTGTAGTCATGGTCTTCTGATCTATCCAAGAGGTAGTTTTGTAACCATACTTTAAAAAAAATTGTTTATTTATTTGCAAGGAGCGAGAGAGACAGAAAGAGAGAATGGGCATGTCAGGGCCTCCAGCTGCTGCAAATGGACTCCAGATACATGTGCCACTTTGTGCATTGGAGTTTATGTGGTTACTGTGGAATTGAATTTGGGTTGTTAGCTTTTACACGTAAGCACCGTAACTGCTGAGCCATCGCTCCAGCCCCTGTACACATAATTCAAATGAACAGATACCTCATATATTTGCTATATTACCAGCTTAAAACAAATGCAAGAAAAAATACTCTATTTCCCAGGCTCTCCTGAGGGCTGTTAAGGCTAGGATTACAAAAATCAAATCAAAATAGAAGGAAAGCCAAGGGCAATGGAAAACCTGCAGCCTTGCTCTACCTTCCCTGGACTAACCTCAGAGAGCTTGATTATATGAAAAACAGGAACAGGCTAAATATCTATATTAGTTGACCTCAGCCCAAATACAGTGCTAAGTAACACAAGAAATTTAACCATCAGGCTTTAGAAAATTGTTGCCAGAGCTGAATGGCATGGTGGTTTCATGAGTTAACAAATGGTGATCCAGTGTCTAGTGTGTGAATGGTTCTATGCACAAAACAGGATTGTCCGTAATTTAATTGTTCTTGTAGTTAAAATGGGCATGAAAAGGAAGAGGAAATGAAAATATATAAAGCTAAAATTAGTATGACTACTTGAAAAGAAATGAAGAGAGTTATGTGATAATGGATAGTAGGAAGTGCTTACCTGGGGTGGTTGTGTTGTTTGAGTGTAAAATGTCCCCTACATGTTAGAGTTTGAATACTAGATCCTCAGCTGGGAGTGCTGTTTGAGAATGTTCTAGAACCTTTAGGAGGTAGAGCATTGATGAAGGAGGTGGGTCACCATAAAGGCCTTGATGTCTTACAGCCTGGCCCCACTTCCTGTTCATCCTCTGCTTCATGACTCTGGGTGCAATGTGTCAGCTTTTTTTCTGCCTCCAGATGGGAGGGAAAATCCAGAGGCATTGATCTACCCTCCAAAAAAAAAAAAACTCTCTCAACTCATGACCCACAATTACTTGGTGAATACCAGCAATCCCACTGAGGGGCAGGGAGGAAGGAAATTATGGTATCAACATATGATGTGTCCATACAAAGTTTCTGCTTAAATATATATATATATATATGTGTGTGTGTGTGTGTGTGTGTGTGTGTGTGTGTGTGTATTTAAATAAACAGAAATGTGTCTTAAGAAAGAATAGTTATCAAGAGATTTTTAAGAAAATTGGGAACAAATAGTGAATTTTTGTTTCTGTCTTTGCCATTCTTCAGTCACCATTACACAGAGAGTCCCTGCTATGTGTCAGCTTTGTTATGTTACTGTTCTCAGGCAAGATGTCTGCTTTTTACGGCCATACCTTCCAGTTACCATCCAGCAACTCTGATAAATGAATTCCAGCAGAATCCTCTAAGGTTGTAATTATGCCTCCAAAATAAAAATGCTTTATTGGTTGAGGTCTATTTTTTCAGTGATTCTCTCTACACCACCAAAATGTATGAAGCCTTGTTTCACAATATTTACAGGGAAAATTTCCCACTGACTAAGTATAGCAATATATCTGAGTCATAACATGTATTCTTGTAGTATAAGGCTGTTCTCTTCTCTAAAGTGATATTTTTATGGAAAAAAACTGCAAAATGTTTTCCTCAGTGGCTTTACAAAGAACAATGTTTAAAACTAACAGCTTCCTCTATCTCTGGACTTTTGAAAGTTTTCTTTGAATAAGTCAGAGAGTGTGTATGTGGGGGGGGTTAGTCTGAAGGAATGAATAGATTGGGTGGGAGGAGATAAGAATGACCTATGGGTTTGAAGTTCCATAATTAGCTCTCCATGAAATGTCATGGGGAACTGGCAAAACTATGGAAAACTTGGGACTTGCTGCAGGTACCCAGTTATCATATTGCAAATTCTCTTTGCAGCATTGTGCAATCCTTTGGAAGTTACTTTTCAAGAAACAATTATTCTCCTCTGAGAGGAGAAAATACTTATTCTTTAATTTGATAGTGAGAATTTAGTAAGTCCTTTCTCAGTGATATAAGGACTAGATTATGGCATAGAAGTTTTCTATCTCCATCATTGGTTAATTATTATTTATCTAATTATAGCTTCTTTTTCTGCCACACTTTCACTCCGTGTTTTGTACTATCTTCTTTTTTTTCTACTTACTTTTCTTCCCTTCCCCTTTCTTCACTTATTTCCTTCCTCTTTCCCCTCCTTCCTCCCTTCCTTCCATCCATCTCTTTTCCCTTCCCTTCCATTTTCTCTTCTTTCTCTTTGTCTCCCTCCCTTTTCTTTTCTTTTTTCTTTTCCTTACTTCCTTCTTTCCTTCCTTCTTTCCTTCCTTCCTTCTATCCATCCCTTTTCCCTTTCCTTCCCTTCCCTTTTCTCTTCTTTCTCTTTGTCTCCCTTTTCTTTTCTTTTCTTTTCTTTTCTTTTCTTTTCTTTTCTTTTCTTTTCTTTTCTTTTCTTTTCAGGATTTGGTATCAAATCTAGAACCTTATACATACTAGGCAAGAACTCTACCAGAAAGACACCTTAAGTTTTTTCATGGTTTCTCTGTATCAGTCACCACCTATTTAAGATTCCGGGAGGTCCTAGCAAACATCACTGTCACATTTCAGTAAGTGCCTTGATGGTCTTTTGTCCCTGCCCCCAGGAAAATCTCCATCCTTTGCCTCCTTTCAATCTTTAAGCCTGTAGAGCTCAATTATCAAAATTGCACACTGAAATTTGTGTCACTGCAAACAAATGACACACAATTGTATCCTCAATCCTTTCTCAGTACATAGTTGATCAACTTTGTCTCCTTTTTAACCCTAACCCTAACCTGTGGCTTCTTTTCTAACCCTTTCTGAATTTTCTAAGTTGATGAATACTTAGCATACATTTTCAGCTTATACTTCATACAGAAGATAAACATGACAAATTTAAAACCTTTACCACTCAGTGCTTCTATTTCTAAACCATACCCACACCATTTTTTCCCAACTCTCCTCTTGCCTGAACTGAATTCTTCCATCTGTGCTAAGATCCTATTCTTTTCTGCTTTTCAAGCATATATTTATAAATCATTCCATATCTCTCAGGAACTTGTCTATACATTTCCATCTAAAATTTTCTTCTACTTTTGAGTGAGATCTACTAAGTAAAACAGTATCAGCAAAAATAAATTATTAAGCCAAGTCTACAAATTTAATACCATCTCTCCAGTCACCAAGTAGCCTATTTTTTCACTTCAGTTTCACTTTCAGGCATTAAAGTTGTATATGTTCACTGTTTTTATTTCTTCATATCTGTCACTTCTCAAGCTCCTACTCTCTTCCTCTTTCCCCCAACTATTCCATTTAATGTACTATCTCCAAGGTAACCAATGACATCCTTGTTTCTATATCTAGAGCCCTTTGCCACCCACATCGGATTGAGCACAATGAATTTAGCTCACATATTTCCAAAGTTTCTAGTTATCAGAAACTTCATAATGACAGATGATATGACATTGTTACAATGAAAAGTATCAATGTAAATGGTACATCAGAAAAATTCAAGATAGTTTGAATATGGAGGACAAGACAAGAATTAATACAGAATATACTGCAGAAATTAAAACACAATGCATGAGAGATAAACAGGAACACAAGTCCAGGAATTTTCCAAATTCATAATCAATAAATGTGATAAGCCATGTGATTTAGTCAGATAATTTATAAAATGAGAACCTTTAGAGCATATGAGAGAGATGCAGCCTGTCCCCATTATATAACCAGTGAAGAGAGTAAAGTTTTTGATATCAACTCAGTCCTGAGAGTTCTTCCCCAAATGATCTCTATGGGCTAGTAGAATATTAAAAGGAAGTGTCAGGGCTGGAGAGATGGCTTAGCGGTTAAGGCGCCTGCCTGCTAAGCCTAAGAACCTGGTTCCAATCTCCAGGTATCCCACGTTTAGCCAGATGCAGTGACGCAAGGGCGCAATGCCGCACTTGACCACAAGGGAGTAAACACATCTGGATTTCGTTCATAGCAGCCAAGAGACTGCTGGCACACCCATTCTCTATCTGTCTCCCTCTCCCTCTCTGTCTGTCTCTCTCTATGTCTCTCTCCAAAAATAAATAAAAACTTTAAAAAAATTTTAAAAAAGGAAGTGTTGAAACTTAGAGGTGTTCTTAGCCAGAATTTGACAAAAACAATTTCAAACAAAAGGACTACATACCAAATGCTTTAGATTTAATGTGACATATGCTTTCTGTTGCAAATGCTCATTTGTTCTTGCTGTGTGAAGGCACCTGTAGACCATGAAAAACCCATGATCATGTTGTGACCTACCAAGACTGTTTTCACTCAAAAATCATACATCAAGGCCAAAGGATCCGTCTTGTGCTTCAGAGATTCTCTGTGCATGGTTTTTGCTTTCACCACAATGTTCTGCAATCCTAGAGAAAAATCTACAACTCTGGATGTGTTCAATTAAATATTTTTGGGCTGGAGCGATGGCTTAGTGGTTAAGGCACTTGCCTGCAAATCTAAGGACTCATTTTTGACTCTCCAGGTCCCACATAAGCCAGATGAAGAAAGTGAAGCAAGCATGCAAGGTCACACATGCATACAAGGTGGTGCACCTGTCTGGGGTTGGATTGCAGTGGCTGGAGGCCCTGGCATGCCAATTCTCTCTCTCTCTCTCTCTCTCTTTCTCTCTCTCTCTCGCATAAAAGACCAGTCTGTTGGGCTTGCCTCAAAAAAAATACTTTTAAGATGTACTAAGTAGTGGTACTTTCTCCACTTTTTTAGCATACAAAATAATGAGTTTCATTATGAAATTTTTATAAATACTTTGACTTATTCCACTGACGATCAGGACATGTTTTGGGGAAAATACTAGAAGTATCAGATTACTTTTATTGTGTAATCCTTTCCTAGAAGTCATTTTTCTCCTCTGGCTGCACCAGTATTCAGCTGTTTGTTTCTATCTTCCAACATTATATTCCTGGGGAAATTTCAATTCTTTTGGGATCTTTTTAAAATTTATTTATTTATTTATTTAAGTGCAAGAAGGGTGAGAGGTAGAATGAGAATGAGAATGCATATGGGTGTGCCAGTGCCTCTTGCACTGCAAATGAATTCCAGATGCATGCACCACTTGGTGAATCTGTCTTTACTTGGGTTCTGGCTTCGCAATAAGTTCCTTTAACCACCAAGCCATCTCTCCAGCCTCCTCCTTTGGGACTTATTTTTGATAGTCTGTCATGCAGCAGGAAAGGCACCAGTCTCTCCATAATATCTTTACTCCTGCCTAGAAAAATACAGAGGGAAACATGTTTTCAGATTTTTGAGTTCAAAATAGTGTAGAAGACATTCCCCACAAGGTTATTTTTTTTTTTCAAATGAAATATATAAGCCTTGGGGGAACTTCTCAAATGTGAAGGGAGTGATTTATTGCTGTGTTGCATAAATCTCATTTTCAGCAAATGTTGGGGGCTGTATATAAGGAAACCCACTGAGGAGTCTTTTAAATGGAACTCACTAGATCCCTTACTGCATATTCCAATAGAAAGCCAATAAAATAAGGGTGGGATCAATCAGGGATGAATAATCTGTTAACATGGTACAGTCAAGTGAGTCATAAATAATACTGATTTGATATTTTGTTGTCTCCTTCCAGCCAGGTGTTTTCCATTATAAAAGTAAATGAACAATTTGTTTAAGTAATAGTCCTTAAATAATAACATTAAAGAAACATAGATACCTTATGACTAAGAAACCTAGATATACCTAGAAAGTTAAAACTTATAGAAATGTGGGCTGGAGAGATGGCTTAGCAGCTAAGGCGCCTGCCTGCTAAGCCTAAGAATGCTGGTTCCAATCTCCAGCGGTTCTAATCTCCAGGTCCCACGTTTAGCCAGATGCAAAGTGACACAAGGGCACAATACGCACTTGCCCACAAGGGGGCGCACGCATCTGGATTTCATTCACAGCAGCTGAGAGACTGCTGGCGCACCCATTTCTGTCTCCCTCTCCCTCTCTGTCTATCTCTCTCTGTCTCTCGCTCCAAAAATAAAAAAAAAATAATAATTTTAAAAACTTATAGAAATGTATGTAGAATTGTTACTTCCCTCTCTATTCCTGCTATGTTTAATCATAAATTCTCTCACAGTTTCTGCATGCATAAAAGTATATTTCTGCACACATACATCCAATAAATTGACGTTTTTATTTGCTGTTGTTATTTTATACCGGCTTTGCTGTTTGTGAGAAGATACACAGATTTGTTCAGTGACTGACACAACTATTCTACTAATGTGGGTGTTCCAACATGGCAATGCATGAACCTACCATTGTACTTGTTCTTGAATCTTGAATTCCAAAGACAGCATCCTCATCATAAAGTTCAAGTGGCTATAATCACTTACTGTATAAAAATATGACTTGATATTGAAAAGATAGTTTTCACCTTTACCTCAGTAATTTGGAAATGATTGGTAGACAGAAGACAAACTATCTTTTTGTAAAATGAAGTGCCTCTAAAATAATTAAGGATTGAAGGTATCAATATATAAGATAGAAATATATATATAAGAGAAAGAAAAAAAGAGAGAGAATATATAGAGAGAGGGCTCATCAAAGTATCACCTCAGTATTCATTTAAAATGTGACATGTTGGAATAAAAATCAGTAGCAAAAGCCAATAAGCTAGAAAGGGTCTATAAAGAAAGGAGGAGAGGGGATGACTTAAGGAAATGGTATTGTATATATGTAAGTAGATGAACAGATTACTGAGGGTGAAATGGCCTAAGTGAGGTCAAGGGAAGAGATTGAGTAAAAGAAGGATGGAGGGAGGATTAATCAAAATTGAAGATGTCATGAATAAGCCATTTGGAAACCTATTGTTTTGAATCATGGTGCACCCAGAAACCATAGACTGTCAGTAGAAAAAATTTCAGTGTCAGGGATGGGATAACTTCCAGTGAGTTGTTGGCCAGGGAAGTCTATGATGCCCCCAAAACATTACAGGCCATTGCCAATAGTTTTCCCAATAGGAATAGATGGCAAGACCCTATTGCTGACCCACATATTTGGGCTGCAAGATCACTGAGAAATCAAGATGGAGCTGAGATGAAAACCTCCTCCATATACACTAGCTGACAGGAAGCTGGGAAAAGCTACACTGCATGCAGCTCTATGGGAGAGAAGTCATGAGCCATGAAAACAGTGGACATTGTAAGCCTTAAGTTTAGCCAGCCAATCCAAATAGTGGCATATCTATTACAAGGGAAACCAACTGCTCTCTAATTGGGCTGCAGACCAGCTCTATGGGAGGGAATACAAGCCTGGTACAGAAAACCTAATAAAAAGCCTATGGTTGTGGAGGTCATGAGCTCTTGTCTGGCTAAATGCATATATTATGCTTACCAAACTTCCCTGTAAACACTTTTCTTAATGTTCATATCCATATATTAATGCTATGCTCACTTTTGGCTATAGAAGCTTTTCTTTGCAGAGGGCGGAGGCCTCTAGAATGACGCAAAAGCTACCATAGTGCTGAGAAGAAGTGACAGAGGAGTGCTCGGCATTGAAACATCTCTGTCACTCCTTCCAAGGCTCAGGGTCCATTTCAGAAGAGGTGGCAGAAAGAATGTAAGACCCTAAGGAAAGATAGGACTGCTTACAATGCAATTGACCAGACATAAATTGGCCTCAATATCCATGACCTTACACTGCCAAGCACTACCTTCACAAGACCCTCATACTAGGAGGAAAAGATGATGACATCAAACTAAAAGAAGACAATAACTGTGAGAAGAAGGGCATATGATGGAGAGTGGATTTTTGAAAGGAAAAGTAGGGGAGGGGAGGGAATTACCATGGAAGTTGTCAAGAAAAAAGTTTTTTTTTTGGGGGGGGGGGAGAGATACAGAGAGAGAGGGAGAGGAAGACAAATAGAGATGGGCAAACCAGCAGTCTCTCAGCTGCTGCTGAGAACAAAATCCAGATGTGTGTGCCCCTTGTGGTCAAGTGTGGCATTGCGTCCGTGCGTCACTTTGCATCTGGCTAAACATGGGACCTGGAGATTGGAACCGCTGGAGACTGGAACCAGCGTTCTTAGGCTTAGGAGGCAGGCGCCTTAACTGCTAAGCCATCTCTCCAGCCCAACAAAACAAGTTTTTTTAAAGAAATGTGACAAGTTACTGGAGTTGTTAGAGTTGTCATGGTCAGAGACTGGGATATAACAGTCCTAGTATGGTCGCTAGGATAGACTACCACACTCAATTGGCTAATTGAACAGACAAGTAATAATAAAAAACAGAGATGTATCCATTGCAAGTGCATTGGGAAGAAGAACCAATAAAGAGCTCCAGTTTTCCACACCCCAGCCCATTGTCAGGATCCAGACATGAGGTTTAGGTTTCAACAGAGGAAACAGTTATGTGTAATAAGCATTCTTGGCTCAGGTGTGGTTCCACTTCAATGGACCCATCATTCTCTGGGTTCTATTCTCCCATAAGGGATCTGCAAATATGTTCAAACTATGTGAAGTCTCCTCCTGCGAGACAAGTTCCTCCTTCAGTTGACACATGGCTTTAGCCTTTTTCTTCTTCTAGCATGAGATTCTTTGTCAAATTATAAGTCCTTGATGCCTATTGTTTCAATAGCCCGATAGCCAAAAGAAAAGACACAAGTATCTCCTTACAATATCTTCACTCCTGCCAGGACAGTTATAGACATACAATCATTTCAAAGACAAGGATTACTAGAAAAAGGAGACAGTGGTATTCATCTCTGTTCATGTCCCTGATTCTGACATTGGTTTGCGTGCTATGAACAGAAGAATTGGAGAGCCTGTCTTTGAAGGAACTATTGGTGCCCTTCATAAATATCACCCCATCTTCAAAAGCCTTGGTTGGTTTCCCCACAGTGCATATGTTAAATATTTGTTCTCCCAGGTTGCAATGCTCAGTAGGAAACTTTAAGAGCTAAGATCTAATTGGATCTTTTGGGTCATTGATGAGGTGCTTCTGAACAGAACTTGGGGACCTACTCTCTTTACTTATTCATGACAGTTTGCTTCACCATTTACTCCCCATGTTCCTGTGCCAAACTCACGCACATCGTGGTTTCCGGATCTTAGACTAAAACTACTAGAACCATAAGTCTAAATTTAAAAAAAATTCTTTGTGAGTTAAGTCCTTAATGTTTTGGGTACAGTAACAAAAAGATGATGAAACAATCATGTAGTAATTACTTTCTAATCCTGGGGGGTGGGGGGCTGGGGGGTGGGAACACCAGGCTAAGAATAAGCTTATGTAAGGAAAGGGTTGATTTGGGTTTATAGTTTCTAGGGAAGTCTCATCACGGTGGGGAAAGCATGATATTGAAGACACCTAGGACATCATAGCTCGTTATAAAAGCTTGGAGGAAGCAGGCATAGTGAGCTCACTTGAATTCTGCAATCCAGAAGTGCTGGGTAAACTGAAGGTGTGCCCTCCGTGGCATACCTCCTCCAACAAGGCTTCGTCTCCCAAAGGTGCCACAGTTTTCCCCAAACTGATGCTAGCCTGGGTCCAAGAATTCAAAACACATGCGTATGGGGACATTTTATTCAAACAGCCAACACCTGAATTCAAAACTACATGAAGAATGATAGAGTGAGAAATAGAGAGGTAAAAGAATCTGTTTTGGAAAATTAGTACTGTGATGTATACTTAATTATTGATTCAGTGGGAAGGAAATTAGTTTATCGGGACTAATATTTGGTACTGAATCCAGAAAATAGTTGGATTGTTTGTGATATGTGCATATACACAGGTGTGCATAAATAGGCACACACAATGATTAAAAAAAAAAAGTTATTTTACAATCTTCTATTAGTTACCAGTCTCATCGCAGAAACAATATAAGTCACTGAAATGACTTAATGAGGAAAGGTTTGTTTCCACTTCAGAGGGAGGAGGGATATCATGAAACAGGAGCTAAGCACATTCAGTCTACAATCAGGAAATAGAGAGAGATGGATGCTTGTTCTCAGCTAGCTCTCTCCTTTTTTCTACAGTCCAGGACCCAAGCCCATAGAATAGTACTGTCATATTTAGGGTAGATCTTCCCATTTCAATTAACCTAATCTAGATAAGTCTCCTCAAAGATTTGTCCAGATATTTGTTACCACTGTGATTCTAAAGCTTTTAAATTAGCAACTGAGATTAATGACCCTAAAGCTCAAGCTCTAAGCTCATCACATTGAAAGATTTTTAGATATTGCAATAGTCACATGTATAATGTCCCTGTACATCGATGGTATCTAACTACACTGTGTTCCTCTAATTTGCTCGGGAAGCTTATCCCTGGTCTTCGTAGTGTTTACGTTTCCAGGACAGAAACTTTGAAATGTCTCGTAGATTTTATGGCAAGATATAAAACCTACTGTCCTGAAGTACTGCTTTCTTTTTTCTCTTGAAAATTGTTAACTGGCAATATCAGCGGACTAGACAATATTATGAGGCAGGTTAAAGATATCTGGGCTTGTTGAAAAAATGTATTTAAAGTCATTTAGTTTTTAAATTTTGCCAGTTTAATTATTTCATAAAACCCTCTGTTCCCTTTTATATTGTAGCATTAAAAACCATTCAGTTCAATAACACCTCATTATACTGAGTTGCTATTGGTCTGAGGTTATACATGAAAGCTGAACTTTCTTTTCTTTGTTTCTTCTCTTCTTTTGTTTTCTTCTTCTCACTGAATTCCTTCTTCCCAACCAGTCACAGTTCTAATTTGATGTTTTTTTTTAATTGCCCACTGAGTTTCATTAAGGTTATTTAAATGGACATGTGTGAGGTTTTTTAGAGGCACAGACCACTTACCAATCAATAAGCCACCAAAGTTCATATCACTCTCTTCCCTAGCAAGCATCACTCCAGTAATTCCAAAGGGAATGGTGGGGCCTCATTTATCTATCATGGAACGCTGATGGGTCCATCTCATGTGCAGTTCTTATGCTGGTAACTACAGCTGCTTTGAGCTTGAGTACAACTGCCGTGTCTGTCCTTAGAACAGTATGTCACTCCTCTCTAACCTCTGGCCCTCACAGCTTTTTGGCCCTCTCTTCTACCGTGTTTCTTGATCCTTGGTGGGAGTGCTATAGATGTTCCATTTAGGGGTGAGAATTCAACAGTCACTTACTCTCAGCACCTTGACTCATTTAGAGTCTTTTCCCAAGGCAAAAGGAAGCTTCTATGATCAAAGCTGAGCAGGGAAGTGTGGAGATGGCATAGTGGTTAAAGGTGCTTTCTTACATAGCCTGATGGCCTGAGTTTGATTCCTCAGTACCAACATAAAGACTGATACATAAAAAGTGGCATCTATCTATCTATCTATCTATCTATCTATCTATCTATCTATCTATCTATCATGTATCATCTATCTACCTATTATCTATCTATCATCATCAACATCTATCTATTGATATACCTATCTATTGATCTATCATCTATCATCAATCTATATATTGATTTATCATCATCATCTATCTACTGATATATCTATCTATTGATCTATCTATCATCTATCTATCATCATTCTAGTTATGTATCTATTTATAATCTATCTATCTACTATCTATCTATCATCATCATCTATCTCTCTCTATATATAGAGTATGTGTGTGTGTGGAATCTAGGTTCCACATATGAAAAAAACTTATAAAACTTATCAAGAGACTGGTTTATTTCACTTAATATGATGACATCTAATGCCATCTTTTTTTGGTAATTGACATAACCTCATTTGTCTTTATGACTGACAAATCTCCTTTGTGTGTGTTGCAATTTTTTCATACATAATTTCTTCATTAATTCATGTTTTGATGGATATCCAAGCTGATTCCATAATATGGCTGTTGTGAATCATGCCACAATAAACATGGATGTCCAAGTATCTCCATGGTATGCTATCTTAGATTACTTTGCATGTATCATCCAGGAGTGGTCTAGCTGGGTCACATGGTAATTCTACTTTTCATTATTTTGAGTACCTTCCATAGACATTTCCATATTAGCTGGGCTGATTTAAATTCCCTCCATCTATAAATGTTCCTTTTTTTCCACATCTTTCAGCATTTGTTGCTTATTTACTAAATGTTAACTATTCTGAGTAGGGTGAGATGAAATCACAATTTACTTTGGATTTGCATGGTTGAGTATGTATGTTCATGACTTTAGTTGTCATTAGTACTTACCCTTACAAGAACACTCTGCTCATTTCTTTTACTTATTTCTTGATTGGATTATAAGGTAGATTGTATTTATTTTTTTAAAAAATAATATACAGATGATAGACATTAATGCCTTGTTAGATGTCCAGAAGGCAATTCTATTCTCTCTTCATTTAACTGTTTGGTATTCTTTGAAGAAAAATTTTAATTTAATATAATTCTTTGTCAATTTCTTCCTGAAAACTACATCCCAGGACTTGAATGTCATACAAATCCTGCAATGAGGTTGCCTTTAAATATTTAGTACTCTGTTAGTAATTTCCTTTAAAGTTATTATAATAAATGTACTCAGTAAATAGCTCTATTTAAAATCAAATATAAATTGAAAAAAGTATGAGAATAGTCTTTGAAACTTATATAACTTTTCAAAGTCATAATTATCTCAGTTTTATCTCAACTATAAAATTTCCATAAGATAAATTGTGAATATGTTGTAAGTAAAAGGTAAAAATAGTCACATGTTTTTGCTGGTTTTACAGAATATAATTAATTCTGTACATTTAAGCATCCTGTAAGGGGTGTATATCCTAAAGTGTCTTTAAATACTCTGAGATATGAATGTTAAGTTAATGCATCTAAAACAGCACTGAAATTAAAATATATCAGCATGTTAAACATCCTTTAAATATTAACTTTAAATTTTTCCATTGGGTTTGTCAAAGATGAGTGAATATCAACCTGATCTGGAGTGAAACCCTACCTTGAAAAAAAAAAGATGAGTGAATAAAATGTATCAATTGTCTAATAAGTATTATTAATATGATTATTTAAATATATTTTATTTTTATTTATTTGACAGGGAGAGAGAGGGAGACAAAGAGAGAAGGAGAGAGAGAGGGAGAGAGAGAATGGGCATGTCAGGGCCTCCAGCTACTGCAAACGAACTCCAGATGTGTGCGCCCCTTGTGTATCTGGCTAATGTGGGTCCTGGGTAATCGAACCTGGGTCCTTTGGCTTTGCAGGCAAACACCTTAACCACTAAGCCATCCTTCCAGCCCCTAATATAATTATTTAACATGATTATTTCCTTGAGATGCTGTGCACCACTAACACTCCTATACAGATTAGAAACTATATGCTCTTGTGAAAAATACTTGGAGTTACTAATTTATGAATGTACTGTAAAAAATGGTGTTTCATTAAATATTATACTGTCTCAGTGAGGGCTCTGCTGCTTTATTTTTGTTACTAATTAATGCATCACTTTGTTTCTAAATTGAAATCTAAATTTGGTGATAATTTAAGAAATATATTTATTTGTTTGAAAGAGGCTGGATAGAGAGAGCGAGAGAGAGTGAGTATGGGCATGCCAGGGCTTCCTGCTGCTGCAAACAAACCACACAGGCTCATGTTGCTTTGTGTGTCTGACTTTACATAGGTGCTTGGGACTTAACCTGGGCTGCCAGACTTTACAAGTAAATCCTTTTACTCCTTGGAGCCATCTTTCCAGCCCTATTACTATTTCTAATAGTGCTCTGTAATAGTGAGGCACTAACTCTCAATAATATGTGTGAATTGATGTAAACATATTTATCCTCATTTGATACTATATGAGTCATTGCAAATATTACATTATAAAATATTTATGCTTGACTTGAACATCTAATATGGCACATTCCTTGAGTGAGTGAGCCTCTAGTTTTCACCCCCAAATTCATAAAAACTAACATCAATAAAATACTAAAGTGCAGAATGGAACATGAAATATAAAATTGTAGAGGGTAAGAATCACATTATATATTTTCTCTTATTTATTCCTTTTCTATTTACATATTTATACTGTTGGCCTATGATTAGTATAAAATATTTAATAGGTGAAATTATGAAGATACAGAATAATATGATCTCTACTGTGGGCATAGACTTTGAGTTTAATGAACATTTTTAACAAACTAACCTATCAGTTTGCAAATTTTACTACCATCTCCAGCTATAAGACACGTATAGCTTAAATATCCTAATTTTCACCTTTACTCTTGAAGTTTTATTTAATTTATAAACACAGATAACAAGATTATACATAAATAAACATCTGCACTGTGAAAAACAACTGTTCCTATAAATAATAATGTACGAGATGTTGACATGGAATACTCCCAGCTATACTGGCTGTAATAGTATACCAGATCCGCATGTTGTAAATTGCTGAGAGAAGTGATAAGTCTACTGCTAATTGATCAGTATGCCATTCATGCATATCTCTAAAATCTGTACTATATATTTATTGTATGAACTTTTTGGCTAAGTACTTTATTTAGTTCCACAGATTTGTTAGCCACAAGATTATACCATTTTTTAAAATATATGCACATTGTGACCTATACTATGATTATTACCACGTCGTTAAAATGTCAGCTGATATAATAAAATCCATATACTGACATGCAAATTCATTTAGCATTTTCTCTTGGGATTTGAACTCTAATTATGTACAAGATTAGAGAACAAATTATAATGGGAGAGATTTTTTTATGCCCAATGATCTATCATTTTTAAATTTTCACATTTTACTTATCAGTGGACATCCACAAAAAATATATATTGACCTTCAGTGAATACCATTGTTTCCTTTGTTAATAATTATTGAAACCATGTTTGTTTCTGTATGGACTACTTTATAGAAATGGTATTATTCATTTAATTAATTAATTAATTTCAGAAAGGGAGAGAAACAGATATAGAGAGAAAGAAAGCTGTTTCAAATCAACTACAGATGTCTGTACCACCTTGTGCATCTGGCTTATGTGGTTCCTGGGGAATCAAACCTTGGTCTTTTGGCTTTGTAGGCAAGTGCCTTAATCATTAAGCCATGTCTCCAGCCCAACATTGTTCTTAAAAATAATCAAAAATGAACAACTGCAGGGTGATTTCAAAATACAAGAATGTTTCCCATAGCATTTCACTCTTAGAGAACAGATTATAAGATCGCATGATTAGACTTTGTAATCTTGATTAATTGTGAGCACACTGTAAGGATTTTATTTCTTGTTAGTTATTGTGTATGATTGTATTTTCCTGGGTTGCAATGAGATTGCAAAATTGATTATCCTTTCCTGTAATATCCTTATAAGAATATTTCATGTTTTCATTTTAAAAGGATGGCAACACAAAGTATAATTTCTCCATGAAGTACGTGAATATAATCTTTTGTCCTGATAGGATGGTTATAAATAGAATTACTTTGGAAGGAATTTTACACTTATTAGTAGTACTAGCAATAAAATCATGAAAAGGAAGCTGAAACATAAACTAGGTTACCCTTGGAACCCTGAAAGCTATTCTAAACTTCTCATAACTGAAGAGACTTCATTCTAAAGCAAACCAGTCTATACTGGTATAGATTATGTTAAGACATCTCTGAATTTCCATCTCATAAAAATGCATGCGTTAGCTGTTTAAATAAGTCACCCATGGCCACTATGTTTTTTAAAACATAAGAAAGGAACCCACCACAGCGTGATATCTCACCTTAACTTTTTAGTACATGATACAGTGAAGGTGGACCACAAAGCATGGTTACTTACTCAGTTTTTAAAAACAGAAATAAAAGAAGACAGTTCCTTTGAAACACGAAGCAGAGAGGGCTATTGAAGCCATCATGTCCAGTGTTTGGTGAGATCTTATACACAATTTTTAGCATAGGCAATTTGTGAGTGATGGTCTTATTATCTTACAATGCTCTTTTTCTTACTTTCATCTTTGAATACTTTCAGTATATATTTGCTTTTATGATGGACATTAATGCTATATAAGTGGTGTATTTTAAGAAATGATAGAGGAGAGCTGGAGGGATGGGGCAGCCATAAGTGACTTGTCTGCAAAGCCGTATGAAGTGGGTTCAATTCCCCAGTACCATTGTAAAACTCAATGCACAAAGTGGAGCATGTGTCTGGAGTTTGTAGTGGCAGGTTTTCTCTCTCCTCTCTCCATCTACATCTTTCTCTCTGATTCTCTCCCAACTAAATAAATAAAAAATATTTTTAAAAACATGACAGGTGAGGCCTGGAGAGATGGCTTGGCGATTACAGCAGTTACCTGTGAAGCCTAAGGACCCAAGTTTGATTCTCCAGGTCCCACGTTAGCCAGATACACATCATGGCACATGCATCTGGAGTTCATTTGAAGTGGCTAGAGGCCCTGGTGTGCATATTCTTTCTCTCTCTTTCTCTCCCTCTGTCTCTAATAAATAAAGTGACAGCATGGGTGGATGGCTCTGCAGGTCAGAACACTTGCTGTGCAAGTTTGAGGGCCTGAGTTCAACCCCTAGCCCTGAGTTTAGCCCCTAGTGCCCATGTAACACGCTGGGCATGGCCATTCATGACTCTTTTGGGTCTGGGATTGGAGAATTTCTAGGGCTTGCTGGTTATCCAGCCAAGCTAGTGTGACCAAGAAACAGCTCCTCTAGATTCCGTGAGAAACCCCGGTTCAAGGACACAGATAAGTAATAGAGGAGGACGCTAGACTTTCCTCTGGCCTTCATATGTGCATGGGATGTGCATCTGCCGACACACACACGCATATATGACACACACACCACCCCACATACAAACAGCGCACACCTGTGTGTGCACAAAAATAAAGAACTGATAAATATGTGAGGAGAGAGATACACTTATTCTAATATCAGCATCATGAAAGTATTAAAAACTACATGGTACAATTTTATTTCTATGATATTAATAGTCAATTAAAAATTATAAACTTCCTGCCCTGCCAGCCATGGTGGTGTATACTTTTAATCCCAGCACTCAGCAGGGAGAGGTAGGAGGGCTGCTATGAGTTTGAGGCCACCTGAGATTACACAGTGAATTTCAGGTCAGCTTGATCTAAAGCAAGAGCCTACCACAATAAAGTCTAAAATAAAGTAAAATAAAAATAAAAGCTAATATTATTAAATAAACCAGCAATGTTGTTGTTGCTAACCTTGTTACATGATACTTTTGAAACAATTTAAAATTTAAATTTAAATTAACTTAATTTAAAATTTAAAATGGTTGTGTGCTGTTTATACCCATTGATAGACTAGTCTGGGAACAGGGTGTGGCCCCTTGTTCTGGGTCTGGGATCCCCAAGAGTCTTGTTTTTTTTTTTTTTTTTTTTTGCAGCAGGGTGTTCCCCTGGCCCCGTGACAAGGAGAAAGGAGAACAAACAGCTCTAAGGAATTAAAAGCGTCACATGATCACATGCTTGAGAAGAGCTAGAAGGAGGACAATTTTCTGGAATGTCTGGCTCTAAACACCCCTTCCCCCAACCCCCAGGTTAAGCTGGGGTTTGGTCCTCTAAGGCACTGTGATTCACATTGAGACCTTCAGGATGACAGTGAGGAAGCAGATCGGAGACACATTCTCCAGGATGTTGTTTCCTGTTGTTGCCAGAGAGCAGAGGCCATTTCAATATGTGTTTATATCTACCATAGGTGAACAAAAAGTATGCAAAATCAGCATGGCGTCATGGTGGTGTTTTTCACCACCTTTCAAATTAATTCATCTTAATTAATCTTACTTTATAAAGGCATAGAGTGGCAGAGGGCAGATCAGTAGTCCAAGGCAGTTCTGTTAGGAACAGTGGGCAGCTTTGCCAGTCCAGGTAGAAGTTGGAATACATTCAAGTGCTGTAAGTCATGGAAACATGCCACTTAAGTCCAAGCTAGTAGAAGCCAGACAGATCATGCCGACAGGTGCATTGTCTTCATAGACCTAGAAATATTATTCCAAGACCCTAGAAATGGAGCCTTGTGAGGGAATCACTTTGTTTTTCTGTAATTGCCTCATGGAATTACTCAAAAATGTTAGAAAGACACTACTCAAGTGTTGTGTTGCACAGAAGTCTGAAATTTACTGGAGACAATGGATGTGTGTGTGTGTGTGTGTGTGTGTGCGCGCACGTGTGTTCACATGCCAGGACACACACATGGAAGTCAAAAGACAACTTCAGAGAGTTGATCATCGCCTTCCACCTTGTCGGAGGCCGGGCTTATTGTTCACAGCTGCATCTACCAGGCGAATTGGCCCAAAAGCTTGGAGGCAATTCTCTTGTCTCCAACTCACTAAGTCCCACAGGCACACTGAGACTACATGGGATTACAGATACTCAGTAGTGTCTAGCGTTAAGGGTCCTGGAGATTTGAACTCAGGTCTTTACTCTTGTGGCTAGGATCAAGATTGCTCTAAGAGCAACTATTATCAGTTTTGTATTGTGTCTTTCTATTTCAATTTCCATATAATGCAGATTATGACTATTTGTGCCAAAGTAATTGCATTCATATACATTGAGCATGAATTTCTAATGTCACATAATATTTCATATAATTAAATATATGATAAATATTTTCATATTATAAAATATATGATAAATATAATACCACTGCAAGACCTTCATAATAGAAGAAAAAGATGATGACATCAAATTAAAAGAGAGACTAATGGAGAGAGGGAAGGGATATGATGGAGATTGGAGTTCTAAAGGGATATGGGGGCAGGGGAGGGAGATATCATGCATTTTTTGTATGTAAGTATAGAAGTTGTCAATAAAAAAATTAAATTAAAAATATATATGATAAATAAAATATATTGTGTTATTAATATTCACTAATTTTATGTAATAAGTACATGTTCAAATATAGGAATATAAAACACTTGATAAATACTTAAAATTTTACCTACAATTTTCAGCTTAAATTTCATAGACTTCTTTAATCCCAGCACTTGGGAGGTAGAATGTAGTGGTTTGATTCAGGTGTCCCCCATAAACTTATGGGTTCTGAATGCTAGTTTCCCCACATGGTGGCAATTTGGGAATTGTATCCTCCTGGAAGTGGTATATTGTTGGGGGTAGGCTTGCCTGTAAAGCCAGACAACCTTGGTTCGATTCTCCGGGACCCATGTAAGCCAGATGCACAAGGTGGCGCATGTGTCTGGAGTTCATCTGCAGTGGCTAGAGGCCCTAGCATGCCCATTTTCTCCACCTCCTCTTTTTCTCTATCTGCTTCTTTCCTCTGTTTCAAAAAAATAAATAAAAACAAATTTTTCAAAAAAAAAAGTTAAAAACCACCTCCAAGTTACATGGGGTGATAGCTCAGTTGGGAGAATGTTTACCATGCAAGCATGAGGGCCAGAATTCGGGTCCTCAGTAGTCCCATAAATGGTGAATGTGGTGGTATGCACCTGGATTCCCCGGGCTCAGGAAGCAGAGACTGGTAGGTGCCCACAACAAGCTGTCTAGCTTGACTAGCTGAATCTGTGAGCTCTGTTTCAATGCATGACCTTCTCTCAACAAACAGAGACAGTGATTGAGGTGGACAGCCAATATCAACCTCTGACCTCCAAATGCATGTGCATGCCCCACATATGCAAGCACATCCCACACACACATATATGCATGCAAAACCCTCAAAATTGCTTAATTTCCACATATAAATAAATTCTGTGATTACCATTGTATAGTTTTGATTTATCACTATTTTTCCATATTTCAATGATTCTGATTAATCTGTTTTGGCTGGCTAGTTTTCCAAGTCAGTCAAATTGCCTGTGTGTTTTTAATGACATGCTTCTTTGTACTGATTACCTAATCTCTCACATAATTGCCAGTGTCTCTGTTAATTGTGAAATACTTCCCTGAGATGCAATTGTTAAATTATGCTTTCATATTGGAGCTATACATCCATTGTTCCACTAACTTCTAATTATAAGTGACTTTCACACAGAAAACGGTTAGAAATTCTATCCACATATGCATTGACATTTTCCTTTAGCACATAGACTTGAGGTTACTCACTGCATGTACCCTGCAACAAAAAAGATCCACAAGATCCTGTCCTATCTGGGCTAGACAACTGTTTCTGTACTTTCATTGCATAATATACTTCCTTTTGCCTTAATATCTACAAAGTTATTTGATGGCATATGGTCTAGACAGGAGTTCTTTAAGGTTATAAACATAATAAATACATAATAAGTGCTCTTTGATTTGAAGAGATTAGTTTTTTCTTTTATTGATATACAATGGCATCCATGAATATTGAGCATGAATCTCGAGTTTATTGGATAAGCAAGAAATGGCATAGTAATTGATTAGTTTTATCTGTTTTGAGTTGAAATGTGCTACAAGGACAGACTGTTCATCCTACATTAGGTGTTATTTATTAATAAAACATGGTAGTATGAGGACTATATGAAAAATCTCCTAGGTGGTAAATGGTAAATGTTGGCTCAATATTAGTCAGAGTACCCAATGATTAGACAAGCTTAAAAATTGAGTAGAGGGCTGAAGAGATTGCTTAGTGGTTAAGGCTCTTACCTGGTAAGACTAAGGACCCAGGTTCAATTCCCCAGGACCCACATAAGCCAGATGCACAAGGTGGCACATGCATCTAGAGTTCTTTTGCAGTGAATGGAGGTCATGGCATGCTCATTCTTCTCCCCCCCCATCTGCCTCTTCCCCCATCTCAAATAAATAAATAAAATATTTTAGAATACTGATTTGAGGGCTCCAGATCACACATAAGCCAGACACACAAAGGGGAAGCAAGCATAAGAATGCATATGCCCACTAGGTGGCTCAAGCATCTGGAGTTTGATTTCAGTGGTTGAGGCCCTGGTGTGCCAATTCTCTCTCTCTCTCTCTCTAAAAAAATAATTATTGAGTTGGCATGAAAGTCATTTTAGTAGATGAGCTTCTTTATTTCTGGAATTTTTACCATATAACCACCTGGTCCCTTGGTTAAGAAATAATGAATACTCTAGAAACATTCAACTTGATGGGTTTGAGCTTATAAGAAGTCATTCATTAGGATAAACCAGACAGCAATAAAAAACAATTTTAACAAGGGGAGCATTATTAGCTACATGAGTTAGTCATTTTAATGAGCATATGCAATTGTATATGATTTAAATCTATAGACTATGTGAATGATAGTGACTGTCTTTTCATTATATATTTGAAGATGTTCTAAAGCTGTCGTGGATGAATCTCTCTTAATTCATAACACTATCAATCTCCTGAAGCTGAATTTCCTTCTCTTTTACTTCCCTTCAGTCAGTACATGAAGTCCCTTGGTCTCTACTCCAATCCTGAATCTGTCTTCCATATCCATGGCCTCCCTCATGTTTCCTGGCTCTGATTCAATGCCTCCTATTTGACCCCTTGCCTTGACCCTTAACCTATCCATAAATCATTCTCTGCCTAGGAGCAAAGTTATCTTTGTTAAAACATAAATCATATCTATCATATCCTCACTAAACCAGTCCAACAGAATTCTATCACAACATCAAAAGCATGCTTAATCTTAGGCTGAAAGCCATAAAGGGGCTGGAGACATGGCTTAGCAGCTAAGGCACTTGCCTGTGAAGCTTAAGGACCCAGGTTTCATTCCCTAGTACTCACGTAAGCCAGATGAACAAGGAGAAACATGCATCTGGAGTTCCTTTGCAGTGGCTGGAGGTGCTGGTGTGCTCTCTCTCTCTGCTTCTTTCTCTCTCTCAAATAGATAAATAAATAAAATATTCAAAAGCCTTAAGGCATGTACTTGCTGGGCTTTTAATCTACGAACTTCTCACTTCTCTTATCTAACCACACTTCTACATATGAGAAACAATGTGGTCGTACAAGAGGTGATAGAATTTACTAATTTACTAAGCTTTTTGAATATAGTGCCATCAATCCTTGGCAAATATATTCTGAAAGAATTTGTTTAAAGAGGAATATAAAGCTTATAAAGGTAGAGTTGCCATTAATGAATAGATATATTAAATTTGGGCAAATCGAGAAGAGAAGAATGGGAATTTAGCTTTGGAGATGTAGAATCTGAGAACCCTAACAGTTGGACATATGAACCTAGAGTAGAAAAAAAGACATAAGAGCTTAGATAAGATTTTGTGAGTTTTTTGAATATCTGTGGAAGTTAGTGTCGCAGAACGTCCTGACATGATACAAAGGAGTAAATATGGGCAAAAGTGAGAAGAGGTGCAGAACCGAGCCAGAGATCACCAGAATAGAAGGAATAGTAAGGAAAAAAAAAAGCATCTTCCAAGGAGATGCAGCAGTGATCACTGATGAAGGTAAACAATGAGGAAAGCATAGGGTTCCAAAACCTACTGACAAACATGGGACAAGAAGTGGGAACTTCCGTGCGTCAAACTGTGCTGAAAAGAGAAATAAGTGTCGACTGAGAACAGATCACTGGACATCATAACAAGATAAGAACTTTGCATGGAGTGGTGAAAGTGAAAGCTTAGTTGGTGTAAAAGAAGACAGAGGAAGAGGAGTAAGGAAATTTTATTGCATTGCTAAAAAAAAAAAAAAAAAGTTCTATGAGTTGTGTGTTGAGCAGGTCAAGTGTGAGCTGTGTTGTTTGGTTTCATCTGGAAGGAATGATGTCATGTTTGGGATTGTTTCTGTGTTGGTGAAATGTGTAAGTAAAATGTAATGTGTCCATGATATATATGAAAGGTGACGTCTGACTTTGTGAAGAAGATTTGAGTTTACTGAACCAATGAAATGGCTCACTTGCAGGAAGGCCCAGGATGTGGCTACAGCTACTCCTAGGTAAGTTTGGGATGGCAGAGGAGTTTATGGAAATGCTTTCTGGGATCAAAAAAATTAATATTTTATTTTACATCTTATTTGTTCATTTGAGAGAGGGAAAGAGGCATAGTGTGTATGAGAGAGAGAATGGGCACGCCAGGGCTTCCAGCCACTGCAAACCATCTCTTGATGCATGTGCCACCTTGTGCATCTAGCTTACATAGGTACTGGGGAATCGAACCAAGGCCCTTTGGTTTTTCAGGCAAGGACCTTAACCGCTAAGCCATCTCTCCAGCTCTTTTTAAAATTTTTTATTTTATTATTTTTTTAAAGTTTTTTTTTTTGAGAGAGAGTCAGAGAGAAAGAGAGACAGAGAGAGAGAGAGACAGAGAGTATTGGAACACCAGTGCCTCCAGCCACTGCAAACGAATTCCAGATGCATGTGCCACCTTGTGCATCTGGCTTATGCATGTTCCAGCGAATTGAACCAGGATCCTTTGGCTTTGCAGGACAATGCCTTAACCGCTAAGCCATCCCTTCGGCACACCTGAGATTTTTTTTTTTTTAAGTAAGAAATAGAAAAGACATTAGCTAACAGGAAGTCTTGAGTTTCTATTCTGTAAGATGGAAGGATTTTAGAGAGAACACAATAAGAAATCAGGGGAAATTATTTTACAATGTATATATAGAATTTAATCAATGACTAGGTCTCTGGAGTTATGTTACCTATGTACAATTTTACATACTATATTATTCTTTCATTTTATTACACTAAAAATCTTTTATTTATTTATTTATTTATTTATTTATTTATTTATTTGCAAGCTGAAAGTGATAGAAAGAGAAAGACAGAGAATGAGCACACCAGGACTTCTAGGTGCTGCAAATAAACTCTACATGTGTGTGCCATTTTGTGCATCTGCTTTACATGGGTACTGGGGAATTGATTCCAGCTCATTAGGCTTTGCAGGCAAATGCCTTAACTGCTGAGCCATCTCTCCAGTCCCTATTCTTTTATATTTTAAAAGTTAATACATGACAATAACTTCTTTAGTGAAACTTAAGTGTTAAGGTAGTTTATTACTGCTGCCAAAGCAACTTCCAGAAAAGACCTTCAGAATGTCTCTGATTCTTGAAATTAAGATTTCCAGTGTGTACACTAAGTATTTTATTTCTAACCATCCTTCTTTATTGCATAAATAAATTTAGAGGATAATCACTTCATTACATAATAAAATTTTGGGGTCATTTTGCCTTCTGATACATATGTAGAGACTTTTATTTAGTCAGTAATATACATTGCTCATTCCTATGTCTTCATAGATTTTTCTACCTGCGTTTGTGCAGGTTAAAGAAAAAGAATCATTATTCATTATTTTGATTTCTTACATTGCCTGTGAGTTGTATATTCATACAATAAAAAAAAAAAACTGAATGTGGAAAGAAGCCTTTCATACCACACTTTAGATATATGGCTTGTGACATAATTATATTCAAGTCTGTCATTACTGACTTGTTCATTTGTTAGAAAATCAAAAGTGAAAGTAACATGATGAATCTAGCACAAACATATTAATAATTTTGAATTTTTGTGCCTTATAATCAGAAGCATAATTGAGAGTCTGCATCTCCTTGATTTGTGGGATATCTAACATTTGTCTTCAGTTTCTCACTCTGATGAAAAAAAACTGAAACATAAAAATGAAAATAATATATTCCTTTTCTCTGATAAAGGACTCAAGTATCTGACTGCCTGATAAAAACAAAATCTGGTTCTGATTTACGACACTGCTTCTTTTCTAGATGTATCTTTATTTATGGGGTTATTTGAAAGCTCCAGTAAGTATGATTTACTTATTTCTTTGAAAAATAGCAATGATTCAAAATCTCTATGACACATATTGACATCTCTCTCATTTATTGTCTCTTTATTGTACAGTGTTTTTTTTTTTTTGTAATGTTTACTTGACAAGAGAGAGAAGGAAAGGAAAGAGAGAAAGCAAATGAGAGAGAGGGTATTATGGATGTGCCAGGGCCCCCTTCCTCTGCAAACAAGCTCCAGACACATGTGCCACTTAATGCATCTAGCTTTACATGGTACTGGGGAATCGAACCCAGGCTTGTTGGATTTGCAAGCAAGCACTTTTAACCACTGAACATTTTCCCCAACCCCTATGCAGTGTTTTTTTTTTTTTTTTTTTTTTTTTTTTTTTGAGATAGAGTTTCTTTCTAGCCCAAGCTGACCTGGAATTTACTATGCAGTCTCAGGGTAGCCTCTAACTCATGGTGATCCTCCTGCCTCTGCTTCCTGAGTGCTGGGATTAAAGGGGTGTGCCACCATACCTGGCTCTGCAGTGCTTTTTCATGATACTATGCTTCCCAACTTATTCCTAGTCTGTTGATATCTATCATTTCTTCATGACCCTAAGTGAATTTGAGTTTCTTCTATTACATAGAGAACAATCCCAAATATGCTTTATGTTTTTCAGAAGTTACTTTGCTATGTACGAAGTGCTACTTTCATGTGGATCATTCTGGGAGGAGGAATGATGAAGTGGTCATAGAACCAGAAATAATATTTCATATATTATATTCCAGTTTCTTTATTGTACAGATAGGATCACAGCTCCTGAAGACTGAGGCCCTCTAACTTTAATCCATTTATGATAAGTAATTACTCCTTTTATCGATAGCATTTAATACCAATGCTGTGTTATTAAAATCGTCCAGTCTTGGTGCAGGGTACTTTATTGCTGCTCTCAATCTTTCCTCTGCTGGTACATTTTTAAGACTAATTTCTACCAGGATTGCTGGGCTAATTAAATGATAGTGGAAAAGCATTTTCCATCAATGCAATGGGGACAGGATCTGTAAATCACCGCCAAGTACAAATTGGGAACTCTGTCTTAATATCATTAGGCCGGAGGCCCAGGGAAAACTCGTTTCAGTCAAACCACAGTATTAAATGAGAGCGCACATGAGTATGTGCAGAGCAGTGTCTGGGAGAAGTCACTGGAAGCAAATATCTCTGTCACCAAAGTCTTTTATAGTTTGATGTGTGCATGGGAGAAAGCAAGATATGATCCTTCTAAGTGGAAAATAATATATGTACTTGGAAAACACCAACCACTGAGGTGCATTCTCTATGAAAAACATGATTGATAAAGTTAAGTCTGCTATATGATCCAGAGTCCTCTAGAGGAACAGAATCAATAAAATGTGTGTATATTATAAAAAGATAAAATAGATTGGCGTACAGAACAAGCACCGGGCAGGCCAACATTTTGCTGTTTGCAAGGGAGAGTCAAAGCCTGGTAGTTACTCAGTCCACAGGGACGGGTGTTTCAGCAGTCACAGCGTGACACTAAAAGACAGGAGGATTCCTGGTGAACCTCTAGTCTTCAGCCCACACCGAAAGGCGGATGAAGCTGCCTGCCAATGTCCTTGAAGGTTAACGCAACAGGGTTTATGCTTACACCAGCAATTAGCATGGGCAGCCTGGCTGAAGGCCCTGTGTTCTCCTGTAGTGTCTGTAGCGTTGTTCACCACCACAAGGGGGAAGCCATCCTCCGTTCATGTAAACTGTGTGACCCTTATGAAAACGGTAGGTTTCTAAAGAGGTCCAGAAGTAGTCACGTGTCACTCTAACTCTAGGTATACCACTCTCTGTGTGACTCCCAATAGGGCTTGCCAACTTTCTTTTTATCTCCATTTGAACTCATTCTAAAATGATGTATATGAACCCCAAGAACACAAACAGTCAATAAAGTAGTGTTTGGCAGAAATTCTATCTAGATTGGCAGTTATGGTGGGATCACTAAGGAGGAGTGTTTGTAATACAAACAGACATTCAGAAAGTGCAGAAAGACAATCATTGCTGTCATTTGGCTGACTAGGAGGACAGCTAAATGTTGCAAACTATATTGTTTACTATCTATGATTATGTTTCCTATGATGGTATCCTTAGTCCGTGATAGCTCTTAGGAATGGCAATAAAATAAAATAAAATAAAATAAAATAAAATAAAATAAAATAAAATAAAATAAAATAAAAAAATAAAAATAAAAATAAAAATAAAGGAAGGGAGTCCTTCCTCACTCTGAAATGGCTCATTTGTTTTCATAGCCTTTCTAGTAAGATGCACAATTCCCATCAATGAGGTTTCTGTACATAAATGGCCCTAAATCTGCATACAGAATTTTGTTCTCAACAGTGATGGACAAGCAGCCGAGTTGGTCGAGAACAAGATAGCATCAATTGCTTTTAAGTTAAACCCTTCAAATGAAAAGACCCAGTGATCAGTAGTTTAAGTTGTTTACTGTCCAGTGGCTTCTAGTTGTTCCTCAAAATTTCTGAAGTGCCTTATGTCATTGGCTTGGGAAGTTGGGATGGAGAAAGCAGACATGAGTGTCTCTGGTTATTTAAGTCCTGAAACATGGGATCTTTTGGTTATAATATGCTCTGTGTGATGTCTTATTTCTCAGACAGCTGGGAACAATTCTGTTTACTTCATCAGTTATTCTGCATTAGAAATTCTCTAAACAAGGAATTACATACATTTGTTGCGTTTTCTTCAGGTGCCCGAAAGTTTGCCAAACCATTGTCAGTCCTAGGAACTGAGCTTAGCCTATAAATTAATCATCTGAAATCAGAGAGAGAAAGAGAGAGAGAGAGAGAATAAACATTTGGTTGTGTTTGTTTAAATTCATTAGAATCGTTCAGAATGAGATTGTGATGAAACTCTTGCACTTGTGTCAAATCTATAAACTATTTTAAGAAGAACTATAACCCAGTACATGAAAGTTAAAAGAAGTGTGTGTTATGTGTATTTTATGATCAAAGTTAAAATTGTTTTGAACATATATATATGTATCTTTCACCTTTATGATTTTGCACACTGCACATGTACTTATTTATCTTGTGATTATCATATAGTTATTTTTTTTGTCTTCCTAGTAATCTTTTGTAATTGGCAGAATTTCAGATCATATGGCCTTTGCTGTCCTGTTTAAGAGCATCTTATATAGAATAAAGGATTTTCCTGATATAAATAAATTACTGATAAATTACTATACTGGTACATCTTGATGGTGACCCAAAATAATCACTTATATGTCCAGTACAGATTTTTCAGCTAAGGGCAAAAGATGAGGGGAAGTTTGTTTGTTTATTTATTTATTTATTTATTTATTTATTTATTTATTTATTTATTTCCATTAGCCAGTGGCTGTACCCCCATCCCAGACATAATCTAAAAGAAAAGGCTCCCAAAAGTAGGTGGAAAATGAACAATGGATAATTAAGGGTCCAGCCACAAAGCACATAATGATGACAGACAACAATGAGGAAAGCCCACAGGCAACTTCAGTAGCCACTGGAGTCTGTCACAGGAACAATGGACACCCTGGGGTCACCACTGTGTGGAGAGGTCAGAGGGTTGAACAGAGAGGAAGCCTCGGATTGGCTGCAAAACAGGCCACTGAATCACCATTTCTGACATCAGACACCTTTTCTTTCAGCTTAGCTACTATTGTTGATGTAGCTAGAATACAGTTTCAAAACCAAACAGAATTTTAAATTTTGTTTGGATGATTTCTCAGGATGAGAGCAGAGAACAGTGACTGTTGACCGTTCTAGTTTCTAAACTATCTTTTCATCACTTTCATTTTTTAACCATTGCCCTAATCCTCAATATGAAGGTACTTGTTATACTCTATAAATATTCTGATTTAAGAATTTTTCTTCTATTGGGCTGGAGAGATGGCTTAGCAGTTAAGTGCTTGCCTGTGAAGTCTAAGGTCCCCTGTTCGAGGCTTGATTCCCCAGTACCCACATAAGCCAGGTGCACAAGGTGGCGCATGCATCTGGAGTTTGTTTGCAGTGGCTGCATGCCCCAGTGCGCCCATTCTCTCTCTCTCTTTCTGCCTCTTTCACTCTATTGGTTGCTCTCAAATAAATAAATAAAAATATACAAAAATTTTAAAAAATATTTTTTCTTCCATTAATAACAGCTATCTTTCTTATCTTGACATAAAGATGGAAATAAAAAAGTTTTATTACCCATTCTCTCTCTGCCTCTTTCTCTCTGTTGCTTTCAAATAAATAAATAATTTTTTTAAAAAGTTTTATTAGGAATAGGTAGATAAGAAAGGAAGAAATTCTGACATTTAACAGAACATACTGAGGAGGGTGTAACCTGTACACATTCCACAGCCACAAGTGACTTCTCCATGCTGATGCATTGTTATGCATTTGGATTATTTATGACTTCTAGATCTTATCTACTTATATTGGGCCCAATTTAATTGTCTCTTTTAAAGTCACTGGGAAAATTTTCCATTCAAATTAAGACAGACTAAAACCCAAAATAATGAGAAAGAATAGTGCCTGGAAACCAGAGCTTAATGGGAGCCACTGTAGCTAAGCATATTCCTAAATCTCAGCTTTTAAGGTGGCTGGACAACAAAAGAAAACTGGGGGAACAATGAGCTAACATCCAGTTGAAACAAATTCCTAGTGAATGCCTTTAGAAGCAGAGAAGAATATACTTTAATAAAGCAATGCAGAAAGGGTCCACCTTTCCAAATCCAAAATAATTTGGTCCAAACCCCTATTCCACACTTATAAATTGTATGGCTATAAAACTCACTTTATTTTATTTTGAATTTGATTTTTACTATTTTATACATAAACTGGAAACAAAAGTTTAAAATAGAATTAATGTCTGGAAAATGTGTTGGAAAGTTACCACATATGTATTATTTGAAATATTAAAGAATTTCAGAAGGAAAACATATAAGTTCTTCTCTAGATGGTATATGGTTGCATAGATTTTTTATCATTTGTTTGGTACCTGGTAGTCTCTCTTTAGATAAAGGAATGAATGAATGGATTGATGAAAGCTACTCTGGACTTTATTCTTTGGTTATACTAAGGATATACTAACAGTATTTCTTGAAACCATGCCCTAAAAAAAGTGAAAAAAATTAAGACTAAAACAAATTAGTATACTACCTTGCTATGGAGTTATTTATAAATGTTGACAATGGCAACTAAAGAGCTTGGCAGGGTACAAAGGGAGTACATGTGTGCATGTATTCTCTTTTGTTGTTGTTTTTCTCTTCTCTTATAACCAGTCTGTAATTATGGGGCTTCCATCCTGTTGACCTCATCTAATTTTAGTTACCTTCCCCTAAAGTCTCCACCATCAGATTGTTTTCACTCTGTTAATAATACACAATGGGAATTAAAATTCAACATGTCTTGGGGACCCATTCAGGCCATATCTAAAGTCATTGCAGCCATCTAAATACAAAATTTAAAAGTCTTTGTTACCTTCTTTGAATCTTGGTCAACTATCCAATTTTTTCAAAATCATTTCTGTAGTTAAAGTCAAGGGGTTCAGGGAGTAGGGGTGCTGTCAGATGAATCAGATGGGGTATTATGAATGTTTTCAACTTAGAAAAGAAACCTTAACAAGATTCTTTTGTCCTCCTGGTGAGTAGGTTTCAATTAGTAAGATCTTTTTTCCAAGAAATGAAAGCTTTATGAAAGCAATGTACTTTTTTATCTCTTCAATATGGAATGCATGTTGATAGATTTATCTATGTGAACCCAACAGAAATCTGCTCATATTGACAGGATAATTATCAAGGGCATTGTCATTACAATACTTTTAGATTATTCAGTATTTTTATCATTTCAGAAACATCTAAGTTATTTGACTTAACTGATAATGTTGCATTTATCCAGTCACATATATTATGGTTTTGAACAATTTCCAAAGCTTATTTCTCTAAAGAGTTTATTTTGCCACTGTTGAATAAATCAAGGAATTAGCACTTATAAATTATACTGTTTAATAATTCTATCTGTGATTTTTTTGAATTTCAGGAAAGGGAACTAATTTTCTGTAAATCATCATTCCCAGTTTTGTTTTGAATTATTGGATTTGTATATGCTTTGAACCTTCTTTAAGACTTCAAATTTGTATTGAGAACATCTATATTCTTTGAGTCATAAAGTATCACTTTACAATGCTAACCTTGTGACTACTTTAGCTGTTATCTCATAGAAAACATTGATGAAGAGGTCTGTTAACATATATTCAGAAAACACTTGATACAGAGACAGTAAGCTGTTAAATTCTGATGGATATTCAATCCTCTCTAATATCCTTATTTTTACCTGCACAATGGAACTGTGGAAAATGTGGTGAATTATGTATGATACTGTGTGGACAGAATGCCACTTTCTGAAAATTTATGAGCATTTATGCTTTTTTTTTTTTAAATTGGGAAATAAGTTAGAGGATCAGCCACTAAAGAAATGAACTGTCATATAACATTCAAAATTCTATAAATAGATTTGTGATTCATCCTTTATTGTTTCTGTTTTCCAATTTATTACTAGCTATGCAACATTTCAGTCAAGTAAAGAAATTTTGTGATTCATAATGTGATATGACTTATAAATAAAGGGAAAATCAACTGTATAAGTATCATTTGTACCCTTTTAGGAAATATTGTTATTCCTGGTCCTACTAAATGCTCAATAAAGTGACAAAATGCTATTGTTTCTAGATTTGAAGAATTTTCCATTCTCTGTTTGAATGGCTATGTGAGGGCTCTCTCCATATCTTTGGCAAAATACCTCAGAAAAGCAACTTTGGGATGGAGAGTTGGCTTAGAGGTTAAGGTACTTACCTGTGAAACCTAAGGACCCATGTTTGACTCTCCAGATCCCATGTTAGCCAGACACACAATGTGAGGCAAGTGCAAGGTTGCACATGCACACTAGGTGGTGCAATTTTGTGGAGTTTGATTGCAGTGGCTGAGGCCCTGGTGCACCAATTCTCTCCCTCTGTCTCTGTCTTTTTCTCTCTCTTTTTATGTTTCTCTCTTTCACTCTTGGTTAAAAAAATCAACTTGAAGGAGTTTCAGTTTTCAGGTCATGGTAAGTTAGTTCTGTTGTTTTTGGGTGTGTGGTGAGATGGATCATCATGGTGGGGAGTGTGTGATGGCCCAAAACAGGTCATCTCATGACATCTAGGGGATAGAAAAAGAGGAGAGGAAGGAGCCCTGTCTCACACACACAGGGAAAAAGTAGAATGAAAAAGCAGGGTGAGATTGCAACACCTTGAGGTTTCACTTCCTAAGTTTTTTTGCAACCTGCCTGAGTGGCGCTACTTTGTTGGGGCACAAATGTTCAAACAAATGAGTTTATGTAAGGAGTATTCCATTCAAACTACATCATGGACTGTTACTATGGGCTTACTCTCAGTGTCTGCCTTCTCCCTTCATGGTGACAGCTCTCTCAGTTATAGAAGACTGAACATGATCACACACACAGGAAACTTCAGAAGTCTGAGCACACAGCTGGTAGACTCTTACTCATTACTCTGTTTTGTATCATACAATGGAACAATTATTAGAAAATTAATTATTCGGTATGCTCAATATTTCAGAGCTGTGATTGATTACTACTCATTAGGTAGAATATTCTTCTAAGGGATTGCTATTCCATGTAAATATTAATTGAAGAGGAAACTCAAATAGATGCATTTTTAATAAATTATATCTTCTGACAGACATAATAGTTAGAACACATTAAGAACCTTATTAATAATTATAGGCATAAACATGACATTGATTTATGGTTTATTCATGGTGTTGACACTTAGTTCTGCTCTGAACTTCATCATTCCTGTAGGTGAAATATACAGATAGTATACAGGGTAGACTTTCATTTTTCCTCCTGATAATTTATATAACAATTACTATAGTATGGAGGATAACATTTTAATAATATTAAGGTATTAAAGGGAAGTAAGAATTAAATAAGAAAAAATTGAGAGAAGGTATATTCAGAAAAATGAACAGTATTAAAGATTAATAGATTTCAGGGCTGGAAAGATGGTTTAGCAGTTAAGGTACTTGCCTGAGAAACCTAAGGACCCATGTTATACTCTTCAGATCCCACATAAGCCAGATGCACAAAGGTGAGGCAAGTGCAAGGTTGCACATGCCCACTAGGTGGCACAAATGCCTGGAGTTCAATTTCAGTGGCTGAGGCTGTGGTGCACCAATTCTCTCTGCCTGTCTCTCTCTCTCTCTCTCTCTCTCTCTCTCTCTCTCTAAAAAAAGATCAATAGAGTTCAAAGAAGTCTCTGTTTTATAGGTAGCACAACTTTGAAGAGAAAATTCTTAACATGAGCACAGTGTGGAATAAGCCATTATTGTCTGTCTGTCTGTCTGTCTGTCTATCTATCTATCTATCTATCTGTCTATACACACATTTCTTACAATGTAAAAGTATTAAGTAGATATTATTCCCCATTTTCTCTTTCTGTCTTCCTCTCTGTCTGTGGAATATACCTCCTGTTTTATGTTGTTTTTTAATTAATTAATTTTTATTGAGAACTTCTTTAATTGCAGACAATATCCCATGGTACTTCTCTCCCTCCCCCCACTTTCCCCTTTGAAACTTCACTCTCCATCATATCCCATCCCCCTCTCAATCAGTTTCTCTTTTCAGTTTGATGTCATGATCTTTTCCTCCTATTAGGATGGTCTTGTGAAGTAGTGTCAGGCACGGTGAGGTCATGGATATCCAGGTCATTTTGTATCTGAAGAAGCACATTGTAAGGAGTCCTACTTTAACTTTGGCTCTTACATTCTTTCCACCCCCTCTTCTGCAATGGACCCTGATCCTTGGAAGGTGTGACAGAGATGTTTCAGTGCTGAACATGCCTCTCTCCCTTCTTCTCAGCACCATAGTGCCTTCTGAGTCATCCCGAGTTTGCCACCATCTGAAAAGAGAAGTTTCTCTAACCAAAAGTGAGAGTAGCATTAATATATGGTTGTGGACATTAAGAGAAGTGCTTACTGGGCAGTTTGGTGAGCATAGTATATACATTTAGAGACACCAGAAGACATTACACCCTCAGGGCTCATGACTACCCCTGTTGTACATTTTCAGTATCAAGGATGTATTCCCTCCCATGGAGTGGGCCTCCAGTCCAATTAGAGAGCAGTTGGTTTCCCCCATCACAGACATGCCACTATTGCACCCATTGGCTCATTTGGCCTGGCTGGCCAAATTTAAAGCTTGCAGTGTTCACTGTTGAGTACTTTCACTGATGTTTTCTCTCTCCCATTGACCTGTATGCAGTGTAGATTTTTCCAGCTTTCTGTCAGCTGGTCCTCATGGAGGAGGCTTTCAGCTGAAGACTCCACATACTTGGGTGGTAAGTTCACTGAGAAAACCTGCTGGAGCTGAATTATGTTGTTTTAAAAATAGTAAATTTACTCAAATTCAGTAAATTTAAATGTTACAGAAATGAAGAATATTAGAAATGTATATAGATGGGTCCAAGCAGTTGGATCAGTGGGTAAAGAGCTTTCATTGCAAATATGAAGACCTGAGTTGGGTTCTCAAGACTCATATATGGCAGCACATATCTTTATCCCAGCAGTGGAGCTTCTGAAGCAAGAGGATCTCCTGGTATTGCTGGCTTGCTAGACTAATCAAATTGGTGAGCTTTCATTCACTTAGAGACCCTGTTTTAAAAAATAAGATGGAGGGGCTGGAGAGATGGCTTAGCTGCTTGCCTGTGAAGCCAAAGCACCCAGGTTCAATTCCTCAGGACCCACATAAGCCAAATGCACATGGTGGCACATGCATCTGGAGTTCCTTTGCAGTGGCTAGAGGTCCTGGTGCACCATTCTCTCTCTTCCTCCCTCTTTCTATCTGCCTCTTTCTCACTCAAATAAATAAATACAAGATTAAAAAAATAAGATGGAGAGCAAATAAGGAAGACATGTAACATTGACCTCAAGCTTCTACACACACAAACACCACACACACACACACACACACACACACACACAAGTTGTTGTTGTTGTGTGTGTATAGATATATGATATATCCATATACATTCATACACATACCTACAAAAAAGAAATATATACAATAAAAGGAAATACATAAGGGATGTATGCCACTGGGAGGCTTGAGTGCCACTCTTGCTCACCAGTACTAGATACCATTCCAGAGTGCCTGCTTGGGAGGGAACAAACTAGCAGAAGATGGGAGTGAAAAATTGGAGGAAAACCAATATCTATCAATAAGAAATGATCCATGAGATGTGCCACCTCTACCATATCTTCCACAGCACAAGAGAAATTGCAGGGGAAATGGCAACATGAGCACTGCTCTTACTGCTAACCTGACAACCAGTTCCAGGTTGATAGTGACAAACAGAGTGATCAATCAAAACCTATCAAAATAGAAATCCAGAGGCTACAGAGAAGTCAACACTAAATCAGACTGCCATGGCTCTGGGAACACTGGGGAAGAGGGGATGGAAAGATCACACAAAAGCCACAGAGTGGGTAGAGATATCCTGAGGCGGAGTCCTTCTGTTACCTACAGAGACTGATTGAGGTCTTCATGACCCCACAGTGAATGCCATAGCCCTACTGAGAAAGGCTCCCAGGGTAATGGGAAGTGGGAGCTGGGATAAGGGAATAAGAGAATATCCTGTTAAAATTTATATAAACTTTAAAAGTGAATATATATTAAACAACTCCAAGGACATTTTTAGCTAATTTGTACATGCATACAAATACATATTCATCATTTTATATAACTCATATATACATACATGATTAGAAATTCTAGCCAATAATCAGAGATACTAAAATACTGGCAAGTTTTAAGAAAAATGGTGTGGAATATGTTTGAACAAGAATATTATATGAGAATGTACACCTGTGATTTAATTCCATGATTTTATCAGACTAGAAACATGGTGATTTTTGTTTTTGCAGAGATATTATCATTTTACCACACTAACTTCTTAATAATTAAGCCATTTTATATAGATCACATTGTCACTGGGACAAAATAATTTAATATTGATTATTTGGTAGGACATCAGAGTCTTCAACATGGAAAAACAGCTAATATGCTTAAGCATTTTGATATTAAATACAATAAAATTAATGATGTTTGGTCTTTGTAGCTCATAGTAGTAAATCCCATATTATTTTTTCATATAGTATAATTGACATTCTTCTGCAGAATGTCATTTAGACCCAGTAGTTCTTAAACAATGCTGCCAATTCAGCATAAAATACCCTACTTCAGCAAGGGTGCACAATCTACTTTTCACTCTGTGTGTCTATGCTCGTGGGTGTGAATGTGGGTGTGTATGTGCCATAGTATGCATGTGGAGGTCAGAGGACATCTAGTGTCAGTCTTTAGCTTCCACCTTGTTTTGCTGCAGGGTTTCTCTTGTTCACAGCTGCATTCACCAGGAGAGTTTAGGGGTACCCCTGTCTCTACAATCCTGCAACCATGAGGATTACAACGGCTTGTACCACACAGCTGGCTTGCATAAATTCTGGATGGGCACTTGAACTCAGGTCATGAGGCTTATGGGCTTTACCAAGTGCTTTACCCTCTGAGCCACCTCCCAGTCAAAAAAAAAAAAATTCTTTCACTACAAACTATGTGTTGTCACAGGAAGTCAAATTGCCATACTGAGTTCTGTCCCCATCAAATAAGCTCCTCTCCTACTTCTCTTTCTCTTAAATGTTAAAGCTACTTTCAGTCTCAAAACCTTATTTACTGAATAAAACTTGGGCCCCTCTTTCATGGTACTGTGAAATCTCTGAGGAAAATCCCATGTCTTGATAACAGGCTTTTTTTGTCTGTATGAAACAGAATCAGTGAAGTTAAATAAGTATGTTCAGCTGTGAGGGCCTCATTTTTCAAGCAGGTGCCTATGCAAGCCTATTCACTTTGTTTGTCTGTCACTAGTAGGGATTGTTTATTTCAGCAACAAGAATTTAGTAAGAGATGCTGCGCTTTCTTTCTGCAATAGATGACCTTACACAGTGTACCTGGGCCTTTTACAGCTTGTCAGTTGTCACACGAGTACAAGCAGGGAGTGTTTTACAGATTGCGTAACCTCTTCCATGTTCTTTATGAATAGAATTGGACACCCTCTCTAGAAGGATCAATGGGTTGATCCTCAATATTCTTCCAGAAGCCCTGTTTTTTTTTTTTTTTTGAAACATTGTGGATCTCAAGTAATCTCTAAAATATTGAGCCCTCAGGAACCATGGAGCCTCCTGAGTCCAGGCGGACTCCATGAAGAACAGCATCTGGCAGCCTAGAGTGCCTTTCAGATACTTGTGTTTTTGGAGCAGCATTTCCCACTTCTTGGATATGATACACCCGCTCTGGAAATTTCTAAGGACAAGCTTACCTAGCATTTCTTTCTAGGAATTCACAAGTTAATGTAGACACTTGGATTAGGCTTGACAAGAGCCTCACTGACAGACAAATAAGATAGTACAACTGACTTCTAACAGCCCTACTGAGTGATTTAAGTGTTATACTGATGAAATTATGACAGTTCAGGTACTGAATTATAGCCTAATGAGGGCACAATAATAGTTTTTAATGAAAATTTAAAGAAAGAATTCTAAGTCATTTTCAACCTTTAGCTTACAGATGGAGGGAAGGAATTGGCTGTTTTTCATTCATTAACATGAATAATCATTTTATAGTAAATAGTTGTTGCAGTCAGGTTCACATTGCTGGCAGAAATCACCCAACCCAGAGCAGCTTTTGGAAAAAAAAAAAAAAAAGGATTTATTTTGGCTTACAGACTTTAGGGGAAGCTCCATGATGACTGGGGAAATGATGGCATGAGCAGAGGGTGGACATCGCCCCCTGGCCAACTCAAGACAATAGCAACAATAGAATGTGCCAAACACTGGAAAGGGGGCTTTGGCTATCATACCCACAAGCCCACCTCCAACAATACACTCCCTCCAGGAGGCGTTAATTCCCAAAATCTCCATCAGCTGGGAACCTAGCATCAGAACACCTAAGTTTATGGAGGCACCTGAATCAAACAAACACATTCTGCCCCTGGCCCCATAAACTGATAACCATACATGATGTAAAATACAATGCATTCAGTCCAACTTTAAAAGTCCCCATTTTTTTTTAATCAATCCTAATGATGTTCAAACATCCCCATAATCCAAGGTATTTTAACAGAGCCATAATAACAAAAAATGCCCCCAAAACCCATAATAGCACAGAATGCACGTTCACACTGCAAAAGATGACATTAGGCATAGCAAAGAAATATTCAACCAATTCAAGACTTTTTTTAAACAGGGCAGACATCAAACTCTAGCCAATGACAACTCTCCAATTCCATTAATTCTAACCAGCAACAAGTCTCTGGAGTTCCCATTTCGCCCCTCCAGCTAGTCTACTCACAGTCCTGGAAAACTTCATCCTGGGCTAGCAGCTGTCCTTGGCAGCTATCTCGTGGTTCCAGCATCTCCACTGGGTCTCCACTGCAACCCACGGTTCATCCTCACGATTCCATCAGGTCTCTATGCAGGCATCCAGCAAACCTGCTTCACACTGCCCATGGCCATTTCCAAAACACAATACAATGCTGCAAACTCAATGACCCTCTCTTTTCTGCATTTCCTATACTCCACAATACCAGGTAGGGTGCCAATTTGTTAAATAAGGGGGGAATAAAGCAGACTTTGAGGAACAGGACACTCCTTGAGCACTTAGACCCCTCCAAAAGAGTCAACATTCTTCCTGTTGCCCCAGTGCAGGTCAGCTGGCCCAATGTTCAAGGTTGTAATCTCTCAATTGTAGCCGAATGGGCAGCAGTTCACCCAAAGATTTCATTTTTTCTGTGCCATATCCTTTTGCTCACACCAGTTGATATCTATGTAAAGCCACTCTGCACAACTTCCCAGGACACAGACAAAAAGTCTCTCACACAAACTACTTTATCCCAGTCCAGACAAAGCTCGTTCTCACCCTCATAAACCAAACCTCACAGTCCACAGTTCTTACTGCATTCAGGTCTTGCAACTCTGACCAGAATAGTCCATCGAGCTGTACTTACAGCACTGCAGGGCATCTCTTAGGCCAAGGTTTCAAATCCTTCCACATTCTTCTTGAAAATCAGCCCCAAAAGGCCAAAGCCACACAGACAGGTGTCTAGCAGCAAATGACCCCATTCCTCAGGACCAAAATTACTGTTACAGTCAGGTTCACATTGCTGGCAGAAATCACCTGAACCCAGAGCAACTTTTGGGAAAAAAAGATTTCTTTTGGCTTACAGACTCAAGGGGAAGTTCCATGATGGTGGTGGGAAATGATGGCATGAGCAGAGGGTGGACATCACCCCCTGGCCAACATACGATGGACAATAGCAAAAGGAGAGTGTGCCCAAATACTAGTAAGGGGACACTGGCTATAACACCCAGAAGCCTGCCCCCGACAATATACTCCCTCCACGAGGTGTTAATTCCCAAATCCCAATCAGCTGGGAACCTGGCATTCAGAATGCCTAAGTTTATGGGGGACACCTGAATCAAACCACCGCAGTATTTAATGAATTATCAAATGTGTCCGTTACAATTTAAAGCATTTTTCTTTGATAAGCATTCAATCTCAATACTAGCCTTTTGAGAAAGAAGTGCTTGTATGATTTTCATAGATGAGAAAATTGAGCCAAAACAAACTGAGTGACTTGTACTATTAATGGCTTCATATCCAAGACACTCGGTGACAGTAAGAGAATAAAAACAGATCCCTATGAAATAAAGAAATTCCAAGTGTGTCAGAACATCAGTGATGCACAGGAGCTTTTCATAGGATGCTTAGGCGTCAGCTAAGCAAATAAGTAGAGTTGAGGACTGGGGAAATGGTTCAGTGATTAAAACTGCTTGCTTGCAAAACTTGATGACTCGGGTTTGATCACCCAGTACCCAAATAAAGCCAGATGACTATAATTAGAGCTGGAGCTGCTGGAGTGGATGCTAGATACAAGCTTGGTAATGAATAAATGTCTCCACTTTCTGTCCTGATGGCCACTTAACTTCATGTAAACACTGCTGAGTGGAATGCATTTTAAAGTGTTAGTAGCCTCAATAAATTTCTATACCTTATATTATTTTTAATAAAATGTCACTCCCCTATCTCCCTTGCCCTCTCCTTTTCATTTCTTTATATCCCTTTCATATTCCTTTCTTTTCATTCTAGTTTTACCACTGTGTATTCTAATCTCAAAATTAGGTGAGATGAATTGTACATATGGCTAATCGTAAATTCACTGTCTATATCTAGGCTCAAAAGGCTTGAAATGGTAAACATTTAAGACGTAACCAATTTTAGGGCCTAAATATCAATGCCTTATCACAGAGGCAAACACATTAAATATAGATACAACATCACATGAATACTGTATCTCCTCTTAATTCTCTAAAAGTCAGCTATAGTGGGGTGTGGTGGTGCATACCTTTAGTCCCAGTACTTGTGAGCTGATATATGATGATCACTGTGAATATGAGACCAACTTGAGACTACATAGTGAATTCCAGGTCAGCCTGGGCTAAAATGAAACCCTACCTCAAAAAAAAAAAAAAAAAAAAAAAAAAAAAGGTAAAGAAAAGAAAAACCTATAAACATGCTTCTGATTTGTACAATTAGTATTTTTTGAAAAGCAAAAGAGCTCCATTCCCTAACAAATCAGAGTTTTAATACAGAAAATCTTGCTTAACAAAAGAAAGAGATAGATTTTTCAACTCACTGTTATGCATAAAATGTGACAAAACAAAGATTATCAAAATATAGAACTATGGAGATAAAATGCCATATGCTTTCTCTTGCCAGACTGGCAGAAGAAAGAACACATTGGAGTGAAATTTAGAATTGTCATGGGTAGAATAAAAACAATTACCAAAAATTCTCATATAGCAAGCAGCCCCCGGCCCTAAGCTGATCTTTTATTGTGGTAATTTAACATATGTCGAATTTCATAACACCAGCTCTTCCACTTTGTTCAAGTTTTCATACAAATTACATCAAAAAAGTCTCTCTTTGAAGTTTGAAAGACACCCTAGAGAATACCGTATAATAATTTTTGAACAAGCTGTTATACTTTCACTGGAGAATGAAGTTCCAGGGTTCAGTTTTATCACTTTACATGAGTGCAACTAACTTTAGTTACAACTAATCCCACTTAATTCATGTTTTAAAAACTCAAGGTGGGAAGACAGATGGGGACACCCACAAAATTGAAGTTTTTTTTTTTTAAATTCTTCCATAAAGTGATCCTGGAGTGGTGGTGCATACCTTCAATCCCAGCATTTGGGATGCAGAGGTAGGAGCATTGCAGTAAGAGGCCACGGTGAGACTACAGAGTGAATTTCAGGCCTGAGCTAGAGTGAGACCCTCCCTCGAAAATGAGACCAAACCAAAACAAACACATACACAAAAATCTTCCATAATAAATTGCCAGGAAAGTGATGCAAATAAATTTTAATGCACAATTTCTAGCAGTCTAGTCATTAAAGACAAAAATAACAAATCCTCTCTCTCTTTTTTGTTTTTTAATTTAGTAGGGTCTGGAGAGATGGCCTAGAGAATAAGTGCTTGCCTGTGAAGCCTAAGAACCACAGGTCAGGGCTTGATTCCCTAGGACCCATGTAAGCCAGATGCACAGGGGGCACATGCATCTGGAGTTCATTTGCAGTGGCTGGAGGCCCTGGTGCGCCCATTCTCTATCTATCCTTCTCTCTTTCTCTCTGTCTGTTGCTCTCAAATAAATAAATAATGAAATAAAATAAAATTATTATTATTATTTTTTTTTTTGGAAAGAGACACAAAGAGAGACAGAGAGAGGGAGAGGAAGACAGATAGAGAATGGACACGCCAGCAGCCTCTCAGCTGCTGCAAATGGAATCCAGATGTGTGTGCCCCCTTATGGGCAAGTGCAGCATTGCGTCCTTGCGTCACTTTGCATGTGGCTAAACGTGGAACCTGGAGATTGGAACCAGCGTTCTTAGGCTGAGCAGGCAGGCGCCTTAACTGCTAAGCCATCTCACCAGCCCAAAATAAAATTATTTTTAACAAAATAAAGTCCACTTTTGTTTTTCCTCAGGCAGAGTGTTGTACTATAAATGAGCATAATTTCTCTTCAGTAAGAAATGTTTCACACGTGTTCATTGTGAAATCCACCTTTCATTGGCGTTTTGGAGGTTTTGCTTCTGCCGTCATTTTCTTCTTCTTTCTCATCAGCCCTCCCTATTCTCTTGTATTGCTCCCACCTTTAGACACAGGAGAGGAAGGTGGGACAGAGCACACTCGTATTTCGTGGCCATGGTTCCAATTCTATTCTCTGAGAAGACAGTTTGAAATATCTATTTCTTTGTCTCCTAACCTACTCTTGTCCCCACTGGAATCACACTTCCTTCCTGGGGATGTCTTTCCAGACCTACACAAACCCATGGTGACATCATCCAGAATAGCAGGGGGTGTCGGCCACACCTATAATCCCAGGAGGAGGATCTAGGCAGGAGGTTTACAAATTCTCAGCCAGCCTGGATTTCCTAATGAGTCCATTTCAGAAAGCTAAAAACAAAGAACAAAAAGCCATCTAATCCCTTTAAATTGTCAAACCCTTTGGATAATGGTAATTGTCAAACCCTTTGGGTAATTGTTCATGTGTCAAACTTGAAGAGATACTTGACAGGGATTGAAGGAATTTGAATTCATTGTGTGCTTGTGCATCTCTCTCTCTCTCTCTCTCTCTGTGTGGTCTAAGTGTTCATGTAGAGGCCAGAGGACAACCTTGGGTGTCATCCTTAGTAATGTCATCTACTGCTTGTTGACAGACAGTCTCTTCGTGGCCTGGAACTCACTGAGTAGACTAGACTACCTTGATATCCAGGGATCCTCCTGTCTCAGCCATCCTAGCTCTGCAATCACTACTGTGTGTTACCATGCCTAGCATTTACATGGGTACTGGGCTTCTAACTGAAGTCCTCATGCCTGCATAGAAAGCACTTTACTGACTGAGCTACATTCCTAGCCCTCCAATTCATTCTCAGAATATTTTTCTTCCCTTGTTTTCTAGGACACTGTATATTTTTCTAGTTCTTTCTCAACATGGCTCCTTCAAGTCCCCAATTCCAGGGCTTTCCCTCTTCCACACACTGAAATTTTGGAATGTGGAAGGGCTTATGCCTTAATTCTGAGACATACTACTCTCCATATTAAAATTTTAAAATACATTTTATTTATTTGAGATACAGATTGATTATATTTTTAATTAACAACTTGTATGTATATGTTAGGTATACAATGTTATCATTTGAGATGTGGATATATTGTGATTGATTACAAAAACCAATCAATGAATACATAAATTTGCTACACATACATCATTATCTTTTGTGGTGCAATTTTATTCACCCTTGAAGAGGAAAATAAACCTGCTATTGCAGTCAGATTCGCATTGCTGGTAGAAATCACCCAACCCACAGCAGCTTTGAGAAAAAAAGGTTTATTTTGGCTTACAGGTTGAGGGGAAGCTCCATGATGGCATGGGAAAATGATGGCATGAGCAGACAGTAGATATCACCCCTTTGCCAACATCAGGTGAGAAATAGGAACAGGAGAGTGTGCCCCACACTGGCAAGGGGAAACTGGCTATAACACCCATAAGCCCACCCCCAACCATACACTGTCTCCAGGAGGTGTTAATTCCCAAATTGCCATCAGCTGGGAACCTAGCATTCAGAACACCTAAGTTTATGGGGGATGCCTGAATCAAACCACCACACCTGCTACTTCCAACTGCATGCATGAACTTGCAACCAAATGCATGAACTTGCAGGATATTATGATTATTGAAATAAACCAGACACAGAAAGACAAATCCTACATGATTTCACTTGTATGTGGAATCTAAAAATGTGAAATTTAGATTTTGATGATGTCTGCTAGGGCTGGGTTAGTAGCATAGGGAGCTATTGATCAAAAGACACAGCCTTTTAATCATAAGATGGATGACATCAGGAAGTCTAACACACAGTATGGTGACCACAGCTACTGACTGTAAAGTTTGCTTAGAATTTTCTGAGCGTGGTTCTTGAAACCTCTCTTTCTCTGTTTACACTAACTCTCCAGGTGACCTCATCAGTCCTAGGCTTTAAGCATCATGTGTACTTAGAAGGTAGCTAGATTCTGATTCCCAGAGCAAATTCTCTGCTGAAATGTAATTCTCTGTGTTATACTGCTAATGGAACCTTTGCTAGAGTTCTCATAGAAATTTCAAGCTTAACTCACTTTGGTAGTCTGAATGGATGTCCCCCAATAGATTCAGAAGGTTTACTAAAGCTTCTTGGATTTCCAGCTACCTAAGCTGGAAGTCGTGACACTGTGAGTGGATCTGAATTACAGCCTAAGATATTCAGAGTGCTTGAGCTCCTGGAGTGTGTTTGCTTGTGGTGCTGGGGGTGGTTGCTTTTCTGTCTTTGGGTGGACCTGTGAAAGGGGCCTGCTTTTTCCTCCATTATGGAACTTCCCCTAGATCTGTGAGCTTCAAATAAATTCTTTTCCTTCATAATTTGTGCTTGATTCGGAAGTTTATCTCGGCAAAGTAAAATGTGTACAACACCCACAGGATGGAAAGCACATGATATTTTCTACCACATGTCCTCTCCCTGTTCTCTAAGTCAGTCAGCACCACCAGTTTATCAGTTGCTCAAGCCAAATGCTACTAGCACAAGGGTCATGGACTTCTTTAAAAATATTACTCATTTATGTGAGACAAAGAGAATCAGATAGAGAAAGAAAATGGATGCGCCAGGGCTTCTAGGCACAGCAAATGAACTCCAGATGCATGCATCACCTTATGCATTTGGCTTTACATGGGTACTGGGGAGTCAAACCTGGGTCCTTTGGCTTTGCAGGCAAGTGCCTTAACCACTAAGCCACTTCTCCAGCCTCCTGGGCTTCTCAAACTATAACACACTCTTGAAGATGTTCGTGAGAATAGATTGCCATTTTTAAGTTTTTATAGAAGTGACAGCATCCAACAAGGACATAGTCTAGCAGCCATATCCTAATTTCTTATTCTGTGTACTTGTCCTGCTTTATTTCTTATTCAAAGAACTTATAAAGTGCATATATCTTGTATACCCTTGTAGACAAATTGTAGCGCTGTTCATAAATTCAAGTAAGACACAAGAAGGTGTGTTTTCTGCTCTGCTCGATACTGACTTGCCAGTCCTTAAGTAAGTGTTCAGTTCTTACATGCTGAGTCAACTGTGCTTAACTATGTCCATATTCGCTAGACTCTGTCTACAGAATATTTCCTACAATACTCAAGATACTCTCTCATTTTATCTAATGTCTTTGATATCGAAAATATCTCTTATTTGGTTTAATACTTGGTTTTTTTAACAGTTTAACATAAAGTCTGCTTTTTTATATTATGCACTCAGTTTCTTTGAGACTAGCATCATACTTTTAGAGCTCCAATCACTGCTAAATTATTTCATTTTGGGGTCTGTTCTCCTAATGAAGAATAACTGTGGAAAGCTGAAGTTTATGTAGAAATCGGGTATTCCTGTCAAATTTTACACTATGATGTAGAACTGAGTGTATAATCACTTTTCTCAAACTGTGTGATATAAAGCAGTTATAGTACTTAAAGAGTATCCTTGGCTGAGGGAAATTGTGAAAAATTCAAAGAACATATCCATAAAGAGAGATTTACCTGTAAAATGGTTAAACATATTTTTTTTGTAGTAATGGCTTTAAACAGTTCACAAAATTAAAGCAGCTTTTATGGGAGAAAGAATCACAAATAGAGGGAAAGCTGAAGACATCACTTTGGTTAATTTCTTTACTCCTTATACTTGTTTTAGAAATAACTACTTGACTATAAAGATTGTGGAACTTAGAGCAGGTTTCCAAGGGAAATACATTCCACTTTTAAGATGGTTTCCAGAAGTAGGCTTACTTTTTGGGATAGAGTAGGTGACTGGATGTAGGAGGATGAACTAAATAATTGTTATAATTTATTTCTGTTCCCTTCAGTCTCTGTGGGTGTAATCCTGTGGTCAAGTCTGTGTGTGAAAGGATGTAGATGCTTTACAGCTGGACTCAAAGTGTCAGTGTAGGGTCACACTTGACTTATGGCTGAAGATATTTGCAGCCTCCTGTCTGCCTCACAGTGTAAGGAGGAAGTTTGTAATTGATTTTTCTCCTTTTTATTTCCTCCTTGAAGATTATGTGTTATCATTCCATAAAAGTGAGTGCTAATAAACAAAGGACCAAACTGCAAATCCAAACCAGATTATCTGAGAAAGCAAATTCCTGAAAGCAGATTATTCCCAGACTTGGAATGAAGCCTCTAGCTCAGGGTTTATACACTGTAGTAGTTTTGGTATTCTGGAAGGTTGGTTTGCCTACTAAAAAGAGAATTAATTACCAAGATGCTAGATACCATTCACTCTCAAACATACAGCATATAGGTACCATTTGTCGCTATTTACAGAGGGCCAGACACTTGATCCAAGTTTATAGATGAAGAAACTGAAACAAAGGTTTTGATGAAAGTTTCTATATTTATTTATTTATTTAACAGAAAGAAAGAGGGAGAAAGAGAATGGGCATGCTAGGGCCTCCAACCACTGCAGACAAACTCCAGATGCATGCATTACCTTGAGCATCTGGCTAACGTGGGTCCTGGGGAAATCAAACCTGGGTCCCTCATCTTTTAAGAGACCACCTTAACTACTAAGCAATCCCTCCAGTCCAAGGTTAAGATTTTTTTTTTTTTTCCGAGGTAGGGTCTCACTCTCTAGATCAGGCTGACCTGGAATTTACTATGTAGCGTGCACCACCATGCCCAGCTCAAGGTTAAGATTTTAAATGGTGGTATAGGTTGGCATCAAGTACTCAGGCTAGGAAGCCCCATGTTTAGTCACTTAACTCATAGGTTGACAGCAAAATCATATGTCTTCCTCGTACTCAATTTGGATTCAAAGAGGTATGCTGGGTATTGAAAAGTTGCCAGGGGTAGTTACTATCTAAGAAATATGTTAAATGTGTAATCTGGATTTTGAGTAAGACCTTGTTATTCGACTGACTTATATTTAAAGGGTTTAATGATATTACAACACATGAGATTCAGGGAATAAAATCAGCTTCATTTGTAAATGGACAAATAGGTACATGATTATAAATACAGAAATTGAGTATTTCAACTGAACCATAGAAAGATGAAAAAATAGTCCCTCTATAACCAAATAAATATATTAACTCCTTTTCTAGTGCTCTTTAAAGTAGATCTTCATTAACATAATCTACATAATATCAAATTCTCTCTCTCTCTCTCTCTCTGTTTTGGTTTTTCAAGGTAGGGTCTCTCACTCTAGCCCAGGCTGTCCTGCAATTCATATGCACTCTCAGACTGGTCTCAAATTCTGTCTCCCAAGTGCTGGGACTAAAGTTGTGTACCACCATGGCCAGTTCAATTCGCTCATTGCAGACTAGTTTGACATCCTTCCTCCCACCTTCTCTGCTTTCCCTCCTGTTCCACATCTAGGGACAGACATTTGCAACCATTGCTACAAAGGATTTTCATCACTCCTACAATTGTCTCTTTGCCCATTGACCCTAACTGTGCATGATCTCTTTGCCCAGCCCTGGATAACCATTAATTTACTTTCTATTTCTGTATATTGTACACTCCATATAAAATGTATACAAAGTTGTTCATTTGTAGCAGGTCTTTCTAGGGTCCATCCAGTACTTTATTTTCATTGTAGAACAGTATTTCATTGTGTGAGAGTAATGCATTTGGTTATAAATTCATTAGGTGACAGACATTTAGGTTGATTCCTTTTGTTAATAATTCTGAATAACATTACTGTGAGCATCTATGAGCCCATTCTTGCATTGATATACTCTCGTTTCTAATGGGTGTATGACAAGGAATGACATTACAGAGTCATTTTATCAATCTCTGTTTATTATGTTAAAGTTATGCTAGGCCATTTTTTATAAAGGAACTAACCATTTTCACATTCCTATTAGCAATTCATGAAATTCTACTGTTTGCACATCTTGTCCACACTTCCTTACTATTCTGTGACTCTTTCATGAAGGTCAGATCCATGAATGTGATGCCATATCTCATTGTCATTTTGATTTGCATTTTCCCAATGGTTGATACGTCCAGCATGCCCTCATGTGCCCATTGGCCATTTGACATTCCTTAGGGAAATGTCTTTTCAAAGTTTGTCCTCATCATTCAATCAGATACTTTCCAATTACATGTGAGTATGTGTGCACATATATGAATATATTCTTATAAATATGCCTGTTTATACCTAAATACAATGCAAATATTCAGGTTTTTTTTGTTTGTTTTTGTTTTTTTTGTTTTTCAAGGTAGGGTGTCACTCTGGCTCAGGCTGACCTGGAATTCACTATGTAGTCTCAGGGTGGCCTCTAACTCATGGTGATCCTCCTACCTCTGCCTCCCAAGTGCTGGGATTAAAGGCATGCGCCACCATGCCCCGGCCTCAGATATTATTTTAAATACATATATTTGAGGTGGGAATGGGTATGCCACAGCCTCTTGTCACTGCAAATGAACTCCAGATGCATGTATCACTTTGTGCATCTGGTTTAATGTGGGTTCTGGGTAGTTGAACCCATGCAGTCAGGCTTTGCAAGGAAGCCTTTAACTGCTGATCCATCTCTCCAGCCCAACTCAAATATTTTGAAAAACTCAAAATAAGTTGCCCAAATGCCACAAAAATACATTCATGTCAGTGAGTCTTGAGTGACCTGCCCCTGTGGATTTTGGATTTCCTTGAGTTGTTTTTTCATTATCCTCTTGGTTTCCTAAAACACACCCTTATATAATAAGCCATCCAAAATACACTGTGTCCACTCCCCAGGACCCATGTAACCCAGATGCACAAAATACACTGTGATGAACTGAGAGACTGAAAACAGCCAGTGCATTGGAAGAAATATAGAGCATGGTTTAGTAAAGTATCTATCTTCCCACAGATGAGGTTTGTCATTGACCTGTGTAGTTATGCGGCTCTTGTAAAATGGAACTATTCGCCAGGTGTGGTGGCACATGCCTTTAATCCTAGCATTCGGGAGGATTGCCATAAGTTCGAGGCCACCCTGAGATTACATAGTGAATTCCAGGTCAGCCTGGGCCAGAGTGAGACCCTACTTTGAAAAACCGAAAAATGAAAAGAAAAAAAAAGAAACTATTCATGAATGAATTAAGACTTTTTCATCTTGATATTGAGGTGGAGGTAAAGGCAAAGAAGGGTCTTACCTTTTATTCGCAATATGCAAGATGGCTGTGTCACAGACATATCCTTCTGTACTTTAAGCAGAGAGCATCAGGAGCTGAGGACTTCAGTGTGCCCTTAAAGACAATGAGCTTACCAGAAAGAGAAAGGAACGGATATCTAACTAGAAGTAAATATAGCTCAAAGGATAAATTAAGGTTGTAGTCCCAAGTGGGATGTGGGGAAAATAATTAGATTGGAAAACATTGTCATTATGTCAGCTTGTGGAGATATTTTTCTGTGTGTATTTCAATTAACTGTTCAATTAAATATGCATGACCTCAGGACAGGACTCTAGGGAATTTGCTAGCCTCAGGCGAGACCCTCGGGTCTTGGTAGGATGTTTCAGTTTTTAAATAAGACCTCAGAAAGACCTTGATGGATATGTTGATGAATTAGCTAAAGTGACTTTTAAATTATCTGAATGTTTTATTAGTTTATATTTTGCACAGATATTAATCTTTCCTCTTGTCAATCAAATGAAATTTCTGGGTCATGCTTTTTAATTTATTTTTAAAACTTTTAATTAAGGCACAAAGTATATACATATTACTACAGAGTTTGCAAACTGGAGAACTGCTGTAGAACCATAACTAAGTTGAGGCAACCATGAGTAGTATTTTACGTACCATCTATTGAGTCTTTTTTTAAAAATAATATTTTATTTATTTGTTTATTTATTTTAGAGAGGGAGAGAGAATGAGCATGCCAGGGCCTCTAGGCACTGAAAACAAACTCTAGATGCATGTGTCCCCTTGTGCATCTGGCTTACATGGGTCTTGAGGAATTGAACCTGGGCCCTTAGGCTTTGCAGGCAAACGTGCCTTAACCGCTAAGACATTTCCCCAGCCTGCTTCTATTGAATCTTATTAGAATAGGATCTCTTCCCAGAGATAACTGCTATTCAAATATGTATAACTAGAATTTTTACTTTATGGTTTTCTTGTTTGTTTGTTTTATAAGCCACGTTGTCACCCTTCAGGCCAGACTGGCCTCAAAGTCAAATACTTCCTGCCTTGACCTTTCCAATGTTGCAGTGACACACACACACACACATATATATATATATATATATATATATATATATATATATATATATACCACATCCAGCTACAGACTTAGGTCTAATATAAGTTAGATGATATATCTTTGCCTTTTGAGTAAGCCTCGCAACACTGTGTTGCTGATTTCCATATCCATAGCAGCCTCTGTATGTATAGAAGGCTTGCCATCACTACTGTGATGTATGTATAGAAGGCTTGCCATCACTACTGTGATGTATGTATAGAAGGCTTGCCATCACTACTGTGATGTATGTATAGAAGGCTTGCCATCACTACTGTGACTGTGTCTATGCTGTGACTATCCTACAGTTTATTTCTCCATTGTATTACTGATAGGAAATTCGCTTCAGACTTCAAGCAACAAGTCATAGTGATATAAACATCTTAGTACCCCTGTTGGTGAATGGATTTATTGCTAATCTATCCTGAAGAAAGAAGTTTTTCTATAGACTGTATTCATTTTCTTTTACTCCTGCAATAAACAAATTAACACAATTTTAGGGCTAAAAGCAATAAATATTTATTATATTTTTTTCGTTCTTTTATTTATTTATTTTTATTTATTTGCAAGCAGAGAGAGAGTGAGATACACAGTAGAAAGACTGACAGAGAGAATAGGTGTGCCAAGGCCTCCAGCTACTTCAAATGAACTCCAGATCCACGTGCCACTGTGTATCTGGGCTTTACATGGGTCTTGGGGAATGGAACCCCTGTCATTACACTTTGCAGGTAAGAGCCTTAACTCCTGAGCCATCTCTCCAGCCACAAATTCACTGTCTTAACCATCTGAAACTCCAAAATCTATAATAAGTTGTCATGACCATGTTTTATCTTGAATCTCTTGCTTTTCTGACCTTTAGTAGGCACATGCATTCTGTATCTGTTAATAAAATTACAATCTACAAAACATTTAATTATCAAAGACGTGTTTCTAGTGGCCTGTGATCACGTCACTTTTGCATCTCTTTCCACGGTTACATCTCTCAGGTCGTCTCTCCTGCTGCTCTGTTACGTTGGACTCACTCAGATTCACCAGTGCGAGCACCCCTCCCCACGATGCTTTATCCATCATATCTGATAATTGCTTTTCTTAGGCAAGGAAGTAGTTCATAAGCACTGATGATTGGGGTGGGAATATATTTGTGAAGCCCTAGTCTGCTTGTCACACAGGCCATAAGAAGGTTCAGCTTTATTGTACCCGGCTTGCCAAGCAGCTTTCTAAAATGTGCCCCATTCTCACCAGCAGCATAGTGTATGATGGCTCTCTGCTTCTCTACATCAGAATCAATTGGTGGTTGGTAGAATAACAATAAAACACATCTTTTATTTATTTATTTATTTATTTTATTTATTTATTTGTTTGTTTGGTTTTTTTTTTTTTTCATTTTTCGGTTTTTCAAGGTAGGGTCTCACTCTAGCCCAGCCTGACCTGGAATTCACTATGTAATCTCAGGGTGGCCTCGAACTCACGGTGATCCTCCCACCTTTGCATCCCGAATGCTGGGATTAAAGGCGTGCGCCGCCACGCCCGGATTTATTTTATTTTATTTTATTTTATTTAATTAATTAATTAATTTATTTATTTATTTATTTATTTATTTATTTATTTATTTTTTTTTTTAGAGAGACACAGAGAGAGAGAGAGAGGGAGGGAGAAAGGAAGACAGAGATGGGCGCGCCAGCAGTGTCTCGGCTGCTGAGAATGAAATCCATATTCGTGCGCCGCCTTGTGGTCAAGTGTGGCATTGCACCCTTGCGTCACTTTGCATCTGGCTAAACGTGGGACCTGGAGATTGGAACGGCTGGAGATTGGAATTAGTGTTCTTAGGCTTAGGAGGCAGGCGCCTTAACCCCTAAGCCATCTCTACAGCCCTTATTTTATTTTTTAATTGAGAGAGAGAGATATAAAGAGGCAGACACAGAGAGAGAATGGATATGCCAGGGCCTCTAGCCACCAAAAAAAAAAAAAAAAAAAAAAACCTCCAGATTCATGTGCCACCTTGTGCATCTGGCTTCACATGGGTACTGAGTAATCAGACCTAGGTCTTTTGGCTTTGCTGGCAAGGGCCTTAACCACTAAGTCATCTTTCTAGCCCAAAACACATCTTTTGCATGTTTAGTATTTTTTTTTTCTTGAGAAGTCTACTCTAGTCATTTCGTATTGTCTTTTTATATTTTAGCTGAATTTCAGAAAAAAAAAACTATTGTGCATCAAAATAAATCCAATGTTCCTTTGCATGTTCTTTTTATGTAGCTAAAGATTATTCTTGGTTGTTATCAGCCTAGGTACGTGTCTTGTAAAAATGTAAGTTCGGGTCAAAATATTTTTAACAGTGGGATACTTTTCTTTCTGTGTACAGTTAGAGAAAGTAATTTTCATATATATATATATATATATATATATATATATGAAGAAATTTATTCTATTGACATTATTTTTATACTTCTTTTTCCTGAAAAATAATTTTTTTATTAAGAACATAGTTTGTATGGATACATCATGTGTCAGTACCAACTTTTCCTTCCTCTCTGGCTCCATTCCACAAGGGTGCCTCCTCAGTGGGGTTGCTGATATTCCCCGTAGGGTGGTTGATTATGGGTTGTGGGAGCAGCAGTCAGTTATTGGGGGGAGGCAATGCCTCTGGGCATGATGGCCCAACCTGTTACTCTTATAATCTTTCCAACCCCTCTTCTGCAAAATTCCCTGAGCCTTTGCTGATATGCTTAAGTCTACTTCCGTGCATACATCAGCCTCAATAGAGAAATTCTAGAGATCTTTTATTTTGAAAGGGAAACCAAAGAAATAAATCTATAATCCACCCCCAAAATCTTTACCTTTCATAAAAATCAGCAATGAATAACTGTGTGATGTAACATTAAAATAAAATTGCTTATAATAGTAACAAACCCTAGAGATAAATGTAATATATATCAAGTACATTTTTGTTGTTGTTTTTTCAAAGTAGAGTCTCACCATTCTGGCCCAGGATGACTTGGAATTAACTTTGTAGTCTCAGGGTGGCCTCGAACTCACAACGATCCTCCTACCTTTGCCTCCCAAGTGCTGGGATTAAAGGCGTGCACCACCATGCCCAGCAAGTCAAGTAAATTTTTTAAACACGCTTTTTTTCAAATTAATTTCTTTATTTAAGAAAGAGGAAGGAAGAAAGAGACAGAAAGAAGGAGAGAGAGAGAATGGGTGCACCAGAACATCCAGCCACTACAAAAACGAACTCCAGATTCATGCGCCACGTTGTGCATCTGGCTTACGTGGGATCTGGAGAATTGAACCAGGGTCCTTTGGCTTTGCAGGCAAATGCCTTAACCACTAAGCCATTTCTCCCATCCTCAAGTAGAATTTTAATAGAAAAAAATATAACATCTCAAGGAAAGACATCAAAAGGACACAAATAACTGGATTTTCCATGTTCATGTTTGCCAAGACTCATAAAGATAAAGATGTCATATCTCCACATGTAATCTACAAATTCAAATTCTTTCCAACCTACCAGAAAATTTTCATTACAACTTTTTTCAAATGAATCCTAAAATGTCCAAGAAAGAATGAGGGGATTAAAGCAGTCAAGTCATAGTATTTTTACAGACACAAGAAAATCCACTCTATCTATCTTAGTAAGAAAATAAGACAAATGGTATTTTGATAAATGTAAAGAGAAAAGTGTCTCCATGCAAATGATGTTTCTCAAAATAATGTCACATGTAGGAAGAACAGTCGGCATTGCAGGTGGCATTAGAATTCATTAAAACAAAGTACAGGCTCCCTTAAATAAAATTATATAATTTGATACCTATTTGGGAAAAAATAGATAAAGAATAAATCACAGAAGGGCTAGAATCACTGGCTAAATGTGCTTGCTTGAAAAGCCTTCCAACCTAGGTTTCATTTCTCAGAACCCATTTAAGCCACATCCACAAAGTGGCACATGCACCTAGATTTCATTTGCAGTGACAAGAGGCTCTGGCATGTTCATTATTGTTCTTTCTCCCTGTCTCTCTCTCACAAATATTTTTTTTAATTTCGAAAATCATAAAAAATTCTTCCCACTTACAAATAAGAGAATTTATTAAATAAAAATTTAAGCTACAACTCCCAAAGAAAATACGGAAAGGGTTAATTGAGCACATGAAATTAAAGGGGAAAAGTCAAAATTACATATAACATCCTGAGAAAAATACAAGACCAGGCTTTATAGCTGGATAAAATGCTTGCATTCTGGCTGGAGCACTTGCTTAGTGGTTAAGGCACTTGCCTGCAAAGCCAAAGGATCCAGGTTCTATTCCCCTAGACCCATGTAAGCCAGATGCACAAGGCATACATTTGTAGTTTGTTTGCAGCTACTGGAGGCCCTGGCATGGCCATTCTCTCTGTCTCATTCTCTCTCTCGCTCGCTCTCTATCTGCCTCTTTTTCTCCTTCTCAAATAAATAAATAAAAGTAAAAGTATTTTTAAAATGTTTACATCCCATATGAACTGAATGCTATTTATTTCTCAGAATATACATATATAAATGGGGTGGGGATGTAGCTCTATGGTAGAACCCTTGCCTAGCATGTGTGAAGCCCTAAGTTTGAGTCCCAGCATGGCAAAAGAAAGATTTAGAGAAACCCTGCAAAACTGCAAACAAACTCCAGATGCATGTGCCACCTTGTATGGCACAATACAGGCCTGGTCCTAGCCAGACCACATGGCAAAAAAAAAAACCCAGGAAGTGGCTTCTGTGAACATGGCGTTCTGCTCAGGTCTGGCATGACAACAGCTACAGTCCCATGCTCGCGAGAAACCTGCTATGAGATGACCTGTCCAGAGACAGGCTGTCATTGGTCACAAAAAGGGAACCACCCCATACAATGATTGGCCAGCCAAGCCCCTTAAAAACCCTCTGCACTTCCTCAATAAATGAGTTTTGAGGCAGCTCGCTTCCCACTTTCACCCAACTCCTGGAGTCTGTGTCGTGATTCTGCGCTGCTCACCCCCAACTTGGCAGAGACCCTACTGTCTCTCCTGGGCTGGCCTTAGGGGGAACCACAACACCACCTTGTGCATCTGGCTTCATGGGTCCTGGGAAATTGAACCTGGACCTTTTGGCTTTGCAGGCAAGTGCCTAAAATGCTAAGTTATCTCTCCAGCCCCCATGCACATTTCTTTATTCTTAAGCATTTGGTATCTGAGTCTTCATAGGTAAAAAATGTCAATGTTTGATAATTAGGGCAAAATGTACTTCCCCCTATACATAAAGTGCTTCCTAAATTGAAAAACATGAGTGCAGTGATTTATACAAAAATGTTTTTTTCAGTAATTTTATTCAAAGGCTTTATTACTGGTAACTTGTTAACTTCTACATCCTTTCACAAGCTAAAGTTTAAAATTCCTATATTTATTCTTGCAGAGAAAAATCATTAACCTATATTCGTTCATAAGAATTAATGGGGATCTAGCTGGGATGAACCTCCAGACTAGAAACAGGTATGGAAAGAAGAAAGGAGTTATTGGAAGCTTACAGATCCAGGGAAGTTCCATAATGGCAGAAGAAGTTGGCCCACTTTCACATGTCCACGCCAAGAGAAAAAGGCCACAAGCCAAAATCCAAAAGCCACAGCACATGCAAGCAACCACACTTTAGCAACCCCAGTCACAGCTCAAACTTTGTATATCTTTAGACTGGAATTCTAAATTCACCCCCACATGTTAGGGCTGGACCCTAGGAACCCCACAACGGCACCTCCTCCAGCCAGGCTGCTGGAGACCTAAAGCTTTACTAAAATTGAATCTATTGGAGAACATCCGTTTAAACCACCACACCTGTATTTTTTCTTAAGAATTAATTGGGATCTAGGCATCATACATTAAAATCTATGCCCCAAATAAAATGTAATGCAAGTCCTGTGTTTCTTCTTGGCCCTCTTAAATCTCAGAAAGACGAAGCTGCCTTTGCTTACATTCACACTCCCTTCTGCAGTCAGAATATGGCCACGATAATTGCTAATATTTATAGTATGTAATAATCAATATTTTGTATTTGTCTAGTATCCAAATATGAGGAGAATAGTTAAAGAGTCTACTGAGTACTGAATGTAATTACTGAAAAAAAATAAATTTAGATTTTTCTCTCCAAAATTATAAGGCAGATCTACCAGGAGACGTGAAAGGACTTTGTTCCACACATGATTACATGAACTCAGCTGGTGGTGGCTTGGTGATTACCACACATGATTTGAGGTCCCTTTCTGTGTTACCATCCCAAAGAGACTTGAGTGGCCATCTCCAAAGGCTTAATTAAGATTTTGATTCTTCACAGTTATATCTGCTCCCATTACTTTACAGTAATTTGGCCCCTCATAACTGCAAGTGAACAGAAGAAATTGGGCATGAATATGTAAGTGTGTGCATAGCTGTTATGAAGGGAAGTGTAGTCAGAAACAGGAAGAATACGCTGCCAGCAAACTAAACATGTTTTAAGAGACTAGAAATGAGAAAGGTGAACCACTAAGAGGTGTCTCTCATCTTCCTCCTCTTCCTCCTCCTCCTTCTCATCCTGATCGTATTCCTGTCATCCTCCACTTCCTCCTTTTCTCTCTTTTCCTTTAATTCCTCTTCTTCCATCTTCTGTGGGGAGTCTGAGGCAGGATAATAATATATAGCTCTGGATCTGAGAATGTGTTGTACAGAAAAAGGTGGCTCCAGGGAATAAATAAATTCTGTATCCTGGGAACTGCCAGAAAGAAATACAGGATGCCTGCTTAAATTAGAATTTCTGATAATTTATGAGTTTTTTTTAATAAAAGGCATTTCTCACAATGATATTATTTGCTAAATTTGATAATGCTGTAGCTGAGAAATTATTTTATGTTGAACTAAAAATTTACTTATTCCTTTAAGAGAGATTCATTATGAGTTCAGAGTAGAGCCTATGAAAGTTGTAATCATTTGGAAGCAATGATTTCCACCCCAGATATCTGGACCATAAATGTAAATTGGTAATTGTCACTCTCTGAATAATACTACAAATAAGGGGAGTCTCCATGTTCAAAGGGGATGACCTTGACATAGTTTTGTGGAGTACCAAGACTCAAGGGCAGACAGAGCAAGAAATGCCAGATGTCTAATGTGCAAGGTCAGAGTCAGGAGAAACTGGAGCAAAAGAGGGCCAAAGAGAATTAGGTCATGAAGAACTAGGGCAATGGCTGAGGACTAGACACAAGACGGGCCGTCTCCACAGTTGATTTTGCAAGGGGATTGCCAAGGGAAAATGTGCAGGTGGAGGTAGAGGTAGATAGTAAGGCATGAATAAGTATGAATGTGTAATAAAGAATTAAAAGGATCAGAAATCGATGACTCTTCAAAGACACTCATATAGGGAGAAACAGAAAGAGAAAAGAATAGGTAGGTAGTGGATCCAAGACAAAAAGGCTTTGATTCTCAGGCAATTCACGATTAAGTCTATTTCCTGTGGAAGGAAGATGTTTTGTAAATAAGCATTGAGGAGAAATTTGCAATGACCAATGGACCTGTGTCTTGAAGAAGAGGAAAGTGGTGGCTTAATGACCATAGCAGGACAAACCTGAAACAAGAAGACAGAGACATCACTATAAGAGACAGGCAGAAATGTGGGATAAGATGCACATATGTTTCTTTGCAAAGTTGAACCGACTTTGTATTGCAATGACTTCAAATTCCCTTTTTAAAAACTTTTTAACTTATTTGCAAGCAGAGAGAAATGAGACACACACACAGAAAGAGAGAGAGAGAGAGAGAGAGACCATGGGCATGTCAGGGCCTCTAGCCACTGTATATGACCTCCAGATGCATGCACCACTATGTGCACCTGGCTTACATGGGTCCTGGGGAATGGAACCTGGGTCCTTGGGCTTTGCAGGCAAAGCCATATCATCAGCCCTGAAATTCCCTTTTCAGTAGGAAATGGAATATTCACCAGGGATGCAAAAGCATTTCAGATTTGAATTTGAAGACTTTTGCATAGGCTTGGTGGTAGATTTCTAAGTATTTTTGACCAGTGCAATGTTGGGATAGACTTGAAGACCCCCTACCAGGAATGAGTCGATTATCCAGAACCCTCAAATATTGGACTGTGTCATTGCACCAGCTCAGTAAGTTTGGGGTGGGTCATCTTAATATTCTTTTAACCCTACCTCTCTACTCAATAGGAGAATCTGTCTCTTGCTTATCTGCTTCAGTGTTTGCAATCCTTATGTAAAGAAACTATGAAAAGCTGAAGTATTGCAGATGTGAGGAAAGTACTGGTTGGATGGCACAGGATGCATGTTATGTTATGCATTTTGGGGCTGTGGAAGGTATTTTTCATGCACTTTTTGATCTCTCTGAAAACATCTGATTTTCAGAAAACCAGTTTCAGAATGTTTCATGAGAGTCAGCTGATTTTTCTGTAATCAGGCTTCTTCTTGATTTATTGCTTGATAAGAGGAAAATACTAATCAAGTTGAATTTTCTGCTGGCATATGCTTATTGGAATATTGACATTTTAACACTGATTCGACTACATTCTTAATCACATTTTTGGATTTTGTTTTGTTTTTGTTTTGGAGGTAGGGTCTCACTCTAGCTAGCCCAGGCTGCCCTGGAATTCACTATGTAGTCTGAGGGTGGCTGCAAACTCACAATGATCCTCCTACCTCTGCCTCCTGATTGCTGGGATTAAAGGTGTGCACTACCATGCTAGGTCCCTTAATCACATTTTCTTGATAACTTCTTTTATGACTTTACCAGATGATGAGAAAAATCTTATCTTTCATTTTTAATTTATTTTTTAATTTTCAAAATATTTTATTTTTATTTGCTTATTTGGGATAGAAAGGCAGATACAGAGAGAATGGGTGTGCTAGAGCCTCTAGCCACTGCAAACAAACTCCAGATACATGCATCACCATGTGCATCTGGCTTCCGTGGGTACTAGGGAATTAAACCTGGATCCTTAGACTTACCAGGAAAGCACCTTAATCACTAACCCATCTTTCCAGCCCTCTTTTTTTTTTAATTTTTAAAATATTTTAATCCAAATGCAGTTAAAGTTCACAGACTATTATATATGACCTGCTATAAAAGCCATAACATACGTAAGAAACTATATGCTTATTGAATCTGCTACTGCATAGTGCTGCCTTCAGATTGTTAGCTTTTTCCACTGGGGTCCTTAGGCTTCACAGGCAAGTGCTTAACCACTAAGCTATCTCTCCAGGCCCACCCTATGGTTTTTTAAATGAACAAAATCAGATATGTAATAATAATATTTGTATCCTGCCTATAGTGTATGCTCCTTAATTATTTTTTAATTACTTAAGGAACTGGTTCACTAGGGTCCAAACCTGACTCTAACATTTATTTACCTGTTTCATTTTAGTACTGATTTTACTAAAAACATACTACATGTAGTTTTAATTTTTCAAGTTTATAAGAGAAAACACACTAAAAACTTATAACCAGCCTAAGGAAAACAAATTGAAACACAGATATAGGATTTAGTAATTAGCAAAAAATGAGGATGGTTCAAAATTTATCTCCTTTTCTTACTTTTTTTCTAGCCATATTCATTAGACACTTTAATTACTGAAAGTACAAAACTCACTGGTAAAAAATAATTACATGTCAAATTCATAATATCCCAATATTATAATGATAACTGTACAAATCATTTATATTTTAGTAAGGATGACAAAAGATAAAACTTCAAAAATATTAAAAGGTATGTTAATGGCATACAGGATAAAGCTGTGTAAATTGTGACATTTAAAGGCATAAAAGTGGTAAGAATGGAGAAAAAGTGTTGAGTTTTTTAATGTGGTCAGTTATCATCAGATTAAATAGATTGATGGAAGAGATTTTATATAAGCTTCCTGGTACCTGCAGAGAAACAATGTTTTGGTACCATCATTTCCCTCCTCCTGCCCCCATTCCACTGAGGGCCCTTCTCAGCGGGATTGCTGGTATTCACCTTGGGTTGTGAAAGCAGCAGTCAGTCATTGGGGGGAGGGCAATGCCTCTGGATATTCCCTCCCACCCTGTGGCTCTTACAACATTTAACTTTAAAAGTAAGCGTGGAAAGATTTGGTATGGGGAAGAATGCTGGAAAATGAGATGTGGGTTTTGGTCTACAGATGCATTGCATTTCTGCCTGAGGTCATGCTGAAGGAAACCTGGGGGAATGCTGAATGCCTTATGACAGATTAGGGAATGTAACTGAAATTCCTATTTACTTTATACAAGCAGACAACAGACGTCAGTGCTGTCCCTACTCTGGCTACTTCATATGCATTATTTGACCATGGCTAATGAACTTCAGCACTGTAACTATTTCATTTTAAAAACTATCGTTGCGATTGTGGAGATTAGTCCACCTCTGGGCTTCTTAAGAGCTTGATTCTTGGCACAGCCCCTGAAAAGATGGGGGAAAAAAGTCCATTTACAAACACAGCAAAAATAAAAACTTGCAGCTAACAATTATTCCTCAGAGAAGCTAAAGATGTATATTAAATACAAACCAGCAGCCATACAAGGCAGTGACAGAAGTGCATGGTGCAGTAGAACAGGCATTCACAGACTCTCAAAGGTCCTTTTAATCCCCACTAAGGGAAGGGGCTGGACAAATTTGAGCAACGAGGTCCACGGGTCTCTTAAAAACAAATCATGCAAAACTCACGAGATTGCTGTTTTCATAGACGATCACGCTTGTGGCTGCAAGAAGGCAACAATCTCAATTCCAGGAAAAAAAAAAATATATATATCATCAGTTAGTGTCTGGAGCAGTTTTACAAATTGATTCAAACAGGCTTCCAGGGGAACCCACTTCCCATCACAAAGAGTGGCAGGCACATCTTGACAAATAGCATCATGCAAATTTCTAATGATTCCTTAAGGAGCTGGTGGTAGATGGCTTCTCCAATTTCCTTATTACTAAATCCATATGGGGAAGTAACAGGCATGAAATGCAGAAGACAGCCTACCAAACCCTGAAGTGAGACACTCCCTAGAATAAAAGATGAGTACCGAGGATAGAAACCACACCTCTTTGAAAACTTGGAAGAGTGGGAAAAGTTGGCACTCACCCAGAAAATGTGAGAACTCACCCGGTGGAGGGAGAAGAGAAGCCATAGTAAAGGGAGACACCAGGAGACCCTGGAATTGGCTCAGTGGATAAGAGAACTTGTCAAACCAGTATGAGGGCAGCAGAGACTGCAGAATTGCTGAGGTTCACAGATGAGCCAGCAGGAGTGAAAACATAGCAGCTCCAGGTTGAGTGATATATATATGTATATATGGATATATATATATATATATATATATATACACACACCATAAACACACCACACCACACCATACCACTCATGCTACCATGCCTAAACATAAAATCATTTCTATGATTTTATTATCAAAACCATTTATTCGCCTATTTATTATTTATTTATTTGAGAGAGAGGAAGAGAGAGAGGAAGAGGAAGATAGAGAATGGGTGCACCAGGGCCTCTAGCCACTGTAAACATACTCCAGACACATGTGCCACCTTGTACTTCTGGCTTATGTAAGTACTGGGCAATTGAACCTGGGTCCTTAGGTTTCTCAGGCACATGCCTTAACCACTAAGCCATCTCTCCATCCCTATAACATAATTTGTAAAAGAGAGACAACAGGATGAAAGAACTGAACAATAGGGCGAGAGAGATGGCTTAGTGGTTAAGTGCTTGCCCATGAAGCCTAAGGACCCCTGTTCAAGGCTCAATTCCCCAGAACCCACATAAGCCAGATGCAGACAGTGGCATATGCATCTGGAGTTTGTTTATAGTGGCTGTAGGCCCTGGTGTGCGTATTCTCTCTCTGTGTCTCTCTCTCTCTGTCTGTCACGTTCAAATATATAAATAAATAAAAATAAATAAATAAATAAACAAAATTTTTTAAAAAAGAAGTGAACATTAAATGAAAAATGCTCAATGTCTCTCAAGTCCTAATTGGCAATGTTATATTCCCCTTTGTCAAATGACACCCAAAGCTCAAATGTGTGGAAGTTTTTCTTTTTCCCTCATTAAAATGCTCCAGAATCATATGACAAACAGATTAGTAAAATATACACTCCTTACATTACAGGAACTTATATGCTATATATTAGAGGATTGGCCCTTCAGTGGCACCATTCCTGTGAGTAATTGTTCATCGCTAGTTGATTCTTGTTCTTTTCTTTGGACTTTCCATGTGCTTCTCACTTCGTCTGTAGGATGACACTGTAAGGTCTGCTATTGTTTTTGTGTTACTCTTGAGGAAACATTCACATAGAGAAATTGGGTATTTTGCCTGAGGTCACACAGCCATGTGTGCAAACTAGACTTTGAGCAGTAATCTGCCTTCTGGGCCTGTGTTCTTAGCCTCCCCACATCCTTGCTCTGGAAGGCAGGGATGTTTGCCTCTAGAGTCATCAGCAGCAGAAAATCCTTTGAAATGTTATAGGCTATGAATAGGCCATGTTCATCCTAGATTAGAATCACACTTTGTATTTTACCAAGAATTGAGACCATATATAGTTTTTATTATTTTTCTATTTTAACCTCTCACCTGATGAAGGTCAGAACAGGCTTCATTCTTCTCACTTACTCTTATGTTCAAGAGGCTTATGTCTACCTCCGTGCATAGCTAACAGTTTACAAAATACATTTAGAACTCATATTCTATATTTTACCTCAAGACCAATTTTCTTCTCTCGTTTTTCTTTCTAGCATCTTGTGATTTTCTTTCACAAGTAAAATTTAATGTAAAGCTGTTGACAAGACAAACATGGTCAGGAATACCTGTCATTCTAGCATGGAGAAGCTGAGGCAGAAGGATGCCTGGAAGCTTAAGGCCACCCTCGACTATATTCTGAGTTGAAGAAAAGCCTGGGACACTTAATGAGACCTATCTCAATGTAAAATTACAACCTGTTGGCAATCAGCATTAGTTTGGGAGACAGTTTATAATTTTAGAAAATTTATTGAAGCATCTTAATATTTAATATTTAAAATAAAGGCAAACGATTCTACCAGACATGTACATTATACAATTTTTAAAGGCTTTTTGTTTTTAATTTAATTTATTTATTTGCAAGCAGAGAGAGAGAGAGAGAAGAGAGACAGAGAGAGAATGGGTATGCTAGGGCCTCTAGCCAATGCAACCAAACTCCAGATACATGAGCACCTTGTGAATCTGGCTTATGTGGGTCCTAGGGAATTGAACCTGGGTCCTTTGGCTTCACAGGCAAGTTCCTTAACTGCTAAGCTATTTCTCCAGCCCCATTATACAACTTTTAATAGTAGGATAAAGAGCCTGGTGGTGGGGCACATCTTTAATCCAAGGCTTGGGAAGCTGACATACGAAGATCACTATGAGTCAATCTGGGCAAGAGTAAGACTCGGCCTCAATATACATACATACATACATACATACATACATACATACATACATACATACATCAAACAAATAATACAAATGTTTGTAAATGTAAGGTTAGCATTCATGAATATCACAGATCATTCCCTTGCATTATTCAAGGCTGTGAAGAATAAATGATCACTTTTGTTTGAGACACATAATTAACTTACTTAAATCATATATAGAAATAAAACTATTTTTCAATATGATAAATTTTCTTTACAAATTATATATGTATAAGGAAATATGTATTATATATAATTTCTTTAAATATAAGTATATATCATCAGTAAATCTCCATATATTCACAGGGTATGTTAACATTTGTCTGGGTGACTATATTCTCTCATGATTCTACATTTATTTTTTTATCTAGTCATTCACAAAATATTTTGTTAGACTCCACTAAACTTAATTACAAAGGGTAAACGAGCAAAATTGTGCATGGCCTCGAATGTCTGGATCAAAATGTTCATTCACCAAATAAAAAATTATGACAGCTAGGCTGAAGGAGAGGACCGTGAGAGTGTGAAGCCGGACCCATACCGTGAAGCAGAAGGGAAACTCGAACTGATACAGAAATTTTGAGCAGTGTGGACTAGACCTGGAGTGGTGGGTTACAAACGTTTCGAGTAAAGAAAACAGTATGTCAAAGCTATGTGGGAGAGAAAGAGCAATGGGTTCAAAGAATTGAGGAACCGAAAGCGTGGACCGGCGCAAACAAAAGAACTCCAGAGTGGGAGATGTTGGAAGGTCTCCGTTGTGTTTCTTTTTGTTTATTTCCCGTTGGTGTTAGTCGGCCACTGGGGAAGGGAGCCATGACAGGAGCAGATGTGGATGTTATGTAGACATGAATAGAATCTGCAATGTGGACCTCAGCTGTTGCCTTAGATTCTGCTCAGTCTCTCTGCAGCATGTCTCTTCTCCAACACCTGAGGTTCATTTACTGAGTCATCTCACGGATCCAGGGATGGGCCTGCTCAACCCGGGATGGGTGGAGGAAGTTGCTACAGAATGTGTTTCTGTGATAAGAGTGAGGAGAGAGAGGTCTTCACGGTTTTCAGTCCTCAACATAGTAGCTGATAGGTTTCCATCCCTTGTAGACCAGTGAAGATCATCCCTCTCTTCCCCCCAGCAAACCAATCAAAGCAACGTGTGAGTTTAATAGGTGGAGATCAAAATGCTAGCTAGCATCCTTGTTGGTATGTCTGAGTTGGAGAGTTGAGCTAAAAGCTAAGGCACATTTGACATTTGGTTTTCTCTCTATTAATAATTTGACTCACAAGAACTACAGACCACCCCACCACACTCCTGCCTACCCACCCGTGACCCCCAAAACAGTCTGTAAGGCTAGCATCTGAACTGATGAGTCTTTCCTATAGAACACTAGGGATGACTGTGCCTCTTGTAAAGGGGAACATGAAGAAAGAAGAGGAGAGTGAGAAAGACTGTGTAGAGCCAGATGATATCCCTCCTTCCTGGAACAGAAGTGACAGGGTATTGGAAAGAAAAGCACAAAGGATACTTCCTACATTGTACTTTTCTTTTAAAGTACTGGGAAAATTCCAAACTTTAGAAACAATGGGTGTGTGAATAAATGCCCCCACTTATGTTTTTGTACAGTTTCATATTTTTTATGTCTTACTTGTTTTTGCTTTAATATCTTCTAGATAGTCTCAGATCATCCGCTTGGTCCTCCATGTAGACATACCTGGAATATAAGATTTCCCAAGTTATATGTTTCAAGCAAGACAAATTTAGAATCCCAGGTGGAGCAAAGTTACAGCTTTTTCCCTGTCCACATAATCTCAGAATCACATGTTCACATAGGCAAGAATGAAGTGTGAGTCACATCTATTGAATGACATAAAATGGAGGGTTATAAATAACTATTCCAAAATTGAAGTAGTCTTTATAATACATTTGCCCAGCCAGGCATAGTGTTGCCTGTGCTGCAGCACTTGGGAAAGTGAGGCAGCTGGAGTGTGAGTTGGCAGCCAGCTCAGGTTATACAGCCGCAGTGCCCTGTCCTAAAAACAAAGACAAAACTGAAAAGAATATACTTCCCTCCAATGGGCTCCTCCCTCACCTGTCTCTTCATGTTGTTTTTTTGAGTGTGGCATAGCTTCTATCAACTGGGTGGCAAGAAACTGTGGAACCATCATGGATCCCTACTTGCACCCCCAAACTCCAGATACCACAACCTGAGCTGTACTTACCGCGTTAACAATGAACAAACAGTCCCTTGCTCTCTAGCATCTGGTAGAGGTTCAGGCAGCAGGTGGCAGCAAATGATCCCCAGAAGGTGGCCAATGATGAGTTGAGGGTATTTATTCCCTAGCACCCTCTCTGGGCTGCAGGTAGGCAATGGCTGAGTTCCTGGGCTTAGGGCCAGTGCTCCTGCCAGCAGCTCTTCCGTCAGCTGTGGTCTCTCTTTCTGCCAGTGTAACTGCAACTTCTGCATGCCACATGCCCTTCAGGTCTGGAGATAGCAAACTGTCCCTTCTGTCACCAGTCATCTTGTGTGTCAATATCTCTCAAGGTCCTAGAATTGTCACTCATCCTTTGTCAGTAATCTTTTCATTAAGAGGTACCCAATCTATATCCTTTGGTACTCTGATTTTGGCCATGACTGAAATGGTCTAGGAACTGATGGTAACCAGGGTGAAAACTGTGTGTAAAACTGCATCCTGGCATGCTTATCACGGGTTTTGAGAAGGGCTCATCCATATATAACTGCAGAGGTATGCTACGTAGTTCAGACATTCATGAAATCACTTCATTATTAAATTCCATATAGCATTTAAAATATAAGCAATGTGATGAGATATTTGAATTAAATAATATTGTTGTTAGGCTGAAAAAACTATTTTGTCTATTCTGTGCTTAGGTATTAGTTTTCACCCAAACTATTCTCTTGTTAGCTCTTCCCCTTCCTCCTCTCCTTTCATCCCTCCTTCTCTCGCTCCACAGGTAACTGAAACCACACAGATCCAAACCATGAATAAGGAAGCAATCCTGGAATATAAAAAACGACCACTAAAAAATGCATGAGCAGTGTGTGGTTCTTAGAGATAAACTGTCCCTTAATTTATCCACCATTTGCTCAGGAACATGAGAAACAATCTCAGAATGAGCGAGAGGGATATCCTAGCTTTAACAGCACTCAGCATCTACCACGATTGTATTCGTTTCTTTCCCCATTGCTGTGACAAAATATCTGACAAGAAACCATTTAAGGTAGGAAGGGTTTGCTTTAGCTTACAGTTGGAGGGGCTACAGTCCATCATGACGGTAAAGACATGTCAACAGGAGCAGGAGGCTGCTGGTCACATTGAGCCCATAGTCAGGAAAGGCACAGATGAATGCTGGTGCTCAAATGTTTCCTTTTGATTCAGTCCAGAACCTCTAGCCATAGGAAGGTCTGTCCGCATGTAGGATAGGTCTTCCTACCTTAGTTAACCTAATATAGAAATTCACTCAGAGAGAAACACACACATTTGTTTCCGTTGTAGTTCTAAATAAAACGAAGTTAACAAGATACACCGTCACAACAACAAATACCGATCTAAGTCTCGAATTTTAAATTGTGTCATGACCTTCATCTGATTGCTTAACCCTTCTGTGCCAGGTTTCTCATGTATGAGAAAGTTTGGAAGTGAAGAGAGATGTGATCTTTTAAAATCTCATTGTGCTGCCTGAGTTGTCTTTAGTGCTCATTCTTTCAATAGAAATACCCACTTATCCATGATTTCATGAATTGACTTGCTGCAGTTTTAGTCACCTATAGCCAACCACAGTCTAAAAACATGAAATGGAAAACTCTAAGTTTTAAGTCCACACACTGCTCTGAATAGTCTTGCTGACTGATCTGTGTTCCGTTTGCTACTGGAGCATCAGGCATGCACTGCCTGTCTCAGTTACACCTCCTCTGTCAGGATGCGCCAGTGCTGGGGGTCAAATCATCCCACCCCAATCTTTGTTGTGCTTTATGTCTGCCAGGAGACTGTACTGATGCTGGCAAGTCAGGTATGCCCAAGAGAAGCCATAAAACACTTCTCTTAAGAACAAAGGGAAAAGTTCCTCAAGGAAAGGGAAAAAGAAAAAAAAAAAAGAATTGTATACTGAACTTGTTGAGTCATACAGGAAATTTTTATTGTTCGTCCCTGACTGTACTTAATTCTGTCAAGTAAACTTTATCATAGAAGTGTGGGTTCATAAAAGGTAATTATCTGGAAGGTTCAATGGTATTACCTACAATTCCAAGCATCTACTGGGGAGCTTGTGCCATCTCCCTCATGGATAAGGCAAGCCTAAGTTAATGCTGATTCACTGGTTTCATTTCATGATTTAATGGTCTTGACTTGCTATAAAGTTGGATAACAGTCAAAGTTCACCTCTGCTCACTGGCTTTTCATACACCATATTTATTTCTTTGCGCTACAGCTCCAACGTGAGTTACCTGCCAATCCTGTCATTAAAGGATGGCTGAGGTAGAAGTGAGCCCACGCCAGCATTTTCAAGAACATTACCAAGCATAACTCAAGCCATCCGACCAAGCATCCAAACACCCCCTCCCCAGTGCAAAGGTGATCAACCCAGTAGTCGGGTCCTCACTTTCACTAAGGTCAGGTAGAGACATCAATGCCCCGAGGGCAAGGAGCCTTCTCTGTCACACTCTGCTGTTTCCCAGCGCGGCCTGACACAGAGTGGCCGCTTCTGTAGTCATGACTGAAAGGAACAGGGAGGGGTGCCACATGCAGTGGCCTTCCAGTTTGTTCCCTGTGGCATCAAAGGGGAGATGCAAGGTCCTCTGGGTGTGCTCTGCTGTCTACCCTTGGACAGGGTCTGACCTTTTGCTCCTTCAGTCTCTGTCATGGGGCAATTAAAGACACTACCAGACGAAAAGCTTTAGTTCTCTTCCATTCATCTTAACAAGCCTTTCCTTCCACTCTCTCTTTTAATATCCAAAGGACAGTAAAGAGAGCATCCTTCTCATTTCCAGTGTGGTCATCCTCAAAATGCACAGGGATCTGTTATTAACTGCTTCATCTGCCTGAATATTTTCTCTACCCTGTAGCCTCCTGCCATCTGTGCCCATCCCACTTCGTGTGTGCCTATATCCCAACACTTTGCATTATAGTGGCTCACTTTCTGCATCACATAAGCTTCTCCTTATCAGTAGAATCCTTATCTTTCTAAATAACACTGTCTCAATGGGCCAGCATCAATGACTTAATGTAAAATCCAGATGTTGATATGATATCACTCTCTCTTGGGTTATTTGAGGATTAAAAAAAAAGTATTATATCCAAGAGGGTTGAGCATATGGTAAATGTTAGCTCTTTTTATTTAAAGCGTTTAATCTAGTAAGGTTGATGATATTGTAAACCTTATTCTACTGAAAGAAAATGAAGAAACAGGGAGATTAAACAATCTCCCCAAGGCCATGAAGGTACTAGGAAATACGCAACAAATGAATGCATAGTAAGGGGTTTGAAACCACATGCGCACAGCCTAGTCCTTTATTGAATATTCTACGTTACACGTATGTCTATAAGACCAAAATTTAAGAGAACTTTGTTTCTTAGAAAAATATTTAAAATTCTCATAAACTATATAACAGATGCTTTTCCTCTTATAGTTAATACACATCTTAGGGGAAATTGTGTTCTTAGTCTAAGTGATGATGAACTTAGATAGCCCATGCTCCAAGATACAGTATATATATATATATATAATAAATAATAATAAATTATAGATATATATATGCATATATATAAATAAAACAAACACACTCCACAGTTTCTTATGATAACAACCTGTTTCTGTCCCTTAGCTCATTGTCTAAACCTAGGGACAACTGCATCTTCTAGACTAATGCAAGTTTAATCTTAATGAAATCAGAGATTGATGGGTTCCCATGTGGTACAGATTGCTGAAGTGGGAAACAAACCTGCGGAACTGAAGCACCACATAAACCTGAGGTGAGTTAGGAAGCTGATGGAAAAAGAGCAAATTGTATTTGTAACTTTTAGGTTACTTTGAATTGAAATGAGAAGTAGAAATGATAAGAAGGAAAGGGAGAGTGCACAGTCCGTAAAACTCTTGCCATGCATGTGTGAGGACCCGAGTTGAGATTCCCAGCACCCATGCAAATGTCAAGAGGGTGTGAGGGCCTTTTGTAATCCCAGAGTTGGGGAGGTGAAGATGGAGAGCCCTGGGGCGAGCTGGCTGGCTAAAATAGCTGAGTTGGTTAGCTCTGCTTTCAACCAAGAGGCCCTGTGTCAATGTTCAATAAATAAGGAGAACAGTGATCAAAGAAGACGAATGACTTCAATATCTTGCTTCCTCATGATGCACACTCACTTACATGCCTATGCACCCACACACATGTACCCACACATATGCAAACACACATATACTTATGCATGAACAGACCACACACACCCACTCATATGAAAAAAATATCTTAAAGAACTCAGAAAAGAATTGTGTAAAGATAACCAAACAAGGGCTGGAGAGATGGCTTAGTGGTTAAGGCACTTACCTATGAAGCCTAAGAACCCAAGTTTGACTAGCCAGAACCCACACAAGCCAGATGTACAAGGTAACACGTGCACAAGGTCACGTGCATTTGCACAAGGTGGCGCGTACACCTGGAGTTCAATTTCACTGGCTAGAGACAATGGCATTATGGTATAATCCCAGCACTAGGGAAGCTGAGGCAAGTGTATCTCAAATTTGAGGGCAGCTTGATCTAAATAGTAAGTTCTGTATAGTGAGGTTTATCTCATTCACCCTTAACCTCCACAAAAAGATTCAAATAGCAATGCAATAAGTCTGTGTATGAACTTGAGAAATAAAACATTCCAAGCTGGGAGCATATGTAGGTCAGTGATCTGTGTTTCCCTGGTGTGTAAAGCCCTTTTGAATCCAAGCAGAGCAAACAAATAAAACAAGTAGCTGAAATATACTAGCAACAGTTGAGTTGTGCTATTCTGAGCGTGTGTTTCATTATTGTTATTAAAATACCATTGTAATAGTCAATCTGTCATATTCTGGAAGGTAAAACTAATGCCAGACTGCTTCTCACACAATGGAACTGTCAGAGCTGCTGAATTCTACTTACTTTGAAGGTGAGGTTCATTCAGAGGGTAGTGGCCACTTCTTTTTAGCTATGCAACTACCTTTAATATATAAGAATGCTAATGAGTCCTACAGCTTTACTGATAGTCAAACTCGATAGACAGATCCTGGCTGACAACTGTGGGATACAAGGGGCAGGGATGAATAGTGGAAAAAATTAGCTAGATAGGAGAAACAGCTCCTTAAATCACCTCAGTTATTAATACAGAAGTGAGATTTTTGTCTCTGAGAAGAAAAAAGACAAAAATCTTTAGAAATGATGATTGCAGCAGGAATATTTGAGCCAACATGAAGGTCTTTTTTTTATCAAAATTGTCATTTCTGAAGTAGCTGCTTCCACATAACTCACTCAATCCTCACTTATTTTTAAGTGCTTAAGAAAATGGGCTTTGCTTTTAGACCCATTGATTAGAAGTTGAATGGTGGAGCCCTAGAAATTTTCATATGAACACAAACCTTTCTGCAGATATTCTTTTGATATTAAGATAACGGTTTGGGAACTAGTGATAGTGACAGAAGTATCTAATTAAAGGCATCTATTCAATTGTGAAAAAAAAATTCAGAGATACTGAAGAGGATTTCATTTTGGCCCTGGATTTTTATACAGTCATTCTGACTTCATTTCTGCCATCTGTGCCCAGAATCAACCTGAATTGGTGACAATTTGTTATTCTCTCAGAGAGACAACTGAAGAGAGAGGAAGAGAGACAGAGAATGAAGAAGAGGACAGGGAGGTGGTAGAATGAGGGCTGAGTATATATACAGTATGTCTTCCTGATAGATGAAATCTATAATCCTATTTCTCAAATAGAATGTGACATGGGATTTCCCAGTGTCTAAAAGGAGTGTTGGACATGTTAAAAAGTAATGGGTGGACTACATATCCAAAGATAGCATTACATTTCAATGAAGTAGATATTAGAATATTATTCATCATGATCTGGGAAACTAAGATAAAGGCCTTGATAGATAACTATCTCAAATGAACAAATTAACACCAAGATGGAGGGCCCACCAAGTCAGAACTGGTAAATGTCACAGGTAATTTTATGCAGTTTTCATTGTGAACAAATCCCTGTCTGGAATGCAGGCTTTGCATCAACATTTCCAGCCTTACAGTGCTTACTAATTATGGTGCTGTGAAATGCTTTTCCATAAATATCCACTTAATGTGTTATAGCATTGACTGGAGCAATTATAGAAAGACCTGAAAACCAGAGATAGGCCAACATAGGGAAAAGCAAAGGGAGATATATGATCTTTTCCTGGCCTACATGAGAAATAGTCATATGGTAGCTGGGGTAAAACTAGGACTATCGAATAGCAACATATTCCTGGTGCAGGTGTTTGGCATGTGAAATAATCACATAAATGTGCATGTCTGAGTTTGTCATTACCACTTAGCATCCCTACAGCCCAGCGGAGGAACTTGAAACAAACACAAACCATTTAGGAACCAATTTATAAATTTGCAAGCAAAATCAATTTTTTCAGGGTGTTTGCTTGGAGCTGTCTGGCACAGCTGACCAGATGGGCCCAGAAATCACCCTGTTTTCTATCTGTTATTCCTTAGTATACAGATTCTCAACCAGTAGCTATAGAAAGGTCTACATTATAAGGTTTCTAAATCCTGCAGGCAAGGTTCATGTATCAATGAGATTTTAATGACAAAGTTGAACTCAAAGTTTGACACAAGAAAGAATTCCTCCATCAGAAAAACCACCCAAGTGTCAAATGACATGTTGATCCCAACTTTTGAGGAGCCACCTGTGAGTCTGTTGAGATTTGAAGAGGAAATGTTCTGCACAGCTTAGTGTGTTTGAGCCCTTGGTCCTCAGCTGTTGGTGCTGCTTTTGGAAGGTTCTGAAACCTTTGGTGGAGAAAGGGTGAGTGGCAGCGGGGTGGTGGGACCTGCAGTACTGTATTTCTGCCTTCCTGTTTGTCCTCTGAGTCTTTTTAAATATATTTTTTTTAATTTTATTTTAGAAAGAAAGAGTGAGAGACAGAGGGAGAGAGAGAGAATTGGTGCACCAGGGCCTCAGCCACTGTAATCAAACTCCAGACACTTGCGCCACCTAGTGGGCATGTGTGACCTTTCACTTGCCTTACCTTTGTGTTTCTGGCTTATGTGGGATCTGGAGAGTCAAACATGGGTCTTTAAGGCTTCAGAGGAAAGTGCCTTAACTCCTAAACTATCTCTCCAGCCCTGTCCTCTGGTTCTTGACTGTGGACCCAATATGACAATCCAGTCTTCCTTGCCTTCCCTTCCCTGCATTATGAACTAGATCTCCAAGTATACACAAAAATAAACCCTTTCTTCCTTGTTACTTCTCATTAGACAGTTGGTCAGAGCAATGAGGAAAATAAATTAATACAGTCTCTGAGCCATCTTGTATTCTGTGGTACATTTTGGCATGGAAATTTGTTTCTCCACCATGAATATTTTTGAGAGGTATTTCAGAAAGTTAACTTGTAATCTCCAGAGAAGTAATTTGTAAATAACGCTTATTTGAATATGGCGTTATAAGCCAGGAGAGGTGTGATAAAATCACTACTATGCATTAGCATTCTCTAGGAAATACCTGTATAATACATACCATGTCAGTTACCTTCATTTTCCCATAATTACTAAAAATATCTCATACTTGTATTATCCCCTTTGCCTTAAATCAGTGAACTTAAACTGAATAACTTTAGATAGTATATTTAGTAAGTCTGTAAAGTCAGAAAAATTAACCTTTATTTCTTGATCAACTATAGTAACTAATACTAAATTTTTAAATCACATGATGAGTAGAGTATTAAATATTTCATATAAAATTCATCTGGGGCTGGAAAGATGGCTAAATGGTTAAGGAATTTGCCTGCAAGCCTAAAGACCCAGGTTTGACTCCCCTGTATCCGTGTAAAGGCAGATGCACAAAGTGGCACATGTGCCCTGACTTTATTTGCAGTGGCCAAAGGCCATGGCACACACATTCTCTCTGTGTCTGTTTCTCTCTCTCTCTGTGTCTCTCTGTCTCTGTATGTGTGTGTGTCTCTGCTTGCAAATAAATCAATTAAAAAAAGATTCATGTGATCATAACTGTATCCCAGTACTATAGGTACAGATATTAATTCCATTTTGCAGATGTGAAACTTGAATGACCAAGTACTATGCAATTTTCCCTAAGTCAGAGGAGTAAAAATGCAAGGATAGTATTTAAACTGAGTAAATCTAGCTTCAGCATCTGTGTATTTTAAATCTAAAAAAAAAATGAGAATAAACAAGAAATATTCTGACGTTTTTATTTTTTAAAAATATTTTATTTTTATTTATTTGACAGAGAGAAAGAGGGAGAGAGAGGGAGAGAAAGAGAGAGAGAATGGGTGTACCAGGGCCTCCAGCCACTGCAAACTAACTGCAGATGCATGAACCACCTTATGCATATAGAGTTACTCATGGCTTTACTCATTGCTAAATATACTATTTAAAGTTATTCATATTAAGTTCAATGATTTAAAGCAAAGGAGATCATACAAGTATGAGATATTTGTAGTAATTATGGAAAAATGAAGGTAACTGACATGGTATGTATTATATAGATATTCCCTAGAGAATGTTAATGAATAATAATGGTTTTATCACACATCTCCTGGCTTATAAAGCCATATTCAAATAAGCGTTATTTACAAAGTACTTATCTGGAGATTACAAGTTAACTTTCTGAAATATCTCTCTCACATGGGTCCTGGGCAATCAAATCTGGGTCCTTTGGCTTTTCAGGAAAACACCTTAACTGCTAAGCCATCCCTCCAGCCCTAGAAATATTGTGATAATTTTTTTTTGAAGACTATTGCTTCTTTTTAGAAGACAAAAGGAACACTCATATATTTCTTGAAGCCCTTTGCTGTATCAATTTCTGTATAGAGAGTACCAACATGGTTCATGAATTCTGATGGAGTTAGTATTCTAAATGGGAATCCCGTAACACAAGAGTCGAACCAGGGCTTGACTACAGAAGAATGGAGGGTCATGGTGCTTCAGGTGGTCTAGCCAGTAAAGACCACACTGAGGAGGGGGCAATAAGACTGTAAGAGAAAAAGGGAAAGCCAGACATGATAAGAGCAGAACAACATTGATAGAAAAAGATTGATAGAAATCCCAAATAAATAAAATTAGAGACAAAAAGGGTTTTTATAACAGACCCCAGTAATGTCCAGATCATTAAGGAATTGTATGAAACTTTATATTCCAAAAATCTAGAAAACCTAGATGAAATGGGTAATTTTCTGAATGCATGACCTATCTACATCAAAGCCAGAAGACATAAATATTTAAAACAAGTCCATAATGTGCAATGGGATTGAAGTAGTAGTCAAAAGGTTCCCCACAAAGAAAAGCATAGGACCAGATGGATTCACTGCTGGATTCCATCAGACTTTTACGGAAGATCTAATACCAGTATTTCCCAAATTTGTTTCCCAAAATAGAATGGGAAAGAACACTGCTATTTGCATTTTAAGTGATTTCTAGAGACACAGCCATGCTCATTCATTCACACTTTTTCCTTCTAATACTGGAGTTAATTAGTGGTGACAGAGATCATAAGGTCCACAAAGTTCAACACATCTATGATCTGGTATTTTATAGAAAAAAATGTATTGTCCTCTGGATGAAATAGTTTCTAGAATCATAGTTCCAGGTTCCAGGTTATTCCTGGAGAAGTTCCCATCTTGGTAGTAGATTCATGAATGAACTGAGTCTATATGTGTACTCTCCTTTAATAGGTCAAAACTTAAAATTGTTCTGAGGTCCTCAGAGAAATAACTGATGACAAAAGTGAGTCCAGAGGTCATGTGTTAGATTCCAAGGGCTGTTATAACAAAGTCTGTCAAACAGGATGGCATAGAACAACAGAAAATCATTGTTTCATAGTTCTGGAGGCTAGAAATATAAAATCAATGTCACCAGGGCCATACCCCCGCAGAAATTGTTAGAGAGAAGATTCCCACATGCCTCTTCAGTTGTGTCAACCCCAGAAGTTCCCTGGATTGTGGCAGTATAATACCAACTTCTAAGCCAATTTCACATGACCTCTCCACGTATCTCCACTTCTTCCTCCCTCCGCACGTGCACACGTGTGTGTGTGTTGTGTATGTGTGTGTGTTTCTCTCAGTTTTGATTAGTTCCGAACTAATGACAATTTTAATTACTACTATGAAATCCCTATTCTCAAATGTCACATTCGTGGGTACTGTGGACTCAGACTTCACAATATATTTTAATCAGAAAAAAATTCAACTCCACACAAAAAATTATATAGTCACATGCATTCTGAAATTATCATGTATTTGCAACAGATATCATCTATGAATCCCACTTGAACTTCAGGGATATTACTCCCAGTAAAATCCCTTTCATGTAATATCAAAATACCAATCCTGATAAAAAGGGGAAAATACTGGATTTCTTTATTAAACATTCATTTCCTGTACAAAAAATTCATAATTAAATCTAGCACAGAACTCTTCTTTTGCACATTGTCACAGTGGGTGTAAAGAAAGGTCAGTTTAATATTGATATTGTATGAAAAGCATTACTAGTTTTAAGCAGTGAAATGTGGGCAGAAGCAATATATATGACTTTTTTGTTTGAGGCTATTAAGAACCCATGTCCTTCCTCTTCTACTTCTTTCCTACATGTAGGCTGGACATAGATGCCTAATTCAATATGGGTAGACTTGTGCTGAAGAGGAAAGTCTTGACTGTCTTCATGAAATGAACTACCCTGCTCACCACCTTCAGCACACCACTGATCAAGAACATACAACTATTATGTGGACAAGAAACCAGGTTTTAGTCATTGAAGTCATTGAAGCTTTAGATTTTGTCAGTTTCATAGGCTAACATGGTCCTGACAAATTCAGATGTATATCATGAATATTAAGGAAACTGCAAAGACCATGGCAGCATGAGGACCTTTCTGGTAACTACTGAAAAATGAAGACATAAATGTTAGAGTTACCAACAAGGGGGCCAGGATCAGTCCCTAGGGGTACCTTTACTAATGCGTATTTAGAAATAAACTTAAACAACTAGGTTTTGATTATGCATTAATGATTTAAAATGTACTGTGAATAATCATATTTAATTCATAAAGCAATGGAGAGTTTTGAATAATTATATGGATGCTCTTAATTCAAAGGTACTCATAAGATGTAGTTTTTGTATTTTTCAGAATACTGTGTCCTTTGGGGGAAAAAAGGATAATTTCAGTTTTGAGCTATTAATATCATGGTAATATATAGCAAGGGTTGGATTGAGAAGAAATGAAACAAACTCACATAAAATAATATTAGAAAATTTTGGTCTGAATTGGGGCTCTATGATTCAGAAGCCATCTAAATAAACTTTTCAGGTTTGAAAGCTATAGTCTGTGTTGTAACTACTCAGATCTGATATTGCTGCATGTAAGTAGTGAGGTCAAACATAAATGATCAGCACAACTGGGTTCCGCTTGAACTTTATTTATTAAAGCAGGTGTCACACTCCTGGGTTTGATAAACCTGCTCTAGAACAGCACAAATTTAATTATGGATTCAGGAGATGGATGGATGAAAGGGAAAAGAAATGTGACGCAAACTTTAAGTTGGTCAAGCGGAACTTGCTGCGTCAATATAACACTTTCTCTGTTGACACTAATTACGGAACTGTAGTAAGCTAAATATTTATTTAATTGTTTTTTTAACAGAATAAATATAGAACATAAGGGGAAAGTCGTGAATATTCAAATTGTTTCAGAGTGTGTCCTAAGCTTGGTGAATGGAAAATAGCCATTGGGGTTGTAAGGAACAGTTATCAGCTTGCATAATTCTTAACTCTCCTGCACCTGGGTATCCCAAAGATGTATTGAAACTAGCAGGTATATAATTCCATGAATACTTTCTCTTTTTTCACCTTCTCCATATATTTCTTTTCAATGGCCTCCATTTTTATTAGTAGTTTTACCATCTTGTCCATCACTAGAAACAGACATCATTTGAGCCATCCAATTCCTTCATAGGGGAGTAAGACATGCAATTGAGACATAATCTAAGTTTTCAGACACTCCTTTGAGTCTTACCTCTGAATTATATTTACTCAAATCCATATATTTCTCCTCATCATCATTTTATATGAATCCTTAAAAACTCCCCTGTTCCCAATGGCAATGTCTTCCTTACATTATCTACCTAATAGAGCCAGTTGCATCTCTGGTTAGAATGGCTGAGTGATTTTCTATTAAATTTAGCATCAATTTGTATTCCACATCAGAACCTAGTACAGTTCTCTGATGGGTCCCTTGGCAACACTCCTAACCTCCTATCAGGGTTTTCACTATTAGCCAGTCAGTGCTCCTAAAATATCCCAAGCTCTTGATTTTGTTGTTGCTGTTGTTAGTTTGTTTGCTTTGTTTTATTTTTTCTTCCTCGTCATTTTACTTTCTATTCTTGCTGATTGCCTCTTCCCCACACTTTTGCATAATAACTAGGTAGAGTGACTTTATGCTTGGCCTACTGAGCTAGACTTCCCAGAACCCCATCTTTCTCCAATTCTGGGCTAGCTTTGGACATGAGGATATTATTCATGAGATACAAAGATGAAGGTGAATGTCATCTGTGTTTGTCCTCTCTGAATGCTGCCTCAGGGCCATGGACGCAGTTCCACCAAGTACAGTTAGATCTCTGTTAGCTGCTCTGAGTTCTAGGTAAAGGTGTGCATCCATGGACAAGGAGCCACACGCCTTTAGGATCAAGGGTGAAGTTTCTGAAAGGCTGACATGGGTTCAGAAACTCTTGCAACACCTTTCTATTTATCCATGGCAATCCCAACTTCTCTTTCTCATCCCCATCCATCTTTCCATTGGGTCAACCAGTCTGGCTAATGGATAAAACCTGAAGGCTCCACTGACGGCTCAACCATGCAAACAGATGTCATAGGTTTCCTAGACTGTCCATCTGCTCCACACCTATGTAGAGACTAACCCCAGTAACACTTGCCCCATTCTGTACTCTCAAAGCAATACTGCTTCTATGAGTAAATGTTAACAGAAGTTTCTTTTATTTTGGCTTTTTGTTTGTTTGTTTGTTTGTTTTTCAAGGTAGGGTCTCACTGTAGCTCAGGCTGGCCTGGAATTCACTCTGTAGTCTCAGGATGGCCTCAAACTCTCGGCAATCCTGCTACCTCTGCCTCTTCAGTACTGGGATTAAAGGCATGCACCACCACACCTGGCTAACTGAAGTTTTAATACAAATATTAGTTCTTTTAAAACATGCCTCATTACCCTTTATCTGTGCTAATTTCTTTGCATTGCACATTTTCCTCATTGTACCTATCACAGATGGGGTTATTGATTCATTATTAAATATTTATTTTACCCATTATAAAGTATGCTCAAAAAATAGGCAGTAACTAACTTTTCCATCCACTAAATGTCCTTACACAGACTCATGCACACAAAAACAAGTGCCTCATAGCAGGTGGAGGAAATCACAGAATCATGGAAGAAGAAAGACCCCTTCCATTTTTGTCAGTACTGTTCCAGCTGCTTTCTCTGCTGCCAAAGCTTAATAACATGCTCATGACCCAAGGGAAATGTTGAAAAGATACTGAAAGTTAAATTAGGAGCAAGAGAGTTGATAATGGCTGCAGAGTCCTTTGAGCTGGGTGAGTTGTGTTATAAGGACAGTCATAATACCCACTGATCCTACTTCCTCTACTTTTGACCTCCTTGGGCCCCAGGATGACAATGCCAGGTATTGCTAGATTATTTTGGGTTCATGAATTTATTCTGACATGTAACTTGAGTATTGATCTTCAGGTCTGAAAGTCCATATCACATCTCCTTAAAGATAACATGTGTAAATCCATAGCCTCTATGCTCTAAATTAACGAGCATGATCACATGGCCAATGGAAAACAGCCCTTTCATTTTAAAATGCTGCCTTTAACTCTGCAGGGAGGAAAAGATGCAAAATCTCACATATTTTTATCATATTCAGTCCATTTTCTTCACATGCATCAGTAGCAAATCCACCACAAACCCCTATTTTTTTTTCCTTTTAGCTCCAGTTCTATATTACTTGTTAGTTTTGAACTTTTATTTTTACTCAGTATTAAGACACCCATAAAAAATAGTGTGACAAAGTATATATATTTTTTAGTGATAAATACAGATACCAAAAGCAAAATGTTCCTTGAGGTGGCAGAAGCTAAATGTCTTAGGATCCACTTAGATTCACGAGCAGTTGGGCAGGATTTGGATAGAGAATGGTCTTTGGGGCTGGAGAGATGGCTTAGAGGTTAAGGCATTTGCCTACAAAGCCAAAGGATCCCAGTTCAATTCTCCAGGACCCACAGATGCACAAGGGGGTGCATGCATCTGGAGTTCCTTTGCACTGGCTGGAGGCCCTGGCCTGCCCATTCTCTCACTCTCTCTCCTTCTCTGCCTCTTTCTCTTAAGTAAATTAATAATTTTTTTAAAAAAGAGAAAATGATTTTTGTCCTAACACATGGCTTCTCATGCTTCTGCACATCCCATTCTGAGGAGCCATCAGGGGCGGTTTCAACGCCACTTTATCCTGGTTGTCAGTCAGCATCAGTCATTCCTAAGCTTGAATTATAGGGGAAAAAAGTGAACATCATGCTGACATTTTTCTTCTATCTGGGAAGACAGCTCTGTCTACTGTCACATCTTCTGTCTCCCTTCTTCCTATAGGCCCTTTCTTGAGGCTGCCCTCTGCTGTACTACCACTTTTGGAGTACTTAAGCTGTGTATGAAGGGGGCAGGGCCCTGCCTCCCCTGCAAGTTTTCTTGTGTTTCCTCTGCCTTCCTGTGCAGATCACCACCAACACGCGCAAAGGAGTGAGCATGCTGGGCATCTGTGTTAAATCTTATCAGGGGCCCTATTGGCTGAATTTATGAGAGCATTCGGTCTCTTAATACACTTCCTGATGATGGGAAATTGTTTAGATTCATCACAGTGATGGCTCTGGTTCTTCCTCTTCTAATACCTCCTATGTGGGTAGTCCCGTAACCTGTGTGTGCTGGAAGTTAACTCTGTTCTTTTTTTACCTTGATTGCTAGGAATATTGGGTCCCACAAGAAACCACTTGCTTTTCTTAGAAAATCAGATGCAATAGCATTTTCCCTGGTTTTCTCATTCTTTCCAATAGCTGAAATAACTATATAGCAATCTATCCAGGATTTATTCTTTAACTATAGTAAATATTGAGTCAAACTCTCTCCTCATTTTAATCCATCAGGAAAGTTCAGGAGACAACAACAGAAAGTGCGTGGGGTACCATAAAGTAAATGATATATCTCAAGGTAAAGTTTTATGTGCCAGATATAATACTTTGGTTAATTATTGTTTTTTAAAAAAGATAGAAATGTGTGTTCTTTCAACATGAGTGCAGAATAAGTATTGCATTTTATTCCTTTATATCATTTTGTACTTATAAACTTTGACTACATAAATCCTTATATAGTATGGTTTCACTGACTAGAAATTAATGGGGAAACATCTGAATAATCCTAAATTATACATTGCTGTGAGTTGAGAATTACAGATGATTTGCTTTTGGTAAGAGGTTTAGATTACCAAAACTTTCCTTTTATAATATGTATCAGTCTTTTTAAATTAGTGTAAACTTTATTCTAATACATAGTGATAAAAATTAATCTGGAGCTGGGCATGGTGGTACATACCTTTAATTCCAGCAATCAGGAGGCAGAGGTAGGAGGATCACCGTGAGTTCAAGGCCACCCTGAGATTAGATAGTGAGTTCCAGGTCAGTCTGGGCTAGAGTGAGACCCTATCTCGAAAAACAACAACAACAACAAAATAATCTGTAATAGTAAATACCAATACAGATATTTAAATATGAAATCAATAGTTTCTTAGAGTCAAAATAAATTACCCAATTAGGTGGCTTAAAGCAACACAGATTTATTCTTTCCCAGTTTTAGAAGCTGTAAGTTGGAAGTAAAAGGAGCAGTCTCCAAGTGAGACTCGAGGCAAAACCCTGTCTTCTTCCTGAGTTCAGCTGGTTGCCACTGGACCTTGGCCTTCATCACTCACATCTATATACCACACATCTCTGTTTCTGTCTTCACAAAGTATCTTTCCTTTAGCCTATAAGGACATTAGTCTTTAGCCTGCCCCTGATCCAATATGATCCTATCTCAACTTTATTATACTGGCAAAGATCCTATTTCTAAATAAGATCACAATCACAGATAATATTCAGGCCTTGAACATTTCTGTGCAGGGTATATAATTCAACACGCCATACAGAGCAACCTGAAATTAATAACATGTTACTTGGTTCTTTTTTACTTCCTTTGCTATTTTTATATGTTTAAAATTGCATTTATAATATTTAAACTGATCCATTAGTTTATACAATTTGTAACATCAAGGATAAATTAAGGTTCACTTCCTTTGTAATGCTTTCTAAGGGAGTAAAAGACTCTAGGTGAAGCTGTCATGGAAGGCAATGTGGGGCAAGTAGATGGGTCATTCCCTGTCAGGTGATGTATGCGACCCACAACTCTGCATGAAGATAACAAAACTGCTAGCCTAGAAACTTTTAGGAAAATGCAATCCAGATGCTATGGAGAGTCAGCTGTCATAGAAATCTGATTACAGTTTTGTGAAGCTAAGGAAGATTCATTAATTATTATTTATCTAAGACACTCTCTTTATTCTGTTTCTATAACACTTATCTCACTAGGGGCCCAGATCCAGGAAGAGAAGAGGATGCAATTTGAGTAAGGAGATCGTAAAAGCCTTTGCCTCACTAACACTAGTTGCTTGTAGATTTTGTGACATTCTATATTTATTTTATCTTTTGTTGATTACATGTTGGGTCATAACATTTTTGTGTTTTTTCCACACCTTTTCTTTTCCTAGAAATGAAATATCACATAGATTGTTTTTATATCCCTTCAATTTCATGTTTAATTTAGGGTCAAGATACATAAATTCCATAGCCTGTCATTCAAATAGAAGGTTTGTTTAGTCTTAGGGATTCTGTGGGAAAATGTTGCTTTGGGGATTGGATCTGTTTTCTCAGTGTCTGGGAGGTGGGTATCTCAAATGGAGCTTCTCCTGATTTCTACTCTAGTTCTAAATCAACATACAGTAGTTTTTCCATGAATGGAAGGTCTTTGTACATCACCCTGCATATGTGGTTCACAATGGACTTTTCATCTTCATTCATACCTTTCTAAAAGTTAACTTACTTTAAAAATATTTGCATTATTTTTAATTGTACATATTTATGGAACACTGTGTGACATTCCCAGTCCCCGTGCAAGCATCAGGTCAGAGTAATTGGCACATCCATTTCCTCCAGCATTCATTGTATCTTTGTGTTAGAAACATTCACAATTGTCTCTGTAGCTATTTGGAACCACCAATTCATTGATTTCTACCACAAATATCACATTGTGCCATAGAACAGTAGAAGTTATTCTTCCTACCAAACTGCACCACTGTACCTCTTAACCATCCTCTTTCCACCCTGGAAAATCAATGCACTTCCCAGGTTTTCATATTCGTTATTTTAATCTCCATTTTTGTGAGATCAAAGTTTTATCATCTAAATCTAAGTGAGAAGCCATGATATTTGTGTTTCTGTAACTGATTAGCTTTTTAAAACCTTAAAATGCCACATGATGTGATAAGGAAGTTCATTTTCCCATACTTTGGTTTGCTGAGAGAAACAAGGAGCATTTATTTCTAGATGACTATGAAGATCACATGATCTTCAAAACAGGAAACTGAAAGCTCCATTGACAGAAAAGGGTAACTTCCAAAATATGTCAGGCATATTGATACATAAGTATACACTTATATATATATATATATATATATATATATATATATATATATATATATATATATATGTATTTTACACTTATATATATGTATTTTAATTTGTGTATACTTATATATGTATTTTATATCATACTCACGTACAGAGACACACACATGCACATATACATGAATAAATTAATGTAACTTAATTAAACAAAGTAGTCAAAGCAGAATGAAGTTATTTCTATGGTTTAACCCACCAACGACTTTAATACATACTAATTATTATGCCCTATTCTGGAATCTTGAACTTTTAAAAAAAAGTATTTATTTATTTGTAAGCAGACAGACATAGGAGAGGGGGTGGGATAGGTGTGTGAGGGCTGCTAGCCACTGCAAATGAATTCCAAATATGTGCACCATTTTATGATATGGCTTTAAGTAGGTACTGGGGAATTGAATCAAAACTGCCAGGTTTTGCACACATGTGCCTTTAGCTGCTAAGCCATCTTACCTTTGAAATATATATATATATATATATTTTTGCCAGTTGTTCTTAGGCCCACCCAATTTTGGGACACAGTCTTGTTTTAATGGAGAAGAATATGCTTTTAAACTGTCTCTTTCTTAAGGGAAACTCCACAATTGTAGTGTACGTATAGCTTTTATCCTTTTATAGACCTTCAAACCACTAAATGTCCTACCTTCTATACATTTAGAAAGACTGAGCTGTTACCATAAAATAAATAAAAGTGTCATTAAATAAATAGAGCTTTCACTGCCCTGTTGAACATTATGTAGTACTCTCACTTTATTTGGTCTGAAAATAGGATCATAGTTGGTCTTTTTTCTGTTGTTATTATGTTTCATTCTTAGTGAGATCACAACGCTATTTAACATTTCTGCGTGCCATATGCAGTGGTGCGAGATGGGAAACCAACATCCATATGCAGCCCCTCATGTCTGTGATGCAAAATGTCAATCGAGCTGTAGGGAGGTGAAAGCTACCTTGTGAGCCTGTCAGCTTCCTGTGCTGACTTTCTCTGCACCACACTCAACTCTCTGTAGTGTGAGCTCTCTTTTAGAATTCTCTCCTTGGAAGCTTCGTAGCAGGGGCACTCTTCATGCATACGAACCGAACTTCCTCTTCCTCCCTGTTCCCTTTCATTCGGTCTCCACACATAAAACCTGAATGCTTGTTGGCATCAGTGAATGTCAGCTGCTGCTCTTTCTTCACTTGACTGTGTTATTAGCATTTAGGTGTTTTTCTAAGCTTCTCATATGACATGGCACTATTTAGGGAAACTGATACTGGTTTTAACATCAAGGACACATCCGTTGGAGTAGACAGCCAGGTCTTTCTTTCCACAGGACTAGGTTCTTTTCTTTCAGGAGAACTAAACCAGGTTAATACTGGTCTACTAGTTTCCAAAGACTCCCTTTGTATTTTATAATTCCGGGTTCATTAACTCTCTGTATAAGGTCAATGAGGTATTACCAATTAGAAACCTAATGAGATCTCAAACGTACAATGGCTAAGATTTGGGATCAATTTCTTGTTGCTTTTTTCTGCTAATTCCCTTAACAATTTTGATTTAGCTCATGATGCCCTAATTAAAAATCATTATTAGAATACTGACATGTGAAATTTAAATGCTTTTATATTTTAGTAGACACTGACAAGTGGTTCCTATACAAACCATAAATTATTTAAAATAATTTATTAACAAGTTATGAATTTATCATTTTATATAATTTAATTGAATTGTTCTTTATATATTTAATTTAAAATAATCTCTCTAGGTCATAGCATAGTTAAGCTCAAATGTTAGAAACCAAAATTTCTCTGATAAAAATATTTATTCATATCCAGAACCATGAGCCAGAAAAAGGACCAGACTTGAGGACAAGTTTCCACAGTGATGAACAGCAGGGTTGGAAAATGTCCACCAGACCATCCCTAAGAGAATCTGTTAACCTACATCAATTATAAATAAGAAGGGCAGAATAACTTGAAGCAGAGAAAACCTGGAACAGAGAATGCACTGAGAAAGGAGACAGTCCATGAAGCACATGTTATTTCCGAATTGATATGGATAAATATTTCTAGGAGCTCTGATGGAATTTAAGTCAAGGTTTTAGCTTTATAGACACAATCTTCCCATTGTTTTTGCTCTTAGCTCTTCACTGATTAATTTCCCTTTTCTCTTCCCCTCTCTATCCTCTAGTCTTTGTCAATAAATAACTTTTTTTCTTTTACCAATGTTTCATTATTTTACTTAACAAATTACATGGCTTATATGGAAATGTATGATTTCCTTTTGAAATTAAAACATTTGGGGCTGGAGAGATAGTTTAGTGGTGAAAGTATTAACCTGCAAAACCTGATGGCCTGGTTCCACCCTAATACCCATATGAAGCCAGATGCACTAAGTGGTACACACATCTGGAGTTCTTTTATAGTGGCAGGAGGCCCTAATGAGCCCATTTCTTCTTCTCTTCTCTACTCTTCTCTTCTCTTCTCTTCTCTTCTCTTCTCTTCTCTTCTCTTCTCTCTCTCTCTCTTGCTCTCCAAATAAATAAATAAGAGTATTTAAGAATAAAACAAATATGATAAAATTAAGACCTTTCATATAAATAGAGGCTACAGTTTTTAGTTTTGAGGCAATGCCTAAACCAAGCAGTAATAAAAAGAGACAATGGAAGGAAGGCAGGAACCAGAGACTTTACATGCATAGTGGTGGGGAAAATGGATTTCCTCTGTCCTGATAGCCTGTGTGATTGGGCTATGAATTAAATTGGCATGAAAAAGATTAACTGGAAAAAAATCAATTTTAATTACATATGCACAGGAGTACCACAAACTATCAGACCCAAAGAAGGTGCAGATGATTGATATTTTTAGAGCATCCTTGGCTAAGGAAAGAATAGATATTTGTGGCTTCAAAGGAGGAGATGGAGCCAAATTAAGGGAGCATAAGGAGGAAATGTATGGTGAATAATATTATATTATTATGCAGATAAAGATTTCTCAAGTGATAAAAATGTCTGTGAGTAGTTCTACTCCCGGCACAAGTACTCTGCTGATGAAAACTTACCACACAGCTGTGCATTTTCTTCACCCAAGTAGGGCCTTTCAGACCTGCTCTTATCTCTTGAATTTTTCCAAATAATCAGTAAGCAAAAATGTCCATTTGAAAATAAGGTGAAATCAGTTATAAAGTAAAGGTTAACAGCTATCTTTATAGGGTATATCTAGGAAGGACATTTGAGAAAAATATAGGTTATTTCTAGGGAATTGGTATAGATGTTGTTGCAGTCAGGTTTGCATTGCTGGCAGAAATCACCCAACCAAGAGCAACTTGTGGAGAAAAATGAGGTTTATTTTGGCTCACAGAATCGAGGGGAAGCTCCACAATGACAGGGAAAATGATGGCATGAGCAGAGGGTGGACATTACCCCTGGCCAACATCAGACAACAGGAATAGGGAGTGTGCCAAACACTGGCATTGGGAAACTGGCTATAATACCCATAAGCTCACCCCCAACAATACAATGCCACCAAGAGGCTTTAATGTCCGACTGCCATCAGCTGGGGAGACTAACATTCAGAAAACCTAAGTTTATGGGGGACACTTGAATCAAACCACCACAGATGTATTTCCTAATTTTTATTTTTGTTTGTTAAATATTATATTTATTTATTTATGTGTGAGATATAGAAAGAAAGAGGGGAGAGAGAGAGAGAGAGAGAGAGAAAGAATGGGTATGCCAGGACCTCTAAACAATGCAAATGAACTACAGACACATGCGCCACCTTGTGCATTAACTTACCTGGGTACTGGGGTCTCCAACCTTTCTCCTTAGGCTTTGCAGGCAAGTGCCTTAACTGCTAAGCCATCTTTCCAGCCCTAATTTTGTTCTAATTTTGATGGTGTGAATGTCATTGTTCAATTTCTATGTCTGAAATAATATATAGTAACTTAAATAAATAGAATGAGTTGTGTAACTCTGCTGTCATTCCTAGGGTATTGTAAGGATATTTTAAGGACAAATAGAGCTAGAGAAAAGCAAATGTTATTTCAAATGAGGTCTTTGGAATGAATATTTACCAGTCATGATGACCTTCTGGCTGAATCTAAATGGTATTAATGAACATTTCTGCTACACTTTCAACTTGCCTTGTGCTAATTCCTGCTGCCACATCCATTGATGGGAACATCCACTCTCTTCTCACCTTCAGAGAGCCTCCATACATCTTCCTTTCTTTCGATTTGAAACTGACATTTTTGTAGAAATCAAACTGCTGGGCACAATGTTTCAGGATCAAGCTAACTTTCTGTTGCTGTGTCAAAACAGCTGATATAAACTCATGTGAGAAAAAAAAAAAAAAAGCTTTGCTTCAGCTCACTGAGAACTTGCGACAAGTGACTCCTTCATTTCATTGTTTCTCAGCCTGCAATGAAGCAGAATGCTAGGTTGGAAGGGCATTGCCAAAAGCTGTTTCACTCATAGCAATTGGATATGGGAGAAAGGGAGAGAAGGAGAGGGGGAGGGGGGACTTTATTTTCATGAGCCCTGATACACCCAAATAGCTGAAATATTGGAACACTCTTTCAGATAATAATATAACATTCCAAACTATCACATGATTGGAATTCACTGTGAAATGTAGAGTTTCACAGACAGGAAGAAAACTGTGTTTGTCAGTACTAATTTGATAAGGAGTATCAAGAAAGAAAAAAAAATACATGCCAGTTTAGGGTCCATCTGTAATTCACCATTAAAATCTATAGGGCAGCGCACGCCTTTAATCCCAGCACTCGGGAGGCAGAGGTAGGAGGATCGCCGTGAGTTCAAGGCCACCCTGAGACTACATAGTTAATTCCAGGTCAGCCTGGGCCAGAGTGAGACCCTACCTCGAAAAACAACAACAACAACAACAACAAAAAAAAAAAATCTATAGGGCAATATTAGAAGAATTTTATTTGTTTACCAATCTCTGGAAAGAACTGTGATGAATAGCTGAAAGGACATGCTATAGTATCGCATAAAACTTCCACACTCCACAGGAAAATTATATGTTGAGACTTCAAATAGAGTGATCATAATCTAGGTTCAGAGTTCAGTTTGCCTACTGGCATCTCTGGCATAGCTCTGTTTCCTAGAAACCATGTCTCCACTCTAGAACTTAGAGGAGATTTCAAACCATGGATTTATTTAGTCATCACTCCACAGTATTTATCCCTCTTCATAATGAAGCTCTTGTTTATCCATTCAATATTCAATTCTAATTTTCACACATAGCCAACCTTAAAATCACAACCAAAGTAAGAGACCTAAAGTGATGCTAGAAAACAGAAGCAGCTGGATGGAAGTTGGTGGAAGGGTTCTACAGTGCAGTGGTTAGCACTCATGACTCTGAATGGAAGCTGATGTGTATGTCTATGTCAATATCTGTGTACTCTCCGTCTACATCCGTATGTTTGTCAATATATACTTCTATTTATCTTCAACCATATTTACAGAGGAAGAGAGAAAGAGAACTAGTTATAAATGTGGGAAAAGAAAAAGATCTCCTTTCTGAAGTCTATATGTACTTAGCTTGAAGAGTGAACTCAGAAAGATGGAAATCTTATTTGAACTTGGCATTCCCTAGTGAGGATCTTCCTTTGAACAAAAGATTTTGACTGAAAAAATTTTTTGAGTCTCATATGCTTTTATTAAGTGTGTCAGGCCTTTGCATCTCTTTTCTCTCTCCCTCATTGCAATAGAAGACATTTTTAGCAAGCCCTGCTGTGTATGCATAATAAAGGCCTTCAGAAAACCCATTTTTAACAGATCATTAAATATTATTGCTTGTGAAGAGGTAAAAAATCCAAGATTCTAGATAAAACAATTTTTATTCTTTTTGTTTTCATTTTTCTATAAGGATACTTAAGAGGAAATGCATGCCATTTTCAAATTAATAAATGCTCAACTAAGGTCCATATACAAGTACATAAATGCCACTTAATAAACAAACAAACAAACAAATAAAACCCATCCCATATTGCCCTAGAGATTTTAGTGGTGAATTAAAGATGGACCTTAGGGCTGAAGAGATGACTTAGTGGTTAAGGTGCTGGCCTGCAAAGCCAAAGGACCCAGGTTTGATTCCCCAGGACCCACATAAGCCAAATATACAAGGTGGTGCACGCATCTGGAATTTGTTTGCAGCAGCTTGAGGCTCTACCGCACCGATTTTCTCACTTCCTCTCTCTTTCTTTCTGTCTCTTTCTCCCTCTCACATAAATAAGTAAAAATAAAATACTTTAAAAATGGACTTTAAGGGGCTGGAGAAATGGCTTAGTGGCTAACTGCTTGCCTGTGAAGCCTAGAGACCACCGTTCAAGGCTCGATTCCCCAGTACCCACGTAAGCCATATGCACAAAGTGGCACATACATCTGGAGTTTGTTTGCAGTGGCTGGAGGCCCTGGCACACCCATTCTCTCTCTGTCTATCTGCTTCTTTCTCTCAGTCTGTCGCTCTAAAATAAATAAATAAACAAACAAAAAAAAAAAAAAAAAGAAAAAAGGAAAAAAATGACCTTAAACTGATGTGTAATTTTGTCGTGGTACCCCTTATTAAATCAGAGCAGCTAAGTACTATAGAAATAAACATTGTCTCCCTGATCTTGTTGCTTACCCCTAATGGGAGGATGCAGCCTTTGTCTGACTTACTGGTTGCAGTATTTATGGGTAAGGAGAGATTCCGTTGGAGTTTTATGAGACCAAATGAACTAAAGGACATGGCAATATATCAGGACAAGGTTGAGGTTGACAGGCACTGAGTTCAACCACTGCAGCTCAATTATTCCACTCTTAAACAAGATCATTTTCTTTTAGGGTGAGAAATTTGCATACATTGTACTTTTGGAGCATACCAAACTTCTTTGGGGCTATTTTGCAGTTTTTGATGTAATTCGCATTCTTTCTTATGGCCTGATATGATGGTCCTCATTAGGGGGCTTACATTATGCAGGAGTGGTGAGAAGAGGCAGAGGTGAAGATGCAAAGGCCACTCATTACAATGCATTCTGGTGATGCTGCAGTTTCCCAGAGGTCCCCGTGGCCATGCTCCCAGGTAATTACTTCTCTCTGAGTGCTTCTTTCACAGAGCCAGGATACACAGGGGCAAATGTGAAAGATGATACCAAGTGGTACTGACTCAGTAAAACTGTTGTGAAAGTAATTACTAATGGTGTCTTTGGTTAAACCCCAATGCAATGATTCTATTACAATTGCAATATTTAACAGAGATGATGTCTGAACAGAAGAAAGAAAAGGGCAGAGAAAATTACTAAGGAAACTGAGGGAAAAAATAATTTCTACGACAGCTAAGTGAAACCTCTCCTTCAAAGTTGTATTCAACTTTTATATCCCCAAAGGAAAGATCTAGGATGGACACAAACATTCTTAGTCCGTCATAATATCCTGAGATTTTTTTTTTTCAAATGTTGTCTCCAAATAGTCACGTGTGACCCTCTTCAGCCTGTTCTGGTTCCTCTGGCTTTCACTCTGCTTACTCTACCCATGTTTACACTGGGAGCCACACAGCAGCAGGCTGTCCCCTTCGCTTACCTATGAAACTTCTCAGGCAAAGCAATTCTGTTTCTCAGCATTATCCCAAGCTGCCTGTAGAGAAGAATCCTGCGTTTTTCCGTTACAAAGAAGTGTTTGTCATATTATGTTCAGTGCCAATAAAGCAGGTGGCAAAGATGTGATGTGCTGGCAGAGTTTAGCCCTTGCATGAAGTTAAAAAAATACATGTTGTGTAACTGTATTAACTTTACATGCTGGCACACTCATGTAATGGAAAACCAATTTTGCATTCTAAAGATTTAAGAGAAATTTAGCTGGGGTGATGGCGCATGCCTTTAATCCCAACACTCAGAAGGCAGAGGTAGGAGGATCACCCTGAGTTTGAGGCCAGCCTGAGACTACATAGTGAATTCCAGGTCACCCTGGACTAGAGTGAGACCGTGCCTCAAAAAACAAAACAAACAAACAAACAAAAAAATAATAAACAAAGATATAAGAGAAATTTAAAGGATACTTGAGGTCTTTCAGCCAATTCATTCATTATTCGTTCAATAAATCTGGAATGATCTGAAATCTCGAGCATGCCCAGTACATAGGATATAACAACTGCTGGAGCTTGTGTTCTAATGGAGTCAAGGTAGGAAAGAGCAAGAAACATACAATAGTAAATTCTATTATGTGTTGAAAGAATTAAAAGGGAAGTTAAGAAAAAATAGAGCTGAGTTTGGATTTAAAATAAACTGGCTAGACTGGGGAGATGGCAGAGTAGCTAAAGGAGCTTGTTTGCAAAACCTGCTGGCCCAGGTTCGATTCTTCAGCACTCATGTAAAGCCGGATGCAAAGTGGCATGTGCGTTGGTAATCCTAAAGGGCTTGTGGCAATGGGAGGTAGAGCCACGGGAATCCCAAGTTTACCGCCTAGCTCCTCTGACTCTCATTTGAAGTCTGGAAGTTTACGTGCAGTGGAAGGAGGCCATGTGTCAAAAACAAGGTGGAGCAGAAACCTCCAAGGTGTCCTCTGGTCTCCACATGCAAGCATACACCACACACACACACACACACACACACACACACACACAGAGTACAAATAAATAACTATTGTAAAAAAATAAAATAAGGTGTCTAAAGGTAGAACTCACAATGGTCAAATCCATGAAACATTCACATTATATTTTCACATTTGCAATTCATTTGCAAATTTATTTATTTTTGAATTATTTTTTGAATAATTACTGCAGTGTAAGGTACAATGCCTTGGGAAACACACATCTGTAATTTTACATAAGTACACAACACATACAGAGTTCTTGTAACTTGTGTGAGCACACACAAGTAGGACACTAGGACAACATGTGTCAGAACTCAGGCTCCTGATGACTCTTAAGTATCTGGTTTCATTCTCCTTTGATTCTTGGGCACAATCATACTGTCTCACAATGGGTGAAATCCAGGTCTCACAAGAACCTGACCAACAGTGAGAAGGACACTTGGAGAGTTTGGAAGAATCTTTCACTACGTCTGCTTCCTGTAATCCTCACAATAATCCTTCACCAACATGGACGTGAGTGCTTTGATGACTCGGAGGTTTTCATAGATTACCTGCGGTCCTCTCCAGCCAAGAAGCCTATAAGCCTGACCCCAGCCCCAGGCAGATAGGTCTTCAACATCAGTGCCCTCTGAAATGCTGTGATCATGAGCACTTCGGAGTTAGAAGCGTTCATCTCAGTGGTTATGCAACACAGGAATTTAAGTGAGAGGGTTTGCAAGAGGCTTTGGCTCCCAGAACACATAAAGGCAATAATAGTCCAGTGGTCTCAACAAGGACCAGGTGGCATCAGCACTTGGAACCATGGATATCTAGTTCTTAATCCCTGTGGGCAATTCCTCAGGAGGCCCTGACCATATTCTGCTGTGCAACACTTTCATTTCCATTGACAGCTGAGGTGAACAATGGCTCTGTAGGGGCTTCATGCTTACAAGTGTTTCAGATCATGTGGTTTAAATCCCAAGTCTGGCATGTAGGAAGCTCCGAGGGTTTTACATGGTGTGTATCATTCTGATAGAATGCTTGCACATTTCAGAGCTCAGAGTTCACCTGTTGCATTTTAATGTGCCCCACATTGAAACATCATTGAATGGAGATCCAAGTTCATGAGAATCTTTCTCAATGATCACTCTGCTGGTCGCTGACAGAACTGAGACTCGCCATGTCTTGCTACTTGTGCTTATGATCATGATAGAATACAAATGGATTTATTGTAATTTTAATTTTTTTAAAAATTTATTTGCAAGCAGAGAGAGTGAGAGAGACAGAGGGAGGAAGAAGGGAGAGAGAGAGAGAGAGATCATGGACAACCCACAGCCTCTTGCAACTGTAAACAAATTACAGACGCATGTGCCACTTTGTGCATCTGGCTTTATGTGGATATTGGGGAATTGAATCCAAGCTGGCAGGCTTTGCCATCAAGCACCTTTAAACACTGAGCCATTTCCCCAGTACAAATGCAATTTGGAAAATTAATATATACAATTCATGTCCCCAATACTAGGTCCTTTCACCTATAGAGATCATCACAATCAGATTGGTGTATATTCGTCCAGCCTTCTACTATCTTCTGTTTGGAATCTGCTTGTCTTCAGAAAAGATGTCTTTTAACTTTGTTCTTTTATGCCATGAGCTTTCCAGAGGTCAATCCCCCATTAAGGAGCAATCTGTACATCTTGTAATCATATAATTTTACCTGGAACATATATTTAATTTTAGGATGCAGGCATAGCAAAATCATTTCTTCAACAGAAAATTTTGGATTTTCCAATGCTTCATCACTAATTAATGTGAAATTTTGAGCTCCTTTAGACTGACTGCTCTGTTTATGATTCAATTGGGTCAGAATACATCATGTTTGCTGATTTGCTGCCTTCGTTTGTTGCATAGCTTTAATGTGACAGTGGTATGTTTTCAATGAATTCCTTCTACATTTTCTAAAACAACTTTATAAATGAACTTTATGGCTTCTGCATTTTATGACATATGTTAAACAACATAAGATTACTTTGAAAGAACTTCATATTTACTGCCAGTACATTAATAGTATGATTGTTTATATTTGGTTCTTTAATTCACACAGAACATATATTTTATATGACATAGGCTAGAAAGTGTGTGTGTGTGTGTGTGTGTGTGTGTGTGTGTGTTCTCAATGGAGAGCCAGGTGTCTTAATTAAATTAACTGAAATTTACAGGAACATGACATAGTTTTTGAACTGTTTATTCCATTCCACTGACATGATTTTGCACATTGTCATAATCATGTCAAAATTTTAGCATCCAGATCCGGGCATGGTGGCACATGCCTTTAATCTCAACACTCAGGAGGCTGAGGTAGGAGGATCGCTGTGAGTTGAGGCTACCCTGAGACAACATAATGAATTCCAGGTCAGCCTGAGCTACAGTGAGACCCTACCTCGAAAAAAAAAAAAATAGTATCCTATTTTCTATCTAGGAAATGAGGTCCTTCATCCTTATTTTCTTGTTTCAAAATATTGTAGCTGATATTTATATTCTTTCCTTTTCCAATTATTTAGGATCAATTTTTAAGTCACATACAATATTTTACTGAAATTTGTACTAATGTCATGTTGCATACATTTATATGGAATAAATAAAATTAATATAATAATATTCTAGTAGTCAGAATATTCTTATTCTGTACAGTAATTCCTCAATAAAATTTTAATATATCAAACATTTTATATTTTCCTCATATGCATCTTATTCAGTGTATCTAGAGATAATTTGAAAGTTATTTTCCTATAATGTGTATGATTAACAACCTACCCTACATTTTATATTTTAAGTTTTTAATTTTAACTAATTTATTAATGAGAGAGAGAAAGAGAGAGAGAGAGAGGAAGAGAATAGGCATGCCAGGGCCTCTACAGCTGCAAAAAAAAAAAAAAAACCTCCAGACACATTCACCACTATGTGCAGTTGGCTTAAGGGGGTTCTGTGGAATTGAACCTGGGTCCTCAGAACCTGGGTCCTTTACAGACAGATGCCTTAAGTACTAAGTCATCTCTTTAGCCTATCTATCCTACATTTAAAAGGTTAATATTGCTCATATGAAGGAACTCGATTAGTTTTTATGTTGATCATGTGTCCAGCCTCCATAGAGAATTCTCTTATAAGTTCATCAGAAACTCTAGAAAAGTTATAATGTTAAGTGGTCATAATGATGCTTTTCTTTTTCTCATTTGCAACACACTCACTTTCTATGAATGACTATATAAAATACGATTTCTTTACTATTTTATGGTATTAAGTTTTGGGAGCTTATTTCTGACTTTATAATACCCTTTCTACTTTTCTACCAAGTTAAGAAAAGTTTTTTTCTCCCCCAATTATTAGTTTTCCAGTTTGCCAATCTTTTTTTTTTTTTTTTTTTTTTTGGAGAGAGATAGAGAGACAGACAGAGAGCGGGTGCACCAGTGGCCTTTCAGCAGCTGTGAATGAATCGCAGATGTGTGCGCCCCCTTGGGGGCAAGTTCACCTTTCCACCTTTGCATTACTTTTGCCTCTGGTTAAACGTGGGACCTGGAGAATTGAACAGGCATTCTTAGGCTTAGCAGGCAGATGCCTTACTGCTAAGCCATCTTTCTAGCCCTACTTTGCCACTTTAAAATGAGAGAGAATTTAGTCAGGCTATAGAAACTGATTTCTATCTAAAGTTTCTTTATACTTATATATTATAAAATTATACAATTGTCACTTCATCTGAGCAGGTGTCACACATTTAGTGGTAATGAACTCTATCCTTTTGAGATGAGAATTATGTTATATGTTATTATTCTGGTGCATTGTTAGATTCAATCTGGATTATTTGTTCCAATCTGGATGTTTTATTTAAGACTTTTAAACCTAAGCTTAGCACGTAGATGGCCCCAATGGATTCTTTTCTTATGTGAAACTTTCTTTCATATTTTACTCCTTGTTAGGATTTGTATAGCATAAACTTTATTGTCTTCCCAAGGACTTGATCCTGTGTGCTTTCTTTGAAGGACCATATCTTGAAGTTATTTCTTTTATTTATAGATGTTTCTCTTGATAAAAATTTTTATTTATTTGAAAGGAGAAAGGGACAGAGAATGAAAGGCAGGCAGAGACAGAGAGAATATGGATACACCAGGGCCTCTTGCAATGGCAAACAAACTCCAGATGGATGTGCCACTGGCTTTCTGAGGATGCTGGAAAATCAACTTTGAGCCAGCATGCTTTCAATCTAGGACCTTTAACTGCTGAGCCATCTCCCAAGGCCATTACTGATAAAAATTTCTTTATGTTTTACATTTCTTACTGAACTCTACTTGATAATTCATATATTTGAGTAGGTTCTTAATTTAAAGTCATTTGATGTTCAATTACTAATTGTATATTTCCATTATTTTTGATTTTATTTTTAATCATTTATTTATTATTTTTTAAGGATCTGTATATTAAACATTCCCACTCTCAGTCTTTATTTTGTTATTAATTACAAACATACTTACTATGGACACATCATGTGTTGGTACCCTCTTTTCCCTAATCCCTGCCCCCATTCCTCTGGGGGCTCTCCTCAGTGGGTTTGCAAGTTTTCCTCATTGGATTGTGGGTTATGTGTTGTGGGAGCAGCAGTCAGTTATTGAGGAGAGATAGTGCCTCTGGGTATGATGTCCCAAATTGTGGCTCTAACAATCTTTCTGCACCCTCTTTCATATAATTCCCTGAGCCATGTTGGGTGTGTTTTAAGTCTACTTCAGTGATGTGTTCTTAGGAGCCTCTGGATCTCTGCTTTGGTAGTAGGTGTTGAGTATACTTAGTGTCTGTCTCCTTCACCCTGGCATTGATTGTCAGGCTCACCATGGAAGCTGCATTCTTGCTCATCTTCCCAACTCCTCTGTGGCTTCAGCTGGGGGTTGGCTGAAGTGCAAGTGTAGTTTACCTCCTCAGGCATTACTACCATCTGAAAAAGAAAAGATTCTCCAACAGAGAATGAAGTCAGCACAAGTTAAATGAGATAAATGTTAGTGATTTAGGGAGAATTTGATAGATGTCCCTCTTTTAGCCCAAGGTTATGGGAGCTTGACACTGGAGAGCATAATTTTTGTCTCCATAAAATATTGATGTGGTTCCCAGTTACAGATATGAGTTCCTTTCCTTTGAGCAGATATCTTAGCCAATCAGAAAGCTATTGGTTACCCACTAAGCCTGTGTGCCACTATTGCACTTGTGTGAACATCTTATCAGGGTGTTTTCTTCTGAGTAGCTTAGACCCTTGGTTGCTCAGACAAGTTTTGGCCATTTTCCCCAAGTAGCTCATGAAGTGCTTTCTAGCACTAGATAAGCTATCTGCGATCTGACTCAATTCTGGATTCCAGCCAGGTCTCACCATGTTCCAGCTGGCAGCATATGGTGCCTTCAGCAATAAGGTCTTACCACTTACCCCAGGTGGGTAATCAAGTGCTTTGACAGAAGCCTGTCTTGTTTTGGGGACCTTGTATGCCTTCTAATCAAGAGCTCATTATGGGTGATAATCACATTCTGGTATTGGGAATTACAGCAGGCCAGAAAGCCAAAAAAATAAATTAATTTAATTTAATTTAATTTAATTTAATTAATTTAAGGTTAGGCTTCATCCCACCCCCTCCAGGACCCTTCTTATCAGGTGTACCACCCCCAATGATCCTGGTGAGGGTTCAAACTTTTAGTGTATCTTCAAGGATAAAAGTTTCTATGGTACCAGTCCATTTTGGGTTCTGTTTTGTATCCCCCACACACTTCGCCTCCCCCTAAGCACTTCCAATCCCTATTGTCTGGGCCTTGAGTAGCCTATCAGGTATGTTGGCAACTCCAGCTGATCTGTTAGGGACTGCAAATGAGTGAGACCATGTGGTGATTGTCTGTGATTGTGTGAGTTCACTGATCTGTTCCAAGATAGTCCATTTTTCTACAAATTTCATTGTGTCATTTTTTCTTACTGCTGAGTGGAATTCCATTGTGTAAATGTACCACAACTCTGTTGACCATTCATCCAATGATGGACACCTGGGTTGATTCCAGTTCTTAGCTATTATGAGTAGAGCATCTATAAACACAGCTGAGCAAATATCTCTGTAGTTAAGCATAGGGCATTTAGGGTAAATGTCCAGTAAGGGAATAACTGGGTCTGGTGGCAGATCTATATTCATCCTTTTCAGGAATCTCCATATGGATTTCCATAGTGTTTGTACAAGCTTACAATTCCACCAACAGTGAATGATGGTTCCTATTTCTCTTCATCCTCACTAACATTTGTTGTCATTTGATTCTTTAATGATTGTCATCCTTACTAGAATAAGGTGGAATTTCATAGTTGTTTTAATTTGCATTTTCCCGATGATAAGGGATGTTGAACATTTTCTTATGTTTGTGTTAGAAATTTGTATTTCTTCCTCTGAGAACTCCCTATTCAGTTCTCCTCCCCATTTTTGGGATAAAATGTTTGATTTTTTTATTGTTTAGTATTTTTTTTTTTTTTTTTTTTCGTTGTAAATTCTAGATATTAGGCATTTGTCAGTGGTATAGCTGGCAAAAGTTTTCTCCCATTCTGTGGGTAAAATATTGTATATTGGCTTTCATTATGATGTGTTTGTGCAAAGCTTTTTAGCTTCCTGAGAGCCCATTGACTGAGTGATTGTTTAATTTCCTGGGCTACTGTGATTTTGTTCAGGAAGTATTTCCCCACTACTACATCATGGAGAGTTCTACCTATTTTGTTTTTTTCCAGTAGGAGAAGAATTTTGGGTCTCATATTGAGGTTCTTTAATCCATATGGACTTGATTTTTGTGAATGGTGAGATGTGTGGGTCTAGTTTCATTTTTTTTTTTGCATATGGTCATCCAATTTGTTCCGCACCCTTTGTTGAAGATGCTTTCTTTTCTCTAGTCTATATTATTGGTGTATTTGTCAAAGATCAAGTAGCTCTAGTTACTTGACCTAAATTCCAGGTGTTCAGTTCTGGTCCATTGGCCCATACATCTGTTTTATGGCAGTACCATGCTTCTCTTGTTACTATGGCTTTGTAATATAGCTTTAGATTGGATATGGTGAAATCTCTTGAGGCATTTCTTTTACTGAGGATATAATTGGATATCTGATTCCTGCTGCAATTCCATATGAACCTTGAGATAATTTTTTGAATCCCTGCTAGAAATGATGCTGGAATTTTTATTGATATTCTATTAAATCTGTGTAATGCTTTTGGTAGAATTGCCATTTTACAATATATGAATTGTACCTATCCAGGAGCATGGAAGATCTTTACATCTTCTCAAATCCTCCTAAATTTCTTCCTTGAGTGTTTTTATGTTTTCATTATACATGTCTTTCATATCCTTTGTTACTGTTATTCCAAGTTCTTTCATTTTTTTATTGCTATTGAAAATGGGACAGCCTCACTAGTCTTTTTCTCACATATTTTTCCTTTGCATATAGCTACTGATTTTTGTGTGTTGGTTTTGCATCCTGCCACTTTACTGAAGGCTCAATCACTTTTCTTTTTACCTTCGTGGTTAGAGTCCCACTTGCCAATTTTCAATGATGATTTCTCTCTTTTCCTCAAGCATATTCTAAACTGTCTGTTTTTTGGGTATTTATCATTTATGTTATTTTTCTATACAAACTTTTCCCTTTCCTGGTATTATCTGCCATCTTTCTGTACTGATCATCTGTCTATTTTAGATTATTTTCCAATGTCCATTTCACTGAGTTGAAGGCTAATTTGAAAGGTTAATTCATTTACTTCTATTCTTTTTCCCTTTAATTTAAGACCACAATATGCTTTCTTTCATGCTATATCTTCAATTTGGTCATTTCTTACAGAGAGAATCTAGTATGAAATAACCCAATCAGTCTCCATTTTCAGATAAATTGGTTTGTCTTTTTATATGATTATTGTGATACAATGCCAAGTGAAAATTTAGGGGAAAAGATGTAAAAAGTAAAAGAGAAAAGATAGTTTTCCTCATTTATGGTTCTCTCCACTTGTTATCAGGGTTTTGTGACTATTTTTGTATCTGTATGTGACTATCTTTTATATTTTCCATTCAGTATTCCCCTAAGTAAATAAAAACATTAAAATTAAGTTATTAACATGAATTATATTGATTATCATTGTTTTTTTTTTTTTTCTCATTGTGTCAAATACCTGAGAGAAATAGTTCAGAAGAAAAAATAAACCATGGTCCCAGAGATCTCAGTCCATGATCCCTTGGCTCCACTTTTCTCCCAGCCACTATGAAACCAGTGATTATGAAAGAATGTCCTGCAACAAAGTAGCTCACTTCAGTGTAGGCAGGAAGCAGAGGAAGGTAGAGCAAGGAAACTAGGATAAGTACAGCCCACCCACATACTCTCCCAGTAACCTATTTCCTCTGTAGGATTTTACTATCTCTTACTAATGCTGCCAAATTATGAATGCATCTTTGAGTACATCCACTCATAAAGGCAGAATGCTGATAATCCAGTAACCTCTCAACTATTAGATTCACTGTCTGACAACAAAACTTTAAATGCATAAGTTTGTAAGGAACATGTTATATCCAAATATATAAGCCATAACATTGCAATGACAATTTTCTTTCTTTTTCTCAGCAGTGTTTGTGGATGAGAACCAGTTAGACACAGCTTTGCTTTGTAGCTCTGAATGGCCTAGATGACACAGGCTGTCCTAATGCCACATCAACTATAAATGCAAATATGAGAGCATTTAATGTGTAGAATCAGCAAAACTACACAGTTACTGGTATGCCTTGCCGAGAAATTTAAATAATGAGCAAAATAGGCTTAATATTTTTATTCTACTTCTTAATATATGCATAGTCTCCTAATGCTCTTCCCTTTTATTTACTGATTGGTTTGTAAAAAGCCTGGAAGAAAAGAGCACATGGAGCTCCTTCTCTTTTGTTCTTTCTAGGCTGTCATGTCAGCATGATGGTGTGTAAGTAAATATATGATAGGATTCCCTTGGCTGCCCCCCATTGGCCCATGGCCATCTCACAAGGCAAAGTGTATTCATTCCAGTTTCACAAGTCCTCATAGTCTAATTATTGCGAGTTTCTAAAGTACCTGATCTCTTCTGGAACTCAAGACATCTTCTTAACTGCACGCCCCTGTAACATCAAAAGATCAGTTAGAAGCTGGACGTGGTGGCACATGGCTTTAATCCCAGCACTTAGGAGACAGAGGTAGGAGTGTCTCCAGGACACCGTGAGACTACCGAATGAATTCAAGGTGAGCCTGGTCTACAGCAAGACCCTACCTGGAAAACACAACAAAACAAAACAAAACAAAACAAAACAAAACAAAACAAACCAATCAGATACTTCCAGTATGTAATGGATCTGAGTAAAAACATTTCCATTTGAAAAGAATGGGAGGAATGGGGCTGGAGAGATTGCTCAGAAGTTAAGGCATTTGCCTGCTAGGTTCAACTCCCCAGTGCACATATAAAGCCAGATACACAAAGTGGAGCATGCATCTGGAGTTCTTGTGCAGTGGCTAAAGGGCCCAGGAGTGCTCTCTCTCTCTCTCTTTCTCTCTCTCTGCAAATAAATAAATATTTTTAAAAAAAAAAGAATGGGAGGAATGGGAGAATAACAAAGGAACACTGGAACAGGATAGTTCAAAACCCAGCAAGGCAAAAATCAAACCCTATACTTCTGTCCCTAGTATCTGGAACCCCTGATAGAATAATCTGGACTCCCGCAGCCTTAGTAGGCCCCATCCTCTAGCTCTGTCACCTGCAGCACATTTAGACTCTTAGGCAAGCTCCACTCCATGCTTGCATCCTTCCTCAGCAGATGTCCTATAACCCTTGAATGTCAAGCATCCTTAGGTTTCTAATGTAACATAGGCTGCACCTTCCCAGATGCACACATTAGACCCTCAGGGCGTAACTGCACAGACTCTGATCCTGCCACACTTTGCCTGGCCTCTGGCTTTCTGGAACCTGGGTGGAAACCTCCATCACCCTCTCTCATCCTTGCACTTTCAATGCCTGCAGAATCAGTAACATTTGGCTCCACACTGCCAAATTCTGTGCCAGTTCATGATGAAGACTGCCTACCTCGTCACAGCATCAGCCTCTCTATTGAGCGAGGGGAGCACTTCCCCTCGGTGGCCATCTTGGAGTGGAACCCCTTCAATAGCATTTTTAGTTTAATTTTTCTCTTTTGTACATGTTTGCACTCTCTAATTATTTTGAGTTCTCTAAAATGTATCGTGCTAAAAAGTGATATTTTAATAAAACTTGTATTACCAAAAATTAGATTATAAAATAATCTTTTTATCATCAAGTATAAAGTAAGTTGAACATAAAATACTTAAGATTTTAATTGCAATGTTTTCTAGTTATATCTGTACTCTTGCTGTGGCAATCAAAAAGGATAATTTGGAAGACCAAGCTCATAAAAAACTATAAACATACATTTTCTTTGAGTTATAAAGTTAGAATCTTCTCTGCCCTATGACCTCTAGCTTTGACCTTGCAATTTTGTTTGCAAAACAGCTCATTGCACATTATAGACAAACACAGCAACTGACCATTCAGGCAAAAAAAACATATGAGCCCTTTATTAATGCTTTTACAGATTGTATTGATAATCCTATAGAATCAAAATTGTACTAAAATCAATCATACTTTATAGTTCCTAATTAATTAGTAACTTTATAGTGAGTCCTTCAAAGTGACGAGTTTACCTTCTTTCTGCAGATATTTTCATTCAGAGAGAAATGTAAATGTTTGAATTTGTCATTCAAATAGTACATTATACTACTAAGTACTTTTTGTATAGTGAAAAAGAATGAGCATTTCTGACCATTTTCATTCAACTACATGAAGTCCAAGGAGCATGTGTATCTTTATGAAACCCATTTTCCTACCAACCAAGAGAATACTCTGATACTGATACTTTGTGTTCATTTTTAAAATCAGTGCCGGGCATGGTGGCGCACGCCTTTAATCCCAGCACTCGGGAGGCAGAGGTAGGAGGATATCTGAGAGTTCATTTTTAAAGGTCAGCCTGGACCAGAGTGAGACCCTATGCAACCAAAAAAAAAAAAAAAAAAAAAAAAAAATCAGTATGCACATGGTAATTAAATATGGCTTTTGCAAAGTATGGCCAGTACAAATTCTTCCCCAATATTCCTCTATTGGCCATTCCTCATAGAAGGTGTTAGTAATGTATCATTTTTTATCATGTAGTGATTTCATTAGCAATATTTCACTGTCTTCCAATTTCAATTCATAAGGCCTTAATGTCAGTAAGGAAGATTGATGTCACTGCTCCCATTAAAACACTAGATTTGGACTAAAGTGCACGGAGAGTGACATGAGCAGTTGAAGGCTCCTTGACATAGGCAGGATTGCCTCATTATTTAATTAAGCTCTGGAAGCTCACACAGACATTTCTGGCCTTATGTCAGAAACTTTTCTGATCAAGATATGCACATCATTGCAAAGCTACATCACAGAGGTGCTTCACTTGAAAGGGTGAGTCTTAAAGGGGACTTACTGCACAGATATTTCTGATGTTTTAGAAAGTACGGTACCCATAACCCCAAAGCCTAACATCATTGCCTAGCCCTATGTTTCCATTCTGTTCTAGTCTATTCCTTGCATAACTTTTATGTTTTCATAATTTCACTCTATAAACTTTATAGGATTCACATTACAATACAGACATTTTTAATGAACCACAGTTTTGTCTTATGCTATGCCCAACTTATATTATTGGTGTGATTGCACAAAAATATATGTTTCAGAGGATAGGTCAACCTAAGCTTTTGTTTTGAAATGAGAAAAATCTTAAATTTAATGAATATAGATATTTGGCTCACAGTGACTAAAGACCCAGTGATGGGACAAAGAACTGAGTTGGAAAGTACTGTCAACATATGTGTGTGTGTGTGTGTGTGTGTGTGTGTGTATGTGTGTGTGTTTCACAACCATACAGGATATAAAAGAATGCTGCCAATGGAGCCGGGCATGGTGGAGCATGCCTTTAATCCCAGTACTCGGGAGGCAGAGGTAGGAGGATTGCCATGAGTTTGAGGATACCCTGAGAATACAGAGTGAATTCCAGGTCAGCCTGGCTAGAGTGAGACCGTACCTCGAAAAACAGGAAAAAAAAAAAAAAAAGAATGCTGCCGATGAATGATGTACATGCAGGAATAATGGTTTACAAGAACAATGGCTTATGAGAACAACATACATAAAGCTAACAATCAGGTATAGTTGAGCACTTTTGTCTCCAAATTTTCACAGCTATGCATCTCAGTTAAATCTGATTAAAGTGTGCAATTCTTATCTCTCAGCTGGGATTTTAAACAATCAGTTTTCCCTACCATTCTTGGGAATTTTTTTTTTTTTTTTAGCTGTTTCACAGTTTATCTCGGTGTAAGCTCTGAAGTCAGAAAGATTGGCATCTGGATGCCACTGGAATGGATTGTTGGAGGCATCAATGAAATGATGAGTTTAGTGAACATGACACATCATTTGAACACAACATGTAAAATAGAATTGTGGTGAAACCGTGTTGGGCTTGAGGTATAGTTTAATGGCTAAACAATTATCTATATGTTGTGCACTAGGCTTAGGTTCAATCTCCAGCATGAGCTAATGTCCTCACTCTATTAATGTTCACATCTCTCTACTCATTATTTCCAGATTTTCATTTTATCCAATTGCTATCCAGGAAAATGTAATACAATATGTGATGCTATGGGATGGTACTAAACACTTACTTTAATACGAAGCAGTGATTGTTATATGAAGTTCAGTTGCATAATGAAGTTCATATGGTGATTATATTTATCTGTTTACTTTGCACTTTATTTCTCTTTTTGAGTATTTTATTTATTCATTTGAGAGAGACAGACACAGAGAGAGGGAGAGAATGGGTATGCCAATGTTTCCAGCCACTGAAAACGAACTCCAGATGCATGCCCTACTTTGTGCATCTGGCTTATATAGATCCTGTGTAATAGAACCAAGGTTCTTAGGCTTCACAGGCAAGCACCTTAATCACTAAGCCATATCTCCAGCCCTTTACTTCTATGTCTTGAAGCACATCATAGGTGCATGTGTGTGTGCATGTGTGCCACAGCATGCATGTGGAGATCAGAGGACAAGCTCTGGTGTTGGTCCTTCCCTTCAACCTTATTTGAGGAAGCATCTCTTGCTGTTTGCTGCAGCTTACTGCAAGCTATCTGGCCTGTGAGCTTCTAGGAATTCTCATTTCTCTGCCTCTCACCTCGCTGTTGGAACACTGGGATCTCAGATACTATCATACCTGGCTTTTTGCATGGGTTCTGGGGATTTCTACTCAGGTCTTCATATGTATACAGCAAGCACTTTACTACGTGAACCATCTCCCCAGCTGTTGTGGTTCTCTCTCATTGCTGGGACAAAACACCCTACCAAAGCATCCGATGGGAGCAAAGGGCATATTTCAGCTTACAGTCTTGAGAGGAATATCACCACGGTAGGACAAGCAGCGGCTGGGCATCTCATTTTGCCAAAGGAGCATCAAGAGTGTACAGTCACACATCTAAATGGAAGAAGTCTTAAGAACCGGGCTTGGAGCTGTGCTAATAAACAGCAGTGCCTGCCTTCAGTGACCCACCTCCTCCGGCAAGAATCCACCACACTGCTACCAGCTGGGGATTGAATCTGAGGTTTAATCTAAATACATGAGGTGATAGGGGCCATACTACATTCAAAATACCGCACCAGGCTTTGTAATATATCTTTTCTCTCTGCACACAAGAATGAATGAGGAGAGGAGTTTTGTCAATAATAGCAATAAGTAATTGGGTCAATTGTGCCTTCCCTGGCCACAAGAGGTATTGGTATATATGACCCTTTTAGTGGAATAATGATAAAGTCTTAGATCCCTCAAATTGCACATGCAATTCTCATAAACACACACTGATTATATTTTTCTACTTCATTCATTCCAAATTTCTCCAAATATTTGGAATATTTACTTAAAATATTCATCCTTTAAAATGTTTTAGAGGCTGTGGGGTGGCCCAACAAGTAAAGGCACTTGCTAGAAAACGTGTCTACCAATTTGATTCTCCCACTCCCACATAAAAACTGGACACAAAAAGTGGTATCTTCATCTGTCATTTGTTTGTAGTACCAAGAGACCCTGGTGTGCTCCCCTTCCTATGCATATACAAATAAACAAATAAATAATTTAAATAAAATGTTGAGGTTTTGTACCTTAGACCTAGACAAAATAATTGCTCTAATGCTATTTATATACTATACCTTACTCTGCTTGCTTCAGGAAGAGAAGCTCCAGTTCCAGTTCATGGTTATTTACATCTAAGAAAATAAACAGGCTTATGAAATTATTGTTTTCACAAGATTTACACACACACAAATACTAGGTGAATACTCTACCGCTGACCTAGATTTCTAGCTACATTTGTATTTATTTAACCTAAATTACTTGTCAAATAGATGGAGCTGTCCCAAGGAAGCAAAGATCCAGACACTCAAACAGCAGGACTCTCTTTCAGCCTTTCTGTTCCCCTACTGTTGTCAGAGCTGCGGGACTAAGCCACATGCAATTACCTCTCAGAGCTTTCTGGACAGGGATATAAAGGCCTTTTATTTCCTTCCCCTTATTGTATGCCAGGATTTTCTGGTACTAGACCACCCTGATTATTTACTTCTCAACCTGTATCCCTGTCATAAATTATGAGGCTAGCTTAGTTGGTTGTTAGTGATGGCCCAATGTAAATGACACATTTACTGCTTTAGTCTGGAGTTTGGGTCTGGGAAATAAGTGTTTACACAGAAGTACCAAGACACAAATAAGCATGTGGTCAACATAGAGTTTACTCCATGCATAAGAGTATAGCTAAAAACTGAAATCCACCTGTCATCCATATAGGTAGAGAATTGTATACTTCATTCCTGTGATTCTGGTATCTTGGCCTTACTTTGTGTAGTAAGAATTGGAACTTGGTGGTGAAATTATCTTTAGGAGTCCTAGCAGTAGATTCAGTACGTTCACAAGAATCATAGCAGTGAAACAGAGACCAGGAGGAACTGAGGGAAGAATTATCAAATTCAACAGAGTTAGGTAATCCTTCCTATGTACAGGGGAACAATAGATGAGTAGACATTATAATAGTCCAATTTCCATATTCAAGATCATAAACTGGGTAGCTAAAAAGATTATGTTGTTTCAGAAAAAATAGCAAAATTACAGACAGAGAAATTGGCTAAAGAGTGATATACAGTAATGCTACTATTTTAATATTGTATGTATCTATTTATTATAAGAGAGAGAGAGAGAAATGGAATGGGCATGCTAGGGCTTCCTGCCACAGCATATGAACTCCAGATGCATTCACTACTTTGTGCATCGGGCTTTACATGGGTCCTGGAGAATCAAACCTGGACCCTCAAGATTTACAAGCAAGCACTTTTAACTCCTGAGCTCTCTCTGCATCCTCAGAAATCATGATGTTTTGGCCCTGAGGTTTTCAAAGTGTAAGAGATGACAGTAAGAGCATGAGACTGGAACTGCAAAGAAAGAGGGTACTAAAGATGTGTGAAGTCAGCTACAGGTAAGGGATTCATAAGTGTGTGTGTGTGTGTGTGTGTGTGTGTGTGTGTGGAATAGATAGGTACATAACTGTCTTTGTAGGAAGAAAGAGAAACTAGTATATTATGGAAACAAAGGTAATCACCTTTAAGGAGACTATAAATCTCACTCAAATAATGATTCATTTTACATGAATAAGTAAAAATTAGAATAATGATGTTAACCATTTAAGGGCTATTGTTTAAATGGAGAAAATAAATTTGTTGAATATCGCCCCAAAAGATACAAATAGGGCCAAGGTGGCGTTATTGGAAGAGAAAACTCATAACTATATATAGGAGCTGTCTAACATCAGGGATATCCATCCATTCCCAAAAGAATATGATTGGCAGTACAATAGTCTAGGCTCATTCTTACCAGAGAAGCTTACCCAGAAATAACGATGGCAACCCCATAGATCTTGAGAAGAGTTTTTTTTTTTTTTAATAGAGAAATTACAAACCTGTAATCAGACCCAATATCATCCAGACATTAAGGATCATATGATGCTCACATTGAGAAGATGCTGTAACAGCTTCTTCCAAGAGCCCATCATTGGCCTAAACAGACTTGCATGAGTCTCTAGTGGCTCCATAACAACAACTTGGTAAGTTTAGAAAAACAAAAATTTAATTCCTTAAAATCACTGGTGGCGTGCAGGCTGAAATCTCACTCACTGGGATGGAATCAAGGCACCAGCAGTGTTCTTGCATCTCTAGAGGTTTGGGGCGGAATATAGTGCTCTCTTCTTCCAGCTTCTGCAAGGAGCCTCATTCTAGTCCTCACCTTCAAAGGTCACTCCCTCTGTCTATTGTGTGCCTCAGTCCCCTCTTGACTTCCTCAGCCTGATATAATTCTCCTATTATGTGTGTTTGCTACTTCTCTTATTGCTGTGGCAAATACTTGAAAGAAACTGACTTAAGAAAGACAGGGTTTATTCTGGCTCGCAGTACCACGTTACCATGATGGAGAAGACCCGGCCACAGAAGCAGGAAGCAGCTGACCTCGTTGTGTTCACCGTCAGGAAGCAGAGAGAGATGAATATTGGTGCTCAGCTGGGTTTCTTCTTTCTAGTCAATCCAGGACCTCCAGACCTTGCAACAGTGCCCTGAAAAGTTTAGAGTAGGTCTTTCTGTCTCAGTTCATCTAGTCTAGTAGAAATCTTCACAGATAGGTGATCATAGCTTCCTGTCAACTTGGTGGTGGAGATACAGCATTACACTGTGATCATCTCCAGTTGCACCCATTTCTAGCAAATGATATAATTTCATTCTTTTGTTATGTCTAAAGAAAATTCCGCTGTATAAGTGTATCCAATTTTCTTTATCCATTTCCTTGTTGATGGACAGCTAGGTTGGCATTACAGCTCAGTTATGGTGGATGCTTTTCATACTACCAATGAAGCTCTTCCTCACATACATCCTGACACAAAGCCACTCTCTTAGGGCAGTGTCACATTCTTAATCATTCTGAACCAGAATAAGAAAATGTCTTTTTAAAAATATATATTTTATTTATTTATTGGAGAGAAAGAGAGAGAGAGAAAGAAAGAGAGAATGGGTGCGCCAGGGCCTCCAGCCACTGCAAATGAACTCCAGATGCATGTGCTCCCTTGTGCATCTGGCTTATGTGGGTCCTGGAGAATTGAACCGGGATCCTTTGGCTTTGCAAGCAAATGCCTTAACTGCTAAGCCATCTCTCCAGCCCAAGAAAATGTCTTTTAAAGACCTAATAGATGGCAGAATTTTGACTACCAGAATAGCTTTGTTCTTTTCAAAGATGGAGCACTTTCTGCTATTTGTACCAGATGGTGAAATTAAACTATCCACATACTGTTTCCATTTTCTGCTCATTGTGACTCTGCCTCCCTAGGCCCTGTAAAAGACACCATTTATAAATCTCACAGTGAAAGGAGGTGGCTCACATTAAATGGCATGGCAGCTACAAGAAGTTGCATCCCACTGAACATTATTGGAAATGCTTGAAGGCATTTATTGTGTTATAAGCACTCAAGATCTAAAGAGATGTAGCAAATGAAAACTCCCTGGGCACTGGCTCTCTCCTGAAATCCTTTCCTGCTACTGGAACTTAAGTGTTGGTCCATATTGCTTTCCTTCCGGTCTCCTCACAAACTCTTTAAAAAATACAGGATTTTTCTTCACAGGTCATGCTGGTCTGATATTTGCGAGGTAGACCAAGCTGGGCTTGAGTTTATAGTGACCCTCTGGCCTCTGCCTTCTGAGAGCTGAGGTGGCAGCTATGTACCACCTCACCTGGCTCCTCACAAGCTCTGATAGGGTCATGGAGAGTGTTTTTGTTTGTTTGTTTGTTTTTTCTCAGACAGTGCAAGGAGGATGGGGAGGCTGGTGGTAGGGTGAATATGAGTTAAGTATAATCTATACAGCTGGGAAACAACCAGAATTTTGGTGTGGCTGTTAACACTCATTAACTCAAGAGACTGTGGTTCTTGCACAAGACTTGCATAAGATTGGGCCCACCAGGCTGGGGAGATGGCTCAGTTGTTAAAGTGCTTGCCTACAAAGTTTTAAGGACCCAGGTTCTGTTACCCAGGAACTGTGTAAAGCTGGATGCTCAAGGTGACAGTCATCTGGAGTTTGTTTGCAGTGGCTAAAAGCCCTAGCATGCCTATTCTCTTGCTCTCTCTGCTTTCCCCTCTCTCTCTCTGCTAAATAAATGTAAATAAATAAAATTTAACAAAATGATTGGGCCCATCAATAATCCAGCATGGAATAGGTAGGGAATGTTGAGGCCACACCCATCACCAAGGAGCTATTATTAGTTAACAGTTGATGAAGGAGTGGGGAGTCATTTTCCTAAGTTGTGTAGCCACTGATAAGTTTTCCATGCTTCAATAACCCACCACTTATGCTTGTGAAAGCAACCTTAATTAAACTTAGTGGGGGCTAGATGAGAAGAATAAGGGGTTCAGTGGGAGTAGTATGGGGATAATAAATGGTAATTGAGAGTGAATATGAACACAATACCTCACATATTATATGAAATTGTCAAAAAATGAATTTATTTTTAAAAACTAAATAATTGAGTTGGGGATACGGCTCAATAGATCACATCACTTGCTGTGCAAACGTGAGGGCCTGAGACCACTGAAGTCCTATTCTCAAGCACCCATATTAGCAGGCAGGTGTGGCCATGAATGTTTGTAACCCCAGTCCTGCAAAAGGAGGGCGGCAAAGGCACAGGGCTTGCTGACCAAAAGAATGGTAACAACAACAGCTTGGGGTTGAGTGAAAAAATTCTGTCTCAAGGAAACAGGCAAGGCACAAAAAGAGGAACATACTTGATATTGTCCTCTGGGCTCAACATGCATGCACACACACAGGGTCCATGCATCTGTGTACATCTATGCATACACTACATACATTCCACATCACACATAGCACCACACATACTCTAAGCACACACAAGACAAAAATAAATAAATAAATTAACATTATAGAAAATTAAACAGTAAAAGAGCTCTGTCTCAGGCTTAGGGCAGTTAACAGGCTCCCATGATTTACCACCAGCATGTTTTTACATTCACGTAAATCTGTAACACACAGCACATCGTAAGTGCAACCACAGCTTGTATTTATAGAGCAGCCCTTTTCCTTGCCAAGAGCCATCAGATATGTTGTTGAGACAACATCTCATTAATCCTTGCCAAGCATCTTCTAGGTGTTATGATCCAAGTTTTATAGATGTGGAACAAGCAAACCTAAGCTTTTGTTCACAAATTTCAAAAACAGATAAATCATCTCTCTGTTATACAACGTGCCTTTTAAAAGGGAGGTCATTAGAAGAAGGTGGTTACCTAGGCATGTGGCAAACCTCCGTAAACATTGCTAATGATGAATGACAGATGGAGACGTGGAAATCAAAATGACTAGGGACTGAGTTCTTGTCTTAATTCCCGGATCCCAAAGGAACCAGGACATCTTCCCATTTTTGTTCTGTTTTGTCTGTTTGGTTTAAGCACAAAAAGGGTGACTGTGGCCGAGAACCTTTGTTCCCATGGATGAAACATGTCCATTAATTCTAAACAGAGACTTTCAACGTGTTCTTAATGATTCCTCACATCACACGGCCTCTGAGTGGACCAGTGGACGCTGAATACTTTTCCTACTAGACACATTCAGCTGAAAGTGTCAGGTACAATCATGTCAGTAACATGGAATTCCACTACAGAGCAAAGAAAATGACTTTTCCTCATTATGCATAAGTCATTGTTATGGTATGTACTAATATATTACGTGGGATAATAAATAATAACTAATTAAGTAAATCATAAAAAGACTTTCCAAGAAGAATGATATTTTCACTAACTACAGATTGTGAAGTTCTTCTTAAAGGTCATTGCTAAAATTTTATCTTGTTCAAATCTGGGTTTTTGTTTGGGTTTCTTATATTATTTGAGTTCAGTTAGATTGAATTTGACTTTTATAAACACAAAATAGAAAAAATCTGAGAATAAAGCAAACTCCTTTGTATTAAGTATTGTTTTGCAGCTATTATTTCCAGTTATAGTTCAGAAAATACAATAGGAGGAATATTCCCTATAAATGTCTGTGGTAGTGTAGGGTGGGGTGTGTCAATGTGTGTGTGTGTGTGTGTGTGTGTGTGTGGTGTGTGTGTGTTGAAGCAAAACATAGGATTAAATCTAAAATGACCACTGAAATAATTATTATTTAAAACAAAATCTATTAAGTACTTTGATATGAATTCAAATAAACTCCTCATGAGTTCTTCCAAGAGGGAAATTATAACACAAAAATCACATTTAGGGGCTGGAGAGATGGCTTAGTGGTTAAGGTGCTTGCCTGCAATGCCAAAGGACATAGGTTCAATTCCCCAAGACCCACATAAACCAGATGCACTTTCTTCCCAGCATGAGGTGAGCAGCCTTGTTCTCACCACTCCTTCCTGGAATGATCCTCTGCTCATCACAGGCTCAAAAGCAATGGTGCCTTCTGCTCATGGAAACATTTGAAGCTATGAGCAAAACTAGATCTTTCCTCCTCATTCTTACTTCAGGCAGTTTATCACATGATGAAACATGATTCAGACACGACTTTATAGTCAGGAGAATAACATACAAAGTAGTGAATGACACAAACCAAATGAAATGCAAAGTCAACTGAAATACTTCAGAAATTCAGGAGGATCAAGATCATTTCATGACTTCTGTTAAACACATCATCGTATGAAAAGCACAACTCCTGTCTTCTAGGAGTGAGACTTTAACACTAGAAGACATTGTGATAAAATCCATGCAATAAAATGTTAACAACTGCAGTGATAATTAGAAGAGTTGGTTATTAAGGGTCATATACAGATGAAATTAAAAATGTCACAACATGTTTCCCATTATTTATTTATTTATTCATTTATTCATTTATTTGCAATAGACAGAGTGAGAGAGAAAGAAGCAGAGAGAGAGAGAGAGAGAGAGAGAATGGGTGCACCAGGGCCTCCAGCCACTGCAAATGAACTCCACCTTGTGCATCTGGCTTATGTGGGTCCTAGGGAACTGAGCCTCAAACCGGTGTCTTTATGCTTCACAGGCAAGCGCTTAACCGCTAAGCCATCTCTCCAGCCCCATGTTTCCCTTTAAATCTCATACATTTTTCTTATTTTCTTCATGCATAAAAGTGGCTAAGAAATGCTAATCAAGGTGATAGAAAAGATAAAGATATGAGCCCAGTTTCCCCACAAATACATTAATTTTCCTTCATTTAAAGTAGTCTTTCCAACTAAGATGGACACATTGCCGATGGGCCCTCCAAGTTTCAATTCAATTAGGAATTTCAGAGATTTATTAAAAATGTCTCCCATTCCTTAGTTCAACCCAGTCAACCCGTACTCATCTCTCCTCCCTGTTCTATTTAGATGTCTGTCACAACCGTACATGTCCACTTGACAAGTCTGTACTAATTAATATCAGGACTGCTGCTGCTGTGTGGGAGCTAGACATCAGTGTCGCTCCTGTCACGACCCCCGCGCCTTGTGTGCCATGAATGCTCAGCACGTGTCCATTGATTCAAAATGGCGCCCCTTGCTCTTTCTTTTTGACTAACTGCTTAACACTTAGGAGCATGTGGTATTCATATTTAAGATGGATTGGCTTCTTCCACTCAAGTACCACATAAACATTCACACTCCATTGAGTTTAGTGCTACTAAAGGGTAATTTTCCTTCTGGGAATTATGCCTGTTGCAGACAAATTTTATACACCTCATTTTTTTTTTTATCATCACTATACAGGGAAAAGAGAGAAAATAAAAGGTGTTTAAGGTGTGCAATTGTATACAGACTTCATTTGGAAATGTTTCTATGTATTCTTACTTAGCATATCCACACGTGGGATTTACGTGACCTTTTTCCAGATTAAATTAACTGACATTTGGTTTCTCTACCACAGTCTCTACCCAAAAGACTGGAAAAAGTTACCATTTTATTCTTTTGCATTTTGATGTGATAAAGCCCAACAGAATCAGAATCACCTTTAATCGCAGCACTTGGGAGGCAGAGGTAGGAGGTTCACCATGAGTTTGAGGCCACCCTGAGACTACATAGTGAATTCTAGATCAGCCTGGATTAGAGTGAAACCCTACCTTAAAAAACCCTACCAAAAAAAAAAAAAAAAAAAAAGAAGAAGAAGAAGAAGCATAGTTTTGCTGACTGTGATAATTTCTATTCTATTTTACTTCATTTTGCTTAATGCAATATTTTTACTGCTAGAGTTATTGCTAATTTTTTCTGTCAGTGACTAAACCCAGGACCTCATGCATGTCAGACAAGCCTTTACCACATATCTACATCCCAGCCTTGCTGTTGCTTTGTATTAACACATTTTAGGAAATTTAAAATAGGCTTTTGTTTTCATAAATAAATTCCTTTTCAGACACGGAAGTTCAATACTTAAAGAATGCATAGCTAGGAGATGACTCAAGACTTATGATCTGATAATACCCTACCCAATGTACAATGAATTTTAAAGACTGCAAATTGATTGTACATATCTTCTTCATTTGACTTTTATGATTGTCATGTGAGTAGGTTTGACCAATCTAACTTCATTTCAACAAATAATCCAGAAAACTAAGAAGTTGAAAGACTTGCCTCCCACTCATATGCACATAGTCAATATGTACAGAGGCAGAATTAAAATACAGTTATGGATTTCTCAAGCCCTGCTGTCATTATTCAAGTGAACTACTGTGTCTTATGCTATGGTCAGTAGCACATGGACAGGTATGCTGAATGATGAAAATTCATGCTTCTTTGAGCATGTCAGTTTGCCAGCTGGGGAGATGGCTAGCAGGTAAAAGTACTTACTTGCCGGGCATGGTGGCACACACCTTTAATGCCAGCATTCCCAGCATTCGGGAGGCATTAGTAGGAGGATTGCCATGACTTTGAGGCCACCCTGAGATGACAGTCAATTCCAGGTCAGACTGGGCTAAAGTGAGACCCTACCTCGAAAAAAAAAAAAAAAAAAAGAGAGAAAGGAAATTATAATAGTCACAATGTTTCCATGTATACAATCATAGTGACATTATTTATTATTGATTGTTGTGACTTCTGTAGTGCTTATGGTATTCCATTTGCCTTTGGACTACTGAATGGACTGATATAAAATGAATGTTTTAAATAAATTATTACTGGAAACCTACAATTCACAGACATCCACAGGGAAATTAGACAAATAGAGTAAAGCATTATTTCCTCTGAACTAATTTTTTTTTTTTTACTTTCATGTCAAATGATCACTTATACCAGTGAAGTTTCTTAGTCACTTTTTAAATTTTTATTTATTTATTTGAGAGAGGGAAAGAAAGAAAGAAAGAAAGAAAGAAAGAAAGAAAGAAAGAAAGAAAGAAAGAGAAAGCGCGTGCTCACATGGGCACACCAGGGCATCCAGCAACTGCAAATGAACTCCAGATGCATGCACCACCATGTGCATCTGGCTTACGTGGGTACTGGGGAATTGAACCTAGGTCCTTTGGCTTTCAAGGCTAGTGCCTTAACTGCTAAGCCATCTCTCCAGCCCTCTAAGTCACAATTTGAATTTGCTATCTATATCCAAAATAAAGTACATGTAGTCAGACTGTCATTGAGACGCTTGTAGAAAAAGAATGAAGCCTTACCTTGGTGGGGTCCTTTATTCTCTTTCTATAGTGTCTTCTGCCTAGAGGTTATTAGTGGGTAATGGACTCTCCTCCGGCCTATTAACAGGAAATTAATTTTTCTTATCACTCATATATCTTACAGGCAAATTAGTTTGCTCAGGTATTTGCAATTTAATCTTTTAGCTATTATTAAGATTTTTTTCCCAATAGGCACTTTTGATTTAGAGAATGCAAAAGTTGACAGAAAGAATAAAATACATTTATTTGCATTTTATATTGCATTAGGTGAGTTTCGCAATTCTTGGAATAACATTTATCCATAGAGATGATTAGATAAACAGACTTTGCATGACCTCCATTAGCCTCACCTCCCTATTAACATATATGCAGGACCCACTTAGCACATGCAGATAAAGCTTCTTGCAATGAACATGAACATATGTACTTTCTTTTTAATTATTTCTTCACATTTGTTATTTATTGCAGCAATTATACAGATAGATTCAGTGAATTTCACTTCAGGAATATATCATGCATTGATGGACAAATGTACTTTCAAAACATTGATATATCCTCATTTTTGAGAGTAATTATACTAACTTATTTTATATCTACTAGTTTACAGATGAACAAGTTAAGATTAACTCTCTCATTCGAATCCACCATGCTGGTATTTACTCGATAGCAAGAGTCTTGATGCAGTTTAGTGGGGTTATAAATCTATTATATTTTAGTATCATTATTATTGAAATCTGGTGCCAGTAATGGATCTATGTAGACAACAGTGGATAGCCCTTGCCAGTGTCAGTTAGTCACTCAGGGACTCGGGAGCAAATAGGGCCCAAGTTACGGGAAATTTTGAGACAACTTAATATTACATTTAACAAGACTGTAGACAATAGCGTACTGCTAACTATCTGGAGGTTTGGAGGTGGTGAGCCTCAATGTAATGGAATCTGGAGTGAGAGGAGACAGACCAGAAGAGGAGGGGAAGAGAAAAAAAAGGGAGGCTGGACAGAGCTTTCTGATAGGACTCAGCCCTCCATCCAGGAGTATAGCCTAGATCACAGCAGGCATGGAGGAGGCATGCCTGCCCGGCTGCTGCCTCGAATGAATCCACTTAGAAAGCAGAAGGGCAGCTGGCCAAAGGACAGACCTCTTGCTCATGGGTCACTCGGGACAGGAGGGAAGAGGAAGGTCTGCGGAGGCAGGAACAGGTGTTAAGAGAGCATAGGTCCAGTGCCCATGTGTCATCTCATTAAATCAAGTTGTCTATATTAATTCTGCGATCAATAATCTAAGCTTTCCAAATAATTCAAATACTCAGCCAAGGTCTCTTGTCAACTCTGGCTGCTCTGAAGGGCCTTTCTGCATTCTTTTGAAAGTGCTGATGGCTTCCTTCTATTCTGATTTCTGTTCATAAAAGTTGGCTATGAGAAAAGAGATTTGGGTCTCTGTTATCTTTGAATATATGGGCTCCATTTCATCAAGGGATTATTAGTTTTGGGTATGAGATCATGTGCAATAAATGTTAAATGGAGGTTTTTAATCTCACAAGGAGTCAAGAAAAATGAAGGATGCTCCCTCTTGGAATTAAACTGTTGGTATATTTTAAATATTTATCCTGGCAAACTAACAGTCACTAAAAACTGTCCTCCTAGATAATTTACTTTAAATGGTAAGCCTTATATTTTAGGAGACTATCTCAACTATATACCTTCAGCATCATATTAGGATTACATATATCATACAGCACTTTCATATTTCTCTCTAAAGATGTTGATAGGAAACAAGATGAAGAGACAGAGGGTAAGATTTAACTCACCCCCTACTTAGAGCCATAAATGATGTTATTGCACCTCTAGGCCTTACACTGCTGCTTGTAAAACAGAGTGCTGGCAGTTCCTGCTTTGCAGTGTACACAAGGATACCGCCTAGGTCAGAGGTGGAAACAAAATTCAATAAGGCTCCTAAAGAAACAGATATGGCCAGGGAAATATTAGCACATAGTATCTTTTTTCCTAGATTTTAGAAATTATTAAATAAAATGACCAAAATCTTTCTGCATAAAGCTATTTAGGATCTATCATGGCAGAAATGCTCTACCTAATGGTAGGTTTGGGGGAGGGGGAGGTGTTGGGGGCATTAAGAGAGGCATAGAGACACATCATTCTTTTATTATTTTCTGAGAGACATAGAGCTAGAGAGAGAATGGGCTCACCAGTAGCCCTCAGCGGCTGTGAATGAACTCCAGATGCATGCGCCCCCTTGTGGGCAAGTGATGCGCCCTTACATCACTTTTTGTGTTTGGCTAAACTAGGGACCTGGAGACTGGAACCCGTGTCCTTAGGCTTGGCAGGCAGGTGCCTTAACTGCCAAGCCATCTCTCCAGCCTGAGACACATTATTCTTTAGGCAAATTGTTTATTAATGCGTGGTGGGGTCTGAAGTAATCCTCGGGCAAACCAAGCATGTTCTTTTAAAGTCCTCTGTGAAGAAGCGGTGGTATGGGAATTCAAGGTGTCTGAGAGCGATAAGGATTTTCTCAGCTCGTGGCTAGTTAATACCTCGAGAGATAGGGTGCTGGATGCGCATGGCCACACAAAAAGTTACATTGAGTCAGTGGCCTCCAGGTCTTATGGATTTTTGTGAATGAAACCCACAGACCATAAAGAGTGAGGTTTAGAGAGATTGTATTATAGAGCATAAGAGGAGGACAGAAGGCAGAGGTCCTGCTGAAGACAGTTCGGGGTTCTTAGAAATGAGCATGCTCTCCTGGCATCTTTGGGGTTTTCAATGGGAATTTACTGGGTGGGGGCTGTGTTGATCAGTGCAGCCCCACATTAGGTGCGAGGTGCTGCCAGGTTCCAGGTAGGGTAGTAGTCCCATTCACACTCTAAGGAAAGGAATAATCTTTCCTCAAGGGGATAATTGCCCAGGAAAGAAAGTGGTAAGGGAAAACCAGATCTGGTGCCATATGTTCAGGTGCCCACCATCTCATTCACACCCTCCACTCAGGTTTTAGGGGAAAAGAGACAGGGAAAAGAACCCTCTTAAGGGCTCAAAGACATACCTGTCTTTGACTTTTGGGGGCCCTGGAACCCCAAACTGCCTCAGTAGGGAGCAGGGGATCTTTGAGATCATGAAACTAGACTAAGAGACACTATGATTTTTGTGGTTCTGGCTGTGTCAGGTGTTTGAAAAGTCCAAGGACAAGTGCATCTGGGAAAACAATGAGCTGAGTTCACATGGGCCTTACATAATGTGACAGTGGTCAGTGTGCCTCTAGCCCTGGGGGAACAGGGTGGGGTGTGGTCTTAGTCTGCCTACAGCTTTCTCCATTCAAGGTGTTTTGTTTGTTTGTTTGTTTGTTTGTTTGTTTGTTTGTTTGTTTGTTTTTCACCTGGAAGGTTTGTTTTTGTTGGAGGGGCAGGCTCTTTGTCCATATGACATGACAATGACATAAACATCCCAAATGTTTTTGCTGTGTCAACTTCATTGCAAGTTTCATTGTACAGTGAAGGCTCTAAGTGTATAGACTCCTTCAAACATAGGGTACTATAAATGTCCTTGGTTTAAAACAGAAATTATAAGCATTCTGTCGACGTTGACCTTGCAACTTATTCTCTGTTCTGCCCCCCTCTCCTTCCTTTTAGGGCCACCTCAGAAACTAGTGTCACCTAAACACGACCATGAAGACAGGAAACACGACAAAGCCACTGACAAAGGGAGCGAGAGTGGGACTTCCTGTAACGAGCTGTCCACTTCCAGCTGTGACAGCCACTCAGAGGCAAGCACCCCGCAGGACAACCCACCCACTGCCCAGCAGACGACAGCTCACCAGCCCAACACCTTAACCTTGGATCGCCCTTCCAAAAAGCCCCCCGTGCAATGGATGCCCCCAGCAGACAAACGCAGAAACAGCGAACTCTTCCAGTCCCTCATCAGCAAGTCCCGAGAAACGAATCTTTCCAAAAAGAAAGTCTGTGAGAAGCTGAGCGTGGAGGAAGAAATGAAGAAGTGTATTCAGGATTTCAAAAAGATACACATTCCTGATTGCTTTCCCGAGCGCAAACGCCAATGGCAATCGGAACTGCTGGACAAGTACGGGTTATAGTAGTGATGGCAGGCCTGGGGGGTACTCAGATGGCATTCAATGTTTACTACCCTGTCACCACCCGACTGAGGGTCTGTGTGATTCTTGCTGCTCTTCCCTTCTGTGAACCGTGGATGTGGGACAGTATTTTTTTTTTCATTATTTTGGTTGTTTTTAGAAACATAATTTACAAAAAAAAAAAAAAAAATGAAGCTAACAAATGTGTGTCAAAATGTTGTGTCCATCTGATTCAAACCATTTTGCAAGAATGGAAGAAAAATTATGCATGATCAAGAAACTCAGAGTCTTGATGTTCGAACTGTGGTCAGTTGGACACATTTGTCATTTTGTAACTCATCAAAAAATAAAAATAATAAAAAAGCGGTCATATCACACCAACTACCAGGACAATCTGGATGAAGGAACATCAAGTTGAATATTTAGGTGATGGTTTGAGGACCCAAATCAAAAACTGTCTAAATGTTAATGCAATAAAAAGTTATTATTTTTGCATGAACATAATCTAACAAATAAGTCACAAGAAATAGGGACAATCTGCTCGTTGCTTTGAAAGAAAATATAATTACAAAAACTAAGTTAAACAAAATAGTTTCAGGCCAAGCTTATAAATGTAAGATGCCTAGGAGACTGTACTTTCTTTGTTTCAGATCTGTGGTTTCCTCGTGTGTGTGTGGTGTTTCTGTATGTTAAAATGGTGTAAATATGCCATATACTGCTGTGTTTGGGCATCGGCATTCATCTATTAAAGCTAGTCATGATTATTTCTGTGAAATGAGTATTTTACATCAGGCTGTGAAAATTGGTGTCAGGATGCTCTAAAAGATCCTATCATAATGTTAATCAAAATAATTGAGGGAAATGAAAAAAAAACTTTATGTATTTATTAAAAAAGAAAAATGTGTTAGAATTCCTTTCTTTCTGTTGACTCTTTCTTAAAAGTATTCAATTACCTTATTGTCTCCAATTTCCCTTCAAAACAACATCTTGCAGGGTGATCTGTTTAAACTTAAGGTTGGCAAGTTTAAACCTAACTCAGATGGAGGTGGAGTGAGGGCCAGATAGCCTTGTTATTAATTAATAAACTCTTAGTTCACAAGAGAGAAGGACTTCATCTCAGAAAATACGAAAACTTTATTTCAGCTGACAACCAGATTGAAAGCCTCTCCAAAAACAATGGGGAAGCCACCTTTGACAAATCATGAGACACAGATGTCAATAGCATGCTGAACGGTCAGCCGTAATGAAAGTGCTTTCTTCCTCCTTACGTGCATGGACAGAAACTTTCTGATCATAACATACATACTTTTGCCTCATCATGTACGCAGAAATATGTAATACCATGAACTTTTGATCTAGAAAATAGGTTGCAAGGGGTATAAATATCTTAAGGAGTTAGAGAATCCAGTTTCCTCTGTGGCTAGGTGAAAGGAAGCTGAGCAGGCCTTGTGGTATCATTTCCTTCAGCACAAGAGAAGGAGACAGCATTAACTCCAAGGTCACAACAAGAACTTACCTTCACTATGGGACATATTTTTAGATGTTTTTCATAGTGCTATTATATAAAATACCAACTACCCTGGATTATTAAAGAAAGCTAAGATACAGGGGATGGGTACATGGATCAGTGGTTAAAAGTACTTGCTTAGAAAGCCTGCTGGCCTGTCTTTGATTCCCCAGTACGCATAGAAAACCACAATTCCCTGGTATCCACAAAGTGGCACAGGGAGCCGGGCGTGGAGGTGCACATGTTTAATCCCAGCACTTGGGAGGCAGAGGTAGGAGGATCACCGTGAGTTCAAGGACACTCTGAGACTACATAGTGAATCCTAGGTCAGCCTGGACTAGAGTAAAACCCTAACTTGGAAAGCCAAAAAAAAAAAAAAAAAAAGAGAGAGAGAAGAAAAAAATAGTAGCACATGGATATGAAGTCTGCAAGGGAAAGAGGCCCTAGTGTGCCCACCCCCCCTTTCTCAAATATTTTTTTAAATGAGGCTATGATATCTGACTAGTGTTGAATTATCTAATTAGGTTTTGAGGAACTAGCTACTGTCAAGTCCTGCATTTAATGTCAAGAAGCTGTCAGTCCAGTATGGTTTGATAGGTAATATGGTTGAATTTGATGGTAAGGTTGAAGATATTCAAATCCCACATTTTCCACTCATTCTTTATGTATCGGAAGCATAATAAGTGAGCAGTAACATCATAAAGAATATTTTTATGGAAAACATGGCTACCATTCATGGAGCTGGAAAGAAAGGAAAATGGTTTTCTTAGAACAGATGAACCTTCACTATCAAGTGGAGGTAGGGACAACGCAGAGAGATGAGCTGTCTGGTAAGAACAGTAGCCTGTGCAGATGTCACAGGCACTTCTAAAGATGACTTCCAGAACAAATGGGTGGGGGCGAATAACCTAGTCTCCTATTCCTCCTATATTCTTATTTCCTGCAAGTACCTTCCACCTGCTGGCAAAGAAACATAGACAATGTAATACATGCAATTGATTCCCCTGTGATACAAAGCCCAGAACCAAAGAAGTCAGGAAATTTGTCTGAAAAATATTTTGTATCCAATATTTTCCATAGTAAATAAGTGCAGGTAAAATTACAACAGAAAGGATCTGGTTGTATCAGTGCTATACCAGAACTTTGCCTCTTTCCACCCTGAGAGAAGAAATGTGTGAGTCTATCTTTATAAAGATAAATTGCATATTATATATTTTATTCATGATAAATTAGATGTTCTGAACCATGGGTTATAGATAATGCATCTTGCCAGTGGGTTCTTGCATACTTTATATGGATATGTAAAACATTTGGCTGACAAATCAGCAACACATTCAGAAATACTAGTGTTTAGCTCTGGCCCTCAAGAAGCTGTGGTTGGACTCTTTTAAACCATTCTGCTCTGGCCAGACACTAGAACCTTGATGGCCTCAAGTGGGATTACCAGGGGACCAAGGAAAGAAGCTAGAAAAGGGACTCATTTCTAAATGAAATGTACATACAATTTTAAGGTAAGTTAAGCTGAAAACTGGTATATGACATTCCCTTTGTAAAGCATCAGGACATGAAATTTATAACCAACAAATTCAGAGAAGTTGAACAAACAACTATAGTTGAGTATTTATTCTCTTTAATAGTTTCCTACTGTTACGTAGATGTTAGGCGCACAGCCTGTGACCTGATATATTACTATTTCTAATTCAAGTGAAGAAATTAATACAAAAATGAGAAAAAAAATAAAGCTAATTGTGCAATGTATTGCTCTCTCTCTCTCTCTCTCTCTCTATATATATATATATATATATATATATATATATATATATATATATATATAAACTGGGGCTGGGGAAATGGCTTAGTGGTTAAGGTGTTTCCTTGAGAAGACTAAGGACCCCAGATTGATTACCCAGGACCCATGTAAAGCCAGATGCACAAGAGGACGCATGCGTCTGGAGTTCGTTTGCAGTGGCAGGAGGCCCTGGAATGCCCATTCACTCTTTCTCTCTATCTGCTTCTTCCTCTCTCTCTCTTAAATAAATAAATAAATAAATTGAAATGGAATATTTCTTAGCATTTTAGAGCTTTGGGATCTGCCCCCATCTCTCTCTCTCTCTCTCTCTCTCACACACACACACACACACATACACACAGAAAGGAGGGAAAAGTTTGAACTGACTTTATAAGGTTAGTTTACATACTTTTTTCTTATGTTCCTTCTAAGTGTAACTAAACCCTTAAGCAAATTTAAGAAGGCTTTAAATGGATGAAGGAAAAAAGGTTTATCTAGGAATCATGGGACATAAGAAAAGACATGTTCCTCACTGTCCTAGGTCTTCTGTTTACCCCATATATCTAAAGCTTGGTGCCAAAGAAGCCAGTAATTCAGAAGCCTTACACGTCACCGACAAAGGCCGGGGATAATGCTTCATGGGTAAAACCCTCACTTTGTAAGCAGGAGGACCTAGTCCCTAGTTCCCATGTAGTGTATTGGGCTTGGTGGCCATTGCCTATACTCCCTGTGCCGAGAAGACAGAGCAGCAGGACCCCAGGAGTTCCCTGTCTAGCTAGTCCAGCCGAATAGGTGAGCTGCAGGTTCAGTGGCAGACTCTGTCTCAAGAAAGCAACCTGAAGGAGAAAACATGGGTACTTTTGTTGTTGTTGTTTGTTTGTTTGTTTGTTTTTTTTTAATCAGGTTTGGGAGAGTAGTGAATCAGCCATCCTTAAGCCTCTTATAATGAAAGAGAATTCAAGCACTCTTTGCCATAGGTCCTCAATAAAGTGATCCCATATTCTTATAAGCTTAAAGTTGCTAGGGAACAAGCCAGTTGTGAATTTTTTCTTTTGAGAGAGAGAGAGAGAGAAAAAGAGAGAAAGGAAGAGGCAGAGAGAGAGAATGGGCACCCCAGCGCCTCTCAGCTGCTGTGAATGAACTCCAGACATGTGCCCCCTTGTGGGCAAGTATGGTATTGTGCCCTTGCATCACTTTGTCTCTGGCTAAATGTGGGACATGGAGAATTGAACAGGCGTTCTTAGATTTGGCAGGCAGGCGCCTTAACTGCTAAGCTATCTCTCCAGCCCCACTTGTAAATTTTATAGCTTAAAATGACAACGATTTATCTGCATGTAATCCTGTGCATTTACAATTGGCCTGACAGCATCTGGGTTATTTTTCCACTGACCTCATTGGGGCTTACTCACCCACACAGTCAGATTGTAATTGTCAGGGGCTGAAAAATCTAGAATAACTTTATGTCATGTTGAGCCAGTGATGGACTAAAATCAAGGTGCCTCCATGCTCCACCATTCCTTTCCAGCATCTTGCTCAAGGTCCATGATATTGTGGCTCCTGCCAGAGTGTGGAGGTCAGAGCTTGTCAAGCCTGTGGAGGCCAGGCTCCAAGCTCACACACTACTAATGTACTTTTTTGGTTGTGGGCAAAGCAAGGGATCTCAAACTTCAGAGGTGTGGAAAGAATATTCTTCCAATTCATGAGAAGAGAAGCAAAGAATGTGTGACTGTTTTTCTATAATGGTTCCAACCCATCCTCTTTACATTCAGATCCAGAAATAGTCTTTGCTCAACAGTCATGAGTGGTTTGCTAGCCCCACCCTCAAGCCCAAGTAGATACAAACTTCTTTACCCACCTTTAAATGCTACTACATGTTTCAAAGCTTTGCTTAATTTCTTGAGATAAAATTGTTAATTATTCCATTCTTCCATACCTTAAGTTACATTAAAAACATCCTGGCACCCCTATCACTTATGTATTCTAATGAAAGGTTACAACCATTATGTTTATCTTTTCAATTAGATATGATGAGAACAAATAATCATTTCTGACTTAGAGTAGGAATTAACAATGTTGGCAAAAGTGTAGATACGCTCAAGTCAAGAATATCATCAATAGCTGTTGATAAATACACTTCCTCTCAGCTAAATGTCTTAGTCACCATTTTACCAAGTTTTGAGGCCACATCTCACACAATGGCTTTATAATGCTTCTTTCCAATGAGTTAAAGAAATATTCTGAGGCTGGAGAGAGGGGTTAGTGGTTAAGGTGCTTGCCTGCGAAGCCTAAGGACCTATGCTCCACTCTCCAGATCCCACTAAGCCAGATGCACAAAGGTGAGATAAGTGCAAGGTCACACATGCCCACTAGGTGACACAAGTGTCTGAAGTTTTATTTCAATGGCTGAGACCCTGGCATGCCAATTCTCTCTGTCCCTCTCTCTCAAAAAAAAAAAAAAAAAAAAAAAAAAGAAAAAGAAAAGAAAAAAAAAAAAGAAAGAAAGAAAGAAGGAAAGAAGAAAAAAGAAAGAAAGAAATATTCTGAAAAGAATCCAGGGATGGAGTTTCAGTCTAATCAATATGATTTTGCATCTCCTGAGAACATGACTAAAAAATATTTCTTCCTTCCCACATTCTCTACCATTTGTTTTTCATACAAGAATGATAATTTATGGTATGAAGCAATAGTGTTTTTTTTAAGTTTAGACTAACTTTTACTTTCATTTACATTAGACAAATATCACTGAAGCATAGTAGTGTTCAACTTTAAAAAAGAATGTAATTTGGAAATATTCCATATAAAAGTAAAAACCTTAAATATAAAATCAATTTGTAAATATCTTCGTAACATTCCACAGTCCTAAAAATAATTTTGAAGGTTATCATAGAGAAAGTAAAAGAATTACACAAATGAATAGTGAAAGAATCTTAAAAATCACATTTTATAAATAAATGAATTTATAATAATCCATGCTAGTTCTACAATGCCTACTATGGGCAACATTTACCCAATATATAAAAGATCCGTCAACAATAGATCTGCTAGAGCATGTATATATGAAATGCATGCATTATAACTCACACTGAGTGGTTATTATATGATCACAAATATTGCTACATAGATTTAGAGGAAAAGACATATTTATGATGGTGCTTAATGGAAGTTTTGAGTGTAAGAAAAGAGGATTTGGGTTTATGTAGGTGAAGATTTTATATGAGGAAAGAGACAAGTCTCTCTCTCTCTCTCTCTCTCTCTCTCTCTCTCTATATATATATATATATATATATATATATCCATATATTTTAAAATTTTTATTTATTTATTTGAGAGAGAGTAAGAGACAGAGGGAGAAAGAGAGGGAGGGAGAAGATGGGGAAAATCAGGGCTTCCAGCTGCGACAAACGAATTCCAGACACATATGCCACCTTACATGGGTCCTGGGGGGATCAAACTGAGTTCCTTTTGTTTTGCAGGCAAATGCCTTAACCACTAAGTCATCTCTCTAGCACACAAGTCTATATTGAAATATATAAGAAACCTATCATGAAGTTACTATAAATTTTCTTTAGAATATTGTTGAATATATTTTTGAGTGCCATGTTTATGTAATTTTCCTAATTTAAATATATTACTAAAGACTTTTTTTGGAGAGAGGCATAGAGAGAGACAGAGAGAGAGGGTGACGAAGACAGATAGAGATGGGCTCCCCAGCAGCCTCTCAGCTGCTGCGAACGAAATCCAGATGCATGTGCCCCCTTGTGGTCAAGTGCAGCATTGTGCCCTTGTGTCATTTTGCATCTGGCTAAATGTGGGACCTGGAGATTGGATCTGGCGTTCTTAGGCTTAGGAGGCAGGTGCCTTAACCTCTAAGCCATCTCTCCAGCCCTACTAAAGACTTTTAATAATAGTATTCATGTTTAAAATTATATTCTTATTAGTATATACTTTTTATATCTACTCATTCTTTTTTTTTTTTTTTTCCCAGGCCACAGGTACAGTAGCAGGTTGTCAAACTAGAGACAAACTACGTTTAAAAAAAATGCTTTTAAGAAGACCAAATGGAAACTGTTCAAGTCAAAGTAATAAAAAGAAGCAAGTACATCAGAACGTTAGACCAACAAAATATTTTATGGGGAAGGGGTATTTTCACTCTGGTATTGTTCTGAATCGCCAATCTATGTTGATGGTGGAAAGCAGATTAATAGCTGGTTATATTGATATTTTGAAATGATCCTCATCATCTATATTTGGGGCAGATTGGCTCCATACTGTGTGTTGGGTATACTTAACAGTTGAATGCAAAAGACAGACTAGAAACACACAGTTAGAGTGAACTTTAACAAGCACCAAGCTAGCTGCACACACAAGACTTATCCCTCCTGAGACTCATCATTTTCTACCTCCGTCACAATAATAATGACTACACTGGTTTCTACATGTCATCTTTTCTCCAGAGGTATGATCTATCTATGGCATACCTTTTACTTATGCTTCTCCTGTTTAAATCTCTTCATTTCACTCTTATAGAAAACAATGATAAACTCTTTTACTGAACTACAGATGCCCTTCATTTTCTTTCTCTTCTCCTGTAGTCTTTTCACTAATCATTCATATGTCCATACCAGAAACACACAACACACAGTTCATAAACTTTGTATCTTTTTGCTCAGGTATTTCTGATTACTATTCCCAAGTAAAATTTCTTTCTTAATGTTTACCAAAATAATATTTAGTCTCACAGGGACACCATTTGTTACCATCTTTGCATGTTCTTGCTCCAAGTGCCACTAACTGAAGAGGAGGATCTGCCAGCAGGTCCTTCCCATTAAGTAACACCACACAAAGAGGAAACAGTGATGTAAGAAATAGTGCACACTCCTTTCCTGACCTTTTTCCTCTTTCTTTGATGTCTCTTCAAAGTAAAGCATATAACAAGAAAGGAGATTACTACGTGGCATGTTTAAGTGAAATAATGGATATCAACAAAAGTCACTCATGACTGCTAAAATATTTAAAGATCTTAAGATAAATAAAATATAGGTGAGGCATTACTCTGTTATGGTCATTGAAAACTTTGAATTCAATTCTTTTAAATGAAATAAGTAAAAAGGGCAATGTACTGGGGCATGTGGCAATTGAATAGATGCCTGGAAATCTCATGAAATCAAAGTATTATTACACAGAGATTTTGTGTATGAAATCTTGGAAGAAATTGTGATTATGATTAGGAAAAAAAGGATTTTCTTGCAGGGCATCTTGGTGCATGCCTTTAATCTCAGCACTCGAGCAGGGGCGGGTGGGGGGGCAGGGGGCAGAGGTAGGAGGATCACCGTGGGTTCGGGACCACCCTGAGACTACATTGTGATTGTGAATTCCAGGTCAGCCTGGTCTACAGCAAGACCTTACCTTGAAAAACTAAAAATAATAAATGAATAAAAAGATTGTATTTCAACTGATGATTTAAAAAAAAAAAAAACTTGGTACCTGCTTAGCACAACTTTTGAATAAGGATTTGACAAATATGATTTTGAACCAACTGGAAAGAGATTTTTCTACTGACATCTTAACAGCTCTTCCTATTATTCTACCCAGAAAACAGACTGCGCCCAACAGTCAGGTCCTCACAAATGTTGCTCTTGGGGCATTCTCCCTCACTGAAATCTGTCACGTGGCCTCCTGACTACTTTTGATTACTTCCAAATTCTCAGTGCATCATTCATGCATCTTGTTTATTTCACCTTCCTAGATCTTAATTCCCATCAGAGTCAGCTCCAAACCACGCTACCTCTTCCCATTTCTTTATTTTTCTTTCTTTTCTTTTTTGATTCCCAGTTGAGAACTTCCCTGTTTCCCTCCCAACCACCACCATTACCACTGTGTTTGTTCATACCAAATCAATAACTCCATGGAACCAAGATTAAGGCAGATGCCCAAGACTACATGTCACATGTCACATAAGCCCATGGTACAAAGTAACCATGTGTATGTAACACTCCTCTGTAAAAAGGATTGCACTTCTCAGTTTTTATTCTGCTTCCTTCAGACTTTCCTTGACCACAACACCAACCTCTTCCACTGTCTCCTTGGAATAATTATTATGCTTTGTGGATGAAAAGCTGCCTGATTCTAGGATTATCCCTTTGTCCTTCAGAAGATTCTTAAATTTCAGTATTGTTCAAAAACATTTTTTTTTTGAGGTAGGGTCTCACTCTGGTCCAGGCTGACCTGGAATTCACTATGTAGTCTCAGGGTGGCCTCAAACTCAGGCGATCCTCCTACCTTTGCCTCCCGAGTGCTGGGATTAAAGGTGTGTACCACCACACCAGGGTTCAAAAACACTTTACATACTTATGAAAGACCTCCTTTCCATAATATCAAATATTATTTGATTTTCTTTAGCAAACACAGAATTGGTATCTGGTGCCAGAGTTTTTTTCTATAGTTACCTGAGGGAAAAAAAAAAAAAATGACCTCTACTGCCCTCATAATTATTTTGTTTTTAAGAAATATTGTTTATCACTAATTTATTATTGACATTTATGACTTGTCAAATAACAAATATGTCAGTTAAATAACAGGCGTGAATGCATAGTTCAATAGATGAAAGAAACGAAGAAATAATGAATGAAAAATTAAGTGAAATAGCATACTTTTATAAAATGAATTATCAGGGGAATGAATCATCTCAAATACTAGAATTGTTCTACAGTACACTGTGAATTTTTCACTCAGGCTTCAACCTTGGGACTTCTGAGTTATTGCCTCCCATTAACTATTCATCATCTCTCTGCTTCGAAAAACCAAAGCCCATGTACGTCTCCCCATCATCCTTGCCCCTGATGTGGTACTAAAGGTTGTTATGCAAACTTTCAAGAAAACATGAAATATTGCAGCTATTTTGGAAACACCTAAGCTTCACAGAGTTCTGTGTACCAAGAAAAGTGTGCAAAGCAATGCACAAATCAACTTTTACATTTTAAAAGTGCTTGTTTATATAGTCACTAACAGTCTACAGTTCCAATCTAACAATATCAACATCAATGCAGTAAAAAATGAAAACTTACAAATGTGAATATACTTTAAATTTCACTGAAGATACTTTTTGGTAGTTCTATTGTTCCAACAGTGGTTTTTTTTTTTTTTTTAGAAGTTTGCTTAAGATTCATGTTGTGAATTGCTATTTTGAATAAAAATTGAAGTTCTAAGTGAATTTCTTATAAGCATCTTTAGTGAAAGCATGTCATCAGTGTTTTGCTATGGTGATATAATTCACCCTCCTCTTGTGCAGTGAGACTCTTCAGTGGTCATTAGTATAGTCACAAACCATCATCAGAGGAGATCTATCACCAGTACCCAATGCTTTTTTTTTTTTTTGTTTTTGCCAGGTACGGTCTCGGTCTAGCTCAGGCTGACCTGGAATTCACAATGTAATCTCAGGGTGGCCTCGAACTCACAGTGATCCTGAGTGCTGGGATTAAAGGTGTGCACCACCATGCCCGGCAGATAGAGAATGGGCGTGCCAGGGTCTCCAGCCACTGCAAACAAACTCCAGATGCATGTGTCCCCTCGTGCATCTGGTTTACATGAGACCTGGAGAATTGAGCTTTGAACCGGGGTCCTTAGGCTTCACAGGCAAGCGCTTAACCTCTAAGCCATTTCTCCAGCCCCAGTACCCAAAGCTTTGATAGCAACCTATGAAGAAAGCCTTTCACTCAGCAGTCATTCATTAATCCCTTGCCCTACTATCCAGCATCTGACACTCAATCTACTTGTGATCCCCTATATTGGCTTCTTCTGGACTTTGGCATGTACAAAGTCATACAGTAGGTAGCTCTTTGCATGGAGAGTCTTTATTCATGTCATGTCATGACTCTATACATCATTTATTTTTATTAATTGACCATCTATAAGAAACATCCTTGGTTTTCAAAAGACATATCTAAATTCTTTCATTGTCTCGAGACATTTTGATTATTTTTAACTGTGATAACATTGAACTATTATTCAATTCATTTTTATTTTTACTTATTTGAGAGAAATAGGGGAGAGAGAAAGAGAGAGAGAATGGGCACACCCAGGCCTCTAGCCACTACAAATGAACTCCAGATGTGTGCACCACTTGTTCATCTGGCTTATGTGGGTCCTGGGGAATCAAACCTGTTTCCTTTGCCTTTGCAGGCAAGTGCCTGAACTGCTAAGCAAGCTCTCACTGAACATTTTGACTTGCATTAATAATTTTCACCTTCATATTTTTGCTAAAAATTCATGCACAGATGAAGAAGGAAATATTTCCAATATATGCCTGGCATGTCTAATATTTCTCCATTCACTGTTATATATTTACATACACTTTGACTTCATGGGAGGAATCCAACACTTAGTATTAGCAATATTATGAAGAAGAGATTTATTTCCCTTTGAATGAATACATTGCTAGAGGTTATTCTCGTGTCTTTCCTCGGTGTGGTAGTTCAAATGTGGCATGTCGCCCATAGCCTCATCAGTCGTTCTTGGTCCCCAGCTGGTGGACGTTTGGTATGATTAGCCTTGTTGGAGGTAGATTTTGGGGTGTCATAGCCCAGCTTCTCCCTTGTCAGAGCTCACCTCACTCTTGCTGCTGTCTGCCAGCTGCTGTGGCCAGACGTCATGCCCAGCCTCTGCTCTCCTCTCCCATGCTTCCCCTGCTGAGGTTAAGTGTCCCTTCGAGACTGTGAGCCACAGTGAGACCTTTCCTCCCATCAGCTGATGGGAGTTGAACGGTTTGGCCCAGCGATGCAAAATTAACTAGAACCCTTGGTAGATCCACAGCCTTATCTAACAGCACAGGGGGATGCACAGAAATGTATTGGAGTTTCTGAACATCCACTGTGGACATTTCATTTACTAAATTTTTATGAGACACATGTGGCTTTCCAAAAGCAACTCAGCAGCTGGCAGAGAACGGTCTTGCACTCAGTATATGTGTTGAATATAACATAAAAGATTTCTTCCTTCTCTGCCATTTCACTTCCCAAATTTTCAGTTATTCTGTCAGCTATAGCAATATATATATACAGTACATAGAACACTCCAGAAATAAGCAAATCATGAGTTTAAGTTACGTGCTATTTTGGGTGGCCTGATAATGAAACCTCCACAGTGATGCTATCCCAGTGAAAAGAAATTATATCTTTGTCCTCTGGATCCAGACTGACTATATCACTGTGGCAGTTAGCTTCACTTTGCTGTAAGAAACTACCTGACCAAGAGTGGCTTGTGGGAAGAAATGTTTTTGGCTTACAGACGTGAGGGGAAGCTCCATGATGGCAGGGGAAAACGATGGCATGAGCAGAGGGTGGACATCACCTCTTGGCCAAAATCAAATGGACAACAGCAGCAGGAGAATGTGCCAAACACTGGCAAGAGGAAGCTGCCTATAACACCCATAAGCCTGCCCCTAGTAACACACTGCCTCCAAGACCTCGGGACCTGGAATTCAGAACATATAAGTTTATAAGCCATCTTTATTATCACACCATCCTAGTATCACAAGTCCTTTGTTCAAATAACCTTATTTGACTTAACACAGCATCATGTGTCTGCATGATCCTACTCTCAGATATCCCAGTCTGTGATTCTCAAAGTAATTACCTAAAATTTTATGTACTTACATATAACCTATGCATGTGTGCTCAGATATATACACCATTTATATTATCTATATAATGCAATGAAAAGCTTTTATAGTATTTTTGGTGGAATAATGTCAAGAAAATAAAGTCATATGCTTAGTGATTATATAACCACCAATGGCCTACTATACTTTATTTATCAGTATTTGTAATCACTGTTTAGCTAAATTTGAGGACATAGAACTTAAAAAGGGACTAAGTTGGGCAGCCCAAAAAGAATAAGGAGAGGGTTGCTGGCAGTTTTAGAGAGACCAAAGATGTGTAAGTTAAATTAAAATTTTATTAACAATGAAATCATTCATAAAGCTAGGTTTGTAAGATCTACTGTAAAGACCAATTTGCAAGTTTCCGAAGGAGAGAAAAAATAAATTCTCTCTAATTTTGCCCCTGTATGTCAAACTGCAGAAGTCACTGCTTCAGAGTGTGACACCTGTTTAGCTAACATGGAAAAGGCCTTAAATGTGTGGGTAGAAGATACTAACAGAACATATGTTACGGTCAATGGCAATGAATAGGAAAAGCACAGCACACATAAGAGTTGGACATCCATCGTCTCCTCCATCCACAAGAGATCTTGGGACAGATGCTCTGCAGATAAGAGAGGTCTACAGTACACATTTCAGACTCCAGCAGTTGAGGCCAATAACTCCCAAACACAGCCTGATTTGGTGTGGTGTAACTTTCTCCAGAAGAACAGGATTACACTCCACGTTCTTATCACAGCAAAACACATGTCACTCGGGCGGCAAATCATGTCCCTGTTTGGAATCATTTCATAGCTACATAAGAAGCGGAAAGAAAATGTGACGGTCCGCAACCATTTCTGCTCTGCTAGTGTATTTGAAATGGCTGTAGTCTTAATATTTGTTCTTTTTAGAGGAATATTTTTGTACAAAGAAATAACATACAATGTGCAGCAGACCGGTGATTGAACAATACTACCACATAAAATATTAGAGGCTTCATTCTATTATCTCAGAAACCCAATTCATACAACATGGTTTGATTCTAATAAAAAGAGAACATAGGAAAATATCATTTTCCTTTTTAGCTATTTTCTCACTTCTTCATTTGGTAACTGGTTGATTGTATAAAAATTCTATGATGAAGAATGGACCATGCAAAATCAGACTATAGTGCAATAGCATCTATCAGGGATTGGGACACAGTGAAAGTTTCATGCATCAGTTGAAAATGCTAGCAGTTGTGACTTAATGCGAATGAAAACATTGACTGTTAAATGTAGCTTTTCTTTTCTAGACAAAGGATAGTCACCAGATTAAAAAAAAAAAACACACACACACACACACACACCTTTTACATATCTGCCTTCATTTGCTATTGTAGAACTTCCTGCATTTTCCAAGAAGTTAGTTTTCTATCTGAAAGAGGTCAGCTCCAAGGCTATTCCACCAGGTAGTAAACGCAGTGACTTCAAAAGAGCCTTGATTAAGTCAGGCTGCAGTAAAAAGTTTGCTATATAGGAGAGCCGCCTTTCCCCACAATACTTGTCACTAGAGAAATTATTTAGCTTTCAATGTTGAAGTAAAGGAAATTATTGCTTCTTACTGGAAACTTAATGAAAAGCCTATGGCTTAGGTGATTGAAAGTCTTGGAAAAGGGAGAAGCTGCTACTATTGTCTGCCTAAATGAATACATTATGCCCACCAAACTGCCCTCTAAATTCATGTGCTTATGTCCATACATTAGTGATACTCTCAGTTTTGGTGAAAGAAGTTTCTCTTTTCAGAAAGTGTTGACCCCTAGGGTGACTCAGAACTGACCCAAGTGCTTAGAAGTGTCACTAAATGAGACATCTCTATCATAGCCTCCCAGGTTCAGACATCACTGATGAAGAGGTGGGGGGAAGAATATAAGAGCCAGCAGAAGGGGAAGGTGGAACACTTATAATGCTCTCTCCCCGACAAAAAGTGGCCTTGACATTCACAACATCATGCAATCTACACAAGACCTGCATAATAGGAGGGGATGGGGCAATGAGCACATCAAAATAAAAGAGAGACTAGCTGGAAAGAAGAATGGATTCAGTGGCGGGGGCTTAGGGAGGAAGAAAGAGAAGGGGGTGGAAGGAGATTATGATAGTGTTATCTTGCTTATATTTATGGAAGTTGTTAAGTTAAAAAAAGTTTAAAAAAGAAAGAACAAAAGAAAATCACAAGTGTCAGTACCAGTTCCCAGTGGGAGTGAGCTCTCTTCTGACTCACCTTGACAGGAAACACACAAGTACATCTGCCTGTGTCCAACACTGTACAATGTTTCTTAGAAATTAAGAACAATTTAAAAATCATGGAGTCCTTTCTTTTTTTTTAATCCAAGCAAAGGACTTTTGGTATCATAGGGTAAACCCTAAATCCAAGAAAATTAACATATTCAACAAGTGATTTTCAAGATTTTTTTTGTACTCAATCTGGGAAATGTACCAATGCAGAAGGAGAAGTAGATTTCTCATAAATAATGTGAGCAACTCTTTAGCATAAAATTCACAATCAACTTTATACAATATATATGTAATTAAAGCGATCCAATCTTAAATCAGAATCTTCCACATAATAAATAACTCTTCCTGGAAATTTCATTTCTTTGTTATTAAGGGACATGAAAAATTGGAAGAAGTCCATAAATACATTGTTTAATTTTCAGCAAACTTGTTTTTAACAATCATCATTATATTATAATTCTGCATAAAGAATGTTTATGATTTCAAGGAACTCTTTATGTCATTATTCCTAGGACGGAAATGAACAAACTAAAGTATTTAAAACATTTAATGGTTTACATCTACCTAAAAAAAAAAGAACTGTGAAATTATTTGCTAATTTCTTTGTTTTAATGCATAGCTTCTGAGGTTCCTCCTGTTTAGGGTAGAAACATGTAGTCAGAGAACTAAGAGGGTCTATCTTCAAACTGGGATGGAATTTGCCCTTCACGTGTGCCATTGTCAACATCTGCATACTGAAGTGAATATGTGTGGAGCACAGGAAAGACACAGTGGAAATGTGGATTCCAAATCATCAGTGTCCTGTACTTCCAGGGCTTCCTGATTCTCAGCATCCATCACCATGCACACCTGCTCATTGTAAAGCAGCATGTCCCACGTACAATTAATCCACAGAGCAATATGAAAATGCCCTTCTCCATAGTTGAATTGACACTATTTATGTGTCCAATTAATGCTTGAAGTATTTGACTTTTACTTGAATAATAGAGATTGAGAGAGAAAGGGGTGAAGGAAGGAGAAGAAGGGAATGAAAGAAAGATTGAATGAAAGAAAGAAAGAAAGAAAGAAAGAAAGAAAGAAAGAAAGAAAGAAAGAAAGAAAGAAAAGTGGATCATCATGAGTTTGAGGCCACCTGAGACTACATAGTGAATTATTCCAGGTCAGCCTGAGAGACCTTACCAAAAAAAAAAAAAAAAAAAAAAAAGAAAAAAAAAAAAAAAAAAAAAAAAGAAAGAAAGGAACAAACAAATGAACGAATGAATAGACAAAGGAAATAAAAAGATAAAACTGGAACAACACTGGCTACAGAAAAATCTTACCATTTAATTTGCATTTCTATTCATTGTTACAATTTGGCTTCTTTTTGTCTATTAGGCATTGATGTTCCAGTCATGAATAAGGAAGATATAGAGACACCCCAGAGTTTAGTATCACTAATTCTGGGCATAGATAAAGGCTAACAACATAGGTGTGCATATTCCTTAGGAGCTGTGTGGAATTCAGTGGTCTGGAACTAAAAGTGCAGGTCTCCCAGAGAACATATGTCTTAAGACTTAGCATGAGCTTTCTACCCAAGCAAGTGAAAGTGATGCCCAAGACTTTTGTAAAGGAAATGATATTTTCAAACCGGAGAAGCTTACACAATGAGGAATAAGTGACACCCGGAAGACAGATGAAAATGTTGAGGAAGCTGCAGCTGTCAGTGGACCCTTACACAGTAGGTTTTACATGCTGTGTCAAAGATTATGGATTTTTCTTAGAAACAATGGGAAACCAATAAAAATTTAAAAACTTGAGAGCAAATGAACAAAAATTCTCTAAGGTATTAATTCAGTTTCAGAATTAATGTGATCAGCTTTAATTCTATCACAGTAATCCAAGAGGAAGAATTATGTACACACACACACACACACACACACACACACACACACACACACTTAGGCAGACCTGTCTGGCATGTTACTTGCTAAATAGCTGGCATTGGTCTTGAACTCATGGCAATACTCCTACCAGCTCACTCAGAGTCCCAAGTGCTAGGATTACAGGTTTATACTACATGGCACAAAAAACATATTCCTTTCTTTGTACATTCTCTGTACATCTCATATGAATATATCTTGCGGACTTGATCTTTGTGTAAGACTTTCATAACAATTCTGAGTACAATGTTACTTAGAATTGGCAAAGTAAAGGAATAGTGGAACATAACTGGAATTCTAGCTCAGGTATCACTCCCTCCAGTAAGTCATTTATCTTTTTTTAGAATTAGTTCTTCCTACATTTCCATAGAGATCCACAAGATTTATCTAGCAGATAATACAAATAGAAAATATTTGAAAACTGCATATGGAACTATCACCATTCATATCAGTAAGCAAATTCAAGTTGACTAGCAACAATATTTATGACACAGAAGAAAGACAAGTGTATAGAAGAGAGGGATAAACTGTTCTTTAAAAAAAGATGAGTATGAAGATGAAGGCTCCATTACACATTATTAGTAATGGTCTGTTTCCTGCTTCACCTCCTTCTCATATCTCACTCGGGCATCAGTCAGGTAACTTGGACAAAACCAGGCCGAAGACAGATTGGCAGTTACAATGTCAGGCTCGTTTTCTGTCGTGCACTATGTGTCTATAACAGCCCTTCCTCCCTCTCCTGTGGGCATTACCAGGAAGCTGACCCAGCACTGTCCACCTGCTCTATCCAGTGTGTCCTATATGCCATTGACATATCTTCAGGCCAGAAAAAAAAATGTATGCTCGGTGCCTCAAGACTCTCAAGGTTAGTGAGAGGATATTTTTCACATGTTTGTTAACTGGCCATATTTGATGTACACTTGATAATGACAAAAATTATTATTGCTTCTGAATTAAATGATCCTACAATTAACTTCCTGGCATGAGGCCATGTTTTCAGAGTTCCCAATTAGAAAATGACCTAAATAATTAAAGATAGATTTTTAAGTCTTTATGTTTGAATTACTCATGGCTGGGAGGGCAATTCCAAAGGGCCACATTCTGTGGCCATCATCTCAGTTTGTCAAGATGAAACCAGTGGGCATTTCTCTGGATTCCACTGTAATCCACTGGGTGGATTTCAAATGTTGCAGTGTTTACAGATGCATCCTCATCAGTGCCTAGAGGGCTATTTTAATCTCAGGGCCCAAAGGTTTCTTTATTGAGGGAGCCTGCACTTGTGCTTCAGCCAGCCATTCTGAAAGCACAAGCCAAAGGCAGGTACAATTTCAATGTGAAAATGCAGCATCATTGTCACTACAGACAGCTGTAAAGCGGTTCCTCTGGGTCCACTTTGCAATCCTGGCTGGACATTGCTGTTTTATTCACAGCCCCCTTTAGTTTACATGGCAGACTTTTCTTTGTCGTTTTTCTTGGCTGTGTGTGACCAGTCCTAGACATGTTTCTTTCACATCTTCTTGAGAAGAAAGTAAGTAATGGAAGCCGTTTGATAAAAACCACAATTCCTTCTTTCCTGATTATCTTTATATTGACAAGGGGCTGAAAGACCATTGCCATGGAATCTACTTCCTTTGTGCTGGTTTGTCTTACACTTGACTTTCCTTTCCAGACAATATTTTCAGTTATAAAATTCCTGTAGGTTATCAGACAACTGTAACCACGTACAGACGTTAAATAAATTGACCCTATTTAGATGGTAGTTGATAGACAAGTGAGAAGAATTGGGGATATGCATTCTGGAAATGTTTCTGTATGCTGTATCCTTGTGGGATTTGCAGTGATAATTAACTGAGTTGACATAAGTATCCCTTTAAATTGGCTTTTTTTTAAGCGATTAAAAAAATCATGAGAATCCTTTTCTATCTTGATAAGTATGATAGACAATGATTGACATGCTTCCTCGTGAACAAAGACTCTGCTTCATCATTGACCAATTTACAATTTCATATACATTTCAACCACCTATTTTGGTATCAGTGTCTGGAATTTTGACAGTGAAAATTCATTTCCATTTACTGAGTGAGTTCTTTTTCTCTTCAAAAAATATAAACAATTCTACAGTAGATACATTGTTATATGATCAGGTGTGAGGAACCTCAACCAATGTTCCTTTCGAGAAGAAGGTGGCAGAGGGAGTGTGACAACCTGTGATGATTGGAGAATGAAATAACAGAAAGCAGAGTTGAGATTTCCCTAAAGCACAACTGAGCCAGTCTACAGGGCTTCCTGCTACATGTACACTTTCAGCTCCCAATTACCTTTCCATAAAGTAAAGGACTGTCACCGGGAACTAATGACTGTATGAAAACTTGTTAAAAATTCCCACAGGGAGACTTGCCCTCAAGTCATTTGTTCAGTTTTTAGTCTCCCTTATATATCTCCAGTCCACACAGTCTCCAGTTGACCTCTCATCTTAGAATTCGGTACAATCATGTTCTATATTCTCCTGGCCTCATTTCAAGAGTTATTACATCGGTCCGGTCATTGTGAAAGATGACTCTCAAATATCAAGCTGGGCAGGCTGATAAGATTTCTTGGCCATCTGTCATGGGACAGTGTTTTCTGAACACTTGGCCTTACCAACATGTTCCTAGGAGTTCAAATGACTTGAAAGCCTCAATTATTCCATTTCCAGGAAATGATTTATAGAGTTTATAATACAACACAGAAGAAAGCTTTAACATTTCCTCAATGTTTACAGCTTTCACTCTCAAGAAAACATTTTCTTATTTGGTTTGAACTCTGCAATATTTCTGTTAGTGAAGAGAAGCTTCCATATATTATTTGGAACTTTGGAAATAAATGGTTACATGAAGGGAAAGATCAGGGACTAGAGCATGCCTTTTGGCCTTGCATGGAGCAGGTCGGCTTGGGCTGTTGAAATTAGCTACAAAGTGAACTCCCTTAAAGAGGTTTTAGAAGTAGCAGGTTATAGTTGATCACTATTCAATGTTCTCATGAAGAGAAAACCAAAGGGTTTTCAACGCTGTTGTACTTATCTATGAAATTGAACTCCTGATCTGGCTTTCAATGCTGTATTAAAAATAATTACTGTGGGACTAGGGAAATGACTCAGTGCTTAAAATTATATGCTTGTTGGGGCTGGAGAGATGGCTTAGTGGTTAAGTGCTTGCCTGTGAAGCCTAAGGACCCCAGTTTGAGGCTCAATTCCCCAGTACCCACATAAGCCAGATGCACAAGGTGGTGCATGCATCTGGAGTTCATTTGTAGTGCCTGGAGGCCCTGGCGCTCTCTCTTTCTCGCTCACTCTCCCTGCCTCTCTCTGTCTGTTGTTAATAAATAAATAAAAATAAAAAACAAATTATCTATCATCTATCTATCTACCTATCATCTTTCCTCTATCTATCATCTATCTATCTATCTATCTATCTATCTATCTATCTATCTATCTATCATCAATCAATTTATACCTATCTCCTTCCAAATAAATAAATTAAAATATTAAAAAAGTAATTAATTTGAAAACTTAGCAGGATATTAAAATCTTTCTTGGTCTTGGGGGGGGGCAAAAAGGTTCTGTGCTAAGTTCCTTCATTTCACATTACTTTTGACACTTTCATTAGTTTTCCTTCAATAATTTTATTGATTTATATGCGTATTTTAGAAATTCATACAATTTGTTCCCATACCTGCAATATGCTCAGTGCTATGTCTCAGCCATTATGTACTAGTATTTACTTTCACAAAGGATCTCTAAGAATATTTAACATGACTCAAATGCTGCTGCTTACCATTTTACAGAAAACCTAAAGTGCCCTGCCAGTTTTGTCCAAGCAGTCCCAGACATATTTGTAATCTCTGCATTATTGATTTCATATACTAATTTTTTAAAAAACTTTTTATTTTTTATTATTTTTTGGAGAGAGACACACAGAGAGAGACAGAGAGAGAGAGAGACAGAGAGAGAGAGAGAGAGAGAGAGAGAGAGAAGACAGAGATGGGCGCGCCACCAGTGTCTCAGCTGCTGTGAACGAAATCCAGATGAGTGCACCCCCTTGTGGTCAAGTGTGGCATTGTGCCCTTGTGTCACTTTGCATCTGGCTAAACGTGGGACCTGGAGATTGGAACCACTGGAGATTGGAACCAGTGTTCTTAGGCTTAGGAGGCAGGCGCCTTAACCCCTAAACCATCTCTCCAGCCCTTCATATAGTAATTTTTATGCATATGCACATAAACGTTGCTATTAGGCAAAAAGAACAATTTCGTAGACTTGGGGGCAGGGGCTGACTTTGGTGAGGGAACAGTGTTAAACAAACTTTCATGTCTACTTTCATGTCCTAACACAAGTCCTTTTGTGGCTTTAGTGTCTTCCTTTTTGTCTCCTAACTAAAGTGTTCTTTCCTGGAAAGTTCTATATCACTAGATAACACTTGATGCTTTTCAACCTCTGAACTTATCTTTAATACCCTCCCATACAGCCAAAATGGCTTGATGATCATTTCATTGCCAGACTTGCCATCCATATTCTTCTCTTTGTTTAACTACCAAGAGATAACCACTTCTTCAAAATTATCCTAAACCCTACCTACTGATTATTAAGGCTAAATCTTTGTTTTTTTTTTGGGGGTTCAAGGTAGGGTCTCACTGTAACCCAGGCTGACCTGGAATTCACTATGGAGTCTCAGGGTGGCCTTGAACTCATGACAATCCTCCTACCTCTGCTTCCCAAGGGCTGGGATTAAAGGCCTGTTCCACCACGCCTGGCTTCTTTTTTGTTTTTTTGAGGTATGGTCTCGCTCTAGCCCAGGCTGACCTGGAATTCACTATTTTGTCTCAGGCTGGTCTTGAGCTCATGGCGATCCTACTACCTTTCTTTCTCTTTTTTACTTTTTTTTTAAGGTTTTATTTTTATTTGTTAGAGACAGAGAGAGGGAAAGAGAGAGGGGGAGATTGAGAATGGGCATTCCAGGACCTCTAGCCACTGCAAACGAACTCCAGATGCATGTCCCCCTTGTGCATCTGGCTTACACGGAACCTGGAGAATCGAACCAGGGGTCCTTAGGCTTCACAGACATGTGCTATCTCTACAGCCCAAGGCTAAATCTTAATCTGATTCTAAGAGGAAGACTCACAGAACCCAGTTTATATTTTTACAATCATGGATCTACAATAATTTACATTTATACTCATTTGTCATATTCTTGTAATGTTTCTAAAAGGTCAGAGCCCACTCTGTGTGGGTATATATGTCAATACATTTATTGATATATAACTGCCTTTTGGATCTGCACCTTCCCTATGTACTCATTCAAGCACATTTGAAGCGAAATATTTGTAGCATCTGTGATGAACACTAATGGGTTTCTCTCTTTTCATTACAATTTAATGAAATGCTACAAGAACATTGCATTATCTAGAAAAGACTTAAAGTGTGCAGGAGTAAATCTACAGGTTATATACACATGCTATGTCATAGTTTTTTTTGTTGTTTTTTTTTTGTTTGTTTGTTTGTTTTGCAAGGTAGGATCTCACTCTGGAATTAACTGTAGTCTCAGGGTGGCCTCGAACTCTCGGCGATCCTCCTACCTCTGCCTCCCAAGTGCTGGGATTAAAGGCGTGCACCACCACGCCCAGCTAATAGTTTTTTATTAGCATATATAAACTGCATAAAGTAATGGGTTTCATTATGACTTTTTTGAGAGAGACAGAGAGAGATAGAGAGAGAGAAAGAAAGAGAGAGAGAAAGGGTGCACTAGCAGCCTCTCAACTGCTGTGAATGAACTCCAGATGCATGCCCCCCTTGTGGGAAAGTGCGGCATTGCGCCTTTGTGTCACTTTTTGCATCTGGCTAAATGTGGGACCTGGAGATTAGAACCAGCATTCTTAGGCTTGGCAGGCAGGCACCTTAACCACCAAGACATTTCTCCAGCCCCATTATGACATTTTTGTACATGTATATAATATACGTTGGTCATACTCATATCCCCTATACCCTCAGTTATTGCTCCTGGTCCCTTTCATTTTCCTGAACAATCCCCTGTCTATTTTCATGACCACATCCCCTCCTCCACTAGTTTCTACATTAAAGAAAATATGTGAAACTTGTCTTTTTGAGTCTGACTTATCTTACTTATTAGGGTTATCTCAATTTCCATGTATCTTCCCACAAATACAATGACTTTATTTTTCTTTATATATGATGCTGTATTTGTAAGGGAATTGAACACTGTCAGATTTTGTCATACATGGGTAAGGAGACTCTGGAATGATTCCTTCCCTGACATATAAGGCTCACTATAATTATAATCGACATGAAAATGTAGTAATTTCACCTGATGGATCAATAAAATGAGACTAAGAAAATGCTTAGTTGTAAAAAGAAATGAAAGCTACAACAAAAGCAGCAATTATTCCTACCATTAATAGCATCAGCCATGAACTTGACTTTGGAAGAAACCTATGCTTAAGTGAATGGAAGCAGTAAGTTCAGTAAACACTTACTACATGCCTACCTTGTGGGTGTGTTTCCACATTTTCATAGCTTATTTAAATATTTGTAGATATTCAAATATTTATTAAATATTTGTGAATTCTTAATATGCACATTTATACTTTTTTTTAATAATGAAAACAAACTTTTTAGCAATTTAAGAAAAAATTCTCAACATCAGTGTCTATCAGTGTCTTAAGAACTGTGTCATAGTTTGCTGGAGGTCATTAAGCCTCCAGCGTTTTCTGTTACATGTTGTATTAGTTACTGCGATGGTTAAGTTCTATTGTCAACTTGACCTGATTAGAATCCACAGGCATTCATCTTATGTGGGTCTCGGAGGTCACTTGCAGGAAGGATTGACTAACCGAGGAGGTCCTTCCTCCACAGAGAGCACTTCCTGCAGAGTGGCAATCCTCCTGGCGGTGGGCTTTACGTAAGGAAACCCAGCCCAGAAGAGCTGAGCCTCTGCCGCAGCTGCTGCCGCCGAAACAAAAGAAGGCGGGGGGAGGGGGACCTTTCCAACCTCATCAGTCTCCTCACAGAGCCCAGAAATCAAAGAAAAGTCTGCTGAGCTACTGAAAGAGAAATGGGAACAGTGTGAGTTACTACAGGCTTCCTGAACTCACCCATCCCCCAACAATCAGACCACCAGCAAATTGGCAGAATTGAGCAACTAGCAGCAGCCTGTACCACATCACCAACACAGGACCCAGCACAGCTGAGCCAAGCTCCACAGCTCAGGGAACGAGGTGGGCACTGAGCATTTGTGAGTTTGGAAGCCACACCAAAAGGTAACAAAGGCCTGCATTGGAAGTGCTAACCTCTCTTTCCAGGTCAGGGCAGGTTATGGGTTACATATTTGTGGTCAGCCTTACCATTTTCAAATAAGCTGAATATGAGTGGTTGAATATTGCTGCCTGTAATACTCTTAGATTTAAAGGGCCTTTATTTTTTGCTTCTGTCATTATTGGGGGCAGGGTCTGATTCCTAGCTGATGAGATTAAGGGTGTGGGACAACACACACCCTTAGGGATTTTGACACTATAAGACTGTTTCAATTCCCACACTTGTATCCTCTGTGCTCATGTTAATTGAATGTGTATTTTGCTCAGTTGAAATTTAGAACTTGCTACTAAATTGTTCCACCAGTCTATTACAATACTTGCTTAACAAGCAGATTCAACAGCTAGCATTACTTCTGAGTTTGGACTTGGGTACAAGTGCTACACTTGGCACCTTTAACTCATATCCTGTATATAAAGGTGGATCACCACACCTAAGAACACTGAAGATAAATAGGAAACCTAAGCATCAAATCAATCCAGGATGCAAAAGTCACTACATTATAATACAAGAAACACAAAGAATCAAGACAATGCAATCCCACCAAAAATTACAAATCCATCAGAATTGTTCACCAATGAGACTGTTTTAGATGAAATATCTGACAAAGATTTCAAAAGAATGATGATATCTATACTCAAAGAAATGAAAGAAGAAATAAAAGAAGAAATGAAAGGAATCCTAGAAGAAAACAAAGGAATTAAAGAAGAAAACAAACTCTTGAAAGAGAATACAGAAAAACAGCTTAGCGAAATAAAAAAGGTCATTACAAGACATGAATAAGGAACTAGAAATACTGAAGAAAAACCAGGCTGAAATCCTAACTCTGAAGAACACAGTCAGTGAAATAAAAAAACTCTATGGAAAGTCTCAAATTTGAATATCCTTTATTAAGTAAAATATATCTTTAATATAGTGCATTACCTACTCTTTTCCACTGATATGCACCAAACATCTGATAAGAAACATCTAGGAAAGAAAATTCTATTTTACCACTCAGTTTGAGGGTACAGTTCATCACACAGAGAAAGTGTGGCAGTAGACAGAGCTTAAGTTGTGGTGGCAGGAGTGTGTGCCTGCTCGTTGTCAGCTAAAACAGGACAGGAAGTGGAACCATTCTAGAAACCTCAAGGTCCACACTGTAGGGACTCACTTCTGCCAGATACATCCCACTCTCTACAAGGTCCACAAGCCACCCAGAACATCCTCACAAGCTGAACCATGAGTCTGCGGGGACTGTTCCTCATTGAAGCCAAGATATTTAACAAACACACTTTGAGCACATTTCTTTCCATGTTCTCATTTTTTATTCCTTCTCCCTCAGGCTCAGCATGAATTTGTTCAATACTGTCAGTATCTACATGAGTAAGGCTTCAGGCTCTCTTGTCTAATATACAAATGAAGAGAATAATTCATGCATATATTAGTTAGTGACATAGTAATTTAATTCTGTCTGTCCTATTTTCAAACAAGTGGTGGTTTTTGATAAGTAATTTATGCTGTATTTTTCTCAGGCATTTCAGATTAAAAAGTGTCATTCTATATACATAGATATGATTTCTATGAAACAGAAGTTTTATTTACTTGATAAACAGGCAATGATCTCTTCAAATATCTGTGCTAAAGAATTCTGCTTCACCTCATCAAAAAGTATGGTAAAATAAATGAACCATTTTGAGAGCTGAGGAGATGGCTCAGTGATTAAAGGTACTTGCCTGCAAAGCCTGGTGGTCCGGGTTTGATTCCCTAGCACCCATGTAAAGTCATACGCACAAAGTGGTGCATGCATTTGGAGCTTGTCTGCAATGACTGGAGGCCCTGATCTCCAGTCCCCCACCATCTCTCTCTGTTTGCAAATAAATAAATAAAAATAAATTTTAAAAATAATTTCCAGCAGGGCGTGGTGGCACATGCCTTTAATCCCAGCACTCGGGAGGTAGGAGGATCGCCATGAGTTTGAGGCCAGCCTGAGAATACAGAGTGAATTCCAGGACAGCCTGGGCTAGTGAGACCCTTCCTCAAAAAGCCAAAAATAAATAAATAAAATAATAATAATTTCCAACATTTAGAGGTGGGTATGTATGTATGTGTGTATGTATACATGCATACATATTCATGAAGTATATTTATGCATGGTATTTTAAGGTATATGTTATGGCTAGAATATTCTGTAAAATTATACACTCATTTTTAAATTTTATATATATATATATGAGAGAGAGACAGAGAGAGGGAGAGGAAGACAGATCTGGGAACACCAACAGTCTCTCAGCTGCTGCAAACTAAATCCAGGTGTGTGCGCCCCTTTGTGGTCACGTGGGGCATTGCGCCCTTGCGTCACTTTGCATCTGGCTAAACTTGGGACCTGGAGATTGGAAACCCTGGAGATTGGAATCAGCATTCTTAGGCTTAGGAGGCAGGTGCCTTAACTGCTAAGCCATCTCTCCAGCCCTATGTTTATATTTTTATACATTGAATACATCTGTGTAGTATAATGTATGTATATGTATATTCAAAAATATAATTGTCACTTTGACAGCATTACTCATTTTTGTTAGCAATTTCATTTTACCTCTAATATTTATACTCAAGATACATTAAATGAAGACAACCACATTATATTGCTAACTTAACTCTGTATTTAATTTTATCTTAATCTTTCTACTTTTTGTTCTGCATCTCAGAGCCAATGCCTCTTTCTTCCCATATAACATGCTCTGTGTGTCTGAGAAATTTGCAATTGACTCCTATGTATTATCACATGTGTGGTTTCCCATGGCCTTATTGACATAGGGATTATTCAAGATTATTTTGTATGTGCAAATTTTTAAAAATCTTGATTTAATACCATTTACCACTCATGAAATCATCATTCTTCTTTATATTATATTGCGTTTTTAAAACTTTCTTCAGTTTCCTGAATGTTCATATTATTTCTTCTTGTCCATGATGGCCAATGGGTCTCCATCTTCAAAGTCTTTAGAGAATGTGAACATGGGAAGGATAAATTCCTGAGAGGAGCTGCCAGTGTGTCTACGGCTGATCGCAAAGACCCCAGAACTGCTGGCTGCATCTGTGCAACTTCAGTCACAGACCTGGCTCAAAGGTGAAAGGGCAGTTGCACAAGGAGCTTTCCTACACACGGTGTTAAATGCTCCCTTTGATAATATCTTATCAGGAAATTGCTTCCTTTTTACTTTCCTTACAATGGGTTATATACACATTCAAAGTTACCAAAGAGGCCTCAAGAAAGGCTAAATTATCCTTTTCCCCTAAAAGGCATATCCATTAATCACTCTTACCAGAAACTACCTATTTAGCAAGATTAAAATCTGGGGAAAAAGACTCAGAGGAATCTGTTGAATTCAAAAATCTTGCTAAAAATCTGGGTTATGTAATACAATCTCTGAGCGATTCCAAATGTTCTGGCCAGTATATGTGTTCTTAAAAAAAAAAATTAAAGAGTCCATTTTGAGAAGAAAATCACCAATTGTCTAAAACTGATAAACAAAGGGTTTTTTTTTTTTTTCTTCTTCTTCTTCTTCTTTCTTGCTTGTATGTGTGTATTTGTTTGGTTTGTGTGTATCTGCAAATGCAGGTTTGTTGGATGTGGGTGCACATGTGAGCAGATTAGCATAACAGTGTGTGTGTGGGGGGGTATGTTGCAGGCAAGAGGCTGATCTGAATTCAGCTGAACAAGGTAGCCAGTGAGTCCTCGGGATCCTACCTCCCCCTCCCCAGCACTGGAGTTACAGGCATATTGCACCTTGCCCAGCGTTTATATGGATGCTGGCACCTAAACTCAGGTCTTCATGCTTGTGTGCCAAGTAATTTACCCACTGGCACTTCTCAATTCAAACACAATGCCCAACCCTTTGCTTTAGGCTTGTTATTTCGATTTTTCTCCTTCAAACTGACCCTTCAAAAAACAAAATTTTTCCTTCCACCCAAATATGCCGAAATTTTGGGGCTTTTTTTTTTTTTTTTTTGACACAAGAGATAGAAATAAGAAGTGCTTTTATCAAGTAGTATTTGAATTTTCTTTCAAACACTATAAATTTTCCATAATTATATCTTACATTATTGAAGGAAGAATATTTATCCTGATTAATTTTTGCTACTACTTGTAACTTCATGGTAACTTGAAATAGCACATTTATCTCAATGGGTTTGTCCTTCTTTTCAATTATATGCATTGTTTTTATCTTTGCATGGGAAAGTAGAACATTTTTCCACTTTAACCTTTTTCCACTGGTAACATTGTTGCTGTTACATCAAAGAACTCTACAATATAAATCCAGGTTCTGGAACACATGTCCAAGAAAGCTGAAATGATTAAGTAATTTGCAAACACCAATCCAATGCCTGCACTCTTATCACCATACAGATCAAATTTCGAGGACTCCTCTTTTTTTGTCCACCTGATAAGGGCACGCTCACGACTCCCTATTCCTATCACTCTATACAAATATACATATTTTCCTTGATGCAAATCCACATAAACTATCAGCACCTCATTGTACCTGTTTTGGATTTCTTATGAGATGTTATCACACACCTCCAAGGCTGATTATGTGAGACCTTGTGACTGTATGCAACTTCACTAATAAGATGCAACAGAAATCATGGTAAGAAATTACCTCAGTTTTGGACTTGGAAGATAATTCAGTGATTAAAGGACCTTTGTTTGCGAAGCCTGCTGACCAGGGTTGAATTTCCAAGTCACCCATGTAATACTAGATGTAAAAAAAGTGATGTAATCATCTGATGTTCATTTGCAGTGTCAAGAGATCCTCCTGGCCAGCATGTATACGCTCTTACATGTGTGCACACATGTGCACAAGTAAATGAAAATCATTTTTAAAATAAAAAAATTACATGAGTATTTGTACTCATTCCAGACATCTTGCAGACCTTAATGTCATTTTTCTAGAAATTCCATCCTTGTGGTCTATCAAAGACAATGGATGACTCAAATTTTTGTCTCATACTTTTTTTTGTTATTTTTATGATGCTCCACTACTCCAAGAACTTCCCCACTGCAATGGCTCAGGTAGTGTATGGGTAAGGGGAATGAAGACGTGGTTGTCTTCATCTAATTTGTCTCTGAAAGCTCTACCATGCTTGCGATGTAGCAGGATCTGGATTGTTTCATCAACAAATTTCAATTTCACTAACATTTGAACACTAAAGGAAACTTCTACTCAACTCCTCTTATACACACAACAACCATTCCCAAGTTGTGCTCTGAATTCTCAATAGCACAAGAGCTTCTTGACTCAACACAACTTTGCCTGTTATCCAGGCTTACTCTACTGCTATATTTCCCAAGGGTGCATTTAAGTAGTATTTGTAATTCAGCATATATAAAGCATACCCATTCAATGGCTCCTATTATCAACCACCTACCAGTAATATAGATGTCCACAGGTTGTGAAAACTATAGTTCTCCTTAGAAAAGATACTAGGTTGCAAATTCAATCTTTCTGAAGATTAATTTCCTTTGATCTCTGATCTGATAGGGTACAGTGTCTAGCTAACAGTAATTTAATAAACATGAACATTCATAAGAAGTAAGCTTATCTCTTTTTCAGAAATTTCTTTATGCAAACATGTCAGGATTACTAAAGAATTTGGTTTATTACCTTACAGACTCTTTTGTTTTGTTTTTACTTTTCTCCCTCTTTTCCTTCCCTCTATTCCTTCCTTCCCTCCCTCCTTCCTTCATGGCAATTCATATTGTGTTTTGCAGAAAAAATGGTGCTGCACACATATGGGATTTTTCTATAACTTTCATGCTATTCTGTGTTTCATGGAGTGTAGAAAAGAGAAATTTGAAAGCAAAGGATTGTTTTCAGACCTTCTCTCAAGGGTATTAAATGAAGAATCTATTCTCACATAAAAAACTAGAAAACACATTTCTGGTAAATTAATATTCTACTGTTTTAGTTTTGATGGGATGTTTCCTTTAAAAAAAAACTTCAACATGTATACTCTCATGATATGCTGAACCTTAAACAGAGTTTACTAATGATGCCATACTTACTTATTAGAATTTGATGATCTGAGGCAATGAATTGTAAGATCCAGTGCAAAAATAATCTATAGGGACAAAAATAAAACACAACAATGAGACTGAACAAAGAAAGCTGTGACATCATTATATATTACAGGATGATAGACAGAAAGAAAAGAGTGAAAGGGGAGGTTGACACCTCACATGAAAACACACATGTACACATGCACACACATAAAAATAAACAGAGAGAGAGAGAGAGAGAGAGAGAGAGAGAGAGATTGAGCTTTGGGAAAGACAAAATATAAAGGAGATAGTGTTAAAGGGACAAAAATGATAGTGGATAATTACAACTGAACACCTAGAAGTCAACACACCAGAAAGAACAGTGTTATCAAAATTAAAAAGCTAGCTATTTTGAATGAGATGTGGACAAAGGGAATGCTTGTACATTATCAATAGGAATTTCAATTAGTACAGCAATTAATGCAGCAATTAACAGAGGTTCCTCAAAATAAAAACAGAGCTAACATATGACCCAGCCCTACTTTTGGGTATATCCAAGGGAAATATAATCAGTAGTCAAGCAGGCATGTTCATTGCCTCATGTTTCACAATATCTCAAAAGGAGGAATAAGCCATGGATTATGTCTCACTCCCATGATCTCAGTACTCAAGAGGCTGAGGCAGGAGGATTGTGGGTGAGGCCAACTTAACAACACAATGAGATATCTCAAAAACAATAATATATTTTTAAAATAAGAAACAAATTAAGTTACCATTAAGTGTCCATTAACTGATGATGGATAAAGAAAATATCCCATATGATCTTTAAATATATTAATACTTTGTGTATGAAAACCCATTGGAATATATTCTGGCCACAAAATGAAATGAAATCTCCTTATTTGCAAGAAAACGTATGGAACTGGATAAAATGATAGCAATTGAAATAATACAAGCGTAGGACGACTGGAACTCCATGGTCTCACCCATATGTAGAATCTAAAAATGGACCGTATAGAAATTAGGGAGAACAGGGAAAGGGAGATCCATAGAGAGGCTAATCTGCTTGTTCTAAGCTGAAACTAAATGGGAGTCAGAAGTTCTGTGTATGTGGCTGCAGCAGAGTGACCGCAGGTAACGGTGCTGCACTGCGTATGGCTGAAAGGAAAAGGAACGTGCTTTGAACATTATGCCCATAAAGATGATGGATATTTGATGTGATAGTTAGGACTACACCATTTAAACATCGTGCAGAGTACATGTGTTCTAATGTCACCTGGTACATCCCACATTTCAATCTTACTGGTTTTGTGTACCGCTTAAAATAAATTTCATGTAAATTTTAAAAAAAATTAAAAGAAGTGAGGAGGAAAGTGAGCAGACATGGAAAGGAAAACAAACACTAAATAAATTATGAAAGATGTACAGAAAAAAATGAGAAGATGAAAAATTAAATTTAATCCTATACAATGTAGATCTTAATGTGATAGAATTTGAAGTCATGATATTCACTATTTTCATTTAGAATTATATAGAAAAAGAATAACTCAGTGTATACAAAGTCATTTTGAGGCAAGACAGAAAGATAGGAAAAATTATGGTGGCAGGGGAAGAAAGGCATGGGAGAGGAAAATGACCCATTGTCCTGGGGCTGCAGCATGTCCTTTCTGCTGATAAAATCAGGAAACTACAGATGTCATGGGTAACAGAGAGACCAGGTGGCCCACAAAGACAATGTGTGCTGCCTACAAACATCTTGTCAAGACCATGAATAAACTGTGTTATTTAGCGACACAATGATCTGTAACGTTAATTACCCAGTACTTCTCTCTCTTTGACCAGGACAATAGCCTTCATAAATCCATCTCACAATTTGGTTTACTGAAAAAAATTCTGTAAATTTTTGGAAAGTGGTAGTGGTATTTTAGCAATCTTTAGGGATGTAAAGACAGCTACCAAGTCCCTACGAATATCCCTTAATCTTTAGGGATGTAAAGACAGATACCAAGTCCCTACGAATATCCCTTATGAGTGACACTTAAGTACCATCTCCTTCGAGTAGCCCATGCCACTTTATGTACATCTTGACCTTTTTTTAAGCAACTTCCTCTTAGAAAAGCCTACACGCAGACTTATAGGTGGATTTTCATTCTCTTTCTGAGCATCTCTTTCTCCTGCATGTGTTCTTGAGCTGGCATTAAAAGTATCTTTAACAAAGTTTCAAATGTTACTTCATGAATTATTGCTTCATCCTAAAAGTCATTCAAGCATAAGTAGGAGCCAGAGTTTCACCTGAGTGGAGGTGTCTGGAAAAGGAACTCCCCAAGATGTTGAGAACAGGACATGGAGTGCCACCTCTGAGTCCCTTGCCACTCACACTGACAATTTTACATGGGGAAAAAATGAACTACTCAGATATGTATTTTATAATGTATATTTTTGCTTCATTTTCTTTAATGTTAATTACAGATATCACTAGGCCATGCTTTTATGAAGACAATTATTTTGCCTTATTTTATTAATTTTTATTTATTTGAGACAGGGAGGGAAAAAATGGGTGCTCCAGGACCTCCAGCAACTGCAAACAAATTCCAGACACATGTGCCACCATATGCATCTGCCTTACCTGGATCCTGGAGAATCAAACATGGGTTCTTCACAGGCAAGCACCTTAACCACTGAACCATTTCTCCAGCCCTTTCATCATTCTTGATTCAGTATTTTTGGACACACACACACACACATACACACACATATGTATACATTAGTATCATACATGTGCATATGAATTGATGGATTCATGTGTACTGTTACTGTTGGTGTCCTGTTATATCTATTTGGCAAAATGAAATTGCTGAATTGACATGCCCTCAGGAAGAGAATTTAATATTGATTTCATTTTGAAGGAGACTCAGGAGAAAGCTGGCTTCTTATAGGCAGTTTTAATTAGGCACTGAAGCCCAAAGAGGGAGCCAGAAGATGTCACCTGCCTTGGCAGGAATGGAACTCAGGTCTGATCAGGTTTCAGCTACAATGGCTGCAGCCCCCACTGCTGCCTCCACAGTCTAGCACACTATCTAGATGGGCTAGCCTTTGGGGTCAGTCCCCTGAAGCTGCCAACCAACTTTCCTTTACATACCTGAGTATGACTATGTATGTATATATATATATATCTCCACTTATATTTGACTATAGCAGCTTATCTCAACTGGTAATCTGTCCTCTCTCTCTCCCCTGTGATCTCATCTATCTGGGCCCATGCTAGTCTGGCTTCTTCCTACCCTGACTGGCTGGGGAACGAAGAACACTTTTTCTTGGCCTGGGCAGTTTTCTGCTTGCCTTCTATACCTTAGGGCAACTTCTTACTTTGATCACATGTATGTGTCTGACTCATCTTTGTTCTCTGAGTCTGCCACGTGTGGACTTCACTAAACCTTGAGTCTACTATGAGGCTATTTCCTCTGGATGTTGTGCCTGCTACATAAGTAATATCTTTAAACTTGGGGTACCATGGATGTAATAACTCCCTTGACATTTTTTTTTTAATCACCCATATCTGTCCTGTCTGAACCTCTGTTCTGGCACCTTCTCTCTATTATCCTTCCTTAAACCATCATCATTTAATCATTTAACTTTCTTCCATGCGGAGGCTCAGGCCACATGCTGTGCCTCCCACACAAGTGCTCTCATCTTTTAAATCTTTGTTCATGGTCCTTTAGCTCCAGCCTTCCATCTGCTTGTGAACCTGCTTCAGCCTTTTATTAGATCCCAATGTCTCTTAAATAAACCCCAAGAATTATGTTTTGCCTCCACACGTGTGTGTGTTTCTTCTAAAATTTCTTGCATGGGCTTCTAGATCCTGTCTTCTATGTCCTTATGAAATTGCTTCAGCCTTCTCCTAGATCCCAATTTCCCTTAAATGAACTTTGTGATTTATTGTTTCTCCCTAAATAAACTCAATAATTCATCCTTCTTGAGTTCATTTTTGATTAATTCTTTGTTAAAATAGTATAAGGACCCAAAATTGGGGATCACAAGTGTGGGAGACACCTCCCAAACTCCCAAGTATTCCTAAGGACTCAGCTGAGTTACACAGTTTCAAGTTTTAAAAGTAAAGATCTACATAATTTTAAGTGATTAAATAATTAATCCAGTTTTTCCAGTGTGAATCCTTTACTACAATAATTAAATTTTGCTTTATCAAAGAATAGTTGTCTACAACCTCTTTGATATTCATAGCCATATGCAAAAGGAAATCATGAAAACAAATAGCCCACAAGAGAAATGGAAACCATTTAATTTTGCAGAGGGAACCATGAGCTACAGCGTAAGTTCAGAAATGCAACGTAAAGACAGCTGTATAAATGACTAAAACAAAGCAAGGGTCAAATGGTCAGCGAAACTGTTACAGAAGTTTTGTGACAAGTTACAGGAAGGCATTTAAAGGCCTTTTTGTTGTATGTAATTAACAGTTGCTAACGACTTAAGATCGATGTGATTAATGGACCATCCTCTCTGCCAGTTTGCTGTGTGTGATATAGGAAAAAAAATATCAAGCCTCAGTGGTTAAAAAATCCTCATAATTAAAGAAAGAACAATGGCTGTGAAGAATGAAAGCCAAACCTGTCAGTGTCTCTCCCCAGCATGTATGTCCACGAGGACCCCGTCATCTTTCCAGATGCTGCCTCTGACAAGGAATGAGGGTGTAGTGCTTTACATAAACTCACTGGAGATTGAATTTTGAAAACAGCACTTCCAGGATCACTGATTGGTAAAATGTGCCCAGAGCTGAGCCCCTAGGAACACTTTCAAAGAACAACATACCATTTTCTTTTGTGCTAAATCTGTTTATTCACTATTAAGTTTATACAAGTTACCCATTCCCCCTGGCCTCGGGACAGAATTTAAAAAGATTTAAAAAAAGAAAGAAAAATGCATCAGTACAAAGAATCCCAGCAACATTATCTGAGCACTGGAAACTGTAAGAATGGTAAATATCCACAAACACACAAGCCAGCCCTCCACAGGAAAATATGTACTTGTTGAACCAGAGGAACCCTTCCTGAGGTTGGACTGGGCATTATCCAGGCAGAATGGCCTTGTTCCTGCCATCAGGGTAGGTAAACAAAGGTAAATTTGAATTTGCCTTCCAGACCCCTGGAATGAAGCACAAATAAGGAGGGAGGATTGTTAGATCCCTTTGCTGTGTCACAACCACACCAAGTGAGTGTTTTCCCACTGGGCCTGCAAGGTTCAGCCTAGCGGATTTGACTAAGCTGCACAGTTAACAGTTTTCTCCTGTCTCTGAATGTATCATTAAATTTAAAAGAATTTTAAAATGTTGCTGGGTATAGTGGGGCACGCCTTTAATCCCAGCAGTTGGGAGGCAGAGGTAGGAGGATCGCCATGAGTTCAAGGCCACCCTGAGACTACATAGTTAATTCCAGGTCAGCCTGGACTAGAGTGAGACCCTACCTCGAAAAACCAAAAAAAAAAAAAAAAAAAGAATTTTAAAATGTTATCTGTGCCTATTTTTTCATGATCACAAAATAAAGAACTCGACAGTCAAAATCTGCGATATGAGTGTATAAGAAGAAATTAGGACACAGGGACAGATGAATGAAATGAGCATGTGTGATGAGGATGGCTGCGTGCCACCCATGTCGAGCTGTGTCACAGGAAACTGTAGCAGGTTTTCATGCTTTTGCGTCCTTTGTCTCTCGACTATGAGAAATTAGGCAAATGTACAAATGGAGACTTGTAAAGGGACCCAACAGACCTGGTTAGACTTTTTCCTGTGTGGCCCTTGCCTTTAGGCACGCATAATGGAGGTCACTACCCACGTAGATCTTCCTGACAGATAAAAGAGGAGTTTCAGGAATCATTATCCTGCGCTTTCTTGCAAAATGCAGGCATCTCCTATTATCTACTGGAATGACCCCTCTGGGCAATGTACCATGACTTCTCTGTTTCTAAATACCTTTGTGATTACACAGCAGAGAATGTTTCTTGCCTCAGTTTCACCTAGGTGACCTTCGCAATGAATACCTTGTGACTTTTTTTTTCGTAATAATCCCCTTGTTTAACAGTAACTTTGTGGTTTCACATGTTTTACTGTCAATGGGTCCTCTTCCAGACCCTGTATCAAACTCCACAAAATCATTATGGGAGACTTCCATGGTAGCCTTATAGCTGGTACCATGCTGTGCTTAACAATTGATGCCCCCCTCTCGAAGTATCCCCCAGACAAAGGAAAAAGGCCCACAGCAAGGCCCCCTTGGCCATGATGATGCCCCCGACTAGACAGCTTATCTCCCAAGGTGGGCCTTCCTATCCCCTGGGAACATTGCCAGCCTGCCCCTCCCTCTGCCTTCGAGGGATACCCCCTAGCGGACTTTAATCTCTCTGCATGTGGAGGTATTTTACTGACAAAGACACTGTCAACTCCCCCTACCTCTACAGATATCCATTTGATCATACTATTGATACAATTTGGGAAATTGGGACCTATGCAACACCCTGACCTGCTTAGATTTACGCCCCTTTATGTTTCTGAAGGAAGGAAATCTCTTTAATGGAACTTACACACAAATTACTCTTATTTTCAGTCTCTTTATGGATATGCCACGCGCTGGAATCCAAATGAATCAGCTAATGTATCCATAACAAAAAAAAATATCCTGGGCAGCTACCCCCACCTGCGTTAGGCCCCCTTTCTTCTTCCTGGTATCCAATGCTACTGACACACGTGACTCTCTTAATTGTTCCCTTCATACATGCAACTGCGAGCATGTTAGGATGGAACCACCCAACTAGCTGTTCTAGTAAGACAGCCTGCAGCTATCTGGTACCCAGTGGTAAATACTACTCACTTCCATGCTATCACCCTTATGGCTCAAACTCAATTAGAAGAATTACAAAGAATCAAAAGAGACTTTAGTATCACTGCAGCTATAATTGCCACCATTGTTCTCGGGTTGTGGGGTCTATGCTGGAGTCATTGCTATGGTACAGACAGCAACCACAACAGAAACTTTGAATAGGGTCGTAACCAAGTCAGCCGAGGCCCTACACTCCCAAGAAACTATTAATCAGCATCTTTATCAGGCCATCCACATCTTACAACAACAAATTGACCTCCTAGCTGAGGAAATAACACTTCTGAGGGACATGTCCCTGTTGGCATGTGACCCATGCTATCAGGCCATCTGCCTAACCCCCTATAAAGTTCATAATGCCTCCTTAGAGAGAATTAAATTACCACAATATATTAAAGGTACCTGGTCTGAGAAATTTCTAAATTATTCAATCTTACTAAGAGAACAGATCCATCAATTAAACATCACCAGGGTCCCTGCTATGACCCTAGATGCTGATATCATGACCAGACTATGGAATAATATTAAAAGACTTTCTGACCCTTCGTGGATATTGACCTATGCCATCTTAGGGGGAATTATCATTATATTAATAATTCTGTTTAAGTGTCTATTATGCATATTTGCAGATAACGCTCCATCAACAAGACAACCCTCCAAATCCTCATGGCACTAGAATGCCCTGGTCCTAAGCCACCGAGAGAAATTATCCAAATTTGGATGGCCAACCTTGACAGAGCTCCACTTAAATCTCTCGCATGTACAACTCAGATGTACAGCCCTTTGAGGACTGGTAGCCAATGACGGGTCCGATTCCCCAAGGTCATGCCCACCTAAGACAGGACATGGATGACCATGTCCATGCTCCAATGATGAGTAAAGGCTTGACTCTGAGGGGGACAACCTAAGACAGGCACAGTCCACAATACTGGGTGTCATTTGAGGTGAAAGCAAAAAATAAAAACAAAAGGGCGAAATGTGGCAGTTGAAAATGTGACAGGTGCAGCCGGATGTGGATAACACAACAAAGCGGGTGCGAGTGCTTTCGTGTGGTGCCAAAGTAAAGCCTGCCTGAGTACCCAGTGACAAATGACATCACCATCAGAGGGGGCTGAAGGACCATCCAGCAAGAGACAACACCACAGACAGCCACCACGGGACAAATAGGGAACATTGGGGGATATAAAAAGCATGCACTTCCCTGAATAAACAAGTCCATTTTCACCACCTACTGGACTCCCGGAGTCTGTGTCATTGACTCTGGACCAACTCGCCCCCGCCCCCGAGGGTCCACATCAGGCCACCGGCAACATTCACTTACATCCGGTTTTCACAATGAACATCTTGTGGTTTTCTTCAATAAAAACTGACTCCCTGAGCAGTTTGAGGCTGCATCCTGAGACTCCGACCTCTAGGGGTGCAGTCCTAGTGCATCAGTTTCTTTCTTTTGTTGTTTTTCTTTTTCTTTTCTTTTGTTTTGTTTTCTTTTCTTTTCTAACCCAATAAAACTTTGCTTCACATTCTGTGAGTCGATGGTCTTACTTTTGTGACACCGTACCCCATAACAGAGTAACTGGCAGAGATTTATTGAGCAAAGATGGAAATTAAAAAAAAAAAATACAGTGTCAGGGTAAGCATGCTTAGCATTTTTTCTGGCATGGAAAGAAGATGGAGAAAAGAAAAACATACGCTTTTTAAACTGGAACTCAGAAGAGTGGACAGGCTCAGCCATGTAAGTAATGGCCTTGAGGGGCGGGGCTTCTGGACATTTAGCACCCTGTCTCATTGAGGGGATAAATATTCCTCCAGTCTCTAGAGCTTGTCTACAGTTGAGGGGTGGTCTCTTGACCAAGTGACCACTGGCTAAGTTAGATTAATTCTTAATGGAGAAGGAGAAGGAAAAACTTTACCTCAGCAAAAGCCTTGATGCTAGTATTATCCTCACTTTTATGTAGTATTTTCAGGCCTATGAAGGAGTGGATTGTGGTGTTTCCTTTCTAATGTTACCGAGGAAACAGCAGGTAAGGTCTGTCCTTGATCGCATCCAAATAGGCTAATATCTTCCTACCTACAACCAAACCAATCCCACCCACACATTGATCTTGAACTTCTGCCCATAGAAAAGTAAGGAAATGAATTGTTTAAAGTACCCCATCTGTGGCAATTTGTTATGGTGGCCATAGAAAACCCTTTATACCTTGCAAAGCCTAGTTGCACATGTACAGCTACAAGTTTTCACTTGGTATATTTGAGGCATTTGCCAGAAACGATACTTACCACCTAGTCAGGAAAGAATCCAGTCATGATGAATTGTCATTCACCAAGAATATTTGTCAAAGGGTTCTGTGTGCCACTGAGCTGTGAAGAAAAGCAAACTGCTGGAAGAGCGCAGTTTCATTTGGGAATATGGGAGCATATGAATTTGTGCTTTAGATATGATCCAAAGTTGGCCTATTTGCGATCTTGGTCCAAAAATGGGGCATGGATAGCTAGATATTTTGTCAGAATGCATGTCTGAATGAAGTCAGTGCAAATTATGTGAAGGGAGGTTCTTCCTACAAACAGCTAGGAAGCCATGGCTTTACCCAGATTTATCCTTTCGACAATTCTATTTCATTCTAAAACCAGTACAGTAATCGTGTAATTGGGGGAAACTTCAAGAACTATCCCTTCCCCAGTACCCCTATGTGTTACCTGACTCTGCTTGGGCAGTTTTACTTAGCCAGTCTTTTTTTACTAAGCCTGCTTTCTTGACCTTATACATATACTCCTTGGTTGCTTAGGGGGTTCTTTATCCTAACACTATGGGGGGGGGGCTGACTCATGGAACAACTCACTAGCGAAGATGGAGGAAGAAGTAGTGTAAGTGCGTCTTCTACTCCTTTCATCATCTTGACCCTTTTAGAGAACTGTAAGAACTTGCTCTGAGCCACTTCTGACATGGCATTCACTCCGTGACCCCCACTGTGTCCAAGACTGATCCTCATCCCTTTTGTATTCTGACAGCATGGCTAAATAAATTATGAATTCCGATACAACCTTTTCCCTATCTAAGTTTTTCATCTTTCTATGTGACTTTGAATATATGCTATAACCTTTCTGGTCTTCAGTTTTCTCAACGACACATTATGGTTTGTTGATGTTAAATAAAATTATGCACACAAAATGCTTAGTGTAGATCTTGATCCTGAGAATAGCTCAAAAAGTGTGCTAGTTGCTGTAATGAATATAATGGTGATAATGAATTTGTGATTGACTACATTTGTAAGTATAAACACGGAAGCTCAGAAGTCTGACAGTTTGTTCGAGGACATACAGCTAGCAGATGGCATTACTGGAGTGTTTACTTAAGCCTGAAGGCTTAACTGTTTCATGATGGTGCCTCTTCATGTACAGCATATAGAACCTTCACTCCACAGCAGGGGCAATGTTGCTGTGGAATTACAAAATAAACAATCATATGAACCTGTAAATTAACAGAACATATTCTTTATGCCTTATCCTCTTAACCACTTGGGTCCCTGTAGTTGAAGGCCACATTATGTTTGCATTGTTACTGGAGAAGTGAATAGTATTGTTTTAAAGAAATCTATAGATTCATATTTTTATCAAACATTACTTATTTATTCATTTATTTTTAATTTTTTTATTTTTATTTTTTAATTATTTTATTTATTTTTTGGAGAGAGACACAGAGAGAGACAGACAGAGAGGGAGAAGGAGACAGAGAATGTGTGCACCAGCGGTCTCAGCTGCTGAGAACAAAATCCAGATGCGTATACTCCCTTGTAGGCAAGTGCAGCATTGCGCCCTTGCATCACTTTTGCATCTGGCTAAACGTGGGACCTGGAGATTAGAACCCGGTTCTTGGGTTTAGCAGGCCGGCGCCTTAACCACTAAGCCATCTCTCCAGCCCTTATTCATTTATTTTTAACTGTTAGAAGAAGGTATGTCCTAATGTATCATATGAATTAATTCTAGGCCAAGCACTATAATAAACAGCATCAGCTCTCCTTTTAGCTTTCAGCAACCCATGACAGTATTTCTTTTATTTTTACATGTCTTATTTTCTTGCTTTTGTCATGGATAGATTTGATGACATAACCCAACAGGATGCACAATTATCAAATACTGTACTTAGAAAAGCTAGATAGTTATCCAAAAGATAATGGGTTAACAAGAATCTTTTTTATTACTAATATTACAAAATAAAATTGCCAACATTATTAACGAGGAATTAAAGGAAGACAACTGAGAGTTAAAGCTGCAGGTTTACAATTATCTCACCCAAAGTTATCACTGGGGCCCCAACACACTGACAATGTAACTGCTCTCCTCTTAAGCCATGGAGCTCTCACAGAGTTTAACAAAACAAAACAAAAAGCAAACTGCTGGGCTGCAGAGTGGGCTCAGTGGTTAAGTGTGCTTCCTGCTTAAGCATGAGAACCTGAGGGGGCCAAGACTGCCAGAGTTCAAATAGCCAAATCGCACCTAAAAAGTTGGAAGTAGTGGCCACACCTGCCTGTAACTCTGGTTCCTCAGAGGATCAGAGACCCAGGAATCTTTGGAGGCCCTGATAATCTGGAATAAAAAAAAAAAAAAAAGAATCATGTTCACAACCCGACCCGGCAGAAGAGTAACCGAGCAGAACCCCCAAGTTTCTACTCCATCTGCTTCAGATGAGCCACCCTGGCTGCTGGGGACCCCTCGCCAAAAGAGGGGGAGCTGAGGAGATGATTCAGTGGTTCAAAGTGCTTGCTTGCCAGCCTGCCAACCCTAGTTGGATCCTCCTCATTGTTCATAGAAAGCGGGAAGCAAAGTGGCGCCCATGTCTATAACCACCATGTGGCTGTGGCAATGGTGGCAGAGCCAAGAGAGTATGAAAACTTGTAAGCAGAGCCGGTCCCAAAACAAAATGGTGCAAGAGGGGAGGTACCCAGAGGTTACCCTTCCAGCTCTGCACATGCGCTGGGGCACTTGGATATCTACACACACACATCTTACATGTCCACATAGATGCACCTAGTATATGCCTATACAGAAATCTAAATAAAAAAAAATTTAAAACCTCAAAGACAGAAGGGGAGGAGAAAGGGGGGCAATATATTTTTGTACAAGGAACCATTTTATTATAAAAATCGTAAAGGTTTTGTTTTTTTTTTTTTTTTTTTTGCGTGTGTAAACATGTGAAAGAATTTAGTGTTTATTTCTAATTTGAGTTTTCTTAGCATTGTTTTAATTGGCAACTTCCATATAGACAATAAACCATTATAATTCCCTCCTCTTCTCCCACTTTCCCCTTCCCAAATCCACTCTCCATTATATCCCCTCCCCCCTCAGTCTCTCTTTTTTTATTTTGATGTCATCATCTTTTCTTCCTATTATGAGGGTCTTATTTAGGTAGCACCAGGCATTGGGAGGACATGGATAACCAGGCCACTTTATGGCTTGAAGAGTGCATTGTAAGGAGTCCTACTTTTTCTTTGGCTCTTACATTCTTCTGCCACCTCTTCTGCAATGGACCCTGAGCCTTGCAGGGTGGGATGGAGATGTTTCAGTGCTGAACACTCCTCTGTCACTTCTTCTCAGCACTATAGTGTCTTCTTAGTCCCCCAGAGGTCACCACCATCTGAAAAGAGAAGCTGTGGGGATGGCTTCCAATCTCACCTATGCTTGATCCCTCTGTGTTGCTCTGTGGACTCCCTTAGGCTGCTTTTGTTGCTGGATCTGGTGTTTTGATGGGCTGTGCCAGATGCCTTATGGCAGGTGTGGGGGCGGGGGTTGAGTTCTCTGGTAGTTCATGGCACTGATGGTTTCCCGATTGGGAGATGGGAGGCTGTGCAGGATGCCTGGAGTTGTACTTGAGCTCCAGAGAGCAATCTCTAGAAAAGTTATGTAGTTTTACTTCCAGTAGCTTCTAGCAGGAAGAGAAAAAAGATTAACAGGAGCCTTCAAGCCTTCTTGTGCTTTCAAGAGCAGCAATTTTACCAGAGAGCTACCTAGAGGGGAGTTGTCAGAGCTTAGCTGACCTAGCAAAAGTGAAATGCCCAGTTCCCTCCCCCTCTAGTCTTCTTTTCCTGCATAAGAGGCTGGAGAAGCAAGGAACACTGTGAGGCTCACAGTGCAGTTTCCTTAGCCAGTCTTTCATGCTTGTCTTCCAATGAAAAGTTATAAGAGAGGCATGGTGGTGAACGCCATTAATCCTAGCACTTGGGAAGCAGAGTTAGTAGGATCACAGTAAGTTCGAGGCCACCCTGAGACTACATAGTGAACTCCAGGTCAGCCTGAGCTAGAGTGAGAGCCTACATTAAAAAAAAAAAAAAAAAAAAATGTTACAAACCACACTAAGAGGCACAAAACAATTTAAGGACTATGAGACCCAGAGTCAATTAATTATGGTGGGAATTCTGGAATTATCGGATCAGGAACTTAAAACATCCTTTGTTATTGTGTGAAAGTTTCTAATGGATCAAATAGCATGCAAGGACAGATAGGGAATGTAAGCATGATAATGTTTATGGAAGAACAAAAAAGAGGTAAAATATAGTTTAAGAGGAATTTAAAATTTTTTTAATTTTATTTTTGTGAGAGAGAAAAAAAATTGGTATGCCAGGGTCTCCAGCCATGGTAATCAAAATCCAGACACACGTGCCACCTTCTGCATCTGGCTTATGTGGATACTGGAGAATACCACCTGTGTCCTTAGGCTTCACAGGCAAGCACCCTAATCACTAAGGCATCTCTCCAGTGCCTAAAAACTAATATTGATGAACTCATTAGTAAACTGAAGAAAATCTCTAAGCTTTAGAATATGTCATCAGAAACTTCTGGAACTGAAAAGCAGAGTAAACAACGAAGGAAATGGCATGGAACACCTAGGAAATGTTGGAGAATTCCACCAGGTGTAACCTGAATTAATGGAAATGCCAGAACAAAACAGAGAAAAAAAAATTGATATGATAATGACGGAGACTTCCTGAAAATGTCTTGTATAAAACAAAACACGGCCCAGGAAGCTCAGAGAACATCAAACAGATTTTCAAAACACAAAGAAATAAGCATAAAACTAGGTCTGGCTTTGCTATATATCCAAACTGCAGATAATCAAAGATAATAATAAAAACAAAAACTTTGAAAGGAACTGAAGGAAAGACTTACCTTTGATTTCTTTTCACCAACCCTGCAAATAAGAAAAAAAAAAAGAGAGAGAGAGAGAGAGCAAAATATTGAACTACAAAGCCCCCCAAGGTAGAATTCTATATCGTGTGAAATTATCCCTCACACATGAAGCATTTTTTCTCTCTGAAAACCAAAATTTGAGTGAGTTTATCTATAAAACTGCCTGATAAATATGCTGTAGTTTTTCAAGAGAAGGAAAATGACATAGGTCAATAATTTAAACATAAGCAAAGGAAGATCATTAGAGAAGACAAATGTTAAAAAAGCCCTTTGAAAGATTCTTAATTGATCTAATAGAGATAATTATTCATTAAAAATAACAGTTTTAACTTTTTTCAAACATAACTTCCAACAACTGTTTTCAAGATAATTTATCCCAAACAACATATTTGTAAGCAATTAAGAATATTTTAATATTACAAGATATTCGCACTTCCTGTGGATGTTTTATCATGTTAGATGAAGGTAGATTTGGATGAATTATAAGTGTTTATATCAACCTCTAGGGAAGCTATTTTTTCCAAGATACCTGTAATTTACATGCTGAGAGCTGATGGGGTCTGAATATTGGAAGTGTCATCCACATGAATAATGAAAATATCAATAGCAAAGATAGACATAATGTTGAGAACACAGCCTTTGGGCAAAAACTTAAATCATCAATAAGCTAGAGGAAATGATCTTAAAAACTAAAACACAAACTCTGTAACAGAGAAAGGGTTACAGGAGACGTAGTGTAATGATGTAAAATTCAAATCTAGAAGTATGGAAGGAGGAACAGAAGGAGGAGAGTTACATAGAATAAGCTTTTAAAGAAAGCAGGTGGAAGCCAGGTGTGGTGGCATGCGCCTTCAATCCCAGTACTTGGGAGGCAGAGATAGGAGGATGGCCTTGGGTTCAAGGCCAACCTGGGCCAGAGTGAGACTACCTCGAAAAACCAAAAAAAAAAAAAAAAAAAAAAAAAAAAAAAAAGGAAGTAAGTGGTTTGCCTTGCAGGCAATAAAGAGAAACTGAATGTATGATTTTGATATAAAGAGAATATAAACTTCTTAATAATGCACATGTTTATATACTTATTTAAAGTAAAGATATATATGAGTAAAGACTTGTCATTTACACACACACACACGCACACACACACACACACAAACTTTCATGGGTAGGCTATTTTTTTTTTTATAATTTTGTAAAAGACAGTGGCTCAGAAGATCCCTGATGACACAGTTGAGAAAGTCTTAATAAAAGGAACAGAATGATGCATAAAGAGCCCTTATTGATGCTAAGAAAGGAAAAACAGCAGAATTTGGGCATAAATCACATGTGAGATATTGAGATAGAACAAAACTAATATATTGTTATCCAAACAAGGAACCGGGGAGAGACAAGGCCGAGGGGAGGGATGAGGAGTCAGTTTTGACCACACTGCACTAGAGTGCTGCAGAGGCACTGGAGAGACAGTGAAGAGGGCGAGGTGTTGGACAGTCTACTGGGTGCTGTATTGTGTCACTTGATGGAGAGTCAGTCTGATGGACTGAAATCAGGAGCAGGGAAGAATGGTTGCCTTTGTCTC